>PYIV01000013.1:728963-1457926 GCA_003415645.1 Articulospora tetracladia
TCAAAATCTGGCAACATGAGATCTCCAAATATTCATCTAAAGCTTGCTGTAAGTTATAGAAGGATAAATTTAGTTCACGCAGAATTTGAGACTTCAAAGATAGGAAGTCACTGAAACCTGCTCAGTGTTCCAGATTCCATGGCTTTCAAGCTGTCTCATATCCTCTGCCTAGCAGCTCAACGTACAAAGTTCAAACTTCAGTCATAAATAACCATACACGTATGCAGCTGGATGCTGGAGAATGCGCCCTTTTCATAGTCTTACCTTATGGCATTTTCATGATCACAGTCCTTGCAAGGGTAGTTTTGAATCTGTATTCAACTTTGCTGTCAGTTTCTCAGAGTGCAGATTCAAAACACGCTCGTAGACACATCAAATCAACTGCTTCAAGATACGTATGGAAAGGCTGATCATGAGTATGCTGGATAACTACCTGTAAATACAACTCAGTGAAGATACTGATCCACATTTTCAATTAATGACCAGCAGCTACCCTGCATATATGTTGTCTGTTCATCCTCATTGAATCAAAGTGTGTATTCGAAATGCACTCGTAGCGTCATTGGAAGCTCGCAGCTCAATCATACTCGTGCATTACTTTATTACTCTACATAGGACTTGACCACCTGCTTTCTTAAATTCCTATTTGTTTTTTGAAGTTGTTTCTCAGTCTATACTCTCAAAACCTGCTGCAGAATGAGGGAAGCTCCATTGCTCAGCTATCCATAGGAGCCAACACGGCAGCGGCAAATAGAATCTCTGCAAATAATTCGCCGCCGACTAAGCATCCCATTGCCCCGGCAATCTTTGCCGTCTGCGCTATGCCCCACTAGATTTGCAAACTCTACACCTTGATTCATTTGCCGCAAAAACAACAAACACAATATCCAGAAATTCGTTGTCAAGAAGGAATAGCAACCTTCTTTGCACAAACGAGCCATCCGTATGTTCTGCTCTTGACAGTAGGAGGGAACAAGAAAGAGACTGATATTTGACAGCAATTCCCATTTACAACAATCCCTCTCCTTGTCGACAAGCCTAGTAAGTTTCTTTCCTCTCATTAAGCCCCCTTCGCGTACTTAGACGAGCCCCTATTCCCCTCTCTGAACAAAGTACTAACTATATTCCCTCCAGCAACATGACTCTCTTTGCCTGCACCTGGGATAACTGCAAGTCCGCCTATACCACTCATGCCAGCATGATTCGCCACATTGGGCGTGACCATGACGGCTCCCTCCACGTTCTGTGTGGTGTTTGCAAGACGAATATGAAGGACAAGTATGATCTAGCCATTCACATGAAGAAGCATACGAGTGCAGAGAAGAAGAAGATGAGAGAGGAGATGAAGAAGGCTGCAGAGAGAGAGAAGAAAGAGGAGATGGAGGAGGAGCCTGAGGCAGAAGAGGATGCTGGTGGCGTCGCTGACGTCGGTGCTGGTGCTGGAGCTGCTGTTGTCCTGGGTGATGAAGAGGGTGCTGATGAAGGTGGCGAAGAACTTGGTGAAGGCTTTGAGGGAGGAGAAGAAGAAGACGAAGAAGAAGGCCCAGTCTCCCGCCCGCAAGCACACATCAATGTCCCTGGAATGCGCGCCGCCGACTTGCACACGGAGCCAGAGCCAATCTACAACCCCAATCCCGACTTCAACCTTCCTGAACCTGGATTTGGAGCTGGATTTGGCCGCGGTTATGTTGCCTCTTCGGCCGGAAACCAGTACCACGCCCACCACCATCCAGCTTACTACCAATATCCATCCTACCATCAACCCTACCACCACTACCCTCCAGCCCAGCCAGCCTACCAACCCTTCAACCATCCGTCCGTCCCGCAACAACCAACCCAAAACCCCAACCCACGCTTCCCCCACCTTGGCCCGGTCCCGAACCCCATTACTAGCGCCTACCTGGAGGCATTATTGGCGGCAGAGATGGGGCTTGAGCTTCCAAATGGTGAGTTATCCAGTCTTATACTCTCAGATATGGCCGATCTTCATTTGGATATGAAATATACTAATGTTTGTGGATGTCTAGCTGATCGTCGTTTCTGAGCAATTTCTTGTGGTCAGCCTTTCTTCTCTTGCCTGGTTTTACGTCTGCATCTGCGTCTGGAGTTTGGTGGTTATCACGCGTGGGTTGACTGGGATGGGATTTGCTGCTGCTTCTTCTTGCGTCTGAAGGTGTGTAGTTCGTAGAGAGATGGCATAATAGAAGAACTTTCCCTGTCTTACCTTCTTTTTATCAAGGTTAAATAGAAACTCCCTCATAAACGTAACAAATCAAGACTGCAATAGCTTCATGAACAACTCTTGATCATAAGAGGGCAGATAACGTGAAGTTGATAGACTAGCAAAGATGGTGGGGACATTTCATCGCAAGAGCATAGCAGTAGACAACGACAAGCAGATGCAAGCACAAAATAAAAGGATAATACAGCAATCTGATAATGACCTGAATGGGAATGAAAGCAGTTTGTATAAAGAATATGTACATCGAACGGGAGATCTTTGAATGGATTTGTTTGCTTAAAACTAAGGAGCGGTACAGACATGAGGACCGAGAGTAAAGAATGAAAACCAAACATACCCCTCAGGTAGAGACTTGCCCAATAATGTGCTTTGCTATTCTTTCTCATCATATTCTTGCTTTAGAACTCACCTTGCAATTATAGAATTTCCGTCTACAGCAATAAAATATAATACCATTGCTTAGCAACTGGCTCGTATTTCATGATACATGAATGAAAAGATCCTCCAAAGCCGCTTCAATCATCTTTACAGACAAGCTAGTGAGGGTACAGATATATTAATACCAACACAGACCCTAAAGACAATGGTGGAGGGCAGATATCGTCAAGTTATCCTGAAGTCATCAGCAATTAATCACGTGCGAAGCCTCTTCCCCTCTCTTATACAGACAAGATCAAGAATCAAAAGAATGAAAAGTATCAATAAGTTCAAGTGAAACAAGGGAATCAGGTTGGTATTTGTATCTATCTCCATCCATCTGTCCATCCACTCATCTTACCTGCTCCTACTACGACATACTTCTCCCTATCACCACCCCATCCCATCTGCAGCAAGGCCAGCAGCAAGGTACGAACAACACATGGGAAACATCCCTTCAACCACTACGACACCCATCAATCATGTCATGTAGTCAGACCATGTTAGAGCTGGGAACAAGCGTAGTGGAGTACAATGATTGTCGTTAATATACTGCTCACTCCTGTCAGTCCTCCCTGTTGTACATACATACATATATTACATCCGCAGTCAGGTACAGCGAGGTACAGTCCCAGCAGTATTCTCCACTGCCCAAACATCCCTCCCTTCTTCATTCAACCATCCAGTATGATACCCATCCATCATGTATGTCGTGTCGCCAAACCATGTTTACAGGCATTTTCAGAGCAGGTCAGTGCAGCACAGCACAGCACAGGGCAGTCATCATCACCAACAAAACCCCCAGTTTACACTTTACCTTGTCCCCTTCCCCTCCCTAGCAGACAGACAGACAGGCTACGGAGCCGCCCCAGATCTGACCCATCCTGCTTCACGAGCACGGGCACGAACAGCTCCCCAGATATAATATAATATAATATATTGTAATATTTAAATCACTGAGACTACTGTATCCTATCCACCCTTGTCTGCTCCGCAACAAGTACTGTACATCTGAATCTATATCGTAACAAGCACAACAGTTTCTCAAACGCTCCCACCCTCAAACCCTCACTACACAGCCCTCAACCCTCAACACCCAGCCAGCCCTCTCTCACGCGTACGTAGGCTGAAGCATCGACGATCAGGCACATGAAGCAGGCACTCACTCGCGCACCACTCACCCGAGTCCTCTACCCAACTCACCCACCCGAGGGTGTACTGCTGCTTCCCAAACAGACACACTCACACACATACATACGTATCGGCAGGAGCGAAACTCCGGCGGCCACGTCCACGTCCACCTCGCGTCACGGCGAGGATGAGAAGGAGCCGGAGCAGCAGCAGCAGCACTCCCAAACCGGGTCTTGATTTTCCCAAACACCTACCCTGCCTGCTTGCTACCTCGAGCACATGTCCGCGTTCCACACTCCAGTTCCATGCTCCAGTTCACTTCCACATGCCTAACTAACTAGCTCGAGAAATGAAAAAAAAACCCCCCCCCCCAAAAGTGCCCAAAAGAGCTTGCTGCATGTTCACTTACCCACTAACCCTTTAACTCACCATCTCATCCACTATCTCGCCCACTAAATCACTCACTCACTCGCTCAATCACTCACCGCAATCAAACCAAAATCAAGGCTTAATCCGACCGATCGATGAGTGAGCAGTAGCATCGGACATGAAGGACATCACGAAGCAGGGGGGGCCCTCTCTCCCTCCCAGAACGTAATATAAAAAAAGGCTCGAGCTTTCTTTCAATCAGCACGAGCACGAGCACGGGGCGTAAGTGAAGTGAAATTACGGAAAATTGGTAATTTACTTGCGTACTTGCGTCCTGCGTGCGTACTGTACATTTTACTTTCGTGATATTACCCGCTAACACAGACATTATGCACACAGAGGACACAGAGCACACAGAGCACACACAGACGCGCGCCCCCCTCAGACCAGCCGGTAATGATAATTAAATAAGGTAATATAATAAAATGAAATAAAATTGAACACTACCATAGGTAAGTACACTAGTTGTAATTAATCTTACCTTATTTTGCACAGCTGTCCATTCGTCTGCACACCCGGCACGACCGTTCGACACCGCTCAACGCCTTTGAATGAACCTGTTAGACTTATTGGCTTAATACATGCAATATCAATCTCAAGATCGGATCGGATCAGACCAGATCAGATCAGCCATGCCGTAACCGTAACAGTATATGCACACACACATACTGTACATAGAAACCCAGTCCATGAAACGATATAGTTAGTATAATGTACCATACCTACCTAGGCAAAATGACATCTCCGGCGGCGGCTCGCTCACTGCTAGATGCCGGTACCTCTATCCGCGGTAGCGACATGAAATAAGGGTATCTATCGTAAGTAGTCCAATCGCAAAAAGTGCTCAAAGGACTTCTACACCGATCGCGTACAGAGCCGCCCAGAGGAGACCAGACCAGACTATGCAGTACGATACGGTACGGGTGTGGTAGAGGGTAATCGAGCATAGTGGGAGAAGGAGAGACAAGCATATCCATACCGTACCATCCTACCTATTACCTCACCTCACATCACATCACATCACCTGCGCACCGTCGGCTCGGCACATTGAACAGAGTTGGCAATATCTTCAAGCAGCTCCCAGCTCCCAGCCCTCTTGGTAAAGGGAAAAGACCCCCAAAGCAGGTCATGTTGCGAGCAGAACAAAAGGAATATCAAACCCATCCATCTGCCCATCTACCCAGCCAGCCAACAAATCGATCTCGCTGCCCTGCCTCTCCGTCCTGCAAATCATCCACAGTGCTCCGGTGGTGATCACAGTCTGTGTGTCAGTCAGTCAGCCAGACAGTCAGACCATCCGTCACGCTGTTGTGTGTGCTGTGCTGTGCTGTGCTCTGGTAGGTGGTGCGGTGCTGTGCTGGCCTTGCGGTGTCTCGGCAGTCACGTTCCAAAGGAGTAGCATCTCCATCCATGCATCCATCCCCCATCCATGCCTGTCTGCGTGCCTCCGTGCGTGCGTGCGTGCGTGCGTGCGAACCGAGATCTAATCGCCAACCGTCCCTGCCTCCCTCCCAATCCCTCGCTCCCTCTCGCACGGAGGAACAGAAGGACCAAAAGGAACGAAGAGGATGAAAGAAGGAAATAAAAGAGGGGACTGACTGAGAGGAAGCCGAGGGAGGGAGGGAGGGAAGCAGGGCAGAGGAGGAGGAGGAGGGGGGTCCAAAGAAGAAAAGAAGAGGAAGGAGAAGCTGAAGAAGCGATGACATCGGTTACAGCACACAGCGTCTTTGGCTGGATTGACCAACCACCACTCCAACCTCCATCACCAGCACGAACAGCAGCACCACCAGCAACACCGCGCATCCAACCCGGCACCCAGCAATTCGCGGCTGCAACGTCCAAACCAAGTCAAGGCAAAGCGCCTCAAAGCACGTCGAGCCTCGAGACACATAAAGTCACCTCGTACTCGTGTGCAAGAGCAGCACCGTAATAAGATCTGCGAGATATACCAGACCGCAGCTTACCCACCAGCGCCTCAAACACGACACAGAGGGAAAAAAAGGACTCGTAACGTTCTGATATCGCTTTATATTGTGGCTTGAGGGAAATGACCGGGGGAGGTCCTTCGTTTCCTCATCTCATGCAGCTCTCATCACCTACCTAGCTGCCATTGCTGAGCAGCACCTGGCAGCACCCGCAGCCATCAATCCTTCCTTTCCCTCCTTCTCGACTCTCTACCGCAGAAGACGACGACGACGACGCCGCCACGTGCTGTGCCTCTGTCGTGCAGTTCTGCCTTCCCTGCGCTGCGTTGGACATCGTGGTGGTGCCGTGCCGTCCAATCCCGCAGCAGGGCTAGGCTCACCTCACCTCACCTCAGCTGCAGCACGAAAGGGGATGAGAGGAGGCTGCAATGCACAGGACGTAGATGTTTCGTTTCGTTTCATTTCTGGCTCGTGAGATCCGCCGCCGTCCACTTTGCTTGCCAGCTTGCATATCTGTCTGTTTGCTTGCTTGCTCGCTTGCTCGTTCACATCTCGGGACCGGTCGTGATTCGCACACACGGAGAGGACATACGCGATACGGCAAATAGATACTTCCGTACTGTCAGGTAGTGCAGGATTGTAAGTTCGATTTCGATTTCGACCTCTCCCAAACGGGAAGTATTCGCACTCGCGCGGCGCAGGTAGTGCGTGCACACTAAATGCCTCCTCTCCTCTCCCTCACATGCATACTAACTCAAACACTCACATACGCGCTATGGTGCGATTGCACTACTGTAAACCATCCATCACAGTAGTACCCGTTTGGATTATCCCCCTCCCTTAGCACCGTTTCGAACCGGTGCAGGAAAAACCTGCTCTCCGCACGAGAGAGGTTGCAAGGCAAGATGGGCGACAACCGGGAAAGGGGAGGGGGGGTATAAAAGCTGGAATATCATTCCTCCTCGCTCCTCGATTGGTCGCGGGGGAGAGCCATTGCCATCCCGCCAGGATCTAGTGGTCTGGCGAAGAGTTTGTTGACGTCTGTCATGTGCTTTCCAGCTTGCTGCTTTTGCTTCTTTGCCGTTGATCCACAATCAATTCAATCCCCCAACCCCCTGGCTATCTATCCGTTCGATGAATCTGCGTTGCGTGCGCGCAGTTACAACACCGCTCAGCCAGACCAGATCTCAACTGTGAAATGTCTTAGATCACCAGCGAAGGAGCGGTGGACTACACTACTTGTTCCCCTTCGGAAATCGTCGAAACCGGGTGTCTCGGACCTACGTGGCATTAATATCTATAGTAGGTTTACTTTTTGTCCAGCCCACACCAGCAGCACCGGCACGCAGACGCAAACGAAACGACCGACGAGAAGAGAGCGGATGAGGTGATGTGTGGAGATCAGAGACATATATGCGATCCGGGAAGTAATATCAGAACTGGTGCTCGGACTGGCGGTGAGATTCTAGATTAGGGACCGAGCTTTCGCGAGGAGCCTCTGAGGTTCTCTACCTGCTGTGAGGTGCATCTGAGAGGTGATGGACAGGGTTCAAGCCTCATCTGAAGAGCTCACTGATGGGCTTTGATTACTCGACAAAACGGCGCGTCGACAAACAGGGCGTTTCCATGCTTCCCTTCTCATCGCGGCTTGCATGACGGTTGGTGGTACAGTATCTCTGGCCGCCCATTATCACATGATACCTGCCGGGCTGGCTGGCTGGACCTCGTAAGGCATTCCAGTCGGGAGTTGGAATTTCGATATGGGGGTGGGTTTGAAAGGGACCGTGACCTTCCCGAGCTGGAGGCATGAAACCCAGTAGATTGAGGCTTCTCGGAAAAAGGAGCAATGCGCCAAGCCGGCCGTAATCTTCCTCTGCCTTCCATTTTATCATTCTGCGCTTTGGGCAGCGGGACATTGGGGAGAATCATGATCTGATTGCTCGATAGGGCTAAACGGGGTCTGGCATTGATGAGGACGCGCGACGTAGTGCTCTCGTGACGGTAGTGGGTCCTTGGAAGGAAGTTTGAAGGAGAGAACGGAGAGACAAGAGCTCGAGGCGGCCGGACGTCCTGTACCGTGAGAGAAATAATCTACCGTATTAGTGAAGGACCCCGTATTTGATACAGTCGTATCCACGAGGTGCCGCTCTGGAGGTGGGCCCGGTGAAAAAAACGCTGGTACCATCCATTGCACACCAGTCGGAACACGCTGGGCGGCCGCGTTGGGAGTTAGAAGTTAAGAAGATCACTTCCAAGCGTGATTGATGGGCCGCCAGCCAGCTGTGCTCTGCCGACGCGACGAAAAGGAAGTTGCCGCTGGTCGTTTGCACAGCGGTGCCGCCGTGATGACGATGACGATGATGATGATCGATTTCCACCAAGGCCGTCCGTCTCCAAATCTCTTCCTCTCTCTGATTCTGGCTGGAACTGAAGCAACCGTTCGTTCCCGTTTGTGCATGTTCGGCTGCACCTTCACCGGATCCGAATTAGCTTAGAACTCGGGTAAGGATAGACACTGAAGCACGCTTCACTCCTCATGCCCGCCGCGATTCGTGGCCCGCGGAGCAGCAGTCCCAGAGGAAATCATGCCTCAATCTCTCGCGGTCGTGTCATCGGCGATGTGCGTGATATGCACACGTTCATCCCATTCCTTCTTGTTGAGGTGAGGTGAGGTGAGGCGTGTCGCGATGCGGTGAGTTGGGGTTTGACATGTGCAGAACCCTGCCTGCCTGGACGACCAGGCCGTGATGTAAGGTACCATTGTGTGCGTCAGCGATGAGGTTGATATTGACGTTTGCATCGGGGGGCAAGCATTGTGCGGAAGTCCAGGAGTCAGCAGCTGTCAGACAGGGGACGGCACAACGAGGCGTTCAACGGTTGTGGATGAGACGGCCAGTCCAGGACACCAGGAAATCAAGGATGATGGCGCCTCTCGCCCTGGTCGCCGTCGCAGCAAGGATTTGTCTGAGCAAGAGGAGCAACAGCAGCGGCGGCGGCGACCAGGACCAGGCAGACGACCAGGGCCAGGACCAGGACCGGCATGGCACACACCACCCTGCATCGTCGAGAGATGACCAGGACGGAAGCGACATGGAGGTGGCGTGAGAAACTTTTGCCGTTGATGGTTGCAGGCTGGATGGTGGATGGTTGATGGCGGATGGTGATGGTGGATTGGAGGAGAAGGAGACTCGGGCGAGACTTGCATTTGGATGGAGCCGAGCAGAACTACTGGATTGGTACTGTACTACTGTACTACTGGACTACTGGACTACTGTACTACAGTAGCGCACTTTGACTTGGATGGGGAACAACGGTTCAGTACCGGTCCGCGGATGCTGATAGGTTCATGTGCCGCAGCAGTGCATGGCGAACTCTAGATCGCAACAGCTGAGAAGGACGCGACGGAAGCAGCGTTGCGTGCGTGCGTGCGTGCGGCCGAGGAAAGGAAAGGAAAAGAAAAGAAATACGTAGAGAGAAAGATAGGTGGCTGCTTTTACTGTACTGCCATCGGTCGGTTGGTCGGTCGGTCGGTCGGTACCTTGGACGTTGTGCTAGTGGTGGTGGTGGTGGTGAGGGTGAGGGTGAGGGTGTTGATAGTGTTGATACGACACTGCAGTGCATCTGTGTGTACATCTATCTGATCTCGATGTCGATGTTGAACATGTCAGGATCTTGAGGAGCTTTCGAGATCGCCCGTCGGGGCACCCAGTCCAGTCCAGTCCAGTCCATCTATCCTCCCCATCCCCATCCCCATCCCCATCCCCCTCCCTCCATCCCTCCCTCCTCTTCTCCCCACCTATCCAGCAGCTCCCTCCTCAGTACCTTCTCCATCCCTCCCTCCATTTCTTCTGGCTGGCGTGGTGGGCGGGTGCACGCAGGCAGGCAAGCTCACAACCCTCGAGGGGCATGCCATGCCCTGCCATGCTATGCTATGCTATGCCGATACCTGACAGCGGTCCCAACGGTTCGCCGCACCGCACCGCACCAAGAGATCTCCGATGGGTGACAAGGCAAGGGAAGGGAAGGGAAGCAAGCCAGGCAGGCAGACAGACAGGCCTTGAGGGTTTGACACTGCCGTTCGTTCGCTCGTTCGTTGGGGCCAGCCAGCCCACAAGCAAGCCCGCACCGCACTGAACCGCACCACACCATACCCGTACCGCACAGCAAGGCAGGGCAAGGCAAGGCAAGGCAAGCAAGCAAGCAAGCAAGCACGAACGCAGACAGGCAGGTTGGATATGCCGGGACGTTGTTCAGCCTGGTCAGTTTGCGATCTGCCGGCCAGGGTTAACAGGACGCTGGGGAAGGGAAGCATCACATCACATCACATCAGAGACCAAGGGACGGATTAACCTCCAGCCAGGTCAGGTCAGTTTGTCCTGAACCCATCGACCTCACTCACGGCCTCACTCACTCAACGTC
Organism: Articulospora tetracladia; assembly: GCA_003415645.1. Classification (NCBI taxonomy): domain Eukaryota; kingdom Fungi; phylum Ascomycota; class Leotiomycetes; order Helotiales; family Discinellaceae; genus Articulospora; species Articulospora tetracladia. The sequence goes on from PYIV01000013.1 coordinate 739,527, forward strand.
ACTTACTCACCTACAGACTGAACACACCCCCGTGTCTCGCACCACACCCCTAACAAGAGCGTTGCAAAAAACGGCCCCCCGATGCGGCCCGCAACGAGTCTCGGAGTCTCATCCTCCACGAGGATGAATAGTTAGTCGCAACAGCAGCGAGCGAGCGAGCGACCGATCGATCAAGCAGCAGGAGAAACAGGAGAAACAGGCAGACAAGGGCTCTCATTCCGGATAAAACGGGGTCTCTGGGTCGGACCAGGGGGTGTGATTGGTGGGGGCCGGTGCGTGATTTCGGTGTTTGCGGCGCGCTGGGAGGTAGGTTGGTGGGTTGGTGAAGGGAATATCCATCCATCTTGAAAGAGTGGAATGGAGCAAGCGAGGCCAGACAGCTTGCCAGACAGCTTGACACATGCAGCTCATCTCACCATACGACACTAGACACTAGAGCGCGTTGGAGAAAGGGAATGAAAGGCAGCAGGATCCATATCAAAAGTGTGCATGCATGCATGCACGCACGCACGCCTGTTTTGGCGAAGAAGATTATGATTATGATTGTGAGTGTGATTGTGAAGGAAGTGGACGGTAAGACTCACGAGCATGGTGGCGTCCGGAGGCGTTCTCTTCCTTTCCCTTCCCTTTCCCACGCTCGCGAGGCTGAATCCGGTACAGTCAGGCAGGCAGGTGACGGGTGGCCGGCATGCAATAGAGGGAAGTATCGTTCCAAAGTCAATAGTATAGTATTGACGGCGAGACGGCAGTGCAAAGTGCAGCGTGCAGAACTGATGAGATTTTGAAGTATCACAAAGTCAAATTCCCGAGCCGAGCCGAGCCCAGCCAAGTGTGAGCTATGCCATGCCATGCTATGCCATGCTTCCTACTGCTTGTTGCCGTCAGTAAGTAGTACGTAGTGAGAAGTGAGTGAGTCTCCCAGGAAGATTGTCGTGGTGGAGAGACGGCACGAGTAGGGGTCCTGGCAATCCCAAGTGTGTGTCGCGTAGGTACGAGGGATGTGATGGGATGATGGGATGGATGGGATGGATCATGGCACACACACTGACCCACCACCCACCACATGCGTCATGTCATGGCTTCCGGATGTTCCAGAAGGAAGGACTCCACCCAGTACTGTATGGTACTGGCGACAGGAGGAAGTCCGTACAGCCAGTTAGTGAGATCGTCAGCCAGTTGGTCAGGCAGTCAGTCAAGCCAAGCTATACCACACCCAGCCAAGCAAGAGTGGAAGCAATTAAGTAACAATACTCCTCTCCTCTCCTCGGCTCGGCTCCCATCCATCCCACGGACAAATGCAGAAGCACTCACAGCGCGCCCGGTGAAGACACCAAGCGAGCGAGCGTGAGCGTGAGCATGCGCCTTCAAAATGGGAAATCAAAGGCGTCGCGTCTCGACATCGCTTCGAGGCGAGAGATCAGCAGCAGGAGCAGGAGGAACAAAGAGGGAAAGGGGAAAAGCGTCGTTGGTGCTGTACTACCGTCTGCGGCCGTATACAGCAAACAGTAGGTCGACTCGGAGCAGCGCATCTGCTGAAGCGGTGCGGTGTTTGTGGTGTATTGTGGTGGTGTTTGGTGGTGCTGGTGCTTGGGGCCGACTGCCTGTTTAGGAAGCTCATCTCCGGACCTCCGCCCTGAGCTGAGTAGCAACAGTCGCAGAGGCTGCTGCAGCGTTGCAGCCATTGCGCGTCGCGTGGCTTCGGGGGGTTCGGCGGCGCTGGTGTCTAAGCTTCCTTCTAAGCTTCGGTCCTTCAACACTGCACGCACGCACATCTCGTCCGTTCCAGCTGAAGGATTCGATTTGCCGCGGCTTAGTGTTTCGGGAGTGGACTAGTTAGTTTGTGGGCGCGGGCGTTGGAGTGAGTTGGGACACTGGAGCGTATACGAGGCGAGGTCGAAGAAATTGGCTTGGTGCGTGAATTAGCTTTGGGTTTGATTTGATGGCGATGGTACATGCGATACGAGAGCGAGTGCGAAAGAGAGTTTAGTTGCGCTGGTCGATGTGCCGTAACCTGCATTGGACTGGTTTGTTTGGTTTCGGCAGCGCTATTCTCGGATGCAAGTGGGAATGAGGGTACTTGGGGAATGAATGACTCGAAGCAAGATAGTGTGAGCAGATAGTGTGCGATTTGTTACTCACGGTGGGCGGGACGGATGGATGGAATCGCCGTGATGAAGTGACTGATGTGATGTGCCTGCCTCTGATGGAGATTGGACATGGATGCAACGTGCAGCGTGTTGGGTTAAGTGTCGTGCAGACCGAGGACCAAGTAGGCAAGTGTTAGTGAGTGGACGAGATCAGATGTTGATATTGATATGCGTAATGCGTAATGCGTCGTGTAGTGTAATGTATAATGCCTCTTTTAGGACCATCTCGTCATCCATCTAGTTAGTGTCCTCTGCTCTCTCATCCACCTAGTGTCTCCCTTCTCATCATCGACTTGGCGTCCACCTACCTACCTTGCCTCGCGTCGCCTCGTCTGCTCACGAACGTGAATATCAATCAGTCAAGTCAGTCCCAAACCTGGAGACGAGCCCCGTTGTTTGATTGGCCGTTTCCAAGATGGCAGCCGGAGGGGATATGATTGGCGGATCTTTTTGCGCGGCCGTACAGAGGGGATACAGTACTTAGCTTCGGATAGGATGGTGAGGATTGGATGGAATGGGATTGGAAGTAAAAAATAGAAATGGTCTCTCCTCGGTCGCAGACTGAGACTGCGACTGAGACTGGAGACTGAGACATCGAATCGGCCATTTTCCGAAAATAGCCCTAGATACAGATACACCCAGCGTGTTTGGAGGAAGCTAAGAGAAGGGAAGGAAAAGGAAAAAAAGAAAGAAAAAAAAAGATTGAAAATCTCCTTGGGTCTAGACCGGATCGAGTTGGGTGAGGAGGAGGAGGAGGAGGAGGAGGAGGGTGAGCAGGAGCTGAAGCTGATTTGATGTGATCCCGATGCAGCTGGCGGCGCCATTCAATTTATTTTTCATTCTTTGATTTGTTTGATCTTAGCTGATACGGTAAGGTAAGTATGAGGATGACAAATTTCGCCATACGGGAATGTGGTTCCGGTGGGTGAGTGGGTGGGTGGTGTTGTTGTTGAGGAGGGAGGATGTTGCTGATATTGATGATAGTGATGAATACATCTCGGGAGATCACTTACTCGGCACATCATGTCGTGGTGGTGGTGAAGCCGAGGGTAATACCTCCCATCCCGTACTGGTTGGGTGAAGATGCCTGCGCCCTTGGATGCTGACTCTTTGGGGTAAGATGTCTCTCTGGTGGTGCTGGTGCGTCTAACGACCGTTACTTGCCAGTTGGGCCCCTGCCCTGCTGGTCTGGTCTGGTCTCTCGCTGGTGTGTCTCTCGGCTTGGTGGGTGGATGTGTGTGGGTGTGTTCCTCATGATGTCGTCGTGGTCGTGGTCGTCGTCCACTCAGTGACTGACTTGGCTCGAGTCCTCATCTCCACTCCACTCCCATCCACTCCCATCCACTCCACCTTTGCCCTCTCTGTCTCGGTCTGTGTCTCTTCCTCTCTGCTTCTACCTCTTCTCTTCAGGGGTCGGCCTCTCTCCCTCTCTCTCTTCCCCTGGCTGGTCCTCCCCTCTCCCTCCGGATGTTTCTCTCTTCCCCCTCGTGAGGATGGGATTTTAGGTTTATCCGGGTGGACTCCTCCACTGCTGGCTGCTGTCTGTCTGTCCCATCTCTAGCCCAGGTCAGGTCCCTCCCTCGCTCCAATCAAGCTTTCGGTAGGCTGCCCTGCCCAACCTGTCAGACCGACAGAGCCTGCCGCTGTTCGTTCTCTCCCACTGCACTGCACTTGCACTCTCCTGCAGCATCCCAGCATCCGCCTCTTGCCCCCCTCAGACCAGGTTCACCCTCGCACCTTGGCTGTTGCTGTTGCTGCTGCTTCTCACTGCTGCCACTGCCACTGCCACACTGCCTTCTATATCAACCACTGAACCCACATCCACCCACCCACCACCCACCCACCATCCCACAACCCCCAATCCCAATCCTCACTCTCACCCCCCCGACGCTTCTCCCCTATCCATATCCCTATCCTTGCTTCCCGCTGTCCTGAACCTGAACCTGAACCCGATCCCCATCCTGACACTGAACCTCCCTCTCCTCTCCCCTCCCTCTCCCCTTCCCTTCCCCTGCCTTGCTCATGCTCATGCGATCCCGCCGTTGAAGCTACCACCACCCCCCAGCCCAGCCCTGCCCTCACCCACTGACCACCACCGGCAACCGACTCAACAACGGCGACGACGTCAAGTGAAGCTATTCGCGATCAGAAGCCAAAATCCCCTCACAGAACCAGACCTCTCAACCTCACCGTCGGCTCTCGCGGTGCGTGATTTCCAATTGACGTGATCTCGCCCTCGCTGTCCGCCCGAGGCCATTGTGATCCCGATTCCGCCACCGTAAGACGACGTGTCCACGTGCAATCGTTGGCCCCCCGAATCCGCATCCGCCAATATTACCCGCCCGAGAAGCGTGCGCGCAACGAGCAGCTTTTTTTTTTAATCCCACACGGCAGCACCGCACTCCTTCTCCTCCTCCTCCCAACCTAAACCAAGAGGCAACCGGCAGCAGCAACAGCAGCAGGAGGACCACCGCCAGCACCAACCGCGAGACATCCCATAGCTTAAACCGATCGACCAAACGACTTGCTGCTCTTCCCACCCATCGGTTCCGCCGCCACGCTCCATCACGCAGCATCAACAACCCCAGAAACCTCAAACCCAAAATCTCCAAACTTACCGGAGCCAGCGACCGACGCCCGCACAATTCTTGCTTTCTGCAGAAGAGATCAACATTAGAAGGTTAGACCCCCCATAATTTCCTATTGTCCGGCCGAGTTGCGCGTGCTGCGGTCTGGAGGTATATCTGAATCACTTCCAACGCCGTCGACTCCCGAGGAACGCGTCCAGCCCTCTAACCCCTTCGAGGTTGATCGCGCTCGACATCTCGCCCTCACCCTCGCACCCCCTCGCTCGACACCCTTCTCGTGCGCAATAGAGGCCATATCAGAGTCCACCGGGTTTGCGCGACCCAGACGACGGATGCGCCCTTGGTCCCAGAGGCACCAGACGACCACGACCCCCATCGCCCTGCCGCCGCGACGACCAGCAACCCCCTTCTGCAGTTCCTGGACCGCCCTCAGTCGTGACAGACCAGCGCCGTGAGAAGACACGAAAGACCAGCTCAGAACCTGCGCAGCGTTGCTAACACTTGTGCGACGCAGATCCGCATTTCGTACGTCCCAGCTCCTGCCTCGATCCAGACCGACAGCGCCCGTCGAACGTTTCCCTGCAGCAGCAGCGATCCACCGCAGGATCCAGCGGGTTTCCCCCTACGGGCAACAGTGAAGGAGCATTGGCGACCACAGGAACCCGATTGCTGGATTTGCGACTCGAGATTTCACAGGGCCGACCGGCGAGCGACATACAAACGAGTCGCATCCGGACCAGAGACGGATCAGATTCTCCCTTGGTGCGCGCGTCCTTGGGTCAATACACGATTTCCCGTACCCACCTCTCGCTTTCCCGCGCGAGATCCTCCGTAGTCACCATCACACCGGGTCATCTGCAGATTAGGAGCCGTGGATTACCAACGGAGAGCTGCGTTCTGTAACTCCCTCGAGGCATCACAAGGAGAGAACGAGAGAGGTCAACAACCTCAAGTGCCACCAGAACCCCGTCACCGATCGTGTGTCCGTCGGGAACGTATCCACCAGTAAGGCTCATATCCCGGTGCAGCATGGGTGGTTTGTATATTAACTCGTGGGTTAGAGAGACTCCCCACATCCCATCCGTCGAGACCGGACCCGAATCTCTCGACCAGGTCGCCAGATCCGACGAGGGACCTTCCTCCGTCACGCACCCCTCTTCCATCACCAAGAGGCGGTAAAGGCTGCATCAGCATTCAAGGTACGTTTCAAGGGCTCTGGACCTGTCTTTTTTGGTTCTTTCATTTTTTTTTTCTTTGTACCGATCTCGTTTTTTGACCTGTCGGAATCGACTGGGCTTCATCCCTGATTTCCCCCAATGGCACGGAGCTCTGGGGCCTGGAAGCGAGGGTGCCGTCCGCGATCATGGCCTGCTGCATGACCAGCTTCATCCCCCACCACCCCCTGCACCTGATTGCAACCCCATCATCTCCCTTAATTAATGTGCCGACGACGCCTGTCGCTGCTGGCTGCTGCTGCTCGGCTTGCCTGCTTCCAACCTGGCTCATCTTCCCTGGCCCGTTGTTGACCAACCTTACCAACCATCCATGCCTGTATATTATATCTCCAAGCCCAGCGCCCTCAACTGACCACCTACCTTGTCTTCCCACAGCAACGGTTCTCTCATCGAGCACGCACTCCGATTTTTTTCAGCCTCATCGTACCCCCTTGCGCACTTCCTCAGCTCCTGCTGCAGCACATTCCACGGGGTGTACTGTGAGCTTTCATGTATGCATCTTTCCACTCCAGCACGCACGCACGCACGCACGAGCCAGCTATGTCCGGCAGCAGTCTTGCCTGCGCATGCCGAACGTCCAAGATGGTGGTTTGGGATCAAAGGCTAATGGTACAATTCTAGTTACAGTCACCACCCAACGGTCCCGCCGCCTCGATATTCGAGGTACTACCCGTGGTATTTGAAGAGGTAAGCCCGCCAGAACTTTCCTCGAATCAGTCTCGTCGTCGTCCTACGAGCAAAGTTTGCTCTAGTCTTGGTTTGTGGTCGTTGCAGCTGTGGTCTAGTGTCCGGCTCGCGAGACCAAAACGTGGTGTTCTCTCAAGACGCACGCGAAACGACCCACAACGCTTGCACTGCTGTTCTACAAGCCAGCAGCAGCAGCGCGTACGACGTCGGCCGCCACAAGCCTGCTCCTGGTTTGTGCAACGGCCCTCATCGTCGAGTCTCATCGAGGGATATCCTTTGGAGCAGCTCAGATCGTCCCATCTGGTACGACGTGAACGTCCATCTACCCCGCCATCGATCCTTTTGCCCCCCTCCCAACCCATCTTCCCACATGTCCATTTCCACCTGATGCTCGGGGTTGCTCCACGCGAAATGCGATGGAACACTCTATCAATCAGCGACCGTGTCTATTTTGAGAGATCTGTTGTTTCTCAGCAGTATGATCAAATTTCACCCGAGTTTCATGGGATGACAAGAGTCACCTCGACGAAATGAGCTATGCCCGGCGGGTCCGGCTGCTCCATGCAATATCAAGAACGCATTATGATGGAAAGTGAATGCGCCGCGAGAGAACCAGTCGCTGACCCGTGGTGTGAACAGATACTTTCGGGTCGAGAGGAGACTCGAGGACTGACGTTTCACGTCACATCCGGCACATCGCTTCACAGCAACGAATTCACATCCAAGGGCGCTTCAGCGGCACCCGGATTTTAATCCCAACCTTTTCCCGAAGAAGGTGAGTTGAGACGTCCTGGCTCTCCCTGCAACGCGGGCTGGCGCGCACAGATGTTGCAAGCATGGCATGCAGACCTGGCACGATCTTCCCTTCTCCGATGGATGGTTCAGCCATTACCCACCGAGACGTGCAAGACTTCTTCACGCCAGCCTTGCTGCTGCCCTGCTGCCTGCCCGTGGCTGCTTGATGGCGGGGACTGAAGGCTAACGAGATCTTCAGACGTCGATTGACCATCTCATCATCCATACCATGGCTCATCGACAGAGTGGAGGATACAAAGAGGAACCTGGTGTTGCGGTTTCGGGCGATCATGTAAGTGCACACCACAATTTTCCTTGAAATCTACACCTTGAGTCACGCATACTCCTGCCTTACTCGGGGTCCAACGTGACGATCGGGTTCGCCTCATCGCGATTCGAGCCCGAGATTGCGAGCCAGAGAGGCATAATTCCTTTGTCTCGACGGTCGTCGAGATTCGCAACCTGCTCCAAGTTGGTTCACGGGTGCAGGGATTGTGTCCACGACGGGCCAGGGGTACCAGAGGGGACAAGTTGGCCCTCGAAAGTCTTCGACACCGTTTCCAGAAGATCACGAGCGAGGCGGCCGTGCGAGTCGACTCGACGAGAGACATTCGTGAGCCCGTTTCACCATCAGCTGGGATGGCACTAGGGTGCATGCATGGTGGGCCAGGGTCTCATCTCGCTGCCCAATCTCACCCAATCCCACCACGCCGACCCAAGTTGGGCTTCTGCACAGACCCAGACCGCCCTGTTTAGCAGTGCGAGCTTGAGGAGTCGCTTAACGGTTAAGATGCACAAGTTGGCACGGAACCTGCTTCTTTACCCACTCTGATGATTATTACTCGGTCTGGGAGAGAGAGGCGCAAACTCTCCGTCGGCCGCTGCTGGATGGAGGGCTGCTGGGCTGTTGGCTCTGGCTCGCGCTTGACAGTGTCTTGCCGAGTATGGAGCTGCCGTTGGAGAAAGTTGCCAGTGTTCCTTCTCGCGACGCCCCCCAGCCCACCGCTCATTCGCGCTGCTGCTGGCAAAGTGGTCGCCGCGCACGCATGATGCAGCTATATCGATCGCGCAATATGGGTCTCATCGGTCGAGCGACGGGTTCAGATGATGATGGTGATGATCATAATTGTTTATTCGTTCGCGACTGTGGCTATTTTTGCATTGTGCATGAATGATTGCATTAATTGCCGCATCGGGCCCGCGATCACGTCCCACGCCCCCTGGGTGCTAGTGTGCAGGCCGAGTTTGATGAAGAGGCCGGGTCGGACGAGATCAAGGGGTGAAAGGGCGAAGCGTGCGATGGGGCCGCGGTGTCTGTGTGTCTGGGTGTGCGAGTGCAGCGACCGCAAGCAACTACGACGAGCCCTCTTTCCGGAGGGGGCTTGCCAAGGCACGGGCGCCGCATCAACGGGCTCTGGCTCGCCGCTCAGTGGCTGGCACACGACGGAGAGGATCCACGCCGGAGGAGGAGGAGTGAGTAGTAGCAGTGGCCGTGGCAGTGGCTGTAGCAGTTGCAGCAGCACACCCCCCCGGTCGCCCTCACCCTCGCCCCTCTGGCAATTTGACACGGCGCTAGTCACCGCGTCATCTCTGCAAAAACACCCGAGTCGGGGCGCAGGCCTGCTTTGGGGTGGAGCAGGGTGGAGCCAGTGCACGGCAGGCAGGCGACATCCCTCCCTTGATTCGTTTTTACCCAGCATTCGCATTAGCAGCAGCAGCAGCAGCAGCATCAGCACCCATCCACTATCCACCATCCACTATCCACCCTCGCCACAACACGCCCCCGCCGCATCTCCCTCCCAACTCCACCTTCCCACCTTCCCACCTTCCACCCTTCCACCAACCCATCCCTCGCCCTCACCGCCGTTGCAGCCTGCCCAAGTGGCCAGCCCACGGCAAAGCAGAGTACAGGAGTCCCTCGTTCTGCCGCCTCCTGCAATCCCAGCTAGCTCCGGGCCCACCCCCTGCGACGCTGCTCTTGCTGCTACTGCTCCTCCTGCTTCCCCCCCCCCCCCCCCCCCCCCCCCCCCGAACCAGCCCTTCACTTTCCATATATGTCATTGGCCCGCCCACCCCTGTTTGAGGCTGCCCCTCTTCAAACCCTCGTCGCCTCCCCCCTCCCTCGTCTCTTCCATCGCATTGCAATGCGCCTGCTGCGAGCGAAACCTTGTCACGTTTCTTCCATGCGTTGTCGTCCCACTGCGACGTCTGCGTAACTTCAGATTTATATCGTCTCCTGGTCGCCGCCCGGACGCTCAGCACGAAAGCACCCCTACCGGCTCCTCTTATACCCCTGGTGTCCTGCACCATCCATCCCATCCCCCGTTCCTCCCAAGATTCGATTATCCTGGATTTCCTGCCTCATCCAAACCCACCACCACCACCACCACCACCACCACAACCACCACATACCTCCACCACCCCTACCTACCGGCCTCCTCCTCCTCCTCCCCCATCCATCGCCATCTCGTTCTCGACCGGACCCCAATCTGCAATCTCATCCAGCGTCAGCAGCACCATCTCTTTTCTGACCCCTACTCCGTCCGCGCACATTTATCCTCGCTCCGATCAATTTCCATTTTGTCAAGCTACCTGCTTTTGTTCTTATCCTCCGGCGCTGTTCGATCTCCCAAATCTTCCGTCCTCAATCTCATAAGGTTCTCCGGCGACCCTCGTCACTCCACTTCCTTAAAAAGTGAGGCCCTGCGAAAATCGTATCGTTCAAATCTCGGACATTGCCTTGGTCGCTTGTTCCTCCTAGTCCCTCGTCTGAAAGATTTCGTAATAGAGCAAGGCATCTATCTGTTAGTTATACTGAGGTACCACCCTCGTACTTTTCCCTTGTCCCAGTCCATTTTCTTTCCCCCAGCGAAAAAAAAAAAGACACAGACAGAGGTTGCCCTACCTACATCCCATCAGTCCTTCACTGCTCCGTTATTGCTCAAGCGCTACGGTCCAAAGCAGAAGATCGGACTCTAGGTACCGCATTGCAGCAGACCCTCGTCGTCAAGGATCGACCACACTCTCCCTCCTCATCCTGCTTCAGACCTCTCGAGTCACAAAATAAACATCGCGACGCGTCTTGCTTTTCTCAATGGTTATTACCTTTCTGCCATTGCACCCTCATCATACTTCATAACAAAGGTCCATCGCTGACAGTTGCCTCCTATGCAGCATCATCCCCACCACGCGCAGCAGGGTCCTCCTCCTCCGCACCATCTGCAGCAACCGCGCCCGTCGAGCATTGTGCATCAACAGCATCACCAGCAGCAAGCTCCACCACCGCAACCGCAGCATTCGAATCCATACCCGTCCCACGGCCTGCCACAGTATCCGCAGAGCGCCGCCGGACCTGGGGGACAGCATCCGCAGGAGCTGCCCTACTACTCTTCCCACCCGAGCCCGTACAGCACACCCAGCGCGTCCGGGGCATATTCATCTGCCGGTAAGAAATCGCCATTTGCGACGCGTTTGACGCGTGAATTGCGAGCTCCCAGCTAACGTGGAATCTCCAGAAACCCCAGACATCATGGCGGCCACTCAGATGACGCGCCCATCGTACCCTCCCATCTATCACACGCCGCAATCGAACTCGCCCGCATCCGTGGCATCGCCCTCGGGACACGATCAACACCGCATGTATGGCGCGCCCACGTCGCAATTGCAACAGAACCCCCAGATGTACTATGGAGCGCCCCAGCAGCAGTACCCTCCAATGCCGCCCCAGGGCACTCCATCGTACGCGCCTCACCCGCAACAACAGCAGCAGCAGCAACATCATCCATCGATGACGTCGCAGCCAAATCTGCTCATGTCTCACCCAACGGGCCAACACCAGATGCAACAGCACCCCAGTCAACACCCCCAGCAGGGCATGACGGGCAGCCCAAGAACCAAGATGGAGCCAAACGTGCCGCAATTGTCGCGACCACCACAGCAGCAACAGCAGCCGCTGGGTCCTCAGCAGCACCCTCCAGTGGGCCTCCCATGAACCAGAACAGCGCGCCCGGTAGTGGTGGCGGCAGCGGGGGCGTGAACCCCAACGCGGCTCCAGGCCCCATTCCCGCGACCACCCCGCTCGTGGTCCGTCAAGACAACAACGGCGTCCAGTGGATCGCGTTCGAGTATTCACGCGATCGCGTCAAGATGGAGTACACGATCCGCTGCGACGTGGAATCCGTCAATGTTGATACCCTGGGCCAAGAATTCAAGACGGAGAACTGCGTCTACCCCCGAGCGTGCTGTAGCAAGGACCAATACCGAGGCAATCGGTTGGTCTACGAGACCGAGTGCAACACGGTCGGCTGGGCTTTGGCGGAGCTCAACCCGTGTCTGCGAGGAAAGAGAGGGTTGATCCAACGTGCGGTCGACAGTTGGCGCAACAGCAACCAAGACCCGCGATTGCGCAGTCGTCGTGTTCGCCGCATGGCCAAGATTAACAATCGAAAGGCGGTTCAAGCGGCTACACACCCTCCTCACATGGCTGGTCCCAGTGGTCCCGCAGGGATGCCACCCTCTGGGAACATGGGACCGGGCAGCGCGGGAAACATGGGCAAACCTAGTCTGAGTGGGATGGGCGGTCCACAACTCCATCACCACCACAACCATCCGGACGGAAGCACGCAAGGAGGAGATGAAGTCGGTATGTTTCACCAGATGTGATTCCTGCCATGATACCTTTATGTTACTATTACTTGTGTTACGATACCTACTTTTTCGCGAATATACCTGTTTGACGGAAGGAAATATTTCTGGGAGCAGATCATTTGTCTTGGGCTCTTGAAAGGGGAAAATACTGTATAATAATTGCACTTCCTGTTGCTTGCTTGGCTTTTCGCGTGGCTTGGCTGGCTTGGGCATCGCGAGAGCACTGCACACCTATACCCCACAACATCATGTCTTTGTACCACTGTACTGTCGCACTTCCCACCCTCGCATTGCACTCACTTGCTTACTCCTGCCTCCCACGTTGCTGAATTGTGAGGCTAATCTGACTCCGCAATGAATAGGTGACGACGAGTATATCGACGAGCAACATCATCACCACCACCAAGCCCCCAATGGTCCACCCGCACCCAATTCCCCGGAGGATGTCCGACACTCTCAGGTCTTCCCTGGTTACTCTGGAACTTACCCTCCTAATCCGTCCGTAGGTGGGGCATCCATGGCCCCCACGATGCACTCCTCTCACGGTGCACCCCACTCTTCGCACCCTATTGCTGCTCGATCCCATTCGCATTCGCATTCCAAAGGTACTGACGACATGGACGAAGAGGAACGCACGTCGTTGTTTGGCGATATCCCCGAGGCAAAGAAGAGGAAATTCATCCTTGTTGACGATCCAGGAAAGGGTGGCAGAGTGCGCGTCCGCGTCACGCTCGACACGGTCGATATCAAGGAAATTCCCGACTCGTTCAGGAAGAGCAACTCGGTCTACCCGCGATCATGGTTCCCGCTTCAGATGCAAAGCCCACCTCCCTCCGCACACGGCTCGCGATTCTTCCAAGAAGGCGACGAGGATGATACGGTTGAGGTCGATGGCGGACGGAGCACCGGCGGTAGCTCCAGAGGTCGAGGTGGAAAGGGAAAGATGATGGTTCCCGTCCCGCTGGCTGATGGCGGCGAGGCCGAACTTGGTGTCCCGCGCATGCGAAAGAGTGTGCGGAGCAAGGAGGTCAAGCTGAATGACCTGGGATATCGAATGACATGGCACCAGAGCAGAGTCTTTGCCGATAAGACTGTATTCTTGCAGAAAGCTTGTAAGTATATCTCCTTCTCGACCAAGGGAAGTTGCTAACATAGACTACAGTGGATTCATATCGCAACAAGGTCCGCTCGACGATGGATAATACTGGCAAGGACGTACAAGCAATCGCTCCTCACTTCGAGACTCGAGTCGGCAAGAGACGTTGGAACGATCGCAGCAAGCGTGAGAGGAAGAGTGTCGATGCATGATCTGATCATCATCTCGCTCGCTCTCTCTCGTCCTGATGACCCAACAAAAACTCCTTTCCACTCCGTCATTTTGTCCGTCCGTCGTGTTGTAGCATTGCCTGCCTCCGGTCTCTTGCAGCGTTTATACCCCAGCTATGGCGCCATTATCAGATTTGTTCCGTCCTCCTGCTAGAATTTGCGAAATTGCGAAATTGAAACAAATGAACACACCAACTGGTTTACTTTTATCACAAAAATATAGATTATCCTCATGATCGATCGGTCGATCGGATTACGAACATCTCCTTGTCTCGGTCCACCTTATTCTTTTTTGCTCCTCCTGCGATTCAGCGCTGGTTTTAGCCTCTTGCGCGCGAGCGTTTTGCCTTTTTGCTTTTTTTCCCCATCGCTCTACTCTATTGTTGTTTGGTTTTTCCTTCATCGGTTCATCTAACGGCCGTGGTGTCTGTGCTTGGTGTGACGTGTGGAGTGTGAGAGGGAGGGTGGTGGTGTTTGGTGCATGGTATGGTTGATATGTTGATATGGTGGGAGCTAGGATGGTGGGATGGATAGGGGTTGACGGAAGGAAGGGTCGGTCGGTCGGTCGGTTCATACAAACAGCATATGGTTCTTTGATGAGGTTAGCGAAGCATGAAGATGAAGATGAACTGTTATGACTAGGGTGGCATTTTGTTCTGCGAATTTTATTCTTTCTTACTCTCATCTCATCTCATCTCATATCATATCATCTCGCTCTGCTTGCTCGTCTCTCCGTCTCTGCTCGTCTCTGTCTGGCTTTGGAGGGAGGGGGTGTAGGTGGAGAGAGAAGGGAGAAGGGAGTGGTGAGGGTTGTTCATATCATTTTCATTCAGTCATACATACGATGCAAAGACAGAGAGGGGGGGTATCATCATACATATATACATATCTGGAGCTGAAGGAGGGGAAGGGAGGGAGGGGAAGGGGTTGTGGTTTATAAGATTGGGGTTTATGGGTGGGTGGATGGATGGGTGGATGGAAAGGGGCGGTTTACAGGGAGGGGCCTTGGATAGATATGGGGGTATGGATACCGGGTTTTACTTATGGGGTTACTTTATGGGGTTACTTGGGGTTGTGGTTATGGTTATGGGTTATGGGTTATAGATGGAGAAAATGATATCTTGTTTTGCGTCTTTGACTTTTCTTGTCTTGACTTTTCTTGCCTTGTCTTGCCTTGTACTGCCTTGACGTTTCTTGCTTGTGTGTATGATGTGTGATCTGGTGTGATGTGTGTGGTGGGATGTGATGTGATAGGTTGTGATCGGATGGGATGGGATTGGACGGGATGGGTGTGTGTGTTGCAGGTTTAGGAGGTGGTGGGGGGTTGGGCGGAGGGTAGGTTGAGAAGGTGGGAAGGTGATGGCGAGGGAGTAAGTTGAGGATTTTCGGGTGAGGTGGGTGAGGTACGTAAGAGGATGTAAGGGAAGCGATATGGTGTAACTGCTGTAAAGTAAATCGGTATCACAGGTGAGTGGGTGGGTAGATAGATAGGTGGGTAGGTGAGATTATCCACATATGCTACAGCATACCTACCTACCTACCTACATTCCCTCAAGATTCAAGAAATAAAAATCCAAAATCTCCACACATCGCACTATATTATATCATATTACATCACATCACATCACATTTATTCGCATTTATTCACGTGTATGTGTCGAGTCGAGTCGAGTCGTGTCGTGTCGAGTCAAGCCCCCCTCCCCCAACTTCATTCTGAAATCCTATCGGTTGGGAGAGAGAGGTACTTGTGCTTTGATGGGATGTGTGCTAGAGGGATGCATGCTGGAGATGCATGCTAGAGATGCGTGCTGGCTAACGGTGAAACCAGCGGGAGATGTGAGGCGAGAGGTGTGAGGTCTGAGGTGTGAAGCTAGATGGGTTAAGGGCTGGCCAGATATATGCGTGGGTGAGTGGGTGGTAGCTATTCAGAGAGAGCTGGGCTGGGTTGGTATAGCTTGTATAAGTGGGAAGTGGGAAGTGAGTCTGTAAAATTAGGCGTGTTGAATTGTATGCTAGAGATAGTTTGATGTTGCGTGCTATGTGCTAAGTGCTATATGCTATATGCTATATGCTATATGCTATAGAAATTCAAGATAAAATTGAATAACAGTTACTTGCAGCCGCTCTTCTCTCCTATTCGATATCGCTCGCACCTATCACACAAGAATCCAACAAGAGCACGCAAGGCCTCAAGAACCATCTAGCTAACTAGCTAGCTAATTAGCTTATTGATACGCATCGCATACCCCTCAAAGCATCACCCCTTGAGGTGTCCATTGGAGATTAGCTAGCTAGCTGCTTAGTCTCTGAAATGGGTTGGTATTAAGACAGAATATTGGGAATGGAACTGGAATTGAATTGGGAGGGGTGAAGAAGAGGAGGAGTAAAGAAGTGGAGGAGTGGAGGGTTTTCATACCGCTTGAACGGAATGTGAAGCACAAGTCAGGAGGCTACATAGATATGGTTGGTTACTGTGCGGGGTGTATGCCTCCTCTTCCTCTATTCCTCCCCACTCTACTCTATATCCCATCTCATCCCGGGGCTTAACACGAGACAAGAGACACGAGACACAAAACACAAAACACTCAGCCCAGCCAAGAAAACAGTGACAGTTAACGCACACAAATGGACATCTATCTATCTCTCTTAATTTCGAATCTTGTTTTTATTTCCTGGTATATCTGTCGTTTGACGATTCGGGTACACTCATGAATGAGCGGAGGAGTGGATGGCTGCTAGTGTGATTGTGGTTGTGGGTGTGGTTGCGTGTGAGTGACTGCTGGTAAACCGGTTGATGCTTTCAGCGGGGTGTTGAGGCAGGCAGGAGGAAGGTGGAAGTTTTGGATCGCAGCAGGTAGTTCTGAGGTTGGGGTGATTTTTTGGGTAGTGGTTTGGTCGATTGTGATGAGAGAGGTGGTTGTGGGATACGGTGAGACTTGTGGGGATTATGGTATGTAGTGGTTGTGTGTGTCTTTGGTTTGGTTTGGGTCGGGGATTGGGAATTGGTTTGAAGCTTATCTAGGTATAGGGAAGGAGTTAGACGGATGACCGTGTAGGATTATAGGTACCTCCATATTCCAGATCTGTTCGCCCACTTTTCACCGTTTAGAGCTTCAGACTCGTTTATGATACAGTGCAATGATATATATATTGTCAGGTGTATGAACGCACATCACATACTCACATGCCTACTTCGAATGCCCAGAGATGACAAGTTCATTTAGTATGTTCTCGAAGATCAGATATAATACAAAGAGTAAGCCGAAGAGCAAGCCGAGGAGTAAGCTGAAAGGGATATGCTGGCAGTTTCTTGCCGGAGATGTGGCTTAAATACTTCTAGAAATCTCCGCAGAAGAACGCAGGTAAGAGCAAAAGCATGAGACTCATCAGCAGAATTTAATCCCTAGATCATTGAAAACGCTGAACATTCCACTGCGCATCAATACTCGATAGCTGCGAAGTGACAATGGTATGTCGTCGAGGAACGAACTCAGGGGGCGCTAATCACTAGCGTCATTCGCTAAAGACATCTGACGATTTCGAAGAATCTGCCATTTTCGTGATTTCTATCTTTTTCTAGCTGCAAGTAAATCGCAGATCAGACGAAAGAGGCTCCCGCGGTTGTCCAGAAGGAAATTCATCTCAGACAAACTCTTAACCATAGATTGCGACAGCCTTCGAGACGTTCTCCCGGTTATAACAACGAGTATAACATCGCACGTGACGCAATGGAGGACAGCAGCGATGTAAGTGCTGAACCTAACTGTCAATCGCCCTAACTAAAATAAGAACCAGCGTAAATATGACACCCACGCTATACCCCTCAAGCTATATGCAATGTGTATAAGAAGTATCAGAAGATGAGCGATACAGCAGTCGACCAAGACTTGGACGTCGTAGATTTTCGCCGAGGCTTGACAGACGCCCAGAAAGAGAGGATCAGGCCTGCAGATAAGGTACCTGCGGAATTAATCGAGGAAGCCCGGATAGCTTTTAGGTCTGGGAATGCGACGGGTGAAGATCCGCTGGAATTATCAGAGGCGTGTACGATCTATGAGCATGGGGACTTTCCTGGTGAGTGTGATTATCTTCCTGCAAATACCAGAGCCAATAAACTGCAGGTCTTCGTATACTCCCCTCACTCTTACCACCAGAGTGCCAAGTCATAATGATCAACTCTCTTCTCCATCGAGACCTTGCAAACCCCCTGCACAAGACGAACCTTCATCCCGACTACTCGATCCCGTATCCCCCCTCTGACGCCAATCCCTCATCATTCTTCACACACCACCCCTCCTCCCGCCTCCCGACCCAAACCCTGAACCCCTTGAATCCTCTCTCGGCACAAGCCCACAAGCCCCTAAATCCCACCCAGTTCCTCTCCAAAAAGCTGCGCTGGCTCACCCTCGGCTCGCAATACGACTGGACCACCCGCTCGTATCCGCCTGTTTCGCCCACCCCGTTTCCCCCAGACATCGCATCTCTGGTACGGACGCTCTTCCAAGGATCCTTCGAGCCAGAAAGCGGGGTCGTGTTGCTGTATAGCCCGAAGGACTACATGCCTGTGCATCGAGATGTGTCGGAGCTTTGTGAGCGCGGCCTCGCGAGCTTCTCCCTTGGCTGTGATGGGCTGTTCATCCTCTCCAAGGAGAAAAAGAATGCGGACGGAGAGATAGACGAGAGCAACGAGGATCGGGAGATGGAAATGTGTGTCCTCCGTGTGAGGAGTGGCGATTGTGTGTGGATGGGTGGAGAGACTAGGTGGTGTTGGCATGCGATGCCTAAGGTTATGGCGAGTACTTGTCCAGAGTGGCTGGAAAATTGGCCTGTTGTTGAGGACGGATTTGGAGGAGGAGAAAATGTGAAGATGTATGAGAAGTGGAGGGGTTACATGAGAGGCAAACGGGTGAATATTAGTTGTCGGCAGGTTTGGGGGTGACTGAGGATGGGTTCTGTAGTCTTGGGTATATGGAATAAAATTCTAGTATTATTTCGAAATCTATTAAGGCATTGCTTTGATCTATAGGACTAAAACAAAACCGATCTGCTGTTCTCTCTAATAATAAATACAGCACAATTCAATCAAAATACACAGTCGACTCTTCCACTAAATTCACAAACTTCGCACTCATTTACCTCCCACTGCCTTCCCCTCAACACTGACTTGTTCCCAAACACCGTCCCCCACACCTTCAAGATCACCACCCTTCCCCTGCTTCTTCCAAGTCCATCCTGCATCCTTCCACTTTTCGCCAAATACCATCCCGGGATGCGCGGCAGTCATCAACGCGACCGCGAGAACGATCATCGCACCCTCAAGAATCATGAATGGAACCTCTTCATTTGCGAGCTTGCTGCCGAAACCTTCGGATAGCTCACCGACACGGAATGCGGAACGTGTGAGGATGAAGAGAGTGGATAGTGCGAAGGCTGTGACAATAAGGTGTTAGTAAGTACCCGATGGGTGATGTGGTAACTGAGGCAGATAAAGTAAATAGGGGAGACAAACCAGCTATGAAGTGTTTAAACCTATGCGCCTTCACCTTTGCAAGCTTTCCTCCTTCACCAATCGACTCGGGACTAGTGAGTCCCTCAAACTTCCTCGCCTTCCTCACCTTCAGCGTAAACTCCACCGCAAGCCCAATAAAACATAACAAACTCAGCACCTGAAACGCCAAACCTGCAACCATAGTATGCGTCCCAGCCATTGAACCTGCCCTTGTTGGTGCAGTGTCCGCAATTGCACCTCCAGTAGCTTGCAGCAGGAGTGCTATAAAATCAGAGGTCATGAACGTGAGGGAAACGACCTTGGGTGAGAATCGTGAATGTTCAGGTCCGTAGCGTACGATGACGCGGGAGTAGGTCAGGTACAGGCAAGCGGCGAAGAAGACTGGACCGATTGTCAAACAGATCAGATAGCTTTTGACTATTAGCACTTCTCGCATTAAAGAGCTGGGGATATTAAGACATACATGAGAAATGGGTCAGGAAGAAAAGGATTGTAGTGCATTTGCACACGGCCTACGTAGCCTACAACCTCGAGCACAAGTCCCATGATCATGGCGAACGAGTAGGACCATGTTCTGTATCTCCAGAGTTGAAAGGCTTGGATGGCGAGAAAAAGGGCAAAGATTGCGAGGAAGAGTGCATTTCCTGCAAGTGAGGGATCATAGGTTACGGTTGCGTACTCAATGGGACATGTACCCAACGTACACCCGTTGACGTTATTGAGGTTAGGCATGGTCGAATTTGATCGTGCAGCACGTGAAATTCGAGTTTAAGAGAAGAATGGCGATGCAATGAGTCCAAGAGGTCCGGAGCAGATATACTTATCCCAACTCACAATATCGCATGTGGCTATGCATAACACCACGAGATTTCTGTGGGCGTCCGAATGAGCGGAACGGAGAAATCACATTCTAGAAGCAGTGGTATCCAGCGACACGGCTCGATGAATGCCCACAGCAGATTCCTAAAGCCGTCATACACGGCTTGATTCAACCCTCGCTAATGTATCAATTTTCGCGAGATGCCGCCCAATTCGGTGTGTTACTCAACCCTGAGTACAAGGGGCTAGCGGGGTAAACAAGGCTTGATATTCCTCCGCGCCAACTAATCAGCGACGAGGCTGCAGTCTGACTTGCTTGATTACGTTGGCATGGCGCTCGCAGCCTTCCAACGCTCTCGTAACTTTTAAGAGGCTGAGTGCCGCGTTTCATTGTGATCGAAGGATTTCGAATGTCTGAGCTGAGTGGTTGAAGATGGCTGCCTGTGAGGCGGCGCAGCTGAGACACTGACCATTGGACGCCAAGGCTGCTTCCACACAGAGCATGATAAATTTTGATCGTATTTCAACCATTCCTCTCGAGAGGTTTACGGCATGGCTTGATGCTGAGATCAGTCGACGCTGTAAGGTGAGGAAAGGTCCCAGTCCGTCCTCTCGCCTCCCTGTTCGGACCCGCTCGGCCGTCGAGTCTGGCTCATTGACGTGGAACGACTCGTCAGGTAATCCATCGCTCTTAATCCAACATCACGAGCTCCCGATGATTCTAAAGTGCGAACACTGCCCTGTGTCTGTCTTGGCGATATATCTGACAACGTGTCGCTGGTAGTATTTGGAGGCGTCCTTGAGCTGTCTTCATTGGCTTCTTGATCTTCAGAAATGTCATCTGGCGACTTGAGAGTCAAGGCTCGAACCGTTATCGGCGAGCCATTCGGAGACTCTGTTGATAGACCGTTAGCTACTGGGCTGGGGGCATTGACTGTGATGCCGTCTAACCTGCCGGCTTTTGCTTCTTCTCCCGTAGCATCCAGTGTTTCCTCTTGATCCAGCTGCCCAACAAGTGTTGGCTTGATGGGTAAGTCTTCGGATGCTAGGTGTATTGGTTTCTCTTGAATCTCCATTTCTCTCCGAGCGAGGCTATTAATCGTACGTTGAGTGTGGGATGCCAAGGCAATTTTATCCACAATAACAACCATCCAGACGCCAACTCTGTCACCAGAGTCCAGCAACGGAGTAGCAGAGATCCAGCACACCTCTCCCCGAGATGAAGGTCCATCTTTGCTTCCCCACCTTTTCGTAACTGTGCCAGTTCTCGTTGCCCCTGCTTGAGACATTATGGCAATCTTCGCTGTTACAGGAGTTTCAGATTTGAAAGACTCATTTAGTCCTGCAATTGTCGATGGGGGCGCAGCCAGATGTGCTAAGAAAGGATGCTGTTCAATCTTGCCCATCTTCTTTGCTGAGGGTGATGCAAAGATTACCCTCAACGACGGGTATGGCCGGATGAGGATGTACTTTTGGTAGATACCAGGCAAGCGTCCTGAAGGTATTTCGTGCGAGAGCTTCCAAGCTGGATTTTCTTTCTCTTCGTCGCTTTCCTCCACGTGCTCACTTTCACTGCCGGAATCCTCATCGTCCTGAATCCTTCGCCTGCCTTGAGTTTGTTGATCTGTTGCTGCAGCACTGCCGTCATCGCGCTCGCTATTTCTAGAACTATTTTGACTATTCGTTTGCACAACAGCACTCTCTTCCAAGTCAAAAGACATACTTAGGTCTCTAAGCTTGGACAGAGCGAACTCTTTCGGATTTGAATAGCTGGACTTTTGACTCTTATTCATACCCCTCTTCGTTAAAAATCGTTCAAACCCATCCACGCCGCGGCCACCATCAATCAGCCTTGAAGCATCTACCTGCGCTCCCAAGTAGTATTTTATCATTCCTTTATCGTCCAAAAGGGGCGCTAGCATGAGAATATTCAAGAATGGTTTCCCGTCCCTCCGGTAATTGAGCAACGCTTCGCAAACCTCCTCACCTTTCTGAATGGCATTTTTCAAGCGTTGTACACTGTCGCGGTTAGTCTTCGGTCCTTGGAGGAAGCGGCAATTATATCCAATGACGTTATCTTTACCGTATCCTGTAAGTCGGTAAAATTCCTGAGTGGCGTACACTATTGGATTGTCAGGCTGATTTGGGTCTGTGAGACAAAACACCTCACTGATACCACCAACGAGATTTTGAGTCAGAGGTGTGGATTTCCCAGTAATTTCAGCTGTAAGGCAGATATTGGATGTCTTTACGAGGCAGTAAGTCACCCACGCCGGCAGGGCGTCGTTGAGAAGTCTTTCAAAGGCATCCTCTGAGGACTCTCGGAAAGACGCCGAGATATTTGCAACATTCTCCTTCTCAAAAACTTCTGCATGTGAAAGTGATGCTGCAACAGCATTCGCATAATCAACCGCCTTGATGACCTTCTGTGTTTCGAGATAATGCAGCACCAGTTTAGAAATTGCCGGTTTGTATTTCTGGAGGAATGCAACAAAGCGACCGAGATTTTCCGTGTTACTTATTAATGATTGGAGGTATTCCGGTGAGTAAAGAAGCTCTGAGAGTATTTCTAAAGACTCCCCTGGTCGCCTTGATGATACCGCTGGGCGAAGATCGTAATCTGCATCGCCCGAGTCGGATCCCGAAGCCTGTTGAGTTTGTGACTGGAAATTGTGGTCCGTTTTGATTTGATTTGGGAGGCCGGGATCATTCTTGGTTGCTTGCGTACTAATGTCACTTGTATTGTGCTCCAACTTGGGATTTCGCGATGCCGGCGAAGTAGGATGTGGTGTTGGTGGCATCCCCCCGGAGCCTTCTTATTTGTTGCTAACTTTGGTGGCTTCTGGGTGGACTGAGTACGAGTAGTGGCTTTTGGTGCTTGCTGTAGTTGTATCGATGCTTCCCGAGCTGCTGGTTCAGGCTCTTTCGTAGGAAATCGCTTGCTCAAATTTCTTGGTGTACGACCAGATCTGAATCGAAGATTTTGCTTGATACGATCAAAATCCATTGTATAGAAGGTTGTCCTGATACAGGTCGAAAATGAAATGATTAAGTGTCGACGGAGCGTCGATTTTGATCCAAAGAAACTGCTATCAACGCTAGGTATCATCCATGTCACTAGAGATGAGAGCAGTATTTAGCTTAACCATCTTTGTCCGGCCTTACGCAGGTACGGCAGCCATGGATTGGGTGATTGTGAAGAAGAAGAATTAAGCTCTTCATCGTTGATGGTGATAGGCGGTGTTGTGGCGCAAGTTTGTTACTCTAAGGGACTGTCGGGAGCTAACGTCCAGTCCTGTACGTCATGACTATGGGATGAAAATCAAAACACCAGGAAACAGGAATGATCTTCAATATGATGTCTCGTAGTAGGATCGCAATAGATAAGAAAATATGAGGAAGTTCAAACCTGCTTGGATAGGGGACTCATCCGCCACCGTAGCATGGCCACGGATGGTGATCCTCGACAGAAAATTGTACGAAAATGAAAAAGGACAGCAATTCTTCCCAAGCGAATTTTCAGAGTATCAGCATGCCAATACAACATAGGGATTTTAACTGAGCCCCTGAGAGTCATTTGTGAGAACGTGCTGAAATAGAGGCAAGCGCAGTGACAGAACCGTCAGTCGCCGGTCATGAGATGTGTTGTGTAACTGCAAACAATAGAAATAGCAATAGGAAAGAAACAAAAAGTTTAGAGAAAATCAATCTTAGCACGGCACCCGTGAAGCTGTCAAATCTTTCTGCGCAAGGTGGTAGAGATGATTGTTCAAGTAGATAGGTCGAAAGTTGAAGTAGATAGGTCTACTTTTATTACCGAGTATATGCGCAGCATATACTTATATATTCAATAGGTTTAAGTATATAATTGATATTAGAACACCTATCCTCTTTATCGTTTTCCACCTGCCTCCCCGACCACTAGCCCAACCATTTTCTTTGTATATACGCAGTATATGCGTGGCATATACGCTAAGTATAGGCCCTAGCCCTAGCCCTAGCCCTTGCCTAGGCCCCGAGTAGCTGCCCCTATATAAACCCGTATAGTAAGGAAGAAGGGAGTATATGCCGGGCATATACAAGAATATAAGATATACTAATACGGGGGGCTCCCACCGCCCCCCAACCCCCCGGACTAACCCTAAATCCTAACCACTAACCCCCTAACTAAGCATATACCGTGCATATACTCTCTAAGTAGAGGGTAGAGTAGGGGTCTAAGCTTGCCTAATCTCTAGTAAAAGTGGACCTATACACTTTAACTTTCAAAACCCCTATACTTACCACTCCATACCCCTGCATATGCTGCGCATAAGCTCGGTAATAAAAGTGGACCTATCTACTTCAACTTTCGACCTATCTACCTCAACAATCTCCTGAAGGTGGTATCACTGAGCATGCTCTCAATCCTAAGTTGATTCGATCGTAAAGT
This sequence comes from Articulospora tetracladia, assembly GCA_003415645.1. Taxonomy (NCBI): domain Eukaryota; kingdom Fungi; phylum Ascomycota; class Leotiomycetes; order Helotiales; family Discinellaceae; genus Articulospora; species Articulospora tetracladia. Next base: position 763,712 of record PYIV01000013.1, read on the forward strand.
GCAAGGCCAAAACCAAGACGCCTAGGTTTGTGGTCAGGAAATGAGGTCGTGATATTACTCAGGGGGTGATATTTCTAGACCTGTTAAATAAGATGCAATTTATACCATGCCTCATATGGAGGTGAAGAGAGAAAGTGGAGACAAATGATACGAGTCTACCCCTGCTTTCATACTAGCGACGTGGTCACCCAGCAACGCCTTCTTGCCAATATACTCGGCGCCTCACACCAACTCAAATAAAAACAAACATTTCAGTCTGACGGCAAAGGGGTGTGGAAAAGATGGACTCTGAACCGGAATTTGGGGACGATAACCTCATTTTCAGCCTCGACGTCAAACACAGGACAACATCTTACAAGTTCGACGGCTACGAACTGGCGTTTGGCGGGCATCGATATCAACAGGATGTAGAATCCTACTTACCACAACCTCCTCTGCTTACCAAACCCGGAAAAGGAGCATCCCGTCAGTCCCGGCCTCTGGAGAAAAAGTCCACAACATGGTGGAAAGCTCAATGTTTATTCCGAGGACTAGACGGAAAAGGCACCATCACACAGTTGCAGGATCGGTTGAAAGGACATGAAAAGGATGCCCTCGTGAATGAATTACAGGAGCTCCAGACACACTCGGAAGCTGTTTTTAAGGCGAAAAACAAAGTAGCTAGGGAGCACAGATGGTTGCATGACATGACGGATTTCCAGAAGGCCCAGTACAACATGAAACGTTTCTTGAAGGAGAAATTTTTTGTAGGCGAGAAATCTAAAGATGTTGTGGTGATAGAAGCCCGCGATCCTGCATACACCAAGTCAATTGCCACACCTCTTGGTCTTGAATGCGAAACGATTGAGCACCCTGTCCAAAGGAATGAGTGGAATATAGGACACTCAAATCTAGCCGTCGTGGGACATGACAAATCAGCTGTGACCGAAAAGATCCGAACTATCACGAAAGAATTTCAGCTTATCGAGCAAGAGATAAAGGCCAAAGCAGCTGAAAGATCTATACTGGTGAAGCGGCAAGAGGAATACAAGCAAAAGATTCTTGATGAAGCTTTGGCGAAATGTCCCGACTGGGATGTCGAAGGAACATGGGAAATTAGTTTTCCATACATCGAGAAGAATTGGGATATTAATAAAGGCTACCGTGAGAAGCAAAAGCTCACTCTCAAAATATATTTAGAGGAGACTTCCAAGGGCGCACGGATGTTTGCAAAATTTAATTTCGGTATCCTCAAGGGCTTGTTCCAGTTTGAACGACAACCAGATGATACTCCACTGGCGCGCTCGAAGAAACGAAAGGCTGATGAACTTGAAGAACCTGATACTCATGAGAAGTATTCCGACAGCGATGACCGACGCAGTAAAACCCCGGAAGCCTTTTATTTTGGACACATCACCAAGCCTTCGGAAGGATACGCAACATGGAACTACAGATGGCGGGATGCAGCGGGGAAAGGCCATGAAGTTGACAATCAAGCTGATGGGAAAGCTTATTCTATCACGTTCTTTGGCCCCGATGTTCGCACTCTGAAAGGGACCATGGGCAGTGTGTATTTTGACGAATGCGAATTCACTGGCGTCAAAGTAGGTGTTGGGCGTCAGGAATATGTTGATATTGGAAATGAATGGGGCCAAAAGATACTTTGATGATGACTGTATGATGTGAAATTTCAAAGTTCTTGCTAGCAAAATTTTTGTGGTCAAATATATTGGATCTGTAGTGTTAAAGAAGCCGGGACGCTCCTTCGTGTTGTAAAGAATCGGTGTCGGTGTTTAACCCCGTTCTCTTCCAGTTGTCCGTCACAACGTCAAGTTTTGTAACTCTTCTACAAAGAGACACCTCCACCTTCATCGTTGTTGTCATCTTCGTCGTCGTCATCATCCTCACATTCACTTTTCTCTCCAGAAAAACCGTCTTTCTCAGTCACTTCCTCATCTTCCCGATTTTCTGGTAGAGGTGTATCTCCATCGGACAGGCTTTCATCACTGAACTGCGCTGCATCACTTTCGGTATAAGTTTGGTGAAACTCACTCGCCTTGTCCACTAACTTGTGGTCAAAGCTAGGTTGATCAAAGTTCAAGGTCGACAATTTCATCATACCCCTGGTGTTCTGAAACATTACCGTCGAGATTTCTGTATTTGAGTCTGGCTGCCGTCGTGCTGGAGCTCTTCGTTCCTTGATTTGCTGAATTGCCTCATTCCGGATCTTCTGTGCAATATCATTGAGAATCTTCTCTCGAGCCTTCACTTCTTCCTCTTTATTCTCGCCGAAGATTTCAGGTGGTTTCCAGTTTATCCAATGATTGTTATGGCAAGCCGGTGCGGCCCAACGTCCAGGATGGGCTTGAATATACTGGAAGCAGCAATAGCACGCTGGTTTGCTACAACCTATGAAGCGATCACCACCTACAAAATCCAATTTCTGGGTCGAGAAAAAATCGAGTATCAGCAACTCTGCGTGAACTCTTGGCTTCCAGTTTTTGTCCGCGCATTGTTCTTTAAGAGTCTCCGATAGCCCGTGTTTCTCATCCATAAACTGTAATGAAGACCGAAGCTCCTCAATTTCTTTCGGGCTTGTCAACATTCTGCCGACAATCTCGTTTAGAGATGGATCGCGTTCCTGAAGGGGGGTTTGCTTAGGCGTGATGACGGAACTCGCTCTATCTTGATGTCGTCGAAGAGATCTGGGAGCTCGATAGCTGAAGCGACGATAATTTTCACCGCTTTCATAGTGTGGTTCAGCCTTCCTACCAGGTGCCTTATAGTGTCGAACTTCTTCGAACAAGGGGCACCAGCTCTTGCACGCCACTTCAATTCTTGATATTCCTCGCAGTTACGTGAAGCGTAGCAAAATTCGCAGGCGTCCTCGTCGATTTCCAGTGACATCGCAAGATCCGAAAGCCACCTTCTGACTCTGGAATCTGCAATTGTCAGACAACCCACAAATTAGAGACGATTCTTACCTTCAGCCAGACTGGCGCTCTCTAGGTAATCAAGCACAAACAAGATCTCGGGCTGCAGAAGCTTGATATAAACACTTATTCGCTTTGATGAAAACCTCACTGCTCTCACAAAAAGCTCCGCTTCTAATTGTGACGCTTTACGTCTTTCCAATAGAGCCAAGCTGCATAAAACGGTGCTCAAGAAAGTCTTTACACGATCTTCTCCCTGGGACATTTGATTCGACGCAAACCAATAAACTACACTCTGTGGTGTTTGTTGCAATGCAATTGCCGTGGTCTGAGCCCCACCTTTGTCATAGTCACACAAGTAGGCCAGACTTCTCACAAAAGATCTTCGGAGTTTCTCGGAATTTAGATTGTGTGGCTCGTCGAGGGGTTCAAGTTCCTCTTCCTGCTGGGGATCGCCTCGATTTCTGCCGAGAATATAGAGCAAGACTAGGGCTTCGTAGAAACGTTTGAGTAGCGATGGTCTCACAGGAATTGGTGTTGGGAGGATGCTATTTGGTAGTTTATAGGGCTCGGACACGGAGCGACTCTTGCCATTGGCTTGCTGGCTAGGACTTGAAGCTGACGCGCTTTCTGATCGGACAGGACTGATGTCCGTTCGGTGAGTGGGTGTTGGCTTTGATTTTCTTTTCTTACCACCAGGGCTCTTTGGATATGCGTCAATACTTTTAGATACGTCGTTTGATTGTTTGCCTTCGCTTTCTGCATCTTTCATGTTAGTATACACTCCGTAGACACATAAGCTGTATACGCAGAAGTAACGTAAGATAAGGCTTCTTACTATTGCCTCGGCCCGCCATTCCGCCTTTCCTCAATTTTCTGCAAATACCTGGATAGAATGACAGAACGTTTATGATACTTCACAGGCTGACATGTAAATTAGTTCAACGTCATTAGTACGTGGCGGTATCACAGAGATCAAATAAAAGGCTCGATCGCCCATCAAATCCGAGAAAGAGCTTTTGAGCTCAACAAATGACTCTTAAGATGCGGGGTATCGTTCGAGATCTGTAGAGATTCCATGTGTTTCCTCAAGGCTCAAGGCTGTCTCCCTTGCATAAGGCAATGCATGTTGGCTCCAGTCAGATGTAATCACGTGAGCTGTAGGTTGTTTAAAGCGGAGAATACGATGAACGTTACCCGCAACTGACGCAATGCTAACAGCAGTTAGAGATATTCAAGTCGGAGATAACGAATAAATATTGCCACAGACCTTCAGACTTCAGGGTCAGTGTACTTGGATTTCAAGTAGTAAATAAGGCTTCCCAAGCCTCGTTTATTCACTCGGGGTAAGAGTAGCTGAAGCCATACTTGTCAACAATTAAATTGCAAGTTATAACAAAGCAAATTAAAGAGCGAGCAAATTATGAGACAAGAATTGGAACGGCTTTGGATGACAAGGGGAAGAGCAAAACCCAAATTGAACCTGAACACTTCAACAACAGTTCCCGTTAATATCCCGTGATGGACATGGCCCAGAAATCTATCGTATACTCAAAGTCTCCAGTCCTTAGTAGCCCAAGAACACTCTCTGTTAGTCCCCCAAGTCAAATCCCATACGACCTCCCAAGTTTTCTTCGGCTCAAGGATCATCTCAGGAGTGTAGAAGAATCTACAGTCGGCCTGCTCGAACACGAACTGCAGCGGCACACCTTCCTTTCCAGCGTCAGGAACCAGCGGAATGGTATCTTCCATGTTCAGCCTAAAGTCTTTCAGTGATAGAGGGTCTCCCAAAGCCGGGTTTACAAGCCCTGGGAACGTGGAGCCTGCAAGAGATAGTAGGCGCGGAGGGATGTAGGATCCGAAGTTTTGCGATAGGATGTTGGAGGTTACGGCGATGTTGAGGAAGGTCTGCATTAAAAAGCCTTTGGTTCCGCCTATGGCTTGCATAGGCTCACGTTGCGGCCGTCCACCTAGAGCGATGGTGCGTACGCCGCCTTGGCGGGTCATGAGTTCGACGAAATGGGAGCAGGCTGTGTCGTTTGTTAGAATATTGGAGATTACTATAAATTTGGAAGGTGAAGAATTAGATTGAGTTTAGCTTACCAGAAGAGCAATATCCATCAGTGACAATGATGATGTCTTCTGGTTGGAACGGACGAAGATATAGTGCTGGGTTCTTCTCGTAGCCATAGATGTCAATCCCATCCTACAAACATTTGAATTAGCTCTACGTTTAGAAGACACAATGAGTGCTCCGACACATAAGCCAGTCGCTAAGTTATAGTTTCATATTACTCGCAAAGGGAAAAAACTTACATATAGCTCAGTAAAGAACCCGTCCCTCAAGGGAAGTCTGAAATCCGCTGTAAAAGAGTCTCCGTGGTTCAAATTCGGTGGGAAGAAAGAGCTATACCAGCCCGTGAACGGCTTAAAGGTTTTTGTGAGCGCAGAACGCCAATTATACGGACACGTATCCAACTCTGTTTTATAGAACGGCAAGCTGCCTGGTCCGGCTGCTCTCTCGGCCGCGGTAGGTAGAATGATCTCGTCGGGAATGGCAGCAATGGTTTGACCCCAAATATCAGCTGCAGCGCCAACGCGAGCGCGAGCGGTGAGCGTTGGCTCGACGGAGGGGAAGAAGTGGCGGAACTGGTGTACAGGTTAGTTGGTGTAGGCATTAGGTGAGGGATAAAGGGAGGGACTCTTACAAGATCATCAGGCATCATGGCATTTCCTCCAGGATTACCGCTCATATCGACAATAATCTTCTTCTTTCCAGAGGATCGTAATTCAGCAAACCAGTCCTTCACGGTTTTCTGAAATGATTCCGAGAGAGTATCTGGATTTCCGAATAAATTGTTCCCCTGCTCGAAAGTGCCAACCCAGAGCACAGCAGTGTCAGCATATGCGGTACCATTGAGGTAGTATCCGGCCACTTGATTGTTATAGTCAAGGATGATAGGGTTGTAAGGGAATGTGCTCGGGAATTTGGTCGGTGCTGGAGACGGAGATGATGTTGGAACCAAAGGTGCGGTGGCGTTCGCAGGACCAAGAGCAGAGGTTTTTGCTGGGATGATACAGTAGAAGTCTGTGAGTGAGATACCGTCAGTGATTGTTGTGGACCAGGCATCTGGTATGACATATGCTTCTGTCCTGTAGTGGTTTGTGGTGCCGTTGGCGAAAGTTATGTTTGTCCATGGTCCGGGATAGGATAAAGGGGCTCGGAAGGTGCCGAATGGGGATCTATAGTAGGTCATCAGTTTTTTGCATTCATGTTGTATCTCAATGGTAAAAAACAGAGCAATATAAAGCTTCACCCGCGGAAGTCAAGATAAACTTGTCTTCAGACTTGTGCTAATTGTGCTAATAGCATTTGATAGAGATATCCACAAGTGGCGGTACTCACTCACGATATTGGAACTAGATTGAAAGACTGAAGGGAGGTGGGAACTTACCCTGCATTCGGCACCCTAGCTTTGCTGTGCATCAAGAAATTGTAACTTGCATCAGGATCAAAACCCGCACCACCTCCTACAAGGGCTTCTTGCTCCAGGAAATCAGTAGGATTTTGCCCGTTTATCTTGACCACATTGGAAATGGCCCTAGTCCCAGACTCAACATCTTCTATCACCTAGTTAGCGTTCAAATTTCACATTTTAGAAGCGAGAGAGAGAAGCTTCATACCGTAGATCAAGACATTCGGTACTGCAATACCATCAAATGAAGCAGATACTAGATTGATAGGACGACGGAAGCCAATTCCAGTATTTGAAGTACAAAATGCGCCACTGAGATGACCTTCATGGGCAGCGTTGAACAGATCTTGAATGGATTGGTCGAGAATGTATTGGCTCCCCGTCGAGCCAGTTGCTATGTCATACACAATACGATCCAAGCCCCCGAGTATATCAACAGGTGCATAAGGATAATCTTTTGGCGGATCTACCATACGTGGGTTATTAATATACTTGGTCATTGAAGAGGGTATGATTTTATCTACCTTTTAAGTATGCGAGCGTCGATTGAAACTCGACATATTTCTTTAGTTCCGTCACATAGCTGAAAGCTAGCTCGCTGTCGATGGTGGAAGATAAGAGACAAGCATTTGCAATCTCAGGGTCCAATGGGCATAGCTTATCTGCGTCTTAGTAACGTCAGAGATGATATTTGACATGGAAAGTATAAGAAGGCAATGTTGTGCCAAGTAGAAAGCCATTCAATAACCAAGTTTGTCTGAGATGAGACTGCTGAATCCCGCATCTACATTTTCAGCAGTTCTGCAAGAAAATCCCACCGCTTTTATCGAAAGAAATGAGTTGTGAAGGCTTGCTGCTCTGACAGCATAACTCAAGCCAATACTATCTACGTTATAAGCGTCGGTACTTACTTGAAGGAACACTATAAAAAGCTTTCACCTCCTCCGAAATAATAGCGCACGGTTCTCTTGACTTATTACAAGTAGTACATCCACCCGTACTATTTGTATTGCGGCCAATCAGTTTTGCGGGTGCCGGTGCGGCAACAGTGAGTCCTGCTATAAAGGCAAAAGGTACGAGAAGCTTCATTTTGCTCGTATTTTATGAATGACTGTAGTAAGATGTGGCTCAAATTGCCGTTAAGCATTCAAGAAATGGCGAGAACGAAGAAGGGCAATCTTAAATCAATGCCACAACAGATCCTCGAAATCATACTCGCACTCGAGGAAGGGGCTTAGAGAAAGCCATGCCCTATCATATTCATCCCAAACGTTTCAGAGAGGTCCAGCTTCAAGAGAAGTGTCAACCACAGCGTCAAGTTGAGCCATGTCAAGGTAAACACCGCACTCAACTTCCTCCAGCCTTGAAGGATCGTCCACGATTTTGCCTAGAATTCGGAATTGGGCAGGTTCTTGCCTACCGGCAGGGTGAAGTTGTGTGCTGTGATGTGGAAGGAGGATGAGCTTAACCCCACAAGCCTCCACCGCTTGTAGGGCTGAGCCGAGTCTCTTTAGCAGCATGACAGACCACTCATAATAACTGCTACCTCAATACACCTGAACATGCGGCGTTGAGGGGAAACTGAAAGACAGTTAGATAAGTCAAATGAATAAAGCACAATAGAAGCATTATCTCCATCACCATCTCCATCACCTAAATGTGACTTCTTCGGATGATGAGAATACTTTCTTCTGAAAACAAGCTTTCTGCAACGGGCATGTGTGCCTGCATGATATCGGAGTCTAGCTTCGCAGGAAGCCCCAGGAGCAGCAAGGCGGAAATCACCCACCCATTCCTTCTTCAGCCACCAATCAGACGACATACGGCACTTGAGGGATCGAAATCGGTTACCCCACACAGGAAGAGACAGTGATGGCAGTTGGATCACGTTCTGATCCTCCACAGCGCCGAGCTGAATCCAACTTCTCCGAATGTCTTCAGCTACTAGCCAAGACTTGCCACGGCCAGAAGACTGGATAATTCCCAGCAGTAATACAGCAGTACAGCTATGACTAAGAGATTTGCACCCAAACAAAAGTGATTGGAAGAGAAAATAAGATATGACCAAGTAAGCGTGAAAGTTCTTCTGTACGACACGAAAGAGAAAAGAAATTCCACCAAGTAGCACACACTTCGGAGAATACCCATGTGCAGCCCTCCATGTGGGCGTACAGAGTCAAATTTAGCTTTCCTGACGATACCATGCAGTGACACACAAGAGGCTTGTTGCGTGTGAACGTGGCTGACACTCTACCGGTGGGCTGCACAAAAGTCCCCGAAAAAGCCATCGAACTCTGTGGGGAAGGCGAGACATGGCTACACGAAGTCAAAAAAGCACAAACTCGAAGTGTCACAAAGGCAGCTTCTCCGTCCTGTTGGAGAAATGCAACCGCGTCTTGAAGTGTGGTTTAAGCTATCTAGCACTGTGATTCGACACCAGCGGCACTGAGATGTCTGAGAGACTCACTGGTTACTCGAGTTTGATCCTGCATTGACTTCGTCATGAATGGCTCAATGGCTTGAAAAGATGTCCCGAATAATAGCATGTAAACCAAATGCCAACGCACTTCTATTCTTCCGCATTATCTCTCTATATCCTTATCTCTCTATATACTGGGTATTATGGTGCTATAAGCTATAAGCTGTATGCTGTATGCTGTAATGCTGTAATCCAATCCTCTTGCGAACGCCTTAAAATGCACCTGGTATCTCATGCTCACAAAGTCATCTGCAATCTCACTGTCGCCGGTTTTTGCAATCGACGTCCACAAATTTACTTGTATGGTGCGAATTTCCTCCTTCGATGACAAGCCCAGTCAGCGTGCCACCATTCACGCAACTAGTGTCAATCCCTTTTGTGTATGAGTGATCCTGCAATCCCAGCCCGGAATTATGGCCGTAAACGACAGTTGAACGCTCTTCTGCGGGAAGAGTCTTTTGGTATTGATTCCAGCGCTATGAATCATTAGTTATGATTTCTCCAGGTCAGAAATTCAACGACATACCTTGAACCAAGCTACGCCATCCTTCCGGGAGCTTGGCTTGCCATGCTTATCGATCGTCCTCATATTTAGGACATGCTTTGCGCTCTGTGCCCTCAGACGCTTTCCTGGCATCAACCCAGCATGTACCACCACCACCTCTCCCATCTTGCCAAGCTTCCCAACTCGAAGAATATGTGGGCATTGTTTTATCCACTTCGCCCTCTTCTTGCCCATCTTCCGCAACTCCTCCGACTGGTCGAGAATGGCCTTGTTCTCATGATTCCCCATTACACATGATGCGCCCAACTCTATTGCTAGATCTATCACCCCCGCAGAATCTGGCCCCTTGTCGATCATATCGCCCGTCAAGATTAAGTGGTCGCGCTTGCTGTTGAATTCGACCTTGGCTAACAAGGCTTCCAGCTCCTTCTTCATGCCATGCACGTCACCCACGAATATTAATCTGCCAGAATCGCGATGTTTGCCCGTCTGGGGAAGGAACTTGCTCGATAATTTGGCAATACGTAGTTCATTGCCAAGTTTAGAGCGGAGGATTTCGAGATATTCGCCACCAGGGGATTCAACGTTGGAGAGGCCGTACAGGTAGCAGCCTGTCAAGAGCAGAATTGTAACCAAGGCTGCCCAGACCCAGCCAGGAAGACCGAGTCTCCTCCTTGAATGTGCTGGAGTGTTTCTTGGGGCCATCGCAGATGTGTCGCTGCAACTTGGACGGGACCATAAAGGCGTTGTCTCGAAACTCTGGTTGAGAGGGTCGTGGGGAACGAGGTGGTTGATTGTGTCCAGTCGTGCTTTTCTATGAGTGACTCTTCATCGTCGTGATTCATCTTGACCATATTTCGCGGTCAGTGGTGTGGTTGTACTCGTGCTCGTTGCCGGTGCCATGGCGGGAAGATTCAGATATAGAAATTTCCTGGAGGCAACCTGGAAAATGAACCCTGGTGCATGGACCCTGACGGTGACGGTGGATGAAGGCAGGGCTGCCGCCGGGCTCTCAGGTCACAGGCCGCAGGGAAGGTCAGGCACCCGGATGGATGGCCGCGTCGGCTTTCCAGCGGGTCACGCGCCCAGTGACGTAGCATTCCAGTTGGTTGGTACTGTCCGTTTAGCGACAGCCACCCTACTACCCTGGAAGGCGAATAGATGTCACGCCTTGTCTCGACATGCCATCACGATATCACGGATCACGACACGGCCTCCTCTAACCCCCCTCTCTGCTTTATGATGTATCGTTTCTCCTGCGCCGATCCATCGATCCTTGCTTCAAGCAAGAAACATATCGGATTTGGAGGTTGACTGCTAGTGCAGTGTTGCTTCACCGCTTTTGTTGTGGTGGAAGTTCACATGCCCTGGTGAGGGGTAGCTACACACAACCTTCTTTCTGCGCTCCTCGCGCTTGAATAAATGGATGAGGGCTGGTTCAATGGGAACTTGTCAGACCAAGCCCCCTTTAGAGAGTACCGGCTATGATATTTTGTTAGAAGAATTAGCCTCGGTGGGATCACTAGTTTTCATGCATTGAAGTGTAAGCAACAATTCTTCGAGGAAGACTTCCTCCTGCCTCAGCAAAATTATGAATGTGAGCCAGTGTCTTCAAAGCTTGCGAGCGTGGAGTCCTACCCCAGTCTTCTTTGTTCCAAACGTTACTCGGGATTTCCTGACAAAGGTGTTGTCTGTGTTCTTTGTTCCCCACCGTTTCAATGATTGCCATAAGCTGCATGCGAAGTATCGTCGGCTCTTTGTCTATAGACCCTTGGCAATCACCAAAAATTGTACAGACTCGGTGCACTCCCCGTTCATCTTCATGAAGCCTGTTGGATATTGTTTCTAGGACGTCGTAAAGTCATGAATCGCGACACAGCGGAAGTCCCGTTAGCAGCGACGACAATATTTCCAGAGGTCGCTATACCACTGCCGTATGCTCTGCTCACAGCTGTATTCTTAGCGTTCTGCTGGCAAAGATGTCAACAAGAAGGTGTGCTCTACTAACACGCTAAATATATTCCTCGTAGCCGCGTTCTAACTTGACTTCAGATTCATGGCTTTTGTTTTGCCTAACAGGACTTGGTACATTGCCCTTCATGCATTTCTCCCAACCCAATATTTAACTAAACCCAGTTCCATGGCTACTTCGTCGTGTCCGCACTGGCATTACTTTTCTCTACGATTTACTCGTCATCTTCTCCGAAAAAGCATTTGATCACCGCATCTTTCTAACAACCTACATCATTACGCCTGCGTTCTCTGTGACAGTCCTCGGCCTAATCTCTTCCCTTGCTTTCACCTATCTAGATACCTATATCCCATTTTGCGACCCCTGGAGAGACGCTTCATTGCCTCTGATCCCGTACATCCCTTTCCTCCCCATCACCGGCTTCTTGTCTTCTTCACTCCTCTATATGTGTCCGCGACCTGGTTTGGCACGGTCAACTACGATTGCGAACTTCAACACATTTGCACAGTTGTCAAACATTACGGCGCAGCTATCGGACTCTCTGCTCGATTATAAGGATCTTCATTCCTTGTGCGAGGAAGCAAGGTACGGAGCTGTGTGGCTCGATAACGAGATGGCAAAGTTATCAAAACAGTCTGGCTCCAAAGGCTCGAAACATACATTAAAACCACGCCCTCAATCGCTCGTCAATTTTCAGACTCTTCTGTTTCAAGTAGGGGCATTTGAAGAACTCTTCCTCCACAATAGAACCACATCACTCAAGGAAATGCGCGCGGACCTGGCGCAGTTCGACCAAGACCTGGCTTCGCGCTCTGTGTCATACACTATTAAATCGGCGCTTTCATCTCTCTTCTCTAGCTCCCAAAATCCATACTCATCACCTTCAGCTGGGAAGCGCGAGCGCAAGGACATTGTCTCCTACAACCTTGCGCAGACAGAGAAATACAGCCACACTCTTTCAAACAAGATTTCAGACGCTGGACTTCTGTTAGAAGAGATCCGAGACATGAAGCAGAAAATTGAGCTAATTGGTGACAATATCGTGTACGTGCGCATGTTAGGTGGCCTTGGGAGGTCAAAAGGAGGAAAACTCGATAGTGGGAAGAGGGTTGTAAAAAGCGAGCGGCATCGACGATATTTTGGAAGAGTTACTGGCGTTTCAGAGGTAAGAGACGCGGAGATGGAGGTCTTCGAACGAGTTTTGGGAAAGCTGTTTGGTGGCTCGTCAGCTGCTGGTAGCACTAAAACTAACGCGGGTCTTGAGCTTGCGGTCTTTGAAATGCTACCACAAGTCCGGGAAGCGAGAAGAGTGCTTAAGAGAGTGGTGACCGTCAGGAATGGCGATGGTGAATGGAAAGTTTGCCAGAATGGAGTCCAGTGGATTGATGTAAGTGGAACATCTGAACTGAAGCAAAGGAGAGAAGGCAACGAATCGATAGTATGGGAATGGGGGCCCGAAACAACGAGGAAGGAGGAAGAAGAGCTCAAGGACAAGATTTTGAAGCTGAAAAGGGGTTGACTAGGCAGCTGGATGAGCTGGGTAGAGCTTCTGGGGAGTTTGAGAGGTTAGGTTCTGCTCGGGTATGACTGTGTACTTTGGAGCCGGAGACTGGAGTTAGTTTTATGTAAAGCCATAAGGCGGGTTGGATTTAGAGAGTGGGGGAGTTTGGGTGTTCGATGTTTATATCCAATCATACATTAAAGCAGGCCTCTTTCATTACTTAAACCTCAGTTTCTTGACTGGCATTTCCAACACAGTTATAATATCACGTGTGTGCCAAGCCAGCTCCACCTTCCTTCAAACTTTGGAAATTCATAGGCGCTTGGCACAACGTTCAATCTTATCGATCCTTATTGTCGCATATTGATCTCAGATCTTTGCTTTTATTTTCTTCTCCAGTCACATCTCCTATATAGACTATACTGCACCAATTGCCTCTGAAATATATGCACGTCACAGCTCATCCAATGTCGAGTTCGAGATGAGCCACATATCCCCTCCAACCGAATAGCCCGCGGACAATCCCTAAAGTGCCCTCGTTCTTAGGTAAAACCCTAAATGGACCCATTCGAACCCTCACATGTGTCACAAAAGTCTCTTTGCTCCCGCTGTCAACAGCTGGATACAATAGCTACCCTTTTCGCTGAAGACCAAGTAGTTCCAGCTACCGGGAGGGCAATTATATCTGTCGGCAAAAAATCCCAAAGAACTACTTGTGATATCTGCCGCTTCTTCTTGGACTTGTCCCCGAACTACTTCAGGAACTATAGTCAACATGTCAGACTTTTTGATCACGTCAAACATTCGCCCCTGGACCCAGATTTTCAAGCCCTCATGGACCTTCCACGAACTTGCTTCTTAAGCGTTTTAAGGGAGAACTCGAGACTTCAATACGACCATTCCATCAAACAGGAGATTGTTCAAGCGGGGGTTCTTGTCTATCTGCCAACGGATCTTCCTGTTTCGTCACCGTCTCCAATCCGCTCGATTAACGCTGCAACGGTCGATTTTGGTCTCTTGAGTTCCTTGCTTAAACACTGCCAAGATTCACACTCTCTGTGCAGCCAAGTTCAAGTTCGGCACAGTTTGCCTTACATCTATCTCATTGATTGTACAGAGCAAAAGGTCGTTCGAGAGCATCCGAACGCAAATTATCTGGCACTGAGCTACGTCTGGGGCGAGCCAAACCTGCAAGCAAGCTCCGAAGTTAATGCCGAAGATAAATGGCCCGAGGATTCGTTCTCCTTCAATGAAGCACCACTGACCATCCAAGACGCCATACGCGTTGTCCAGAATCTGGGAAGGAATTATTTATGGGTTGACAGATATTGTATCAACCAAAATGGTGGCTCAGAGAAGAAAATGATGCTTCAAAACATGGACCAGATATACGAGAATGCCGAAGCAACCATAGTCGCCATGTACGGTGAAAACGACGAAGCTGGGCTCCCAGGTGTATCTTGTGTATCTAGAAAACCTCAACCTTGCCTCCGCATAGCACAAGGGGGACTTCTATCTTCCTGCCCGCCAATCTCAGCATTGATTCAGACATCAAAATGGGCAACACGTGGCTGGACATATCAAGAAGCCAGACTTTCCAAGCGCTGCTTGTTCTTCACCGAGCATCAAGTCTATCTCGTGTGTCGAGAGACGACCCAAAGTGAAGTGGTCCCTTCGGAATCACGACGGTGCTGGATCTCCACTCTTTTAAATTCCAGTCGTCTCGACGCCAGTATTTTCGGGCCACAATCCTCTATGGCGGATGGCTTCTGTCTAGACAGGCTTGCCTACTCCCAGCGAACACTGACGCACGAGTCAGATGTCTTGGACGCCTTTCGAGGCATACTGCACCACTCACCGTTTGTGACATTTTGGGGTGTCCCCATCACGCCTGCTACAGCTGCAATGGATCCACACACTGGATTCGCATTGGGCCTCTTGTGGACCCGGACACCAAACTGGGCTGTCCCGAGGCACCTGGCTTCGAAGAAGGAACTAGCTCGAATCCGCCGAGCTGATTTCCCTACTTGGAGCTGGACGAGTGTCACAAGTGCAATCTTCAACGAAGGATACGGACCGCAATCCGCATTCGGCGCTTACCTCGTAGCTAGCAACCAAGTCTCTAACCAAAACGAAGCTCATATAAGGTTCTGGATACACGTAGGAGATAAACAGGTGTCTCTCGACGAAATCATGCGCCACCAAAAACAACTAAACTCAAACATCCTCCCTGAAGACTCGCCCCTTCTCGTCGTCCAAGGAGATATCATCCGCGTCACGCTCACAGATGGCAGGCAGCCCTACCGAGTCTCAGGATCTTCATCAGCGTCTCTAGAATTATGGGCTGCATTCGATCTAGACGGGGATATGGCTGCTACTGATGTTATTGGAGATGGCGATCGGAGACAAGGATCTGTGGAGGAAGATGCGCTTATCTTGGTTGAATGGAATGACAGCCAGAGGAAGTCTAAGAGACGATTCGTTCTCATGCTGTTGAGATGGGTGGGAAATGGAAGAGCGGAGCGGAGAGGCCTTTTGTCAGATTATAGGAAGGAATACGATATCGAGGATTTGAAAAGAATCCCGAGGACTCGGACGACGTTTATTTTGGGATAGAAAGTTGTTGATTAGCATTTTCGTTGCAACTTACTGCTCATGAGATGATTTGTCGAAATCAGCTACAGCCATGTCTCATATAGATTAATGGGCAAGAAAGATAGTAAACAAGTGAGAACTGGTATTGCCGTGTTTGTTTCTACCTGGAGAAGTAACTATTGGCCTTCAGGACTAGTAGAAGCTACCTTTCTCAAGATAACCGTGATCACCATAGAAGTCCCAAACTTGTAGTATGCAATTCCCTGCCCCTTTTATGATCCTCAAACCAACTCCCAATCAAACCAAATCCGCTGTACGCACAAAAGACGAATATGAATCGCGTCTGCTGCCAGTAGCTATGGGCAAAGCGTCCATGAAGCCACCAATCCTCAGCTAGTTCAGAATTGCATCGCATCACCCATATCGACATCGCTACCTGATGCCTCTGGAGCTACGTACCAAGGGAACTCGGTTTCCAAGATCTCAGTGCAGGTAAGATGAGGCAAACGAGGTGTATTTGGCTCTCTGGTGGCTTGAGAGCGATCCACCAATAAGCGCGCCACAATGGGTGTGACATCACCTTTGATAAGCTCAATTGCAGAATTCAGGCAGGCTTTACCCTTAGAAGACATGTCAAAGCTTTCATGGAAGCGCTTGATGGTGTCTGGGCGCAAATAACTAGCTTCGGCAGCTCCAAGAGTGCGGTAGAACGCTAATCCTCCATCCGAAGCGCGGTGGTTAAAGTTGGCGAGGTAGGCACTAGAGACGTATTGGCGAAAGAGTGAGAGTGCCATCCAGAGGTAGATGTCATTGGCGTATGTGGCACGACCGGGAATGAACTCCTCATCTTCAAGCTTATGAATCATGCGGGCAGGGTAATACTCTAGTAGGTGACGCTCGATACAGAGCTTCAAATCCTTCAGCTCACGGGCCTTCTTCATTACAAGATCCCAGATTACCGTCCCTGATTGTCCGAAACGTGATTCTTTGAGAGTTTGCTCGTCAATGCCGCCTTGGAGGTGGAATTTGCCAACAACATGAAGCATGGCTTCACGGAACATCACGGGAGATTGAAGGCGAGCTGCAAGGTGAACCCATCCCTCGGGTCGGCCGGCGATGTGATGCCAAAGAAGTTGGTTGAGACGGAGAAGATTGGCTTCGACAATGACACGAACACAGGGAACGGAATTAAGGAAAACTGCAGCTTGGAGGAGGGCAGAAGCATCAAGGATGAACTGTGTTCCTTCGCCGGCTCCAGTAATGTCGTTGGTAAATTTGGGGCCAGATTATAGATGCAACGAAAGAGGTTGTCATACAACGTGTTGTAGCCTTCCTGAACACCGAGTCCATTGACGTTTTCTGGAAATTGCATTAGACTCTGCTTGTCGCCGTGCTGAGTATTTCATTAGCCTTGATTTTGTCCCAATACAACCTCAGGAAACGTACCTCCAAGAATCTGAAATTTTTGAATTGCATTCCGTTGACATCAAGATCATGAGCCAAAGGTTCAGGGCACATCATCAAACGCCATTGAATTGTGTTACCTTCTGCACGCATCTTCTTGGAGATTGGGTAGGGGGAAGAGCCCTGGATGATCTCCTTAAATCGTTGAGAGGCATTGCTCAAGATCATGCTGTGCAACTTCCAGGTACGACCAGTAGGAGAAATAATGAGAACATCACCATCATCGAAGCGTGGGTAGACACTGGGCGGCTTAGGAACAGCAGCTGGTGGCTGAGCGGCGTCAAAGGGCAAGATACCAGGTTGGCCAGCGACAGTATTGAGGAGTGGGCCCGGTGCATTAGGGACACCTTGCATGCGAGTATTATTATGAGCCTGGTCCTAACCGGAAGTATTAGTACTGTATAGATTATAGCCACCCATAGGAAATTCATACATAACCTGCAGCTGTGGTGCGTCGCTCGGCCATCTCGATGGACAGTGATTGAAACGAAGTAGGCGATTGAGCTTGTCTAAATGTGTGAAAGGGCGCGACGACGTTATGATCGTGCCTGCGACTGTGGTGATGTTAGCGCCTGCCAGTGTGTGGGACATTGAGTACAAAGATCGTTTACCTGTTGAGCGCTTGAGAGCCTTTCAGTAACTATTATCAAGTTAGCGACTGAAAGCGAAGTTCTTAGGGAGAATGTGTGGAAAAAGTTGAGTCGTTAGAGGAAGAACGAATCGACTTTTGATTGTTAGGAAAGGTGCGTACGGAAGAAAAGAGCGTGGGACGCTTCTAGTTTAGATCGAGCGCAAGTGTGAATGATGGAAAGAAGATCAATAACTTATCCAGATGCAGTATCTCGGGCTTGCTATTCTCTATGGTTGATCTAGAGAAAAGTAGGTGAATAGGCAGGAATGGTATGCAAAGTTGATAGTTGGACGCGGCTATCACGAAAGTCGATGCAAAATGAACTCGTTTCAATGTGCTGCAAATCGAGGGACACTCGAAAGGAAAGAGCGTTGGATTTGCTGAGGGAGACTTACAAGCTGGTAACAAATGTCGCAGGATTGTGACATGAGATCGAGGCACGGCAGGAATTCGAATACCCTAAAGGTTGTGTTCTGTTGCAGATCGAGCCTGTTGCGGAGCTAATTAGATCTGTGGAATTGGCTGCAATATAGTCTTGTGCTAGCGCGGCACGTTGTTTAGACGAGACTATAAATCATAAGGTAAGGTATCCGATGGTGCCTCTATTGAGGCAAGATTTGGCGTGAATAAACCAAGCCATCCAATCTCCCAGAAAAGTAGACACATTGGGATATGCACAATTCGATACAACTTGCTTAAAACACATTTAGAAACCAAATTTATCTGCGAACCAAATAAAGGGTGATATTAAGAGTAGTGAAAGAGACAAATCTACGCGAGTGTCAATAAGTTGTTCAAATTGCTCCAGTAGGTTTCTGTGTAAAGGCAAAATCCGCTTTCACCCAAGAAGCCGAAACCTCCTGACTTCGAACAGAACCAGAAGAATTTCCGAAAACGCCTATATATAAGTGGCTTGAAACCCTTTTATTCCCCTCAAAAGTCAAGCATGATTTGTGATAAGTGAAGAGATGAACCTAGCCGACGACTTGCTAAGTCATGCATCTAATCTTCGGAGCAGCTATCATATCACACATACAAGCCTCCTGCAAGTAGTCAGAGCAGCCAGACATACTCGAGGACTTTTCCTTAAGGCATGATGTTTTGTGAAAGACTCTACGTTACAAGATACGCATCTGGCTACCATTTCTTTATGATTTCAAGGTCGCTTCCGGGAAACTGCTCCATACTGAATGGATCTACAGCAAAATGTCAAGCATCGAACTCCTGGTGAAAGCGAGGGAAGAATAGAGGTACTGCAATAAACATGCCAACTCTCCTACAGTCAACTCCTATATATTACATAGGACATATTTCTCAATGGCTTGTATTCCCTCCTTGGCTAACTAATAGTAGGATTGTCCTTTAATACGCTATTCATAAGCTGCAAACTACAGCAAACAGGGTGAAACAATTGATTCGGGCCTGACTGAGTATACTACATAATACTTAGTTGGGCAGCGCTTCAAATATGCAAACAAGTATCAAAGAACGACAAAATGAAACGGATAATGTGCCCTCAGATTAGCTCTCAAAGTTCTCATTGCTAACGCTTTCTGCTCAGCATCACCGAAGTGACATCAGAGTGGAAGGTTGGCCTGCAATTTTGGCTTTTTGGACACTTGGTCATCACTGGGCAATTGGGATGTCTCCCTTCCAAAAATGAGATCCTCCTGCACCAGGGTTTCCTATCTTCGTACTCGAGTAGTAAGGAGCTGTAAATTTTTAGCGCAAATCTTGCAGGAAGATGGTAAGAATTACCAAGCTTCTCCGATTGAAAACTATTTCCCACTCTCAGCAACGCCTTTTGCTAATCCGCTGTTTCTCTTATCACTCGCAGATCTTGCCCCCAACCCCTTGGAGACTCCTTCCGCGATACCGACGAGATCCGCACCGTCATAGCCAGCATTTCAAGTCGGAGCTGATTGTCGTCATAGAAGCTCAAATTCTCAGTGCCCAAGCACAAAGCCTCGGTACCACAAGGCGCAAGACAAGTTCATGTGATGGAATAATGCCTGCTAAGATCTCTGTTCAATGCTCACACATTTTCAACACTCTGCTTGCGCAAAGGTTAAATAGTTAGAAGCTCGTTGATGGATTTCGTCACTGCAGGTGTCTGTTGGTGAGGACAAAAGAAGGTTTGGGGACGACGCGATTTGATGCAGGGCACGCGACAGCTAGCGCGGGGCTAGCTAACGCGCTAGTACTTTATTTCGTCCGTGAGGCTCAGCGACGACAAAGTCAGGTACGACATCCTTCTGTACTTCCCCAGCAATCAGGAGTGACAATCGCAATTATGGTAAGCCAGCAGTCCACTCATAAAACCTTGCGTCAATATACTAACGCGCTCCCAGGCGCGAAATTCAGAAAAGGCCCAGTCCATGCTCTTCCGCTTCAGAGAAGCGCAAGCAGCAGACTTAGGCATCATCGATGCCGGACGTACACGACGCCCAAAGATGATCACTGAGGTCGCAGCGATCCCGGCATGCGAGAAATGGCGCGGGCAAGTGCTGAAGGAGATCTCGCGCAAAGTCAGCAGGATCCAGGAACAAAGCTTGAGCGACTTCATGATCCGGGACTTAAACGACGAGATCAATAAGTTGATGCGCGAGAAGCACATGTGGGAAGTACAGATTCGAAATCTGGGAGGTCCGAACTACATGCGTGGTGGTGGGAAGGTGTACGATGAGGAGGGGAGGGAGATACCAGGAAGTGGGAAGGGATACAGGTGTGTTGATATGTTCTACTTGTAATGATGGTAGATGCTAATCTTGGCGCAGATATTTTGGACGAGCGCGGGAATTGCCTGGTGTAAAAGAGATGTTTGAGGCTGCATCGAAGCCACGAGAGGACAAACCTCTAGATACAAGGGCAGATCTACGGAAGCAAGTCGATGCGTCCTATTATGGCTACAATCTTGATGAAGAGGATGGGACACTATTGGAATACGAAGCACAAAAGGAACAGGAAGCATTTGAAAACCTGTTGGCTGGGAAAGATGGGAAAGCGCCAAAGAATTGGGAGCCCTTACCAGGCGATGCAGGTGATGGAAATCCATGGCGACTACCTACAAGTGATGAAGTACAAGAGGAGCTTGTGGAGAGGAGACGAAGAAGATTGCTGGATAAATTAGGATAGTGTACTAACTACATGATACTTGTACACTCTGCCAGCGGTGGTATACTGTACCAAATGGAGTTTCGGAGTTGGTCACGGATTTCTTCCCCAATTTCTATCTGACACTCTATTTTTGCGGATCCCTCCCTCTACATCTGTGACTGGAGCTTGAGCTCTTTACTAAGTCTTGAACCGTACGATTCGTATGATGCAGTATTCTCATGCACGGTCATTAGGCCACAAGCGATTTTCAGTCAAGTACAGGCAGGGTCGTAACAAGAAGCCTGAGATATCGATGAAGATGGCGCGTACGAAATAATTGGGGATTGAGATCACTCGGATGTGGATCGTTACGAGAATTTGCATTTCGTATTCTGACGAAGTAGGACTCTCGAGACACTCCGTAACGGCGACTTTTAGAAGACAAATATATTTTTGTGAAGTTTATGGTCCCAAAACCCATTCATCCGTGCCTCTTTCCCAAACGCCTTGAAGTATGACAAGGTGGGTATTGATTCCGGGCTGATCTCAAATCCTAGAGCCCTAGTACAAAGTTACAGTTTTTGGTGCTCCTACTTGAGGTTGCCTTCCTGGTCTCGAGCAATCGTATGTAGACCATGCACTCCGATGATTTCCCTCCTGTGTCCAAAGACCAGCGGGGTTGTTGTTAGGCCATGATTTGGCAGATCTCGATTTCCATGCTCTCAATCTCGAAGCATTATATCACGCCATCGTGTTCGCCAGGCAGCCTCTTCACACGCTTTTGTTCCCAGTCGTCCAAATCCTTCGCAGCAAGTCTCTGCAGAGGAAGAGTTAGCCAGCTAAACAATCGCGGCCGGCATTGCCAGTGGTTCTTGCAAAATATGGGATCTCACGTAGTATTCCTCCTTCATGTCAACCTTTCGACCACCCTTGCCAATTCCCAACTCTTCTTCTTTGCTCAAACGCCGTACTCTTCTATCGTGCTTCTCATATCTAATGGCAGTCGCTGGTGTGAGGAAGAATGAGCCTGCGACCATAGTCGCAATAAATGGAAAGCCGAAGAGAAGAAAAGGATGTCTCGTAAGGGCAGATCGATACCGAGAGGCAATTGTGTTAGCTTCTTTACTCGAGCGGAACTTCTTGTTCCCAAAGACAGCCATTATGGGGCCTTTCAAGTAGGATATCGACCTGCAAATGTACAATCAATTGGATGGTACGATGGTGGAGGTTGTAGTGCTCCACCTTGATTTAGCGCCGTCACGTGCTTTCGTGGAAATGGAAACGCGTCTCGCTCCAAACTTTTGGTGGCTCATCTAACAATCCATCGAGAATGGCCTTCATATGATGGCTCCCACATCGCGCAGCTCGTCTGCAACGCTCCGATCGAATGGGAACCTAAATGGAGAACCTGGTGTCTTCGATCCTCCACCATCAACAATGGCGGCTCAACTCATTAATGGCATTTCGACCGCGAGGCAACCAGCTCAACCAGCTGAGCAAAGCTACTTGCAAAGCATTATGACAGAAGTGTCAAGAATGGAAAACAGCGCTCTCAAACCTGATGATCCAGCCGTGCTACTTGCTCACAAGCATAAGTTAATCTACGTCCTTGCACGTGCCCTTCTAGAGAAACTTGGTGGGGAGGATCCTTTCCTAAATGTCCCACAAGCGGTGTCTCAAGCCTCGGAGGCATTAGATGTCTTCACAACTACTATCAAAGAGTTTCCCGAAGTATTGGAGTATGTTCTACCACCTGGAACGACACTCCAAGCCCGCGGTTCGGCGCCCTTGTGGGTGTGGCTATTTCCACGAGTTTTGACGCTCCTGGGTCAAGTAAACTGTGAGAAGTTGACAGAGAGGGTTCACAAGCTCTTTTCTGTGGCGTTTCGGGCAGTTTCGAGGTCACCGAAACTGTGGGATATGAGTTCGATGTTTTTCTCCTATCTACAAGAATGCATCACAAGTATGTATTCCGCCTCTCGGCCCCCAACCTGAACTTACGGGAATCACAGCTATACTCGAACATCTTCAAGATCAGAACATCAGGAGCGAAACTCAATCTACAGGTGCCATTCTACCTTCCTCACAAACTGACTGGGCTTTGCTTTGGGCAGGCGAGAGCGAGACATACTCAAATTCGATTCATCAATGCACTTACAGCATTCGGGGCGTTTCAAGATGTCTTTTACATGGCAAAAGTATTCTATCGCTCTTGGTGGAGATATCTACTGAGGCAGTATCATTGCATAAAGCCACACCAGCTTTTCAAGATTATCTTGGTTGGATGATAGACTCGATTGTCTCTCTGGATGCCCTGGAAAAGAAATGGCTTCTGATCTCTTCAATTCAGCATCGCCACCATGAACCAGTTGGCTGGGGTTTCTGCACAATCAAGACTCTCTTATCAACGTTAGAAGAGTTCATGTTGCCATCGATCCTCCGAAAGGGGTACATATCATTAGCTGCGCTTTGCGTCGACTTAATTGGAAACTTGGAGGGACTCTCTGACCCTTTGGTCCATTTCGCTGTGAACAGTGGAATTCTAAATCTTGCATCAATGTGCAAACAAGGCGACTCCGTTCGACGAATGGTCTCAGCGCACTTGTTGCCACTATTGCAGGAAATATCAAACAACGACATAACAAGAACAGCCTTGGGAAAAGACTTCGTGGTAACTAAAATCTGATTCTACCTTGTAGAAGACCTACTTACCGTAATTTAGAGAGCTAGTTCTGTGCTGAGTCATGCTTGTGGGGGATCCTCGTTTGACATAAATATCAGCAGTAAAGAAGACAGCTTTGACAGTCAGGATCTACTTGCTGAATTTCAGCGTCTGGAGCTTCTTCGTGAAGATAGTACAATGTCCCAAGTCGTCATGTTTAAGGATTTTGGTCGGCCAAGTAAACGAAGGAAAGTTGTTGAGAAAGAGGATGTCTTAGATGAGATCCTGTCCGACGTATGTCAGTCACTCGGCCTACAAGGGTCTTCTGGGCTCGAAGGATTGAATGAGATCACGGAGTGAGTGAATTTTAAGTAAACCGATTTAATGTACTAATGAGTCGTAGGGAATCGTTTGCTACTTTGGGTGACTCGGATCGCTGCCGGGTCATGGAATGTCTTGGCTACATCCCATGCGCCATTTCCGGATACCTAGTAGTTGATCGAGCTGCAGGAAAGCTCAAGCAAAGAAAGTGCTTCCTCTGTGAAGCAATACCCCTTTCAGATGTAAGTGTTCGAGGTGAAGAAAGAGTTGCAGATATTAAACGTGTGGCTCTTAATGCTCTGAGTCAAATTATTAAATCTGTCGACCTCCACGAAAATCGGCGACCACGCGTTCTTGCAATGTTCACCTTGAGGAGATTCGCTCTGCATTTCGATGACCCCGAATTCTTGAACCTAGAAGTTTCTTCTTTTGCACAATGGTGCCTGAAATCCTTGGGGAGTTCAAACAGGGAATTGAGAATAGCTGCAGGGTATGTTAATCATCTGACACAAATTTGTATCAAGACTAACTGCTACATTTCAGTCGTACCCTTCCAAAATTCCTACGAACATCCCCAGTTGCAACGATAAATCGATTTAATGTGATTGGATTGCTACGATCTGTGCCAGAGAACGAGAATCCGCATCTGCAGGAGACCTACATCCTCGCCTGGGGACAAGTCGGCAGGTATGTGTTTCTATTGCTCAATTTCGACAAACGAAACTAAAGTGGAGTAGAATTTTGAATGATGAAGAGCTAAATCTTGTACTCTTGAGACTTGTCGAGTATCTAGGAAATAGCAATTCGGTCATTTCCGGCGCCGCTTTCAATGAGGTGCGTATGAATTAGGTTAGGCTGACGTCTGTTCCAACAACTTACTGGCATTTAGATTCTCCGCTTGGCTGAAGTGGCTGGAGTGAACGTTGAGCGGTTCTTGAGCCCGTTTTGGGAGAGTATTGCCTTTGCTGCGGTGAAAGATCTTCTTGTCCGGCCACAATCAACTCAAATGCTCTCTGATCTGTTAGGAATGTCGGTCGCCGAATTTCTTGTCCTTACCCAATCATATACAGTTCCATTGCTTATACTATCGAAACAAGTGGATGTCATCAAAAGGATCTCGGAAGCGCGAAAAGATAAACAAGACTTCCTCGTCATCTTGGAGAATTCTAACTTAGTTCCAACACTCGTATTGTTACTCCAGCAGAGCACACCTGATATGGAGCGATTTATAATGTCGAATCTGGAGCGCGTAACGTCTAAGTTCCAAGAGCAGCATATGGACTTGTCTACCCTGATGAAGCAAGCTGAACCATCATCCCAAGCCCGCCTTCTACTTCAAGCTGCTGGGGAAGCTGATGATAGCAAGAAATCAAGAGTATGTCTTCGTGAACGCAGGAGACCCTTGCTTTTGCTTACCTATCCTTAGATTCGATTAGCTCTGCAATTTTTAGCAGAAAGGACTGGAGTTCCAGGCGCCACTGGTACAGGGAGCAAAATCATTGGCCCATTTCTAGAACACCACATTCTGGGAATTGTTGCTCGTCTTACTGATGTCGTCAACGATCCGCGAGACGAGTGGTCGGTCGCTGAGAAGAGACGCGCCGTCAAAACGGTTGATGAGTTGGTGAAGGTAGCCAAAACTTATGCTCGTATTGCACGACCACAGGTAAGCCACAAAATTGAATCGAGGTACCATTGATTTTGATATGCTTACCCTTGTAGATTTGCTCTTGTCTTCAACTAGCTTTTACCCAAAAGTCACTCCAAGAATGCGCATTTTCAGCTTGGAATACGGTTTTGACAACCCTAGAAGATGAAGATGTAGAGGCAATGATGGAGAGCACCTTCTCTACTATCATTCAGCACTGGAATACATTCGACAAAACTGTTCAGAACCAGGCAATTTTAACGCTACAGTTTCTGCTAGACAGTCGGAAAAATATTGTGCGAAATGTAATCGTCAATCTACCGTCGCTAGCCAAAATTTCTCCATTGGCCGATGTGGAAAAGCAGCTTAAAAAGTTAAGAAGTGCAACCGATGTTGGCGAAACTTTTGAAATCTTTGCCCACAGGTTGGGCCATGAGAATTCAGGCGTTGTTGCTCAGGCTCTGATTGAACTCAAAGGTTTCCTGCGAGCCAATCAATCATTCCTCCAAGCATCGGCGGTTAGTGAACAGCCTGACAATGTTGTCAGTCAGCTTGTACGGTCAATTTTGGACAACTGTATCAAATTCAGCGAGTCTGATGAGCTTATTACACAACTTTGCGCTGAATGCATTGGACTTGTTGGCTGTCTCGACTCTAACAGAGTGGAATCCGTTCGCGAGTACCGTGAAATGGTCGTGGTGAGCAATTTTGAAGATATCCTTGAAACGACAGATTTTGTTCTTTGCATCTTGGAAAAGGTGATTGTACCGGTATTCCTATCCACTACAGATACAGGAATACAAGGGTTCTTTTCGTTCGTAATACAAGAGCTGCTTTTCAAGTTCAACTTCAGGGAAGCTTGTATGAATCAAAGTGGGTACGAAGAAATCAACAAGAAGTGGCAGGCACTACCACCAGCGCTCCAAGACACTCTGACACCTTTTCTCAATTCAAAGTTTATGCTCCAGGAGATGAGCATGCCGAACACTCAGTATCCTTTATTTCGACCTGAGCAAGCCGGCTCCAGAGGAATATACATTAACTGGGTAAAATCTTTCGTTCTTGATTTATTACGAAAGCATTCCAACCTAGCTACACAACTGATGTTCCCGATTCTCTGTCGCACTATTCGAATACGTACGATATCTCCTGCAAATTTTCTGCTTCCCTATGTGGTCCTCCACGCAATTGTTGCGGGTACAGATCAGCATAGAGAAGAGATTGGCTCTGAGATACTTGGAGTTCTCCAGTACGAAGTCCCAGCCGATTCCCTAATACGAAGGGAGGACTTAAAGTTGTGTGTTGAAGTAAGAACCTCCGCTTCAGTAGTGAGTATCTGTTAATGATCGTAGGCCGCATTTCATATTCTGGAATATCTCGCTCGGTGGATACAAGAGAAACAATCTCGCGCAAGCAAAAGTCGAGATCAGAAACCTGCTGAAGATGATGTCGAAAGAGTGAACTCGGTCTTGCAAATGATCCCTCCTGAGATTGTTTCCCGTCGTGCCGTCGAATGTAGGTCGTATGCACGCGCATTATTCTACTGGGAGCAGCATATACGGAACGTCCGACAGAGCAATCAGAAGAAAACTACGAACACGGCCCTCTTGCAGCGACTGCAGGACATCTACACTCAAATTGATGAACCGGACGGAATCGAAGGATTCTCAGCTAAACTCCATAGCTTAGACATCGATCAACAGGTTTTAGGACATCGAAAGGCCGGACGATGGACGGCTGCTCAAAGTTGGTATGAAATTCAACTCGCAGAAAAACCGGGAGACGTTGATATACAACTCAACTTGCTCTCATGCTTAAAAGAATCTGGGCAGCATGGTGCGTCTTTGAATGATATTGGGTACAATGGCTGACTTGGCGTAATTAGATGTACTACTCAACTATGTCGAAGGGATGCAAACTCAATCTAAAACAATTGCCAAATTACTCCCATTTGCAGCAGAAGCCTCGTGGGCAACTGGAAGATGGGCTGCCTTAGAAAAATACACGAATCTGGTTCCCCAAGGTGGTGCTACAGACTTTAACATTGGCATTGGCC
This sequence comes from Articulospora tetracladia, assembly GCA_003415645.1. Lineage (NCBI taxonomy): Eukaryota > Fungi > Ascomycota > Leotiomycetes > Helotiales > Discinellaceae > Articulospora > Articulospora tetracladia. Next base: position 791,030 of record PYIV01000013.1, read on the forward strand.
GATCACTTCTTGCCCTCCAGAGGAAAAATATGGATCAATTCAAGTCCAGTATTCACTCCATTCGAGAGCAAATCGCACACTCTTTATCCAGCGCAACAACCTCTTCGCTCAGCGCGTGTCACGAGAACATGCTTCGCCTTCATGTGCTTACAGAGCTAGAAATGATCGCAGGAACAGATGACGGCCCTGCACTTGAACATATTACCATTCTTGAATCTTTGAATCGACGATTGGAGGTAATCGGGTCGTACTTGAATGATAAGCAGTATTTATTGGGTGTGAGGCGAGCAGCCATGCAACTTTCAAGGTTAGTAGCCGTTGTAACACTTTACCAATACAAGCTAACAAACTAACAAAAATAGCTTGGATTTCACGAAAGGCGATGTTGCTTCTGCTTGGTTAACAAGTGCACGACTTGCTAGGAAAGGCAATGCTATCCACCAGTCGTTTAATGCTGTTTTACATGCTTCACAACTTGGTGATGATTCGGCAACTATTGAGCATGCACGACTTCTGTGGCAGGAAGGTAATCATCGTAAAGCTATTCAGGCCTTACGAGGAGCTATTGAAACGAATGCTTTCGTTGCCCATAACAGAAGCGTTCGTGCGGACACTTCACACACTGGCGTTGACCAATCAGCCCAACAAAACTTGCTCAAGGCGAGAGCGCATTTGCTTTTGGCAAAATGGCTTGACAAGGCTGGGCAGACACCTTCATCTGCTTTGAGAAAGCAATATCAGGAGGCAGCCAGGACCCTTCTAAGCTGGGAGAAGGGCCATTACTATCTTGGACGACATTACAACAAACTCCTCGAGTCGGAAAAAACACTAGCTGCAGAACTGCAGAACGAGGCTTATCTGACAGGCGAGACGGCCAAGCTAGTCATTGAAAACTATTTGAGATCTTTATCCCAAGGGACTAAGTACATCTACCAAACTTTACCTCGGATACTTACACTTTGGCTCGATCTGGGTACACAAGTGAATCAACCTTTAGACCCCAGGTATGGGAATTCGAAAGACTTTGTGGTCAGGATCACCGGTCTCCGGAAAGCTCATCTCGACGCCATTCATTCTAGGTTATCAAAGTACGTCGGCAAAATGCCTGCTTACATGTTTTACACAGCTCTTCCGCAGATTGTTTCGCGAATCAACCACCCCAATCAAGAGGTGTTCAAATGGTTACAAAACATGATATACAAGGTAGTCGTCGCGCACCCTCAACAGGCGCTTTGGAGTTTGCTTGCCGTCTGTACATCAACTCAACAGGAACGTCGAAGCCGAGGTGGAAGCATCCTGAACTTGCTAGTCAAGAATAATAAAAGATCTGGTTCCGAGTTGTCGTCACATGACATAAAGGCAATGATCAAAAATGGCGAAAAGTTGACAGAACAACTTCTCTTGGCATGTAATGCTGGAGAATTTCACGGAAACAGGACTATATGGGCAAGCCTGACGAAAGATCTGGGATTTGTCCAAAAGCACTGTCTACCCAGTTTATTAGCTGTTCCCGTCGAGAGCGTCTTGACAGCAACACTGCCAACTCTTACCGATAATGTCAGAGAACACAAGGCGTTTTCAAGAGATGTTGTTACTATCACGTCGTTCTTAGACGAGGTCCTAGTTTTAAGCTCCCTCCAGAAGCCACGAAAACTTACGGCCCGAGGTTCTGATGGTCGGAAGTACGGGTTGATGTGCAAGCCCAAAGATGATCTTAGAAAAGACCAGCGTCTTATGGAGTTCAATAGCATGATCAATCGATCCTTAAAACGCGACGCGGAGTCCAGCAGGAGGCAACTCTATATCAAGACCTACGCCGTCACTCCTCTGAACGAGGAGTGCGGTATTATCGAGTGGGTTGACGGGTTGAAAACTCTCAGAGATATCTTACTTGCTCTCTACAAGGCTATCGGTGTGTCGCCCAATTACAACGAAATTGCGATGTACTGCGACAAGGCTATTGAGAAGCCGGATGAAACTATGCCTTTCTTTACTGAGAAAGTCCTGGGCCATTTCCCACCCGTGTTCTACAAATGGTTCGTGCAGCAGTTCCCAGAGCCATCCACTTGGTTTGCCGCTCGATTGCGCTATACACGTTCTTGTGCCGTAATGTCAATGGTTGGGACCATACTTGGCTTGGGTGATCGACATGGCGAGAATATCCTCTTCGAGGAAGGAAATGGAGGGACATTCCATGTTGATTTCAACTGCCTTTTCGACAAAGGTCTCTCTTTTACCAAACCAGAACGCGTTCCCTTCCGTTTGACGCACAATATGATCGATGCGATGGGAATGTATGGGTACGAAGGTCCATTTCGCAAATCTTCCGAGTTGACTCTCAAGCTCCTGCGTCAGCATGAGGAGACATTAATGACCATTCTGGAAGCCTTCGTTTACGATCCGACGCTTGATCTGCTTGCAAAAAAGCCAGATAAGAAACGAAAGGACGGAGGGTCTATTCCACAAACGGCGCAGGGTGTTCTGGACACGATCCAAAGGAAGGTCAAGGGTCTGTTGACTGGTGAGAGCGTTCCATTAAGTGTGGAGGGTCAGGTAGATACGTTGATCGACCAGGCCACAAACCCAGAGTTTTTGGCGGGCATGTACATCGGCTGGTGCTCGTTTCTTTAACTGATCGATTGTTGTATGTATATTAAGATCAAGGCACGACATGATGATTGTAAACTGGATGGGTAGCACGTGACCCCGTCCCCTGTTCCACCGGGGCGGAGAAATCAATGGAGTTGCGCAATCAACGATGGACAAAACCGGAAATCATCATGAGACAAGGTCCTCTGAGTGGAGTATTTCCGGGGTAAAACTCCTACCCCGCTGCCTTCCGGAACGCCTATCGGGTGCAAATGGTCTTACTTCTCTCGTGACCACAATATTGCTTGTGTCCACGGGGAGAGGCACCGCCTACAAATACCCCGAGCACCCCCGGAAGTTTTGGACATATCTCGTCTGCACATCTCTCATCGCGCCGCTGTCTCACACCTACGCATTCACGCTATTTCCACTACTTTGTCGATTCCGGCGCATTGTCGTTGCCGTGCGGCTAAGGATTTAAGCAGCCACGGCCAAGACGATATCTTCGGGAGCGACAGGAAGAAAGGCATCGCGAATATGAACAGACAAGTCGCAAGAGGCACCACCGCCGTGGTGGGCGTAGCAGCAGCAGCTTATCTTGTTTCGATAAGTCCAGCGATGCCAAGTAAGAAGCAGACGGTGCTGTGGGGAATCAATGGACAATTGAATGATCTGAACAGTGGGACTGGGAGTGTTTTCCATGCGGGAGCAGAGGAAAGGGCTTTGGAGGCTCGGGAGAAGATTTACGGGTGAGTTCTGAAGTTTTCCTGTTTTGGTGATTTGATTTAGAAACCGGGCATGATTGATCGCGATTGTCGTGGATGGGTTGTATGGGGAGGGTGAGGGTGAGGATGTGGATGTGGGGACATGTTCCGGTGGGGATGTGTAATTCCTCGTGGACTGAAATCTGGGCCCGCATTGAAACATGAACTGACAGGAATTTAGGAGAGATGCTAACGGCGATGAGCTGAAGAAAGAATGAAGCAACGCGTGCTTGGAGTTTGCAGCTTCGATTATTGTTGAAGGATGACTTGTTGATTTATTCCCCTGGAGCATTGGACGGCGTTCAAGTTGCATTTTGCGGACAGCACGGCAATCGTTAACGGATAAATTCTCCACCACGATTTAAATGCCGCAGATGGATTAATTGATTCAAAAGAGTCGGGAAGACTGAGCAATTGAGGTGTCAAAGATTCCGAATTGAAGGAATAAGGAAAGCTTTGACATCTGTGTAACAACAAAAACATGGTCAAAATGGTCAAATATCCCGAATCAATCCGCACCACTAGGTGCGTCACGAGGTCGCAATAATTTGAAGAAAATGTTCTTCTTATGAATGGCCTCAGTTTAGCTCATCTCATTTATGGAAAATAAAAGCTGGCGATCTCAAATCCCCTGTCCCATGATATGGCAAAATATTCTCCTCGCTCCCACTATCCTTCTCTAAATTCAGGCTCTCCTCGTCGATACGACTCACCGCCCTCCTCTCCAGATGCACGCCTCCATTTCCTCCAGCGCCAGCAATAACACCTCTTCCATTCGCACTCCTCATCCCCATCTCACTCAATTCAATCCCATCGTTGCCACCAACGCTCGCGCCCCTGTCACGATTTCCGCTCTGTCCAATAGTAGACTCATCTTGCTTGATGTACCCCGAGTGCGGATTAGATTTTCCACGTGCCCGACTGCGGGAAGTGAGTGACGATATTGTGTCTGAGAAGTACTTGAAGAGTGGGCGGAGCGCAGGCATGCAGGCTGCGATTATGGATATGTTGAGTTGGACGAAACCCCAGGTTTGGATTCCTTGGTGACTATTTATACGCCCTGTCAGTAATCCATAGATCCCAACGTAATTTCAACAGCAAATGATAAATGGATACTCACAATGTCTGATCTGGCTCCCTTGGTAACGAAACTTGACTAAATGCCTTCACGATCCCCATCGCCACGGCCACATATCCAAGACTCAGTACTCCTATCAGCGCGATCTTCGAGCGTCTATTTATCTGCAATTTCCAGATGATTGGCACAGGAAGGGTCGCAAGTAGAACATCAGTAAATATATTGATTCCAGTGTTCATGAGGCCGATTTTGGTAAATGCGGTTATGGGGTAGCATTTTGTTGTCGGGAGCTTCCGCAGATCGGTATCCCAGAAGGCAGGTGTGGGAAGACAGAGAAATATAACTGTACCCCAGGCTACAGGCGTGTAAATTATCATAAAGGCTGCAAGATGTCAGTGGTAGATGGTATAGGGTAGAGATACGGAGACATACTTATCACAGTCCAGAGAACTCTTTTGTACCATCGATGCTGAACGAACCTCAGTAGAAGTAAAGAAACACTTATTTTGACTACGTTCAACCCCAGAATAGCAGATATGATAGTGTAATAGAAGTTGCTATGTTTGAATTGCTTCAAGTTGCTTTTCGAGATGGTGTCTTGGTGCCGGCCGAGACCGAGAGGCGCTTCGATAGCTATGGTTATCATGCCTCCGATTGCACATAACTGTTCCCCTTCATCAGTTTAATCGACGATTAAGTGGAAAGGAAAAGTTATCTCTCACCATAGCACCAATCATGGTATAATCATCCCATCCCAAGACTTTGACAATGAACAATCGCACGTAAGTCCTCAGAGCAACGGATATGAGAGCCAGAACGTGGAAGGTTATTGTTATACCGAGTATGAATGGAAGATTTGATTCCGCATTTCGAGCCACTTTTGCTTCGGGACTTAGAGTCGGCGTTGCAGCAGCTAAACCTGACATTGTGATGAAAAGAAGGGAGAAGGTGAGGCTGTCAACAGCTCCTCTTCACCTGGAAGGAGGGAGTTCCGATCGATCTACTCTCAGTATTGTGGTTTCTGGGCTGGTATCTGTTAATAGATCAGGAAACCCCAAGTTTCGACAAGAGAAGAGGAAAACTGAACATAAAGAATAAGAGATATCCTGGATCACTTGGATCACTTGGATGCAATCCTTTGAAAGATACCACCAACACTGGGAATTCGTGACAGGGCTTCCTATCCATGGAAACCTGATCCATGGTCACAATTGTGCTCTTTTCAGCGACCGAGTTGAGCAGGTTGAACCTTCCAAGCACCATGGTCAAGATGACAAGGACTCAAGGGTTCACGGCACTGAAACCCGAGAATAACGGATGAAAACGCCACTGGATGTGAAATCACGCTGTCTCAATCCTCCTGCTGTTTGAGGCGTCTAGCCGACACTAGACGAGACTTGGCTATGCAACTTCTGGGATGAGCGAAATGAGGATGGAAATGGTTCGCTCACATCTTTAGTTACCCAACGTGCCGAGCGTACTTGCTTGGAAACCAATAAGATTGTCATGATTAAGGGCTGCATGTCTGTATCGCAATTAAAGGCTCCAGTGACGTGTGATGGATTGGGAAAGAACTGGATGAAGACATATTCAACTTCTACCCTCTGGAATGGCATGTACATACTACGTCAAGAAAGTAAACCAAAAAGTAAACGCCGAATCTCAAACTATGGCAGAGTTCGAGGATCCAAGTTCCGATCCTGGGGGGCCAGTATTGCTGAACCAAACATGCGATCATGCGAAGGATGAATTGACAGGTCTCAAAGAAGGAGGTAGACTCTTGAGGCACAGCAAGTAAAAACTGTGCAGTCAAACCTTGATTCATAGTATCCTGGCAAGTAAGTTTCCAGTTAATTAAAGGAGCCGCGCTAATGAATTTCACCTTCGTCGAACCAGATGCATCGAGACAACAAAAGTAGTAGCAGAGGTAGGAGGCTTCCATAAGATCAATCTATCAAAGTTCATTCCATGATCATGTTCATTATGCTACATCGTCTGAGTGATTCTCAATTTATTCCTATCGGAGCTACCTTTTTTCTATTTTCTTCGTCGCCAACAGCCTGGGAAATCACAACTGCCGGGTTCTGTTTCTCGGCTATGAGCCCTATCAATAACTACGACAGGGGAAATCAGACGAGTGTAATCCTTGCGCGGAAGTCTTGCCGGTCGAAGGAAGGATGGAGCGAAGTTTCTTTATGCGGGAATAACCTTAACCTTGTACTTGTCACTGATCGACCCACATAATACCTGGGGTGGCAATGGAAATGGCTTCGATGTATCCCAGTTCTTCAGGACATGGTTCTAAGCGAGGGCCCATCATCGTTGTGAGTAACTCATGCTTTTGATACCTGGGTGCATTGCTTGGCCGTTGGACCTGCAGGAAAAGACATTACGGTCTCGGATATGAGAGCCGTTTTTCGACCGTTTGGAATTGCGGAGCCTCCTTGGAATGTCAAACGTTTGATAAAGACCCGATAAACACGTGCTGGAGGAGCTTCATGCCTGTCATGTATAAATGATCAATCTCTCTGCTGCAGAGATCCCTTCTTTTCTTTGCCAGCATCGGTCAACCACATTCTTTCTCAGCCATACATTCATGACCCAACTGCGATAAAATGCGTCTTCTCAACTTCCTTGCCCTAGGTTGTGTAACCTCGAGCGTCACTGGCTCGATCCTGCAGCCAAGACAAAACTTAACTCTGGATGCTGTCACCGAGATCAACAATTTTGAGCCAGCTGATGCCATCGGAGAGCTCGCATCTGAAGGTCTGGCACAACTACTGCAGCTTGAAGACGATACTACGATCGAAGCAAGATCAACGACATGCAGTCTGAAGAACGTGGTCATCAGGCAGGATTGGTACGCTGCCTCCAGGTTAGCTTCTGAGATGATGGTATTAGAGCTGACCAATTAAGGGATCGCCTTCGTGCAGCTGATCGTATTGCATACTCGAACGCCGTTCTCTGCCTTATGAAGAAACCATCTATACTTGACCAGACACTTTATCCTGGTGCCAAGAGCAGGTACGACGATTTTGTGGCGGTGCATATCAACTTTACTTTGTCAATCCACGGCACTGGTAATTTTCTGGGCTGGCATAGGTATTTTGTGCATACTTATGAGCAGGCGCTGAGAAATGAGTGTGGATATAAAGGCTATCAGCCTGTAAGTCCCCGATACTCCAAATGAAAGTGAAAACAAAACTGATCGTGAAAACTTAGTACTGGAACTGGGGCACGAATGCTGTTAATGAGTCACTTTCGCCGGTTTTCGATGGCTCAGCTACTTCAATGGGTGGAAATGGTGCTTTTGTTGCCCACAATGGTAGTTTGGCTGGAGCTGGGAAGATCTTCCTGCCTTCTGAGCAGGGCGGTGGCTGTGTGACTAAGGGGCCTTTCAAGGAGTGAGTCGCGTCGAAGTTTTTGTCGAGCCTCATCTAACATTCCCTGCAGCATTTCAGTAAATCTTGGGCCCATCTCTCCCACTCAAGATGGAATTGTGAAGTCTTCCAGCAGATTTGCCTACAATCCACGTTGTCTCAAACGTGATATCTCTACCAAATCGTCATCGACTTGGCTCAAGACGTCCGACATCACGTCCCTTATCGTTAAATCCCCCAACATTCTCTCTTTCCAGAATACGATGCAGGGTGATTTCCCAGCCGGTTTTCTAGGAGTCCACGCTGCTGGGCATTTTGTAATGAATGGAGACCCTGGTGGCGACTTGTTCGCATCTCCTGGGGACCCGGCTTTCTGGCTCCATCATGCCATGGTTGATCGAACATGGTGGATTTGGCAGTTGAAGAACTTGCCAAGCAGCTTATCGGCTATTGCTGGGACTTTGACCATTTTCAATAGTCCTCCAAGTGCAAATGCGACGTTGCAGGACTTGCAAACCTTAGGGCCTCTGGGTCCAGAATTGGCGCTCGGGGATTTATTGAATACGATGAGTGGGCCGTTCTGTTACATTTATCTGTAAATTAAAACGGTCTGTTGTTAACAAGTATGGCAGTTTAGTCTTGCAAGCTGCAAATGTCTTGCAGAAGTGCATATCTTAGTCTGAAGTGGTGTTTAATTGTGAATCTCCAAAGCACCAGATCCGACAGATGTAAAAAGAGTGCATTCGTGTGGCGATCTTGATAGAAGTAAGTAAAAATACTTCTGTGCAGTGTCACTTGAGGGGTAGCTGTAGGACTCTATGAATGAATTTGTCATTCACACGCTTGTATCACGATCTGGACTTGCCTCGAAGACTAGCATGAACTTGCAGCTACGTTCCGGAGGTCATCAAGATTCGCAAGTGGACTGCCTCCGCACCTTCCTTTAAGTACTACGACAAAAGCCCAAACCCCAGGATTTCCTACCAAAAACAAAGATAACCTTGAAATCTGAAATTCTAATTCCTATAGCATCAAAAGGATGTCCCCTCTTTCATCCAAGGCTCGAGTTACACCTTGCACCAAGTCAGATTGCAACGTCACATTTCACGACACGGATTTGGTGTACTTGCACTTCGCACATGCCCACCACCGAGATGATGCACCAAACCCAATCTTGAATGAAGCACTTGCTAAATCTCTCAAGATGTTTCTCGATCAAAAAAAGAGCCAGTTCAAAATCCCACCACGAAAGATGGAGGCTGCAGAGGAGATTATTGTTTCCTGTCGTGATGCAGCTTGCGAACGAACGTTTGCCAGTGAAAACCTCCGAGACTTCCACTACAACCGTATGCACCATTCGCGCCACCCATCGATGCTTTCACAGCTTACGGAAACCGAAGAGGAAGAAGAGCAGCGCAGACACGGCTACGAGTGTATCAAGTCCGACTGTGATGGTCGATTCCTGAGTCCTGAGCTGAGAGACTTTCATTGTTTAAGGTCGCACCCAATGCTGTGGAAGGCGACACAGGATATTTATAACAGCGTTATAACCAGGCCAAAGGTCAAAGATGTTGAGAAGCAACTTTTGCGAGCAGATTTGGCCCTCGATCTCAATAACATCACACCTGTCACCGAGATGTCCGAATCAGCTTTCCTTTCAGATGTCGAATCCGATGCAACAAGCTTTTGCGAGTCAGACAGCGACACCAAGAGCAACAAGCCTGATAGCCTGGCCGCATATGCTTCAAAAGCAGAGAAGGAGAAGTCCGCGATCGTGGAGCAAGTCGAAGTCTTCGTGAATGTTGGTTCTGTCGAGGCTCCTGCCGACCCCGCTGTCGAGTGCGAAATCGAGTTCCTTAAGATTCCCAGAGAAGTCGAGTTGCCGAGAAGACAAGTTACCGGATATAGGTCTAAATCTCAGATGATGATGGATCGAAACGCCCTTGCCAATCCAGGCGCATCGAAGTGGATTGTTAGTTGCAGGGCTATCTATGGAGCACAGCCATGATATGGTTCGATTGCCGCATAGGTTGTGACGCCTAAAGAATCATCAATAAAATTAAATGTCGGGAAGTGGTAGGTAGAAACAGGATCAGAATGGGTTGACAAAATGTATGGACTATGGCAAGCCTCTGGCGTTCTGATGGGCGTGTTGTATTTGGGACTGCTTGAGTGTACCAAAAGGGCTCAGCGACTTTCTTTTGGCTGTCTTTTGATAATAGACAGTGGTGGAACATAGCATAGATTGTTTTGTTCGCACTCAGTAATGGCAATAGAAATTTCCCCTCACTCCGTGGGCCTGGCTAATATTCTCCCTACACGTTTGACTTCATGATTGGCTGGGGAAGGTTACTGGAGAGATTGTGTATCGCAATGTCTTGAGCATAGTATTGAAATTATCCATATGTCATTGTATAAGTGGTACCAAGTATGATTGTAACAGTCTACAACTATAGACTCAGCATTTGCTTCAATGAAATGCGAAGATTCAGGGCCGCGACGATGAGATGCAGTACCTACCTAAGGTAGTGAAAGTAACTCCCAGCGAACGGAGGAAGCAACGAAATCGCCAGTCACCTGGAGTACTTCCGTACTGATGGATTTCTTACTGAATGAACCGTTCGTCTCCAAGCTCCCAGTGTATGCTTCTATCATGAAAAGCATACTCGTCGGAAAATAGAACTCCAGCCTCTTCTCTTTTGGTACTTCATGCGGATATTCACCTCACTATTAGCTATTCAAAGAAACTTTTATTTGGGCAATTTACGGTCTCCAACTGGGAGCTTTGCAAAGAGAGCAACGGCCTGAAACGCCTTATTACTTTCAAGTGTTAGCCACACAACTCTTGTCCTGAACATGGTCCAGATGAGTGCACATAAAACAAGATGACTTTAAACCTCGTAACATCCTTCTGTAAGACAACTTGTGTTCTCATTTCTGCGTAGATTGGTAAGTGATTCCCCTTTATCAAACCCTTTAGGGGAAGCTGGACAAAGTGAAGCGAGAGAAGATACAGAGATTAAGCGGCATGGAAGAGCGACATGGGCAGATATCTTAGCTGCGCAGATAGTGAAGGAAACCCCAAGCAGGGGCCCCGACAATCAAGGTATTCGCACTGGAGACATTCTCGAAACTTTCGAAACTTTGCTACCAACGCCCAGAAAGTACAGCGCTGCGTTTAGACGGACTTTTTTAACAACCGAACCAACACATGTCACTCAAATCAGAGGTCAGTGGCGGAGCTAGGAAGTGGAAGTAGGGCCAGGACTGGCTCAAAATCACACCAAGGGTACATTTCCCGCCAAATCTTAAATTCTCTACGTGCTGACATTATCAACAAGCAGAATCATCTAAACCTCAAGTACCACAACAAAGGACGCAAGCATTCCCAAGTCAAGCCTTAAGCCCGTATCCCACCCAGGGTATCTCAGCAACTCTATCCCAACAATACCGACGCCAGCACAAACGCAAATAGCGCAAGAGTGGTAACCACGAATATGGCTGTACCTAGAGACAGCCAAACCCGACCAGTTAGCCCTCGGTGGACTAGGATCGTTTCGCCCGATTCGGCCTTCGTTTCGGAGGATACTGGAAAGGTACCATAGACTTGGGATTCGCCTTTCTCGGCATCGTGCTGAGAAGGGAGTTCCTGTCGTGTGGTCAGCATATGAGTTTCTCGAACACAAATGGTATCGGTTTTTACAGATGAGCCATGGAGGCTGAAGTAACCTTCGCTTGTCTGATTTACGGCCATCGTGGTTGTCCTTGAGGCCAGAGAGCAGGGAGTCGAGATCTGGAGAGCAAAGATAGTTTTGAGAAGATAACAAATATATAAAAATCCAGACCCTCTCCAAACGTGGTCGTGTGAGCTAGAAACAAATCTCAGATGAAGGTGGTGCTCATGATAAGCTTCCGCAGCACGCGCTCATGCGGTCCGAACACTTGACCCACTGGGCCCTGCATATGCAGCACAGGGATGGCGGGGCAGCGATCTAGTGGGACGATAAGAATTTAAAGAACGCCCAACTTAGCGATACCGGCACTATGCATCAATCAGAAGGATCTAATAAGGCGTGATGGGTGTCTTGACGTTTCGAGAATTCGAGGCCTGATAGGTTGGGTTGACGACAGTTATTTCTGGCTTGTGATAGCGGATGATAACTGACATGAAGCCTCACTTTGATAAGAGATTTTGGAGCAACGACAACCTCAAACAGGCGCTCTGTAGGTGCAGAATGCACATGACTATGCTGCAGGTGAAACATAGCTTGTACTGTATGCAACCCAAAGTTTGAAACGGGCTAACACGACTCGCACTGCATATTACAGAGTTGCCAAGACTCAATGCTCGTCGTAGCATATGCCTCCAGAATGGTTTGTACTCAACCTACGATAGAGCTCCCAAGAGCCGATTACTAACCTTGATTACGGGATCATTCAAATTCTGGAGAGTTCTGGTAGACTGTTACGTAAAATTTTACCTGCTTTGCTGGACGAAACCAATAAAGACTGGCACAGATTGCTTGTTGAAGTCCCCACCCAATCTATACAGATAGTATCATACAAAAGATCCAAGATTATCTTAGGAGATGAACCCCTTAGGCCCAGCCCAAGTGCCTTTAACCATATGTTTTCTGTACACCCATGGAAAGAAGTCCTTCTTCAAGTGGTAGAATGCTCTCCGAGGAACTATTTGGTCAATGCCGAACCAGTTGTTGAATGTCTCTTTCGGCTCCCCACCATACTTGAACTCTGCAAGGAGCACCTTTCCGTACTCTGTGAGAAGTGGGCACGATGTATAACCATCGTAGATTGACTCCGGTTCCTTACCCTCAAGAGATGACATGAGGTTTCTGACTAGTACAGGTGCTTGTGAAGTGATGGCTGCCGCCGTCTTGGAAGTGGGCAAGCTGGAAGCATCACCAGCAGACCAAACATTTTGGAATTTGCTGTGGCGAGTTGTCCCCGGATGTACATCGACATACCCAGCCTCGTTCGCAAGAGCACTCTCTTTTATAAAGGCATGTGGCCGATTCTTTGGTCCGACGTGCAAAAAGTCAAACTGTTTCTTGACATGCTCTTTTCCGCCTGGACGGGCAAAAGTTGCTGTGTTTCCATCAACCTCGACGAGATCGTGTTCAAAGAGCCCTTCAACACCTCTCTCAACACGCAATTCCTCGAGCTTGGCATTGTATTTGGGGACTCCGAACATTGATGGTAGCCCAGTAGCAAAGCTGATCTTGATTGCAGATTCAGAGAGACTGCTGCCATTGTACAAGCCTGCTTTCTTCCAGTGATGGAGTGCGAGCCACATGATCTTCTGTGGTGCACCAGCACATTTAATTAGACCAGATGGCTGAGTGAATAGTGCGGTACCCCCTTGGAGTTTTTTTATTTCAGGGAAGACCTTGTCGCAGTATGCATAGTCGTAGATTGAAGACACAGGAGAGTCTGGGTCGGCGATAATTTCAGGTAACCCCTTAACAGTACTGAAGTCGGCCACGATGCCAGGAACAACGACAAGGTGCTCGTAGTTGATCTTGTCACCGTTGTTCAGTGTAACAAAGTTATCCTCAGGAGAGAAAGAGCTGACACCGGTATTGTAGAACTTGAGTTTGCGATCAATTAAGCTATCAAGTGGCTCCCGTAAACTCTCCTTTGTCTTCAGTCCTCCACCAACTAGAGTCCACCCAGGTTGATAATTATGCCATGCTGACGGATCTACAACAGCGATGTCGTGGGCAGCAAAATTGCCTTTTCGGAGAAGTTGATGGCTGATGGACAGCCCAGCAGCACCTGCACCGACAACCACAATTTTATGATTTCGAGCAATGGAGCTCACTTTTGATATTGTCGCCATATTTCGCTGTGTTTGAGCTTTCTGTATCTTCGTTACCGAGCGTCCAGCAGTACAAGCTGCGGAGGTTATCTGGGTACGGTACATGTTGACAAAGCAATTGACAAAGCAAAACCAAAGTCTACAGAGAAAATATACTAATTCATTACAATAAAAGAGTGAAGTAGTGAAAAATGCGATGAGATTTGATGGAGAGAAAAATTGATCCACGACCCATAATTAAATTAGCGATGTGCACAGGGGTACTGTTTTTTGAAAATCATTCCACTAATCCGATCGCTGAATGGCCTCCATACAAGGATCTATTCGAATATCATTAAGAATTCCTTGCCAGACTATAAGAAGATCCTTTAAACAAAGTTCTGCGTCTCGTGCTTAGCCTGAACCTTGTTGATGTCACGTGCCATGACGGAATGGTTTTTGTGGAGTCGTTTTGAGAAGGATATTTCAAGAGTAAAGTAAAGTTGGGGCAAGCATGGCAACAGAGCAGAAGAGCTTGACCCGCATCCTCTGTATGGAGTTGCTTGATACGACGATAATATTGACTTATTATTCAGGTAGTGGGAAAGAGAACCAGCTTTTCATTCTGCTGAGCCATAAGCGACATGACAGCGCATACGGAGACGTCCGTCCTACACAAACAGATGTATGAACGCGATATAACTTCCCGTCTAATCTTTTCAGCTGATCCATGTTAGTTTCGATGTTGGTGTCGATACCGTCTGATCGTACTCTGCTTGACCCAAAAAGCCCACGCTCCAACCGTAAGCGCGGTGGTACCTAAAATAAGCGTCCATAATACCCAAAAATCCCCTGTGAGCTTCAGCTTTCCCGGCCCGTTTTCAAAATCGGCGTTGAAAAATTGGGTTCCAAAGATTGTCTAGTCTTGGTCAGTCGGGCGATCAAATATGATTATACGGCTAGCAGAGAGCTTACACAAACCGACGTCCCAGGCAAGAAGACTAGTGTCATGATAGCAACAGTCTTCATGGACTGGCTATCAACCTGCAGGAGTGTGCTGTCGCGTTGAATCACCAGGTTAAATCCCTTTCTGTGTCAGCAAAAGTTCATCGTTCGATCCCGAACATATCCCTCACCAGGTTGATAACGTTCTTGACTCTCGTCTCTACGGAAGTAATCCGTAGCTTGAGAGACTGAAAGCTGCTGAGGAGGTATTCCAAATCCTTTTCTGTGGCTGGGATTGCCGGATGCGGTTCCACGTCTCTGAAATCCTCCTTCTTAAATAAGTCGCTATGCGCCCTTTGTACAGACTTTGCCGTCTCAATTACTGCGTCACAGCCCTCTTTCAGATGAATTACCAGCTTCTCGAGATTATGAAGATGCGAAAAGTCGACATCGTAGCCGCGGCTGTTTCTTTGCAGCTGGGCAGCTGCAAACTCAAACATTGCCTATTTAAAACTCAGTTTCTTTCTTTCCCAAGTTTGTCAAGATAGAGGGCATACTCGTTCCGCCCCATTGAATACAGAAATTAAATCCCACACTGCTTGGTCCAGTTGCGCATGCAGCTCGTCAAGTATTATTACCCACAATGTGTATGGATCGTAAAGCGCGGTGTGAACATTTGCTGCATTTTCAACAAACCTGCGAAGGCGCGCTTCGATCTTTGGAAATGTGCCAAAGCAGCATAGAAAGATGTTGCCACCGACTTTGTTCCATTTCATGAAGAAAGCGCCTTGGATCCAACTCGGCCCTCCAGCTGCGAGGTGATCATCGTACGATGGGCCACATATATCCCGCGTGCCGTTCTGGTTTGTAACCAGAAGAATGTTTTTAGCAAGGAAATGTAGCCAGGTGTCTTTCCAATTAGCGGTCTTGAATCGTGGTTTAATTTTATGTGCTTGGAAGGCTTACCTTGTGTATTATGGTTAGTATCTCGATTTCCAAATGAGTTTGTCACGCCTCGGACTCGCTCTTTTAGAAATACACTGGGTACTGAATAGGACTCAAAGATGTCCCGGAGTCCCTGTAGATTATGACGATTTGGCTCATCGATGCCCGTGAATCTATTCTCGGTCAGGAATCTCCAGAAAGATACTCATATTCGCTCATACATTACTCTAATCGCACTCAATGGCCTCTGATACAGATTAGCCACCACGCGTCAACGCATTCAGGGAGAAATACCATGTGCAATTCCCCGACTTCGACAATGGGTAATGGGTCCTCATTGTCTCTTCGAGTGCCGCCGCCGCTTCGCCACCGTAATGCTGGATTCACATCTCCTTTCTCAGGTGATTCAAGTAATTGCACTTTGAAGCTTCCCTTTCCATTTCGATACTCATTGACGTGCGCATCGGGGACTAAAGCAAAAAAGTCATCAATGTGAGACTGAGCTTCCAAAGGGTCACACATGGCGAAGATAGCCTCAAGGTCGTTTCCAACAAATAACTAAAATTCAGAAATTCAAGTAAAATTTATGTACTGCACGTACTGTATTTCTATCAGACAAGCTTTTAGGATGTGGGGATGATCAAATTTACAGTAAACTTTATTCGGGCACAATAAGAACTTCCAGTCTGTATGTTGCACAGCTGAAATTAGGAGAGCCCAATCAATCCCTCAGCTATCACATTCACTTCTCAGCTTCAGACTACTCAACCTGTCGCTGTCGGCAAAAGTTCCCCTCAACTGAAAAAGGGGCTTATCGAAAGTCTGGATGGAAAGTGCCGGAGCGCTCACAAGGCTGAGACATGGTTCGATTCGTGAGGGTTTCGGGAAATTGGTGGGTGGCGTCTGCGGAATGCCGGTTCCCCTGTGTGCCTGACGCCCGGAAGATGAGATGGCTTAATATGCAAGCGCTATCTCGTCAAAGCATATGGCCTGAAGGCTTGCTCTCCCTCCTATTTTGTATCATCCTTTTTCCTGTTTGTCTCGAGGCGTACCTTTGTGCCTCCACATCCCACTCTCTGGTGCTAAATTACCTCACCAAATTGAAGCGCTGTGGATGATATATTGTTTTTTCATTGACGGCTAAAGGAGCTGTTTCGGGATCAAAACATCCACGCGCGGTTGCTGTTGAATCGATCTCTACTTCTGCCAATTTTTTTTATTTTTTTTCGGCTCCGTTCTCCTAGATGAACAAGACAACCAGGCTATGAACTGATCAGCCTGCATTAAGAAGTCTAAGGATTGAGGTAATCAAGTTTTGTCAGTAACCAGCGAACTTTTAAATCTGAATTTTCTACCAAGGCACCCGATTGGGTATCTATCGTCAGGATTTATTTAAACATGCATAAGGATATTGCACTTCATATCCCCATCACAGCAATCGGACGAGTCCCCAAACGAGTTCATGCTAGTGGCGGTTCCCCCCAGTTTTAGAGTTTCTTATTGTATTTCTGTTCACAAATTGCAAAGCAGGCTTTCCCACATCTATCAGCCTCAGTTTCGGGGGGCCAGTGAAATCGCGGGGAATATCCACTAGTTGCATGCGATATTTATGGAGACCCCAGCAGCTGAACGCCCTTCCTATTGCCAAGATGTTTTGTCGCTCCGCCTCCAGCGAGCCCCTTGTTTCTGCCATTGCGATAGCATGCCGTGTCTTACAGTATAGGACGATGAGGCAGAAAACGAATCTAACGGGCAGTACAATCGAGAGGCTCTGGTTGTCTTGTTAAAGAGACTGTTTTTCCCCGCTGGATCAGGACGCTGGCACACTTTTTGGTAGTTAGAAGATATTAGAAACCTGAAAGACACTCGTCAATATTTTCTAATTCACAGCAACTAAAATGGTACGAATTCCTAACTTGGGTAGCATCTCAATCTTGCTGACAACCACTAGTCTGGACGTCATGGCGGCGGTTATGTTCGTGGCCAAGTTCAGGGCCAAGAATCCACCGTCAGTCCGGTCGAGCATGTGCCCGACTTGACGGAACTCCAAGCAATGCCGGTATTTTGATTCTGATCTGTTCAAAATTCACCTTGTTTTCTAACTATACTCACAGTCGTCTCAGCAATATGAGATGGCTGCCGGTGGCTCCTACGAGATCGCTGAGATGCCAGTTCAACAAGGAGCGCAGGTACGAGAACTAGCCCTTCACCTTAAGTTCTTCAGTTAACATCGCTGTCAGCATCCCGGTGCCCAACAAACTTCCCCACAATCGGAAAAGCGCCAGTTCTCTGCTCACCAATATCAGCAACAATACCAGCAGCAGTACCAGCAGCAGTACCAGCAGCAATATCAACCGCAATACCAGCAGCAGAGTGAAGCGGCCTACCAAGATTCGAAAATCTCGTCCCCATATAGCAGTGCCCCAATGTCAAAAGTGGTATGCTGTCTGCTCGATCCTCTAGGTTACTTGCGGCGCAAGTTAACTCGTCGTTCAGGATAGTCAATGGGAGTCCACTCCAACGTCGTCAACAAATGTCAATCATGAGGTTGCCATTACGATTGACCATCAACCACCAAACTACTCTCATGTTAGCACTTACAATGATCTCGACTCGCATCAAACTGCTAACAATGCTTTCAGTTTTTGAACACACCCACCAGTACTCGTGTGCGCAAACCTCAGAGGGGAGGTAGGAATTGCTTCAATTCCGGCAACTCATATCGCTGGAAGAAACATCCGCATCTATTCCAACATCCCAATCCGAAACCAGCTTCTGCGGAGAGGCTCAGACATCGTGATAGCATGGCCCGAGTCTACAAACGACCTGCCGCTGAGCGATTCTTGGACCCCTATGATGGACGTCTCACAAAGCTGATGGTGCAAACCGCGGACGAAATTTATAGATCCAACAACCAGCCACATCCCTGGCGACGAACTTACATCCGAAAAGTTGGTCCAGTCTTCCTCCGAGCGGCCTATTGGCCATACAAACGAGCTCCTACGGACTCAGATGATCGATCAGGAGAAGATAAAATGGCTATTGCAATGAGATGGCTTCCTGCTTGCTTGGCTCTGTTCGTACTTCTCCCCTTTCCCGGTCCGTCTGCAGAAAGACTTGATGGTCTTCAATATCATGCCTTCCCATACAAATACTGGGGGACGTGCAAGGTAGCCCGTAATCCCAAAGAGGACACCAAACCATCCCGCGCCTTGCATTGGAACTCCTCGGTGGATGATCAGAAAGGCGAGCGTCTGCTGAGACCTCGCTACTTGATGTTTCTGAACCATCCGGCCCAGAATGGTTTGCCGGGTCACACATGTATGTCTGACGAAACTTGGAATAAATCACAGCCGACGGATGCTACTAAAAACCTACCTTGTAAGTACTCCCCTTTGACTCACGTATTTTCAACCTAGTCTCAAATCTTCGTCTTGTAAACTCTTCCTGTTATATAAACCTGCCTCGATCTCTTGTCCAGATAATCTTCATCTATTAGCATCAATGTTCCTGCTGACTCCAATGAAGATGTTTTTATCGCCTACACCAAAGACCAATTCTCTAATGATCCGAGTGATCTAAATGCATTGCTCGACATCGCTGAAGCAGCAACCCGTCGAGCAGGTTTATCTGCATTCTGGGTTGGATGTAGCTGCATGCCCGAATTGATGAACTTAGAAGAGGACGTGTATCGCATCAACGACGTTATCCGCGGCGCTACTTCGCTAACCATCGCCCTTGGCAACCGAAAGGGGGCTGCAGAGGTGCACGACTTTACCACACTGCTAAAGGAGTGGGGCAGTCGCATGTGGACGTTCCCCGAGGCTTTGCTGAGCCCCAATAACGTTCCCATAGATGTCTACACCCGTGGTAGCGACCTTTCCCGTCCAAGAGTCTTGGCAAAGAAAGACTTGCCCGTATGGGCGTGGGCAGATGCGCATGTTGCACGCCAACTCATGGATCATTTTCAGGGCTCACTGACACTCAGTCGGCTGGAGATTGTAAAGCTGGCCATGAAGTGCCTGTATAACCGCAAGACAGATGCCTACTTGGATGGCGACGTGGCATATGCGCTGATGGGGCTTCTCCGTCGTCGACCAATGGTCGATCGTACGGATTCGGAGTTTCAAGCTTTGGCGAGATTGTCTTTGGCTAATGACAGCGATTGTCTCCTTGAGAGGCTGATTTGTGTATTGCCGAAGAACATGAACAAAGATTGGCTGAGGGCAGAAGATGCATGGGACATCAATCTCTGGGACAGTAAGTGCCATTTTCTCTTGTCTGAGGATCAATAACTGATAAAGGTAGTCTATCCAAAGTGCCAAGTTGCTGGTGTGGGAGACAGAGACACTGTCATTCTTGACGGTTGCCGAGCAGCTTCCATCAAGTGGGATAAATTCGAACCAGTAGCTGTAGCCAAGCGAGATTCGTGGCGACGTCTTTTTGCCCGCCTGATTGTGCGCTTCAGTCCAGTCCTAAGTGAGCCTCCCACCGCCCATATGTATATATAGCCCACTGATAAATCTCAGCAATCATCGGTATTGCCACTCTCTCATCAGGTGCCATTGGCGTCTTCATCCTCCTTATTGGCCTCGCCCTCTGGCTCAGCTCTCCATACCTCGTGAAGGTAATGTATGGCGGCAAGTTCTGGGATCAGCAGGCCTGGATCTTCGGAGTCGAAGGTTACGTTGATATTGGCACTCTTGAAGCGTGCATCTTCGGCTATAATATGAACCGCCTCTCTTGGTCCGTCTCTGGCTCACCTCTATCTCGTCATAGCGTTAACAAACACGGGGAATGGATTGGCAGAGACCCGTGCGATGATTCTCATGTCGGAATGATGGTTGAGAAAGCAAAGACGGCGGGTGTGGGCCAGATGAGGAT
This sequence comes from Articulospora tetracladia, assembly GCA_003415645.1. Classification (NCBI taxonomy): domain Eukaryota; kingdom Fungi; phylum Ascomycota; class Leotiomycetes; order Helotiales; family Discinellaceae; genus Articulospora; species Articulospora tetracladia. The sequence continues at coordinate 811,433 of PYIV01000013.1, forward strand.
CTTTACCCTTGTCGATACCTTCACCATGACGGTCACGCTGATTGAAGCCGTCAGGCCACCAGTCATGGTGCTACTTTGTGCGAGTGAGGGTGGTAATCAGAGGGCAGTTTTGTGCAGTTATGATTGGAAGAGTCAAACACTGTATAAGGAGACCGTGGTTAGAATGGAGACACAGGTCTTGGAGCGTATGCCTAGGATTGGACGAGTCAATTTTGGTTTCTTCAGGAGCGGTGAAGAGTCTTTTCCTATTTGAATGTTAGTCTCATGGTTGATTAGTCTTTGGTACTTTTAACATTGTGGGCTTATTTATTTTTTTAATATCTCTTTCTGGCTGGATTCGGATTTTCCTTGGGGTGCAACGCAGAGTTGATGGTTTTAAGGTAGAATCGTGTTTCGTCTGAAATGCCACGTCTTGTATTTTACTTGTATCAGATATCTCGCCTTCTCAATCAACGAGCCAATGGATTGATTTACATACACGTCACTGTGCTTTTTCTTTCAATTTTTCAGTGATGTCATTTGTTCCTTCCTGAATCATTACCAGATCACCTTTCATAGTCAAAAATCTTTTCATCCAAGACACAGCACCAAGACAATTAATTACTCGTCTTCAAGAACCGCGTTTAACATCCACCTAAATTGAGATGCATCCACTTGAAAAACATCCACCGCCCTCCTCCCTCAATCAAAGACCCTGACAAGCGGCGTGTTCCAGCGCCGTTGACCGAATTTACATTTCTTGCAGTCATCTCCGACCGCTCTTGTCACACTTTCCATGTTTCATAAATACACCAAGGCCATTGACAATATTCCTTTATTTCAAAAAGTAACCCACACCCATTGAGTAGGTTCATTTCTAATCTCCTTCTAACGGACTATACTCTGAAAATTGGCGACAAACAATCAGAGTCGAGACGTTAGGCGTTATCGTTCACAGCTACTTCCAAACTCGACAGAAACATACCCCAGAAAGTGCCATCAATTCTGTAAGCCACTTTTGAATCTTGCAGGGAGGATTGCACTACTATTACCTACTACACTTAGTTAATTACGGACAAAGTTATGGAATGTAAAATATGACATTCTCTGCGGTTTTCAAGACTTGGAAAATGGAGCATGTCCATGGCAGTTTATTTTCAGCCTGCTAAAGCGAGTACCTTCAACTTTGAAAGCTTGGATACCCTTCTCTACGCTTTTGCCAGGGATATTGGCAGGCTTTAAATCGAAATTCTTTACTTGCGCTGCTTGTGCCATCATAGATCTGACTGCCATGCTTATTCAGCTCGATTTCAACGATCCTTCGTGTTATCGCCGGAGGAGTGGGAGTAGTTCCGCAAGGTATTGGGTTGTGAGTGGTTGGGTGCTTGCCGGATTTATTGAGGAGGTCACGGAAGGGCACTACATTTACCTGCGGGATATTTTGAGAATCGGCTGTACGTATGAAATTCCCACAAACCTTTTGAATCTGCAATGAAGTCAGAGATGAAAGTAAAGTCAAGGGAAGGAAGTGACATACCTGGAGATGGAGCTGGTGGAGCATGAGGATGAAAATTGTCGGTAATCCTTCAGATAACATGGCTGTCGGCCTCTTGAACCCGTTCACAATGGCAGGCATACAACTGTAAGGTATTAATGTATGAGAAGCAAGTCAGCAAACTCTTTGACAAGAGGTTACTGTTCCAGTAGAATTTGACAGTTTCAGGTCCTACAACAATTGCGAGGCGGTTGGCCGCAATAACAACGTCATATTTCTCCCCTTTTGGCCTATCTCTATCATTAAGTGCGAATCGCGATCATTACAATAGAGGTCTTTCAGCCTCCGATGTGTACACTCAAGGGTCATCAGACGCTCATTCCATGTAAGCACAGGGGGTGATGGGTAAGCGACCCCTATTAATCCTAGTAAACAATATAACGTCCCGCTCCTTTCGTGAAACATTATGACGTCCATTTGAGCGGGGGATCCACTGACCCCACCCATTCTGAATTTATGACATTTGACGTGTATGATGAAAACCGGTTTCCATCTGATGAGCCTTCAGCAGAAACAAGAATGATGGAATCCAGCACATGCAAAAGGCTTTGAAACGATGAACTGAAGTGTATATAGAAGCCGTGGCGCTGAATTTGGGCTGTAAAACACCAAACCCAATACGAAATCAGCTCTGTCAACTTCTTCAAATTCTGCAATCATTCTTCTGTTCCAGACGTAAAATTAAAATCAATATGGCAGGACTTCTTGGCGGCGGCAACAATAACGGTGGCGGCGGAGGCGGGCTTCTAGGCGGTCTCCTAGGCACAGTTGATGATACGACAAAAGGATTACCCATCGTCGGAGGTATCACATCACCACTTCTAAAGACAGTAGGAGGTGTTGTGGATGGCCTCCCAGTTGTGGGTTCCTCTTTCTCCAAAGATTCCCCAAATTTCACGGCTAACATTTACTTAAATAGGTCGGATCAGGAGGACTAGGCGGCCAGCCACAGCAACGAGCTGTCCCTCAGCAACAAGTTTATCAGACTCAACCTGTCCAGTACGCTCCCCAAGCTCCATACCGACCCGAGCCCATCGCTGCAACGGCACCAAAGAAACAAGTGAAGAAGGTCAAGAAGGTCGCACAGACTTCCACAACAAGTACAACAACTGCACCCAAAGTGCTTACAGAGGAAGAAAAGAAAGCGAAGGCGCTGGATAAGAAGAGGAGGATGCTAGCACTGAAGAAGCAACAGATGGAAATTGAGAGGATGGAGCTGGAGATGGAAGATGATTAGGTGGATATTAAAGATGGTTTACTTTATGTTTGATGATAGTGTTATGACTGTACGAGTATACGAGCATACGAATAAACGTGGATGTATGACAGAACAATTTTGGAATGCAACATATTTCAGGTACTCTATATTGCATTAATTCAAATCTCTTAGCTTTCCTGCTTAAAATTACTTAGTAGTCTCCCATCTTGTCAAGAGTTTGATCAACTTAGAAATTGAGTGGTCTCTTGGCTACTTATTTAGTGACAGTCGGGAAAGATCATCATCGACGTTGATAATTTAAAATAATACTTTCTTAATTCGGTGCCTCTTTACTATCTCTTAATATTTAATTGTATGTTATGGCCTTACGAAGTTACGTTGAACTCTGACTATTGCTTGTCGTATTCTAGAGAGAAGAAGTAGGTCCACAAAATAATCGTAATTGCCCCTTCCTAGCCTCGTCTAACGAGCGTAGTGTATCTACGGTCAGCATCTTCACCTTCCTTAGGAGACTATGTCTTGCAAGCCGTTTAATAGACAAATACGATACCTTACCAAACCCGTATGTATTCGCCTACTATTCATCACTATCTAGTCTAATATGCCCTCTAAAGCCTGTAATTGGGTATTTTAGCCTATAAATGGATGTCTTCGAGAGAGATAGGAGCTTTAGGCACGCTATTTGACTATAAATTGATGCCTATTATGGATAGAGAGGAGTATTAGACACGTTATTTGCGCATTTCTGATGTTGGCCCTTCCGCTGTGAACCCCAACTTCTGCCAATCAACCTTCCTGCCTGGGGCGTATAAGCCATCTTTTAGGCAGATCACTCCACAATGGCCTACATAAGCCAATAATAGGTTTGTTTATCATACGTCGTGTCTCTTTCGATAAACAGCTACCTGTAGCTATTGCTGATAACTAAGCTTCCCATCCCTCTGAGACCCCCTTATCTCGCCCTAAACTCACAACTTTTCCCTGTCCAACTCTTGACCCCCAGTCACAGTTGCACTCTCCACCTCTTCAACACTAATTGTCCTCTTTGGCCCCACAAACCAATGCTTTCCGCCCAGGCCAAATGGTAAAACCCATCCCAACAAACTAATTATACTAATGCCGCCAATCATAATCGGGGCATAATTCAACGTCTGCCCCGTCACCGGATACAGCTGCGGAAGCAAGAGTACTACCACCAAGAAACTAATATAACACCCTGTGACTACGGCGCATGGTATGGACCAGCGACCCAGATTCCATTTCGCCGGTTCAAATGAGTGTCTCCCCACTGTGTGGCGCGCGACAATGGGAAAGAGGTACGAAACGTTGGTTGCAATGGTGGCAGTTGCTGTGATTGCGGAGAACGCAACAACTGAACCAATAACCGCAGTCGTAATGACAATAGACATGCCGAGCACAAGGAACGCGGCGTGAATAGGCATGCGGTTTTTGCTGAGGCGACGAAAGTATTTGCTTCCAGGTAAGATGCCGTCACGTGATATGGCATAAGTAACGCGCTGAGCAGACATGAAGCACGACGCTGTCGCACAGGTAGAATCAACCCAGAGCAGAGACAAAATCGCAACAGCTCCACTAGGCCCAACGAGCTGGACGAGATATTCAGCCCAATTGTTGGCATAAGAGCCGGATATGATGCCGTCAAAATCTTGTATGCAGAACAAGATGATGATCAGCGTCGGGACAGACATCAGCCAGGCTGAGAGCGTAGACATCCACATTCCCTTTGCAACGACTTCACTGGCTTCTTGTGTTTCTTCGGCAAGATGGACAGAGGCGTCGTAACCGTAGAATACCCATGCTCCAAAAAGGATGGAGATGATCCAGCAGTATGGATCAGAAGCTTGCTTTTCATCGCCCAAATTAATGCCATTGTAGAAATGCTGGAAAACCCCATGGCCCGATTGGAATCCACCAAGCTGGGATGCTTTGATGGGAAACCAAATCCAATACATGACGACTAAAACATGGAAAATCACGACAGCAAATCGAAAGTACCATTGTAAGACTTTTTGATTGATGATGTTAGGGGCCACTGAGAAGTCAGCAAATTGGCATTGAAAGATTTTTGATTGAAAGATATCTGATGTGACACAAGCTTGAAGAAAGCGAACCTATCCGAGAGAGGAGAACAAATGACAACAGCAATGGGGGAATGAGACGTTCTTACTGGCGAAAAACATTCCGATGGATGTCAAGAGCCACGCAAACCACCCTTTAGTCAAGATTTCTGCATCTGGGTATTGGATTTCAAGAGCGGAAATCAGAAAATTTGTGGAGCCTTGCTGTACTCCTGGTACTACAGAGACCTGTGGAATTTTAGTCAATACACATGCTGTACTACGTTTCACAATAGAGCTTACCCATCCTGCCCAATTCCCTGACAAAAATTAGCAGAGTTCTTTCGGTCGAAAGACAGTAGAAACTTACACCACCCAGTCATCCAAGCAAGGAAAGGGCTGGTTCAAGTCAGTGTAAGCGCCATGAGACTTGTAATCAGGATATCATACCCCCATTCAGCACCACCTAATCTGTACGACCAGTAATATATTCCTCCTGCGGTGGGTAGTGCTGCTGCGATTTCAGCCATAGACAGTGACACAATAAATGACAGCCCTCCGATCATCGTCCAATTGGCAAATGCTGCTGCAGGACCTCCTGTGTACATTACCCAACCAAAAAGCACAGGTATGCCGGAAGCAAAGTTCATCGACTGATTCCAAGCCTTAGCAGGATCCCAAAAACAATACCAATCACCTTACCGTAAATGTTGCAGCCCTGTCGCAAGGTTAGCACTGCATCCTGCAGATTGATTGGGTTCCAACTCACCAGTTCTCAAACAATCCAAGACCTCGAAAGAACTCTTGCTTGTAGCCCAGCTTAGCCAATTGGTATTCATCTTGCGTAAATATGTTCTTCGTATTTCCCTCGCCTAGCGATTCCGACTCGGCTGTGGCTAAGACAGGCTCGATCTTGTTGACCTCCGCCTCCGAGATCTTATCCATGGTAACGAATTGAGAGCTGACACGACTGGATGTCCTAGATGATGTTGCAGATTCTGCAGATGCGACTGTTGAAAAGTCTGGCGATGAGGAGGGTAGGTCCTTACAATAAGAGGTAATTGAAACGCAGGTACAGGCCGTCCAAGTAAGAATCCAGAACCGACCCATCTATGAATGCAGTAAAGCTTATGTACGATAAGACCAGCCAGCTCGGCCGTGCAGCTCCGATAAAGCTGTCTCAATTGCAAGGGTAAGCTGCTCGTGAAGAAGATGGAAAGTTGATTGGACTGGCCCCAGCAACTGGTCACTCTTTTTACCTGCTTGAGGAAGCTGCGTCCGTAGTGGCATGTCCGGTACCCCTATCGTCGCTGCAAGCTTCGAGCTCTTATCTTCATGGAAGCTTGACCCTGTTCGCTCGTACGGGTGCCGTTGATAAGATCGCGAGCTTGCCGTTCATTTATCAAGAGTGGGATTGATACGGTGCATTGAAGCACACCAGCAAGCTCATAATCCCATAGAGGCCAAAAAGTTTCAATGCACAGCAGTGACTTTGCAGCAGAAGTAAATAGATTCGATCATTAATTGCTAAAACCATAGAGTTATACAATCTACTTTTTTGACAACATCATCTCTCAATTCATACAAGTTCATCCAACTTCAGACGGTGTCTCCATGATCGTTCATAAGGCAACCCATGCAAGCAAACCAGCAAATACAAGAACAGCAGCAGGAACTGAAGCAATCTGCGCGATTCCAGTGCTTGAGGTTGCCATTGGAGGCCGCGCTGTGCTCATCGCTGTAGAATTTGATAAAGCAGCACATGATGAGAAGTTCCGACCTCCTAGAAACACCCCGACAGTTTGTGCATCTGTGAGATGGATTTGATGAAGAACCGCGGCAGCAATTGTCGCATTCGAAGCGCAAAAGTTGATTGTAAAATTGAAACTGCTTGCTGCACCATTGCAGATAGGAGTAACGGTTGTGCCGTCGTAGTCGCCGTAGAAGCTGACGTTCGCCGCCGGAATTGTCAGAAGATCCAACGTATGTACTTCGTTGTATGGCCCATTGACTGGTTTCAAGTAATAGGTGATGGTTTCAACAACGTGGGCCCCCGCAATGTCATAAGTCCTTGCTGTTCCAACCGTATTGGTTGTGCCATTCAGAGTAACACTTCCTTCTGGAGAGCCACTCCAGGTGAGGTTCTGATAGTCGCCGATGATCGTCATAACTTGCGCATAGGTGTAAGGAGTCGAGAAGATGACGGTATCCGTTCCTGGATAGAACCCATAATTGCAACCATTGGAAGTGGACGCGTTGTGCTGGGCTACAGCTGCTGTTGCAGCACACAAGAGAAGCGTAGCTTTCATCACGCTTATGTGCTGTAATCTGTGGATAATAAAGAGAGGGGAATAAGAAGTGGTATTGCTGAGACTCGTAGATATCAAAAACGGACGACGCTTGCCTTTTACATTTCTTGACAGCCAGCGCGAAGTGAAAAATCCAACTTACCTCAGGGCTGGCCGGCGCCATTGCCGATCGCAGAGCAGCTCGGATTCTGCCCCTGAAATAATTTTAAGTCAAATTTCCCTTGTGCTGGATGTTCCCAGCCGTGGGTCTCAAGCAGGCAAAGCTTTTCGTCCCGTTGCTATCCGAGAGGAGGCATCAACTCGCAGCGCCTAGTTCGGGCGTTCGTGTGCGGGGTTATTTGCATTCTTTTCTCAATTGGGCATCTCGTGGAGACTACGCCGCAAAGGCGTTCCTGGCGCCAGCGCTAAATGGTAGTACTTCGACATAGTGCGGTGTGCGGCTCCAGCTCCAGCTTTTTCCCCAGGTCCAGACTCCGCAGCACGCAGCATGGGCACGACTCGAATATTTGTCACCTTCCCTTCGTCCACAATGACAGTACAAATTCGGTGGTTCGGGTCTTAGCCAGGCGTCAAGCATTCTGCGACAACGACAGTCCATAGCATTGTTGTTTGTTGGAGTGGGTGCAGTGGTGTAGGAAGGGATGGAGTTGAAAAGGTTCAGAGGCATTTCCATTATCTACGCGAGTCAAGTCTTGGCAGGTAGGAACTCTCGCTAGCCGACTCCTCCCTTCCTCCCCACGACAACCATCATACCTTACCTACAACAAACCTCTGAACGCAATCAGCAGTGATAATTATTATTTCATGTTGGATTCCCAGCATATATCACATCCGCTGACCCATCCCTTACCAGTCCAGGAGACCTTTCGCATTGACGCTGCACACGGAACTCCGTCCTTCCTCTAGCTCTCGACAAACTGCCACCTCGTCAGCGAAAAACACTGTAACTTCTTGAGACAAGATCTAGTTTACAATCATCGTCCGCCTTTCCTCCGATTGTAAGGCTCTGCGAACTCGCTGCTGGGTGTATTTCCGTGCCAACTTGGCTTTCAGCGTCTGCATGGTCTTTAAGGATCTGACTGATCTCGTGCTGGTTGGCAGCTACCAACTCCAATAGATGTTCCTGACTATAGAGGAGTTCTCGCTGGTTTGAGATCAGCCCGTCGACCTCGATAGAAATCTGCTTCTGTATATTTTCCACGGTAGCTACTGGCGCTGCCAGATCCAATCCGAAGAGGCTGCACTCCAAAGTTGTTGCAGTGGGTGATTTCGGCACCACTTTTATAAAGATAACGACACCTGATTCATGCCGACGAACGATTGTCGTTCGAAGAATATTGAGGTCTTTCCTTTGGTCCTGAATCCAGGTTTGTAACCTTACATACCATGGCAAGCTCACTTGACCTTGAGAACTATTCTGGAGAGAAACTGTGAAGAGATGATCAGTAAAAGAGAGTCAATAATTTCTTCATTACATACCTGCCAATTTCCAGTTAAATGCGCCCTCCACTTTCCAATCTGATAGCGAGGACAACTTAGCCATACCCCATTTCTTTGGCAGTTTCGCTGCTTTGTTCAGTTTCAACGAAGCAGCATCACTTCGATTGTCAAAGCTGACAAAAATCATGGAATCGCGAACTTGGGTCCTGATTTCCCATAGACTGTTTGCTTCCTTTTCAAATCCTTCGACTGTGTCAAATTCTGGCGCCTTGATCAACTTGCCTCTGGTGTCATAGCTCCAGCCGTGGTATCTACAACCTAGAACGGCAGAACTACCAATCTCCTTCTTGGTCACAGCGTAGGCCCGGTGCCTGCAAACATTGTGAAAGGTCCGGATCTGTTTGTCTTTCCCGAGTATGACGATGAAGGAAAAACCTGCGATCTCGAATGTTCGATAATCACCAGCTTTAGTGAACCTAAAAGCGTGTGTCACAAAAACCACTCCTGCTCTTGTCAGCATTTAACTCCCATCCGTCAGACTATAGTAAACTGACTTGGCTGAATATTGCCCGACGTTCAAGTTCAAAAACTTTTGGGTCTTTCCACCAATTTTTGGAGTACGTTTTGCTAGGAACAGTGGATATTGTCCAAGTCTTGCTTCCTGTTTCCAGCTTTTTGTTTTTCCTCTTGGCCCACCAATAAAGTGCTGATATCCATTGTGATTTTTTATTGATATCGAGTGAAGATAAAAGGTATACAACGAGCAAGGTTACTGAAATGCCGGTGACATAGAGCAGAGGATTGACAGAGTTCATGAAAGTCGGAAGATGCATCTTAAGTGACTGTCTCTCCGCGAATAGGTTGTTCTCACCGACGTGCTCGACCGAGATTTTTATATTCAACCTGTTTAAACAAAGTCTGAAAGCTACTTGCGGGAGCATCTTCATTATCTAGCTGTTGTGTACATTCCTCGCCCTTACTGTTTCTTAAGATTCGCTTCGCAATCGTGAATGAAGTGGATCCAACTCAAATGCGTATATCCCCAAATTTGGCTCAAAGGTCCTGGACATGGCAGCTGACCTGAAACGGGCAGGTCTTGTGGCCCGGCGGTTCCGACTCGTCGTATGGCTCCATTCCTGCAGCTGTCTTGCCGCGTGGCGAGCTGTCGAGCAGCCGTTGGGCACGATGGAGCGCCATCGCAGATGGGTATCGATTCCGCTTGTCTTGTGTGAGCGGGTTTTCTAGGTACAATAGATGAACTCGTGATAATGAAAGGGGTGTCTGGATCGCATTTCCGGATCCGGAATGGTTGGGTTTGCTTTGTCCAATGAGAGTACTTTTCCCACCACCTTGTGCTAGAAACACCGACCTTCAACGTAACATAGCTTGGCAATCCATTACACTGGCTTTAAGGATTCGACACATAGATTCATTTAAGTTGCTACCAATTTTAATTCAAATATCGCCCTCCAGATCCGTTTTTACATTCCTACGACTCAACGACGACCCAGCATGGAATCGTTAACGAGGACGCTCCCGGCATCATGGTTCTGCAGTCCAAACTTATATCAACTTGAAAGACGGGCTATATTCCTTAAGGTAATCAGATTCCTCATCAAAATTGAGAAGACATGATCTAACAAATGTGTCAAGTCGTGGCATTTTCTAGGTCCCGTGACTCGATTCCAGAACCGAAATGAACAAGTCATCTATGAGATAGCTCAAGTGACGCTCATCGTGGCAAACGAAAGCTCAAAGTCCGACGTAATCAACAAAGATGGCATTGTTGTCTATGCCAAAGATAAGGTAGGCACACAGCGACAGTCAAAGTACAATTCTGACTTTGAAAAAGACTAGAGATATCAGACAGCACATCACTCCCACCGGCCTACTCTTCGCGACTCTATCGATGGACGCACCCCCATTCGAAGATTTCTTCGTCGGCCTCGAAGATCTGACTAACAAGGTAGACTTCACGGCGCTTCCTCATCGCCGCAGTATCTCCTATGAAGGTCGTTTCAACTGGAAAACAATGTACTTCTCCATTTTTACCTCTATTTGAGCTAAGCCTAACAAATTCTAGGATCGATGGCTACCAAGAATGCCTCCATTGCCAATACACGCATCCCACTTTCTCCAAATTCTATCCCCCAACCTTCTACGCCGTTACCAATCACTCCAACTTCTCCCAGCATATTGCCGACCCCTCCAAGGAATCCGACGGTCTATTTCTCTACTTCTTCCCAATCTGCACTTTGAACGTGTACGGAGGAGGCATGTCCTCTTTCCGCACATTACCCTCTACCGACCCCGGTGTGAGTCGTATGGAATTTGACTACTATCACTCGGGCACGGACCAGGAGTTCGAGGAATATTACAAGTTTGTGCGGCAGGTTGCACTGGAGGACTTTGAACTGTGTGAAAGGGCGCAGAGAAACTTGGAGGCGGGGGTTTATGGTGAGGGGGTACTGAATCCGAACAAGGAGAACGGGGTGATGTTTTATCAAGGCAGAGTAAGGGAGTGCGTTTACAGTCAGTTTGAGCTTGAGAAAAAGGTAAAGGAAGTGAGTGATCAGAGTACAATGAATGGTGGGAGTGAGGTCGGAGAGAGGTTTAGTAATTGTATCACAGTGTAATTATTCTGATACTATCTGTTATTTTTCTTTTCCTCCACACTTTTTTATCACAGAGATATGTTATTCTTCATACCGTTGCGATTACAGTCACACTTTGACACCATAAAATTCGCGAAGTCAACTTAGGAATATTATTTTTAACCCCAGGCATTCATATGTTGTTCCCATTAATGGCGTAGTTTCATTTTGACTTATCTTATGCCTTGCCGCGCTATCTTGAGTTGTTTTATTCCATTATACTCGCATCTAGAAACTAAATTCTACGGAGAGTGCGCTCCTCGATAATGACCCACTTCACATCTCTCCCTCTTCACCACTCTCCACATATACCTCTAGGCCGAGAGCTCTCTTCACTACATGGCACAATATATCACGACTTATGTAGGATAAACCGGGGACTAGGCTCCCTAGATGAAGATTCCGGCTTGAGCAGCCGAGGACATTTATACAGATAAATTTGCACTAGAAATACAAAGGTTGGCTTTCAGTGGCCAAACAAGAGCCAACCGAGTTTAAATTATCAAAACTGAAGCTATAACGACCTTATATGCTGACTAACTTCCATAACTCCACTCCTACGATAAACTGGATCCAAGCAAGTGCAATTCAAGATGCATGAAGTAGGGTAAAATACACAGTTCATTACTCATACTCTCATTATATATCATTACTATCACATCCCCATCATTCCCGTCGCCTAGGCCCGCTGGGCAATCCTCCTCGGATCTGCGGTCTTGCTCTCATGGTATTCTCCCTCATCATTGGTTGATCCTTTCTTGGGGTGGTGGTCTTGCACCGACCGTATTATTTCTTGCAACTCTCACATCAGCTTCCTGATTCCGCATCATAGGCCCCGATCTGGCCGTCTGAGCATGTTCGTCTGCGCAGTATTTGCCCTCTTCATTGGTGCCGTTGTTGGGGGAGGAGCTTGGCCTCTCTCCTTTGCAAGTCCCGCAAAAGCTTCCTTGATCTTTCTCTCGGCCTTTACTATCTCATCCTCTTCATCTGAATCATCTTCGACCATCTCCGCCTGGCGTGATATTCCCGCAGCAAGCCGGTCTTGCTCGGCATAGCGAGCCTCTTCAGCTTTGCGTCGCTGAATCTCTTCACGTCTCGCCTGCTCAGCGTAGCGTTTTTCTTCTTCTACGCGTCTCGCTTGTTCCGCGTAGCGCTCTTCTTCTTCTGCAGCTTCCCGCTCATATTCCAAGCGTTCAGCCTCTTCCCTTGCTTTGCGTCTCTGTTGTCGCGCAAATCTCTCTTCCTCCTCTCTTTGTCTCTCATATTCCTCTTGCTCTTGCCTATATTGAGCTCTCTCTTGCTCAAGCCTTTCTTCTTCATCTAATCTCTCATTCTCTAGCCTCTCGGCTTCTTCTCGTTCTAATTCTTCTTCCATGAGAATTCTGTCGGCCTCGGCTTCTTCTGCGTAGCGTAACATCTCAGCGTTTAGCCGCTGGACCTCTTCTCTAGCCAGGCGCTCTTCCTCTAATCGTGCTTCCATTTTTCTTCGTCGAGTATCTTCGGCCTCTTTTTTTCGTCGGGTCTCTTCCTCCATGGCCGCTCTCTCATTTTCCTCTTCCAATTCTCTTTCTCGTCTCTCTTTCTCTGCAGCTATTGCAAGCAATCGATCACCTTCGATCTGCTCCAACCTAGCCTTCTCTGCAGCTTGAATTTGCAGCAGCTCTTCTTTCTCCCTAGCCAATCTTTCCTTCTCCGCAGCTTGGAATTTCAATAACTCCTCTTTCTCTCTGGCCAATCTTTCTTGCTCCAAGCGCTCATTCTCAAGCCTCTCCCTTTCGAGTCTTTCGGCCTCTAGTCTTGCCTCACGTTCCTTCCTCTTTCTATCCTCATTCTCCATATCTCTTGTTCGTTCAGCTTCCAGGCTCGCTACAAACTTTTTCATTGCTGCTTCCTCCTCTGCAATTCTGTCTGCTTCTTTCTGGAACATTGACATCTCCAAGAGCATCCTCTCATGTTCTTGTTCCATTTGTTCCTTCTCCAGCCTGATCTGCTCAGCTTGTTTCTCGTATTCTAAGAAACTCTCTCGAAAATCGATTGTTGATTCTTCTTCGTCGACATTTTTACTATCTGTATCGGGTTGAATTTCAAATGATGACAATGACGATGTCGCACGATTGCTCCGTCGCCGATCCGCAGATGTCCGCTCTTCGGGTCCAGTGGTTGCACTCCTTTTTCTAGGTAGAGAATCGATTCTGGGGTTTGATTCCACTACAACCTTCTCAGATCTTTGTCTTAGACTCAGGAAAATCTTGCTTGGAGACTTCAGGGTGGTGGACGGAACAGGTGCTTGCTCTATTGTCTTTGCTTTCTCTTGGATTTTAGGTACGCTCGCAGTGGTTAAATTTGGGGGGAACACTTTAGCTGTCTCTATCTGAGCTTCCACGGGCGATTGGAACACCTCTTGCTTTTTTGGGGGAGGTTTCTCTTCTGGGAGCGTGGCTAGAGCGACCTGTTTAATGTTTCCCTGCTGCGAAAGCGGTTTGTCTTCGCTGATGGTCGACATTGCTTGGCTTGCGAAAAAATCGAGCAGTTCAAGTGACTTATTGCGTCGAGATGATGGTTGCAATTTCATTTGAGCTCCACCAGGTTGCGATGCGATATCTGTCGGTTGAGACCTTTTTGACTCGGTCGTTTTGACGGGGACAGAATCCAACATCTTTGCAACCGGCTCTCTTAGCTCTGGGCCTGTACTTCCCACTTCTGCTTGGCTTGCAAAAAAGTCCAACATCCCTAGTGACTCCTTCCGCTGCGACGAAAGAGCAGGTTTTACCTGGCAAGACTTTCGTTAATACTCAATTCTATCTCAAATCGGTGTATCCCTTACCTTGATATCTTGTTTTGGCTTCGTCGAACTTGAGGCCTCGCTAAACATGTCTTCAACACTATCAAGGTCTTGGGCTTGACTGGCAAAGAGGTCAAGCATTGCTTGTACATCGTTCTTAACTTTCCGGTCAGCCATCTTTGGAAGTTCAAGCTTCTTAACAGGTGCAGTGGATTGCATTGACATTGAGACGGACTCGGTAGGTAAGATTTTGGGTGCCTGACTGGCAAAACTGTCAAGCATGGCTTGCATGTTGTTGTCTAATTTTGATATTTTTGTTCTCGTTGTAGGCTTCAATTCCATTGATTCCAAGGGCGCAGCGCCCAGTTTCGCTACTTTGGCGAGCGGCGATGGAGATGCGCCATAACCAACTGATTGCAGGAGTGTAGAGGCGGCTCTTTCAGGAATAGGTTGAACCAAAGTATCACCGCCCATTCTAACAGTCAGGTCAGGTGACGCATCAACCTTCAATCCAGTGTTCGATGTCTCCCGTCCATCGTAGGCCAAAATCGCATCTTTCTTTGCTCCAGCTGTTGGTTCGGCACTCGCAATCGTCGCATTTGAAGACAGACCAGGAGGTAGTCCAATGGCTATTTCTGAGGTCTGAGACTCTTCCATACCATTTTTTGACGGAGAACCATTATTCGCAAACAGCCGACTAACAACCTCTGAATTCTTCGCTTCTTCGCGGGTTTTCTCCATCGCCACCGCCTGCTCTACTACGCCCCCTAACTTCTCTTTCGCAGCTCCCGAATTAGCATAGCCAAACAACTTAGCCACCCTTGCTGCGTTTGACGTTGATCGTTGAGGTATTTCCTTGGGGAACTCGGTCGGAATCTCGTACAGCTTCTTAATTGTGGAATTTGACCGCTTGAATGAGTCTGTTGACGCCGCAACCGGTCCGGTGCTTGCTTTTTCAACAGGTATAGGAGCGTCGCTCGGGTTGGTTCCTGTCGCTGCTCCCAGAGCCGGAGATGCATCCGTCTTCTTCACGTAAGAGGCAAAGTAGGCCCCCATGTTGCCATAGCACAAGCTGTCTGATTTCAGTAAACAAAATAATGATGAAGCAGGGCGTACAAAATAATGAAAAATAACGAAGACGTTGATCAGCGGGGTAATGAACAGATCTTATCTGACGCACGAGTTGAAACGTGCCTAGAATGAAGGGACAGAGGGCTGAAACGAAACGTGATTCACATCAGGGGATCGTAAGCGACACGTGATTTTTGAATTTTCAGGGGTTCCAGCTTGGCAGCAATTCGGACCACGCCTATCAACTTGCCGATAGGTCGTTCAACAGGAATTTATTCACAGGGATCACAGAAATTTAACGTCGCTATTGAATTTTTTGCTCCAAACAAATATCATGCATCAACAAATAGAAAACATGCTTCAAAACTCGAAATAAAGCTGTGAAATAAGATTCGTACTAGAATTGGCTTACCAATCGCACTCTGAACTTTATAAAACCGTGGTCTAGTCCCAATGCTGCATTCTCGCAAAATTTCAGAGCACCATGCTCATGAATGTCTTACAAAGTGCCCAGAACGATATAGAACCTTCAAGGAGAGGCCAGATAGTTATTGAAATGAGAAAAGGTATCAAGTCAGTCCGATTTCTGATTCCCTTAATCGAGCCGCCTTCCATCTTTCTCTCCGCGATCTTGAACAGCAAGTGTATGGACAACAACCCGCAAGCATGTATAAGTTTATTCTCACTTGCCCACCAACATAACAGCATAACTGTCTCCAGAAACAACCCATTGTCGAAAAACCAGGACCCGAAGAGCATGAATGATGTCCAAGGATGACGGCCCCAAATTCTACCATCAGAGACAAGCGATGAGAATATATGGCGCCAGTGTATCTCAGCATCCTTAGCCAAGTCTGTAAGGTTCTTTTGTTGGCTAGGAAGGTTTATCTTCGGTCGATCTTGTAGGTCAGGATTGTTGATCCATCCTATCGCGTGTCCGTTGTTGGTAAAGTATCTTGTCGTGTAATAATCTTCGCTATGGTATGCTTCTTCTTTTCCGAACCAATCCTCGTGCAGAAGGTCATCTCGGTAATGGAGCTGCTCGACAACCTCTGTCCTCACCATCCAAGTTGAGCTAGGGATGAGAGACACTCCGCCGTCAATATTGAATGCAGCTGTGTTCTCGAAATCAAGTCTCTGGATTTTGACGCATTCTATATAATTCATGAAATCGTTCCCAAAACTCTTGATCTCTCGATTTCTTTCGACATGTCTTGTAGAGCCAACAATGCTGACAATTGGGTCCTCGAACGCAGCGAGAGCACTCCTCAAAAATGCTGTGCCCCACAAGACATTCGTGTCCACCACACATGTGATCCGAGTTTGAACGTGTTGAAGAGCCGTATGAATTAGATGTCGCTTTTTTGGCAGTGGACTGCCAGCACTTCCTGGGAATACAGACCACTGGCCGCCTCCAACATTTCTAAGAGCAAAACAGACATTATTATAATTCGCAACAGTATCTGGCACGATAAAGATGCCGTATACGTGATTCCCCAGCAGCTTTTCGATCGAGGCCCTGAATTTGTCATCCTTAGGAAACATGCCGCATACTGGAACTATGACTGTGACATCATCAGGTTTGGTTGTTGGAGAAATAGGAACTATCGGCTGTCGGTTATACATGAAGTAGGAAACAAGGCTGGGAATTATTTTCGCAGTCTTCAGCCAACAGAATAACAAGAAGAAGAAAAAGTAACGGTCGTGGTGCCAATAGTGCGTCAGAGGTACGTACAACAGAATCCGTTTGTGTATCGTGGAGGCAAATTGTTGACTACAAAATAATAGTAATGGCAGCCAGCTGAGAATTCGGACGAGCTTGATAGAAAACGGCACACTATTTTTTACCCAGATGAGAACGTAATTGAGAAGCCAATAAGCAAAGCCGATCGAAAGTGGTACCATAACGGCTACGGTCGACGATTCCTTACAAGTTATATTCTCATCAGATCCAGGGTTTGAACCACGAGTCAGGAGGATTGATGAGTCTCGAACAACCTCAAAGAGTGGTTTGACAGACGAGAATGGAATACGGACCCATCTGACCTTGAAGAAGTTGAGTCTTGTCAGGATCTTTCTCGAAATCCAAGAGCAGGCAGCACCACACTGACTACGGACTCTCCCGTTTGTTTCTGAGTGTGAACTGCGGGTCGTTGTGAGAATTGGTGGTGGAGAAGCGTGGTTGATGATACTATACTCTAGTGGCATCAATTCGGTCTTCTGGTATTTAATCTCAGTCGCTGGTAATGGAGACTTATAAGTTTTCAAAGTATTACTCTCCAACGCTGGCTGTGTTTGCTTTGAAGAATATGTTTTATAACTTTCTTTCGCTGGAAGTTGAAAGGTATCATCCCAAATATTGTGCCCCTTCCCAGACGACGGTTGTTTACCATTAGCTATATTCTTTGCCTTAGTCAATATAGGTGGTTTGATATTCTCGCTGTCCCATCCTAGCAATGAATCTCCAGAATCTTTCTTATCAGGAAGATCTCCCAATAGTAATAACTCAGATGTGCCTTTAATATGTGAGATACTTGTCGCTGCAGAAAATCCCTGTTTCAAAGACTTTATTTTGCCTTTGCTCGTGGGCCCATCGTCCTGTTCAGGTTTGACGTGTTCCTTTACTTCAATTACTGGGGGCAGATTCTTTGGTGAAGGTGATATAGACTCAACAATACTGTTGATATGTGCCCTATTATTAGGAGTAAGAATATCACTATTACTATTTGTCGCAAAGTGTAGTGCCGTACCGGATTTGTGCCCGTGTATATAAAGAAAAAGTAACACAACGACTGGGACACAAACACCATAGAAATAATACCTCATAGAAATTTGCATAAGACCTGTGGCTACAACCATGTCTTCCGTTTCGTTATTGGCCTGACGAATTGCTGGAGCTTGCTTATGCGATCCAGCCAGTGAGGAAACAGGAGTTGGTGGAGCTTCGTTGTTAGTTATAGGATCAAGGGTGAAAGTATTGTTAGAGAGATTCCGTGTGTCTGTCACTCTTTCTAGCCCAACATCTTCCTCTTCCAAACCCTGTAATTCTGCAAGGATGTTCTCGTCTTGCCTCTGGATGTTTGGAACAATAGGTAAAGGACTGCGTACCAGTTCTGGCACATTTTCGTAAGATGTCCGCAAGGAATTAATTCCCAGGATGACTAGCAGAAGTGCCAAACCCAGAGGGAAAAAGATAAGATGAATTCTGATGGAATAGCTTCCCATAAAACCTGATACAGTCACCTTCCTCCACAATTCCCATGGAACGGAAAAGATACATAGAAACATGAATATGCCTGTCAATATCATTGCTTGGTTAACTGAGTAGGCG
This sequence comes from Articulospora tetracladia, assembly GCA_003415645.1. Classification (NCBI taxonomy): domain Eukaryota; kingdom Fungi; phylum Ascomycota; class Leotiomycetes; order Helotiales; family Discinellaceae; genus Articulospora; species Articulospora tetracladia. The sequence goes on from PYIV01000013.1 coordinate 829,851, forward strand.
AGCCATTTAATAGCCAAGGCGGCTGCGAGAAAAATCCATCCAGAGCCTAGAATTTTTATTGCACTCGGTAGCAAGCCCAGACTCTCCTTCGTAGATATCTCTACATCTTTAGGAATGATGGCTGACAAAGTAAATGACATTTGCGTAAGCACGATAAACACAGTCAAAAACAGTGCACCCATGTAGTACTGCGAGGGTATCAACCGAATCAGGCCGCGTATTGTTCTCTTACTGCGAGTTCTGAAGTCGTCCCAAAAACCGAGAAAGTTGGCAATAATGGAGTGAAAGCTTTGAGCATTGACGTCCAGCCACAGACCTAAAAGGCGATCTTGAATATATGCCAATCTATCAAATATCGCATAGAGAAACGGCAATGCAACAATGAATCCTACAATCCACCAGTGAAAAGCCGTATCGCCAAGGTCACCAAATGCTAAGCTGACAAAGTTACGTTCCCATTTGTTGCCCACTTGGTGAATCGGCTCGGCGCCGATGATATGGAGGAAGTAGTTGCAGCCCCAAATGAAATAATTGGCAAAGAACCGTATAAAGAACAAAATGTACCCAGAAACTACAAAAATCCAGAAGCCGCATAAAGCAGTGAGTTTCAAGGTAATATTGGGCTGATCGTCGACAATTCTACCAATGTTGCCATCGTCGGCAAGGGTACGGAGTGTCTTGAATATGGTGAACTCGTCACTATCGGCCATAATGACAGCTATATCTGCGACATGGGATTTAAGGTTGGTAGTAACTGTCAAATATTTCGCACTACAAATGCTGTAATGGAAATTAAAGGTTAAAACTTGAAGGAAAGAACTGTGGTGGTGATTTTTCTTTGTCTATCATATCCAAAAGTTAAAGTGTATGAAAACAGACACAAGAAGAGATGTCTACCATTGTCTGCTTACTGCACGCAGACATATAGATCGAGAAGGGCCATGAATTAGCAATCCGGGCAGAAATCATTAGAGCGGATTAAATAGTCACAGAAAGAGGACTAGGAACTTGCGGGGGTTATTCTAAAAGGTATAAATACAAAATTTAAGGCAAATCCTGCAGACGACGCCACTCGGAATGCTTGCTACAATACCTAGATATTGTGCGCTGCTTAATAGACACTTGGAGAGCAAGAAGTCGGAAAAGACTTGATTTGAGTACTGAGTAGGCGTTTTCGAAGGCTGTGGCCTACCGTTAGTTAAGCTTATGGTCAGCACAGTAAGGTAGGAGTTGTCATGTCACGTGACCTTACAGCCTGCTCCAGGTTCCCCGCACTCCAGTTTTGGTATCTATATTTACATTCATGTTTGCATTGTTTGCACAAAACAATCTCCGCCACCTAAATTGTACCATGCATCTAAGGGATTGCCCGTGTGATAATTGCCTCGCCCTTCTGGCTCGACCTGACAAGCCCTTCGTCAGCGCGGAGGCTCTCGTCAACCACTGCCCTCTTGACAGCTTCACCTTCAGCCGCCACCCTCGAAGCTTCGCCTTGCCTGCAGTAGCACCAATCCCGAGCCACCATAGCTTGCAGAGCCTTCCTCTCGAGCTCTATCATGCTTGTCTCCAGCGGCTCGATGTCGAGACCATCGTATCGCTGAGGCGAGTGTCTCAATACACACGCCTCGTCATCGACTCGCTCCCGCAATACTATGAGCTCTATACTTATGCGCCGCAAGCATTGAGAGCTTCTCTGGCAATGGGAATTGCCGCGCATCTGCCCATCCAGAGACTACATCAGTCTTTGATCACAATGGAATGCTACTATTGCAAGATCTCGTAAGTGGGAACTGGCCACTGCCTTCTCTACCTCAATACGTCAACGTTCAAGCTAAGTATCGGCCCTGCGGACCGCAGAGAGAATTCCGAGTTCAATTTTGGATCCTTCCTCTCCCTCTTTGAAGGCCGGCGCACGTGTCTGTTTTGCCTGCGGAACAGCCCAGCACTGCGGGCTGTCGAACTGACGACCCTCATGAATCTCCGCTTCCAGCGAAGCAGCACCGTAAACACCACCAATACCCCTCGTCTTCATACGCTCGCCGGCCATTACACCGGCTTCCAAGACTTTCCCTTCATGCCGCGCTGTAAACTTGTGCAAAGCCGTAGCATCACCTCCCGTCCAGGCCTCACGCTTACTGAGAAGGAATCCGCTGTTATTTTTGGCAATACAAGATCTGCGACTATCTACCACCACCCACTCATTCCACCAGATGATGAATCAGACATATCGCCAAGCCAAGACTACCTCTCACCTGATTCACCAAAGCTGATTTTGTATCGCTACATTTCAGTCATCTCCTTCCCATATCTCGTCTCCAGCAGAGAGCACTGCGATAATGGTGTACTGTGCGGAGACTGCGTGCTCTCGATGATGTACCAAGAGCAGGATTGGAAACAGACACAGATCGAGCAATCGATCGGGCGGCACCGTCCTCGTGCAAGCTTGCGGCGGGTAGAAATTATAAATAATGCGAGAAGAATGGCATGTAAGCAATATACCAGTCACGAAGTATCCATGAACGATGCTCTGGATTCGAAATCAAAGAGTAAAGGTCGGGCTGGGATGAGTATACAGGAGCACCGCCTCATGCATGTCGATGAAGTTATGAGCAGGGGCGAACAGGAATGGCGGAAAGTGTTTACAATCACCCAGGTGCCAGCACACTCTTTATTGAGGCTGCAACAGTACGGCTGATGTGGGTTTCTCCTCGTGGTCTCCTTTCCCATTACTATATCCTTGGTTTGTAACCACTCCCAACACGGTGTCTCTAGTACACATGGTGGTTTATGTCATCAGAATTCGCATCGTTCCAGTGTCAATGCCAAGAAGAATAGAAACTCTCAGAATCAAACGTGGCAAACAAAAGTAGATTAGTTACTCTATCATTGGACATTGGAGTAATGAGAGCTGCAGCTACAGCAAACATGGAGCCAGGAACCGGCATCAAGACATCTAAATCATGAGAGCTGCTAGAGCTTCGCTCCTTTGGGCAGCAGATCTTACTCATAGTATGGCATGGTGTTTTGCACAATAATCACACCAAGAAAAGGTATTCCTCTTACTATCAACAGCAATCTGTATTGATTAATCCTCGATTTCAATATCATACAGCCATTACAAAATACAAAATGCACCACTTCCAACCCAGGTACAATGCAGAACCTTGCAACGCCTCCCATTCGCTCCACCCATGCACCTGCCTCCCTTTCTACAATTCTTTGGCTGCCTCCATATAAATGAATATCATTCACCTCTACAAAAATCCTTTGCTGAAACTGACTTGCCGACTGATACTACTCTTTCGCTTTGGGACGTCAATACCGTTCTCCTCAGTGCCCGTACCTTCACCTCTCACACTCCAAAGCCCACTCCCCCTCCTCACTCCTCCAGCTCCCTTCTCCATCCTCAAAGCCTTCCAGCCCTCTAGTTCTCTCTCTAGCCTGAGTGCACGCTCTTTCTCTTCCGCTAGTGCCCGCTCTGCTCTACGCTTTTCAAGCTGAACATCACTCTCAGAACTTTGTAGTTCGTCGATCGTCCTAAGCAATTTCTCGACCTTATCTCGGGATCGGGTAATATCATCTTGGAGTTGAGAGTTGGTCTTGTCGCGGCGCTCGATCTGGAGTTGGAGGTCTTTCACAGTCCGGTCAACATTACGGACGCTGCGTTGAGACTTGTTCCGCTCCGTTTCTTGGGCTTCCAGTTGCGCTTCCAGCTGTGAAATGTTAGCGGTGCGGGTTTCGTATGCTGCAGTTTTCTTACCTCTTGAACGCGCCCATGCAAGAATCTCACATCCTGGCTAGCGCTTGAGTAACCTTTTGTCTCCAGATCCACCAGTCGGACTTGCACATCCTTAAGTGCTTTTTCCAAGGCAGCTTTCTCGGTGTTGAGCTGTACTGTCATTTCACGCTCAGCGACGATGTCTTTCTGCATCTCGGCTGAGAGGGCTTCAGCACGGCGCATTTTGCCAACTGCCGCTGCAGCAATATCTTGCTGCTGAGCAAGGTTTCCTTTTAGTTCAAGAATCTCACGATCCATTCCAGCTGCATCTCGAAGCGATGGACTGTCACCACGGCTGAGTTCTTCGAGACCAGCCTTGGCTTCGTCCAGCCGCGCTTGTAGGCCGCGCTTCTCTCGTTCAAGCATGTCGCGCTCAGCCACCACATCATCCAAGGATGTTCTGGTTGTTTGAAGTTGGTTGAGGAGCTTGCTAATCTTTTCCGAAGCCTCGGTGTGGGCTTGGAGGGCCTCATCTCTCGAAGCGGACAAATCCGAAAGAGTTGATTCCAAACGAGACTTCTCCTTCGACCAAGTCGATGAATTAAGGACTTCATCATCCCACTTCGACCGGAGCTCTTCCAGTTCTTCACGAAGACGTGTACTCTCTTGTTGTTTAAACAGTTTTTCCTCTCGAGCAATATCTAACTCGTTCGTGAGAGTGGCAAATTCTGCTTGATACTTCTTGCGAGTTTGCTCCATACTAGTCTCCTTGTCTTCGATATCCATAGCTCGCTGGCTACGATAATCTTCGAGTTCATGCTGTAGGCGCTTCCGTGCTTGAAGTGCTGCTTCAAGATCGGCCGAAAGGTCCTCGAGTCTCTCTTCATAGCTTTGATTCTGGCGCTGAAGATCTTCGATGTGAGCATCAACATGTTTCCGTTCTGACATAATTTCGGCACATGTCTCTTCGGCTTCTTTCGCTTGGGACTTTGCGAACTGTTCTGCTCTGGATGCTTTCAATACAGCAATCTCAGCTTGCTCAAGCTTGCTGAAGTACTCATCTGCCCGGCTCTTATACAATGAAAGGCTGGAAGAAACGTCGGCTAATTTCGAAGACTCTGCGTCAAGTCTAATCTGTATGTCTGCATAGTCCTGCAGCAATTGGCTTCGACTAGCCGCATCTTGGTCTCGCTGTAATGCAATGTCTTCAAGATCCGACCGAGCATCCCTGAGGTCAACTTCAAGCGTTGCTCGAGCATGTTTCATATTTTCAAAGTGCTTCTTAACATCCGCCAATTCAGCGACAGTGTCATTGTGAACGTGGAGAAGCGAACGACGAGAGTCTTCCTGGTTATTGATCAGTTCAAAAAGCTCCTCGTGCGACTTGGCCTGGACATCACGAAGTGAAAGCTCGCCAGTTTGTATGCTCTTCTCGAGCGCTGATACTTTCCGAGCAGAGTCATCGAGCATCTCGTGAAGTCTGTTGTTCGCTTGTTCCAGTTTCTGAACACGCCGCAGTGACGGGCTATCATCAGGCCACAGTTCTCTCGCTGGTGTGACACGTTCAAGCTGACTTTGCAAGTGGCGGTTTTGCATCTGGGTCATCTGAAGTTGGTTTTGTAATTCTTCGAGATCAGCCTTGAGGTCCATCCTATTGTTAAAGCTCAAGAGATCCGCAGTGCGGTCTGAGCGGCCCGAGTCTTGGGTTTCGGCACCATTGCTGGGGAATCGCCTTGTAGGAGTTGACAAGTTCGACTGGGGTCTTGCATTCAGTTTGTTTCGCAGGTGACTTGGCGAGTGGTTGAATGAGACCTGATTTGGATGTATCTCTTCTAACCTTGGCCGGCTGGGAGACTGCCTGTCAGGCGATTCTCCAAACTCTTCTGCGAACCGTTTTCGCATATCAGTAAGCTGCGACTCTGCATTTGCCCGGCCTGCAGCATGAACTCTTAGGTTTTGGTGAAGTTCCTCCAGCTTCTGAAGCAGACCTGGCACAAGATTTGGGCTTTTTGAGGCACTCCTGTCAGTGCTGCCGTCCACCTGAGGCAGGGGATGCGAATACTCAGGATCGACAACTTTCATCAACTGGATGACATCTTTATCGCGCGCATCAACCATCTGCTGAAGTTGACGGTTACGGGCCAGTGTTTGGGCGTTGCGCTGACGTTCATCTTCTAAAACACGATTTGCCTCCGCAAGTTGACTGGATATAGTGGACGAGGCTTTCTCTGCATTCCTGCTTGATTTGTGCTCACGTGCAACCTCATGTGTGAGATCTTCAAGTGTCAGCTCAAGCTTCTCTTTCTGTTTCTCAGCAGATGCCAAAGCAATCTGTGCGTCGCCGAGCTGCTTATGGAGTTTTTGATTCATCTCGTCAACCTTGGTCTTCTCGCGTTGTAAAGTTAGCAATTGGCCTCTGGAAGTCTCACTGGCTCTTGAACCAGTTCGTGCAATCTCAAGGGACTTCTGCTGGAGTTTGTTTAACAAAGCACGGTTATCATTCTCCGATGCGGCAAGGCGGCTCTTTGCGGTATTCAGTTCTCGTTCGAGACGCTCCTTCTCCTTGTCCACTTTGATACCAAAATTTCCAGATTCAAGAATCATCTGATTCAAATCATTGACCTGTTGGTTCAGACGCCCAACCTCATCTTCAAGGTACGCCACGCGGCCTGTCTGCACTTCGAGATCTTTCCGCAGACTTGACTCTCTCTCACGAGCTTGCCTCGAAGCACTGCGATCGTTGGCCAATTCAGCCTGAATTCGAGCCTCCTCGGCAGCTGATTTGGCTTCCCTCAGTCGTCGGATTTCGTTTCGGGCCTCGTTGCGTTCTTTTTCAGCAGTAACACGAGCTTCCATAGCTCGTCGGAGAGTATCTTGTTGCACATAAAGCTCTTTTTCGATGATGATTTTCGCTTCATTAACTTCTTGGAATTTATCGGTCAGCTCTCTGAATTTGTGCTCGGCAAGTAATTGCACGTCGTCTCTTGACTGGCGTTCTTTACTAAGATCCCGTTGCACCTCTTCCAGTTGCTGTTTGAGATCCGCAATCTGGCCTTCGAGCATCTTGCGATTTTGCCCAGCTTGGGCATCTTCTGTCAAGCGTGCATCAAGAAGCTTTTTAGCGTCTGCGGCTTCCTTCTCAAGATTGGCCTTTTGAGATCTCATAGCGAACATTTCTGCCTGAACTTCACGAAGACGACTTGTAACGTTGTCTTTATCGGCTGCTAACACGCGCTTTTCGTTCTCGAAGTTCTTCTGCCTCTCCTCATGTTTGCGATTATCGGACCTCAAAATTGCCAGTTCACTCTCCTTGCGTCGGACGAGATCCTCATATCCGGACGAGGTCGAGGAAAGTTCACTTATTTGCTGGTGCGCTCTGCGATTTTCACTGACTAAGTCGTGCTCCCTCCCACGTAAGTTCTGGAGCTCTTTGGTAGCATTGGCAAGCTTTACATCCAGGTCCTGGTCGACCTTCAGAAGTTTACTCTCAAGATCTTGCACCTTTCGATCTTTCAAACTAAGTTGACTTTGGAGAATGTTTATTTCCTGGGACAAACGAGCCTCTTCTGCCCCTCTTTGAGACTGGTTGTGTAGGAGGTTGTTAAGCTGCTCGTCAATTTCTCCAAGGCGGTCAGATAGCTCTCTCTTCTCTTGCTCTAGCTTGCTGATGATTTGACCCGCCTGTTCCAGTTCAGAGCGCCATTGTTCGGCTTGCTGTTCGGCCTTTTTCTTAGCATCCAAGATATCATCAAGCTGGTCTTCAAGTTTCTCTTGGTCTTCTATTGCACCTGCGAGTTTATCACTCAATTCAGCCTCTCGAAGTTGTAGCCGCTTAAATATTTCCTCTTTGTCCAAAGCGAGCGCTCGCTCGCTTTCTAGAGTTTGCTGTATTCGTTGCATTTCGGTATGGGCATTCCGACGTTCCTCATCGAGCCGTTGTCGATCAGAAGCATCCTGCTTCATCTTCTCATTCAGCTTAAGAATCATCTCATCTCGCTTTTTGACTTCTCCGGATGTTCGCGTTGCACCTAACAGAGGTTTCATCTTCACTAATAATCTCCACCACGGATTCTCGCATAATCCGAGGTATATTTGAAAATTCCGTTGAATAATGCGTGTCGCTTCAGTTCTGTATAGTCTCTTGTTTGCAATGCGTCGCTGAGTAAAGCCTCTAGCCAGGGATTGAAATCTAGACATAATCTCGCGAATGAGAGCATCACGTTGTTCTTCGAGCTCTGCTAAGACCCCAGCACGGAAAAAAACTTTGGTTATACCCACTCGGAAGAGTGATTTGTCCAGTGAAAGTTTGTCAAGCATTAAGGTTGCTGCTTTTTGTCCTTCCAAATACCCTTTTGGCATATTTCGACATAGCACTTCATAGCGCTGCCTGAATTCAGAGAATGGCAGTCTGTTTGGAAATCCAGTCCGTGCAATTCGAATGCCTTCAAGTACACCATTGCAGCGCAGTTGATCTAAGACCAATGGCGCACTGAGCTGCTTCGGCCGCTTCTTGTGATTCGGGATAATACATCTAACAAAATGAGGATGTGTGGAATGTAGCTGCGCCATGAGACTGGAAAGTTGCTCCTTATGTCTCTGAGCAACTGTTCGAAACAAGCCCTTTTTCACACGACTCCGAGTAGCCCCGGCATCATCGTCACTTTCTGCACAATCAACAAAGAGCCCAGCAACATGTTTGTCGGAAGAGGCTGCCAGGAGTCTAGTGATGTTGTCATTTAAGGGATCTTTATTCTTCTCCAGCCATCCTTCTGTTGAGTACTCGACCTCGGCAGCGTAGTGAGTCAGCAAAAATCCTTGCGCAAGACGCGAGGGTCTGTATTTCGGGGTTTTCCTGTCCAGAGAGAATGGAGCTTTTCTGTGAATGATTTGTCTGTGGCCTTAGGCATAACACAATCCTCGTCAAGACATGAGAATATGCCAATAGGGTTGGGCAATTCAATAAGATCAATCGTAGGTTGAAGATCGTGCCCAAAATCGATGAACTTCCATTCAATCTGTTCTCTGGCATACTCTTCTTGTTCCAGCACAAACATATGGTGGTTAAAAAACTGCTGGAGCTTTTCATTCGTGTAGTTTATACACAATTGCTCAAAGCTGTTTTCTTCGAAGATTTCGAACCCAGCGATATCAAGCACTCCGATAAAGTGAGAATCGTCCATGCCCATACCAGTTCTATCTAGCTGCCGATTGATACGACTGACCAGATCACCGAAGCTGCGCTCGTAGATTCCTTTGGACAAAGCGTCGATCGCGAGTCGGACTTGCTCCGGAGTCTGGACCTTTTCGACCCATTCTCTCCCAGCTTTTACCCGTGGATGCAACAGACCTTGTAAAAAAGGTTCAACTGGCATTCCCAGTAGCCGACACACCTTCTCTGCTTGAGTACGAGCATCTGAGGCGAGACGTGCTTGATCTGCAGCCCGACTCTCCTTCACAACGGTAATATTGCCGAGGTGCAAAACGGCAGCTACCGTTCGGAGGATTGAGGCCTGTTCCTTATCAGAAAATCCCATGATGTTGAATGCTTCAATAAGTGACTCCCATTCATCCCGGTCGGAGACGCCGGCAATGGTATCGTGGCCATCTCGGGTGTATGCAAAGTCCTCCACGTCTAGACTGTCAAGCATAAATTCTCGCTTCATAGAAGCATCAGCTCCTCTCAGGAGTTGATAGAATACATGGTAGTTGCGCTCATGAGTGTTGACCCGCACAACGCGTGATTTCTCCAATAAATACCAGTCAATGAAAGCTCCGGCGATCGTTCCAGTACGGGTGAATTCGATCCGAATAAATTTACCAAAACGCGAAGAATTGTTGTTGCGCACCGTTTGAGCGTTTCCAAAAGCTTCCAGAATTGGATTTGCTCGAAGTATTTGTTGTGACAAATTTGAATGCTGTGCCTTGTTCTTCACGGGTGACTCCGAGTATGCTACTGCAGCAAGATATTGAATCACCTTCTTCGTGTTCTCGGTCTTTCCGGCGCCTGACTCTCCCGTGACCAGAATGCTTTGGTTTTCCCCCTCATCAACCAAATTCCGAAAAGCTTCGTCCGCCATGGCATATATGTGAGGTTTTGTTTCGTCTCGTCCTTGACCCTTGTACATATTGATGTATTCGTTGGTGTATATAGGCAATGGGCAGTATGGATTAATTGCGACCAAGAACAATCCCGAGTAGGTATATATCAGGTCAGCCTGGTATCTCATGTGCAAATTATGAACGACAGAAGCTTCGTTCAGATGTGTGAGCTCTGCCATATCGTCGGCCTTGTCGAATTTTGCGGGATTGACCTTATCAACGCTATCTGCACTGACTTCTCGCTGCTGTTCAGATGATGTTTGATTAGCAGTGCCATTTGAGCGCATTGGTGTCACATACGCTTCCATCATCACATTGGACCAGAATCTGATTTTCCTCCAGGTCCTCTACAATCCATCCCTTTACAAACGCCAATTGAGGATCTTTCAGCCAGACATATCTCTTACCAGAGAAGTCATTCTCCCCTTCAATACCCTTCACTGTATCTGGGTGTCGGCGCATCTCTTCTGTGTTTATGAAGGACGGGGCGAAGGTGCTGGACAGCACAGTTCCATTTTTGGAATGTGACCGATTGTGCGCTCCAACATTAGCATTAGCTGTCATAGCTCCGGCCAGCGATGAATATGAACGGTTGTGACCGGGACTAGTGGTATTCGATAGGGGTGAGGAGACTGAAATGGATTTAGGCCTCCCATTTGTGGATCCAGCACCAGAGGAAGGGGAAGCGGCCCTTGAGAATGGATTATTGCGCTTCTGAAGAGGATTCGAAGCCATGGTGGTGGGTTTCAATGTGGCATGCACGTCGAGGGTGTTGGAGGAGCAGAAGTCAACATAAGGACATGGGATCGCAGATCAAAACAGTCGGGTGAATGAATGCTGACGAATGTCCTAAGGAAGGCGAATAAAGGGAAGCGACAGAAAATTCTGCGACTACATATGAAATTGAATCCGAAGTTTGTCTGTTGTATGTTGGCCGTTGGCGGTGTGTGTGGTGGATGGTATGCGCGATGCAACAGTCGTCGCTGTGTTGATATTGACGCGAGCCCTGTGGCAGAGTAAACAAAAGCGATGCAGCGACACACCGATGCAGCTGCGGTGCAGGGTATACCAGGCCCGATTGAGCTCACCGCCTTGCCACGTGATAGCTAACCATATCTGGTATAGCCAGTCCTCGATTTCTTTGGTGCCTCAATGTTTGCTCCTCCTCCTGCTTCCCGCTACAGACGTCGCCATCTTCCCAGACCATTCTCAACTCACTTCGCGCGATTCGCCACACGGCTACTGTGGTGAATGACCTGTTCTCGCGATCCACGACTCGCCTCTACTTTCTTCTAGTGCTCACCATCAGTCTTCGATACAAGATCCTGATCGGCGCATTCACAATCACAGTCGATCTACGTTATTCTCCATATTCGTTCTTGCTTGACCGTACCACTCGATTCCCGACACCTCATTCATTCACCTCCCTCTGTAAAATCATTTCATTTTGTGGCACTGGGTTGGGCGTTGCAGTACTTTCGTTGCACGATGAGCTTCGAGTGTCTCTATTGAAACGCGCGTCGATATTGTCTTTCGATTTCTACTAATCCATCCACCCGCCAGCATTTCGAATATCCTGCGCCTCTGATTTCCATATCCATACGTGCCATCAAAAATGTCCAACTACGCACAAACTCCCTCGTACGGAGCGAACCCGAATCCTCCCTACCTCGCTCCAGCGTATCTGAATCAATATTTGCAGCCCAACGACAGTCGCACAAGCCAAGGGCACATGGAAAGCAATTACGATACGTCGGTGAACGCGTACGGGTATAACAGGAGTGCACCTGCTTTCAGCGCTGTAGCTGTCGCATCTGGAGTTCCACCGCTGCCTATATTCCAAGGTTGGAATCAAGATGCTGTGCCGCTGCCTCCTTATACCACACCACAAAATGGAGGACAGTATACTGGCTATGGGAGCAATTTGCAGTCGCAACAATACTACCCACCCCCTGCCCAGCCAAGCTATCAGCAGCTCCCACATACACATCAGAACAAGCCATTCGAACAAGACTTGAGTGAGGGTGAGTTTGAAGATAGTGCTGTCGCCGGGAGTGCTCCAACTATAGGATATGGTGCAACTCAGTATCGAGGGAATGATGGAACAGGTTATGTTGACACTGCACAACGAGCAGTATACCCCAGAGCTCCAGAGTACAGCCCACAGCAACCATATCCCAGTAAGTCTTGTTAGTCTCAGTTTCGGCTCTCCCCCCCTAACCCGCACGCTCGTAGCAAATAATTACAACTACCCACCTCGAGATAATTCTCAAGCAAGGCGCCAGCAATCAGATTCTTACTCGCCGTATGCATCACCGTCAGTACCAAACAATGTTGAGCAGCCTAGTGGAGCCCCTCAACAAAGTTCATATCCACCAGATCAGTCGCAGGAGGTAGTCGTTGCTGCACCTCTGCAATCACATGACTGGCCTCAGAAGTCTGCAAATCTGTCAGAACCGAAGATGAGTATGAGTAGTCATGTCTCTTCCCAAAAGGGAGAGAGTGTAAACCAAAATGCAACCGGTACCTCTCAATCTACACACCCTCTCAACATGAATGGGACTGGTAGTTCTAGTGGCAAATCGGTAGCTGAATCACGCAAGAAAGCTCAAGGAGCGATTCTCAGCCTGTGGCATTATGATGTGCGTTTTCAGACCTATATCGACGAGGGTTTCAAAAAGGATTTGATCGAGCCTCTATTTGTTGGTCTAAATTTGTCTCGAACCGCGCTCAAGTCAGGCAGTAGCACACACCATGCTGGTGAGTCGTGGACATCGCAATTCCAACAACCTCGTCAGGGGAATTCTGCAACAGCAGCAGCGAATGCTACCTTTCTGGGTTCAAAGACGAGTCAAGATGCCATTGCTCCTCTTTCTGTTACAACGAATGGTAACCTAGCTATGAAGGCAACGTTACCACAGACACCCACAGATCAAGTCAAGACCACGGCAACTTCGGCTCCAGCCAAGTCGGTATCAATGATTGAGAAAGATAAAGCTCTTAAGTCAAAAATGGACGCTCTCAGAAAGTCGCGCGAAGATCGGGCCCAGAAAGCTGCTGCTAAAACCGGTCCATCTTCAGTAGTTTCTGCTGTCACTTCGGTAATTTCTACTGTTCCGGCTGACCAACAAGAGCAATTGAAAGTAGTGGTACATGAAGCTGCGGCCTCAGAGGAGGAGGCTTCTGTCCAAGCGATGATATCACTTTCAAGGTCACCTGGCGCTCAAAGTGATAATTTACCGCTTGATGTTGAAACCTCTCTTTCGGTCGCGAAAGAACAAGCTACCCCCGAGCCTGCAACAAAACCCGCGTCTATTCAACACCAGCTCCCTCTGATTCCAGGTCTGTTCCTCGCGTCAACGGCAGCGAGCCCAGCTCAGCAAGCGCCTACTCAAAGCGCGACCCAAACTCCAATCCACATAAATCAACGAAAACGACCTGTCGCAGCTGATTTTGACGAGCCTGTGTCCTCAATGACGCTCTTCAAGCGACCGTTCGGCCAAAGTCGAAACGATAAACCATTAGTGATCGATATCAGCGAAGAAGAGATTGACTCCGAAGACGAGGATGTAGCCATGGATCTTGAATCTGTACCAGATGAGTCCCCAAGGCAATCCACGGGAAAACCTTCAGAACATCTGATTTCTAACACCCAATCTGTTTCAACCAATTTGACTCAGCCAAAGCCATGGTCACCCCCATCCTTCTCATCCGCAGCAAGTACGCCACCATCGGCACAGCAGGGACCCAGAAGCACCCTAGGAAGACCCGAAATGCTTCAGCGGAAGGAAAGTGAAATTGAGGAGTTGAAAAAGAAGATCGCTGAAGCTGAGGCAAAGAGAAAGTCGAAACTGACTCCCAGCGGCGCACGAACCCCTCGAAGCAGCGAGGCAGCTGGTGCAGGAGAAAGATCCGCACCGCAGACGAATGAAGCTAGACTCTCCCAACTGATTCATTCTACCCAAATGCAACAACTGGTAGAGAGCGAGGATACGAAAATTGCGGATACGCAGCAGGATCAGGCTGATGTCCGCGATATCGAGAGCGCACAGGCATCTGAGCTGAAGCGTATTGCCGCCGAACAAAAACGTCTACGCCGAATCAAGGTGGCCAGCGATCTGGCTGCTCTCAAGGCTGCAGATGAGCAGGAAGTTGCGGAGATTGAGCGGAGAAAGGCCGAAGTTGCGACGATGGAGGCTACTCGTAGGACCGCATTGGAAATTCAGCAGAGAATGATGGACGAGATGCTACTCCTCACGCAAGACGACGATGAAAACGAAGGCCAAAACTCTAGTTGGGCTCAGCACGAGAGACTTGTCAGTCCAATTTACGAAGCCAAAGTTGATCGTCGTAAGTTTACTTGTTGCTTTTATTTGCAGCTGATACCGCCTTCTTAGATCAATACTAACCATAGATCTATCTCTAGTTCTCGACCTTAATCTGACATCGGTTGCCCATACACAAGCATCTCCAAAGCCAATCTCGCCCGCGAGTGAGCAAGATCATACCAGCGGTCTCACTGCCTCGCCGACAGATATTTCAGAGGAATTGAGTGCGTCTAGTAACACGAATACTGACCAACCTGGTCAAATCAATCACGTATCAACCACAGAGATGATCGAACACGCTACTTTGGCCGATGAAACTTTACATCATGGCCATGTGAATGGGTCTGAGGATCGTACGGATGACACCAAAGCTGGCAAATCAGCCGATCAGGCTCTGGAAGCTGCTCTACAAGAAGCCGTTAGAATTGAAGCAGATTCCCATGTCCACACCGAAGAAGACACTGATATGGACCTTTCCAACGCCACAAAGATACCTCAACCAGTACTCAATCTTTCTTCAGAACCCAATGATGAAGTTCCCATTAGCCCAGAATACTCCCCCGAGCTTCATCGCAGCATGCCCGACTTACCAGATCGAGAATCGGACGATTATGAACCTCCCGAAGCAACTCCTCCTCCTCCACCGCAGGATTTTGATACGTCTGGTACCTCTCCTAAAGCTAATTCACCTTCACCAGCAGATTCTCCACCCTTCAGTCCTGCACCCCCAGCAGATGTTTCTGAATCCTCAGAAGACCTGCTATCCGGCCTTGACTTCGTAAAAATCCCTGCTGAGAAGGCAAGTGAAATGTATAGCGAACAGTTACCCTTGTCAGATGAGATCCTTCCTCAATTGGTTGAAGTAAAAGTCTATCTCCACTCAAAATTTCTCTGGCTTGCTGACAAGGAATTAGACGCGTGCTGAGCAGGCAGATCATTTGCAATCGTTCACCCCATACGAGAGTCCGTTGAAGCATTTCCATGCCTATCGCTTCCATCCCCAGTTCAAGCAGGAGATACCTGGCGGTTTGAAGTCGATGACTTACAGCCACAGGATCAATCCAAACAAGGAACTATGTCGGTTTGAATTAGCCGGCGGTATCTGCAATGACTCAACATGCGATCTGCAGCATTTCCGAGACATCGGCCTTCCCGGTGCGTTGGTTCTTTATGGCCCCGAGGATCTAAGCTCCATCCCTGAGGTTCGTTTTCACCTGGGCTGACTTTTTTATGTGTAGATGATGCCGTTCTTACAGCCCTTGGTTCTCCCGATGAGTTTCAGGGTGAGCAGCGTGATAGATTCTGTGTCGGTCTGAAGGAGGTCCTTCTGAAGCTACGCGTGAATAAAGTCCGCGACTTTAACATCATTGCCTCTGAAATCATTGCTCACCGAGTCAAGTTTCTCGGCGACAACTCCAAAGTACTGCCACTCGAAGGCACGAGCATTTGAAGCGACAACTTACATCTACTGTACATCCGACTTGTAAAAACACCCATTTCCCCTGTTTGTACCAGGTCATCACCTGGATCCATCTTGATTACAACATACACTCCCTTCCCAGACTACCTTTTCTTTTTTGTTTCCTGGCATCAAAGCCTTTTGCTGCATGGGCGGAGTTGCATGAGGTCCTGGTGTTAGTGGCTTTGCTACGATGAAGATACCCGTGGCCAGACTTTTGAGTTCTGGGCTCCTTGCTTTGCTGAGATAAGAGACAGAAAAAGTATGTGATTGGGAACTGGAGCGGGGTGGGTAAGCGGCCCTCTCAAATGGAAGGTGACCTAGATAGCCCGCACAAGCATAGAAAAATAATGAGAGTAATATATTCTTCATTCTATCACTCGATGTCTCGTCTCAAAATGGAAGGTAGAAGTTGCATTTTACTTCATGCATGGTTTCGATCGACGGACGCACTGCCTAATTAACAATCCATGCTAGCAATCACACCATCGATACCAGAAGTATCACCATCCGCTAACAAAGAATCAGCCAACAGCTATGTCTCGTTTGTCTAGTGCATCTACCCTCACTCCATTGAAGGCAAGGTTTCCTTCTACTCTCGCATCTACATGTCCAGCCCTCTCCGCCATTTATTCGTCATTTGTGGCTTTTAGTTCGTTCCCAATATACCGTGATGTATTCAAAATTCAACGTACTTAAGTATGTGGTTCTCATTTCATCTTATCTACCACGCGGTGATTCCATACTCCTCAAAAGATGACAAACCCTACTCCGGTCCAGGAAAAGACTGCCCGCGAGGACGAGAATCTCGAGAGTGGCGGCGCATCGTCTTTATCAGATGCATCCTACGAAACCCTAGCGGGGATCAATGAGCAGGCATTAGTCAGGAAAATCGATTTGAAGCTTTTGCCACCATTGACGTTACTTTATCTGCTCTCATTCTTAGATCGAAGCAACAGTTGGTGGCCCGTCCCTCTTCGTTCATCCCTGAGGCGATTGCTTACAATGCGTGATAGTTGGCAATGCCAAACTGGATGGTCTCACGACTGACTTGCATATTACTGGCAACCAGTACTTACTGCTATTGACCATTTACTTTATCGGATATGTAAGTCTGACTGCAACAGCCCATTTTTCACTTCCGGCATTCTTTTTATACCCAAGTCGCGTTACCTAAACGCCACGTCCCAGGTCTTATTTGAAATCCCCTGCAATATCGTCCTCAAGCGCACCACACCAAGGTTCTGGCTACCAACCCTTATGCTACTCTGGGGTATTGTTGCTACATTGATGGGTATCGCCACAAGTTATGGGGTTTCATCGCGGCTCGATTCTTTCTAGGAGTCACCGAAAGTGGTAAGTCAAGCTATTCTAGAGCTGCTTAGCTCTTTGCCATGCTGATTTTGCAATTCTCAGGACTCTTTCCTGGCGTCGTTTTCTACCTCTCAATGTGGTACAAGAGGACAGAGACTCATTTCAGGATATCGCTTTTCTTTTCCGCGGCATCGTTAGCGGGTGCTTTTGGAGGAATTCTGGCATACGGAATCGGGTTCATGAAAGGGGTGGGCGGGTTGAATGGGTGGCAGTGGATTTTCATCCTGGAAGGACTCCTGACCGTCGTTGTTGCCGTTGGAGCATATTTTTTCATCCACAATTATCCATCAACTGCAAATTTCCTCACGGAGGAGGAACGTACCTTCATCCAGGCCCGCCTTAGGTCATCAGATGCCACAAACAATGAGGAATTTTCCTGGTCCAATGTCGTCGTTGCTCTCAAGGATTACAAATGCTGGCTCTACGGTCTTGGATTCCATACTATGTCTCTTCCACTATATACACTATCTCTCTTCCTTCCAACCATTATCAAAGAGCTAGGATATGCCGCGGCTGAGGCCCAACTTTTGACGGTTCCGCCATATGCAGTTGCCACAATCCTCACTGTTATTGTTGCTCTTCTGGCTGAAAAGACCCAAAAACGAGGGCCATTCATTATCGCCTCATCGAGCCTTGCGATTGTAGGCTACGTCATTCTTCTCACAGCTCCGACCTCCAAACCTGGTGTCTCATATCTCGGAACTATTCTTGCAGCCGCTGGAATCTATCCTTCGACGGCAATCGTGCTCTCCTGGCCTGCCGCCAATGTATCGGGCCAAACTAAGCGGGCGACTGCTACGGCAATGACAATAACCATTGGTAACCTTGGAGCAGTCCTTGGTACGCAGCTGTATCGGCCTAAGACTGCGCCCCGATGGTATCTGGGTCACGGTTTTGCGCTGGGATATCTGGTTGCCAATGTCGTGGTGGTGTGTACCCTCTGGTGGTGCTTGAACAGAGAGAATGTGGCAAAGCATGAAAGGGTCAGAAAGGGAGAGATTACGAATGAGCGCATTGAGAATGATGAAGATGTCAGATGGTTATATCAGACCTGATTGAGGCTTTTCTGAGTGATTATATGATGTCGGGAATTGCAATCTGATCCTGGCCATTGCTGTCATTGTGTACCTACCCATTTCACTTTCATAGACTTACCCCAGACAATTAAAATAAATATTCGCAAGTTTTTAGCAGTCTTCGCAGGTCAGATTTGCATGTTCCTGTGGTGATCTCCTCGTTCTCGCGGGATAAGAAACGGCACAACCCCTATTCGGCTCGGTTAGGGTGCATCAGATCAGATATCAGATCCCTGAGGCTGAATTCAAGAAAATCCCACATTCCACATTTCACCCCACTGAAACTGAAACTGAAACTTAAACCGAACTCCACCTCCGCATTCTCGCGACATCAGTCACCGCCCACCCCAACCTCAACCATCTATCACCCTTACCCTGTGGTATCTCTGCGTCAGTGCGCCCGTGGATATGAAGCCGTTCCAAATCTCGACCAAAAAGCGCCCGCGCCCATCAGGCAACAAAAAACTATCAACAACAGGGAAAAGAAGCCTTCCTTTGGGGTTCGTGCAGGATCTTCTTTCGCAAAGTTTGCTTACGAACTCCGCCCTAAATACAGACGGCGACATCTCGCAATGCATCTCTGTATCTGAAGATCCAAGGTCAGATGTCACCTTACATGGCAAAGATGAGGAGAAGTTGGTACCCCAAAACGCCTTCGCTATAGATCCTTCAGGGCTCAAGCTGATTCTAGCAAGATATAACCCCTTAGATAAATTATATGAGGTCAGGGAACTTTTGGGTAAAGGTTTCGGTGTTGTTGCAAGCGTCTCCATTACTAGTGGAACAGTAGTTCTCTCTGAAGCTCCGCTCTTCATCCTTCTAGCCTCCACACCTATGCCTGTTTCATTCTCGGCACTTGACAGTTTGATCGTGGCTCAGGGCCTTTCGCCAGATGTCAAGCACGCGATCAGCAAGCTGGCTAACTTCTATCCGACTACTACTACACACCCTGCAGTAGGGATCCTGAAGACAAATTCATTGCCCGTGACAATGAAGGACTCGTCAGGCAAGGAGAGAAGAGCTGGAGGTCTTTTTGAAATTGTATGCAGGCTCAATCATTCATGTGTTCCTAATGCTGTTGCAAATTGGGAGAGTCAGTTGGGAGAAAGAGGGGAGATGAGGGTTACGGCGATCAGAATAATCGAGGCTGGAGAGGAGGTCACGATTAGCTATGGGGTTGCCTCTGAGGATCTGAAGGAAAGATTTGGGTTCGATTGTGATTGCGAGAAATGTGTGCCGCGCCCTTACATGCCGAGTGAGGGTAGAATTATTTGAAATATGCTGGAGGTGGTCCCAGCCAGTAGTCACAGTACCTAAGCAGTCTTGCAGCGATCAATACTTATGATATCATTTACCAGTCTGAGTCTCGAGTTTGACACTTTAAATCTTGAATATCACGGTTTACGCCTCTTCCATTTGCAAGAAATGTCTCGTTCAGCATACTCCTTCACTGCTGGCTGGCGCATCCACTCATTTCTTTCGATCATTTTCTACTGGGAAATGATATCGTGACAAGGACTATCGGCACTTCCCGTCCCTGCCAGTGAACTACACCATGAGAGCAGAGGTTGAGACCGATTTCACTTGTCACGCCCTGACGTGGATTTTGATGCTATGTTGCTTGGTCTGGCTTATTCACAAGGATGTTCAAATCCACAAGATAGCAAGGAGAAAAGATGGTCAACGGCACCCGCAGTATTAACAGCGTCTTGCCTCCTTGCTCATTGCTACCGACTATACGAGGTTGATTCTATATATTGGGGACGGGAGATGTTGGTTGTATGTCACATCTAGTGGATATGGGAATGGGGATAAAATGTGTAGATGGGAGAGTCTAAATAAGTCTCGGTGGAGAGAGATAAAGAGCTCTATGTGTTGTAAAAAAAAATTGTTGGCGTATATAGCGCATAAAGTACCCTACAATAAATCATAATATTGGTAAATTGTGATAAGTAGTTGGTGCCGCCATAGATCACAGATGTGAGTAGCCAACGGGGGTTTACTTGATAGGCTTCGTGCCGTTATACAGTCCTGTGGGGAAAATGCTTGCCGCACTTTGACGACCACAACGCCTATTTGATGTGTCGAGTATTCCTAGATAAGTCAGAGAAGGGGGGCTCGAGTAGCGGATTAGCTACTACGGGAAGAAAATGATAATTTTGCAACAGAGATTTACTATTCGGCTTTTCCAGTCATATAGATCGAATTTGACATCGGGGGCTGTCGAAATTCAGCTGCCAAAACCAATCTACCAATTCAAAGTTGACCAATCCCATTGGCATACTCATACGAACATTCAGACGAGCGCATAATAGCATTCTAGTGCTATATATATGGTTGCAAGATAAGTAATAGTTTACAATACTCGCAAATATCCCATACTGTCAAGGATCTCAGTTTCTGACTGTGTGTTCTCAAATATTAGCCCAAAGCTGGTTAGTACCATTAATATGCAGCGGACTGAAGCCAGTTACTAAAGTGAACGTGGTATGAGTATGGCCAAGGATGAAAGAGTTGCGGTTGTCAATCTCTCTCTCCGCCCCCCGCCACCCCCTGATCAAAGGGTAGACTTCTCTAGCAAGCAAGGGTGGGTTTTTATGGGAATGTGGAAGTGCTAGCCAGATTGTATGGGCGACTCTACCTTCTAATTAAGAGGGGGAGAGTAATTTGATGACCCCGCCCAATCACCGAGGAATAAAGTGAGATGGGACGTGGGAGGAAATTTTCAGCATAAGCAATAGTCAATCCTGGCGGGATCAAGTAACTTAGCTCGAAAGCCGAGACGAGGGGGAAAGGGACCTGGAGGAGCAACCGGAGCAAGAAGTTAATCCAGCCGCGTGATTACCCATATGGGCAAGACTGGCTGAACAATGCATACACCCAGATGATTGAAACACAAACAAGCTCAGTCTGTTACAATAGTATGCACAATCGTTCGAACGGGTAAAGTTAGTTAGGTTTTTTTTATAATTTCCGAGCTCAGGTAATTAAGGACTATGAGATCAACATGGTATATCTCCGCAAGCAGAACACCCTACGCCACAATCGGCTGCACCTGAGAGATGACCGGGTACTGATATGATCCGTTAAAGAGTTCAGCTTCTGGAACGTAGAGGCGCACTGGATCTCGTCAGCTACCTATGGGAAAAGCAAAGTTTGATGTCTCACAGGTGACAGCACACGTTCCTCCTCCTTTTGGCCCTGGAAGCCAACTATCAAGGTTAGAAATTTCAGCAGCTTTGTTTAGATTTCTATCGCTCAAACTTACTTGGTCGTCCAATTTTCCGGGGGGAGCACATCAGAAGCCTGAACCAAAACCTGGAATTCACCATCTCTGTCTTGGGTTGAGCTGTCTCCATATATTCGTGTTCCATCGGGATACGTAATTGGGCTCCTATCGCCGACCGAGTACTGGTTCAGATCATTTTCAATTAAATACCCCAGTTCATCATAGACCGTCAAACTCCAGAACCCCAATGTTGACACCAATGGCTTCGCAGAAAAGGTATACAGGTATGATTGAGAACAATTCATGGCACGGTTTGTCCTTGGATATATTGCCTGATCTGCTGTCTGCTCGAGGTACCCGTCTTCGGCAGTGATAGCTCGACCTAGATAGTCGTGGCCAAAGAGCCCCTGAGGGTTGTTATAGTACCAACCATTGTTGAGCGCGTTGTTTGAATTAGTGTTATCTAAACTTGCCAGCGCAATTTCATAGGCCTCAGTGAGATTAACATCGGGCTGGTGATATTCTCCACCGTAGATCCCGCACTCGGTCATGATATTGTCTAGATCTTCTCGGTCTTGTGATGTTATGTTAAATGGAGGATTGTCGTCGAAAAGGTTCGCAAGAAGGCTGAGCATTATCAGGGGCTTGTCACTGGACGTCAAGTATAGTTCCAAGAGTTCCTGCGTAACTGATGGGAGCTGTGTTGTATTTGTTGGCAATGCCGTAAGATCTGTTGCTCTGACAAGAGTTCGAACATGTCTGAGATCGCTACCACTGTCTCTTACCAAAATGCGAGAGAGTAATGTACCATCGGTGGTAGGCGAATTGATAAGTCCTTGGTATACAGATGAGCCATCTGTGATGACTCCTGGGAAGTAGCCTGAGTCTCCATTTGGATCATACTTAAGAATATACTTTCCCGCTGTTGTATTCATAACATTTCCCGGCGTGGCATAGTTATTTCCAAACCTGATAGGTGTGAGTAATTAGGGTCCAAAACAGAAGCATGCACCTACGGATCGTAGAAAGCAAAGTCCCAATACCGGTCTGCATCCATGGCAGGGATTGTGAGCACCAAATTATTTTGCGAGAGATCATACACTGTAGTTGAATACAATGTGTCCACATTTGGGTGCACAACTGTTTTGCTGTTAAAGTCGGCGAGTGTGTAAGACTTCGCAAGCGAGTTGACATTCAGAAGTGACTTGTTGACAAATGGTGCAGCTAGGTGCGCATATGAGTAGAGGGGCCAGGCATACTAATTTACCATGAGTTGTGGACAGGAAGACAAGAAGTTAGGGATCTTAATTACTTGAAGGCATAGCACTGTTGTATTGAGAACACTCATAGTTAGCTCTTATAGGGAAGAAAACTGGCGAAAATGGGAATACCCACAATTGCTAGACAAGAGGAAGAACTTATATAGTATCCCTCTGTCGTCGGGCCTTCACTTTACTACTATGAGGCACTACAGATGTGCGGTGCGGAGTATCTCTGGTACCGCCCCGAGCGATACGGGCTCAATGAAAGATGAGAGATCATCTTAATCCTGGGTATTACAGTAATCAAAAACTGAACGGCGTAAAAGGTTTCCCCATTCCAATTGCTGCCTTACCCATAGTGGCTTTAAACTGTCGTGGGGTCATCTCCTATTGGCAGCTCCGGCCTGTCCCGTGAACCCGCTGCAGGTAATATTCCCTGTCGAGTGTCGCCGAGGTGCAACTCCACGAACTGCTTGCCCTTTTCGGACACATACAGGCTTTGCTATTTGTATCTTATTAATTCATCGGGTGACTACCATCCGACTTTCTTACACCAGGCTATTATAATCTTTAAAAAAAATAGTACTCTGTATGCTCTTGGACAGGTTGCCAAGCCGACTGGATACCCCATGGTCCAGTTACTGATCGATCCCCTGTGCAGTCAGCGATGCGCATACGAACGAAGGCACGGTCAAAGGCTCTTGTCTCGACCTTTCGACGACCACATTTGGGACTCCCCCCCTTGCTCCAATGAGTTTTCATTGGTAAAATTAGCATCTGTTCAGTAAGCAATAGTGCCAGTCTATCATCCTGCAGGTCATCATGGATATGGGCATGGAGGATACAAACTACTACTGTATGCCGCAAAATGAGGTTGACGCTATCCACACAGTGTTCATTGCTGAAACAACGGAGTCGCTTCGATGGCAGAGCCAAGTACTTGATGATTATCGAGATTGTTAGTACTGAGTATTAACGCATGCCATTATAAAACTAAGTACTTATAAACGACTAATAGCCTTGGATTGTATTTTTTTTTTCAATGTCTGAATAAGTATCTGGAAAAGGGACATGAAGCTACTACTATTAGCCAGTAGGTACAAAGTTGGTAACGTCTCTTATATTAAAGACTAAGTAGTGTTACTTACATTACGATACTAACATTTGTTGTTCTTGTTTGTTAGGGTACTACTGAGTAAGTGGCTAGTACAAACACCGAGGCTATTCGATAAGTACTTAAGTAGTAGTTTACACATAACTTACTGCGCCTTGGTGATTTGATTTATAGATGCAAATTAAGTTATTTGTCAGCTAGTAGATTCCTCTAGAGTTCTACTATAGTACGTGTCTGTACGCTCAAGGGATTGGCCTTAATCTAACCTTACTAAGTTCTTCAGTACTCTGAATTGAAGATATTTACTTCAAAGCGAGACTCCTGATTCTTCGTTTATCTCGAAAACAAATGTCAGTCACCTGGCATTCGCTTTTCTTTGCTATTGCTCCCAGTTCTGCTTTGCTCAATATCTAAATAATTAAAGTATCTATGGCATTAACAATTACTAGTACTTGTACTTCACCTGATAATTTTCACTTTACTACACGCTCAATTTTAATCCCGTTAAACTGATATATTTCGAGATAGGATAAGTAAATATCGAGTTATTAAGAGGAATCAATCTATACTTACTAAAAATGAGATAGAGGAGGTGCTTTAGACAGATTATATACTAGTACTTATTGATATGGGTTCCCCAAGAAGATTGCTTTCTTATCTATTATATGACGGGTATATTATACCGTCAAGGGGTATACAAATTAGACTAGAGGGATGTATTAAAAAGGCATGCCCGGAACTAACAGACGACGAGTATATATTTGTTGGTAATACTTGAATCGAAGTTATTTACTATACAAAGGCAAAACTCCAGAGTATATCGATATGTTTGAGCTACATAAAGCGAGCTTAGTTGAGCACTAGTATGTAGCTCTAAAACTGAAACAACTTTAGTACTTGAGATCTATATTCTAACACATTTTTGACCGTGTATTCTGTACGAATAAAGCATATTGAAATTAAAAGAGAAGATAAGTATTCTTCCATTGTTTAGATTCCCTGGTAAGTTGACTGTATGGAATTTGAGACTGGACTGGTAGTCGGCCGACATACTAATATTGAATTTCCAGTTCCAAATAGTCACCAACAGTACGTTCGATTGGTCAACTATGGCTGCTGATCCTTTTGATAGGATCGCGACACGGGACAAATGACAGGGAGGGCTGCTAGACGCAAGCAGCCTGAGTTTCCTTCGCTCGGCATTTGAACCCCAATTTCCCACAAGTCTTGGCCCTTGACTAGACTCTTTTATCATGCAGGCTGTATCGCTACTAGTACTGTTTTTATTTTCATGGAAATTATGCATACCCCATGCCAGCGTTCCTGAACCCAGCTAGTGAGATGCAGTGTTTTTGTTTAGCCTGCAGTACTAAACTACCTATGTGGATTTTCGGTTCTCCAGGTCAGGTCTTGACTTGCTCGGAAAGACACGTCCGGTACTGTCAGTACTAGCCAGAATTTTTGTATATTGATAAGTATTTCCCAATCTAAACTTCGAGCTGTTCAGAGGAGTGGTTTTCTGTCTATCGTATGCCATTTCATCGGCTCACTCGATTGCAAGCTTCTTCCCAGCGTGCGTTGCGGCAAAGTCATAGCAGCTGGTTTTTGAATCGAACAATGCTACCAGTAATACAATGTCCCAACTGCCATTCCAATTTCAAAATGTTACTAGTAGTAGTATAGTACAGTATTGGAAGCACGAAGGCTTGTAACAATTTTATTACTGGATATTTTACCAGCTGCTTTCTTTTTGACCTTGTCTCGTTACTTGGTTCTGATGACGCTCCCATCGTCACTTCTACCAGTTCAGACTTCTTAGGCGGTTGTCTCATTGTCGTTTCTCAGAATGATCTGGATTGTGTGTTTATCTCCCGTATTTCTGTTCGAAGATAAGGCTGGTTGTTCCTACATTACTACTAGTACTGTATTCTCTTATATCCAATTCGGGAGAGATATTGCTTAGTACAGCATCGCCATTCACCATCGCCATTGACCACTGCTTCTGGATCATGCGGCCTTCCTCGGGAAAATCCTTGGCCACCAGGTCTTGAATCAATTGACTTAAACAGTTCTCTGTCCTACCAGGTCTATCAAGGCTTGTTCACCCACAGTCATCAATTCTAGATACTATCCAACACTCCCCGGAAGGCATAAAGGGCAACAAACTTCCATGGCACATCCTCAAATATTGAATGCAATGCAGAACTTCCGACTTTGTGTTCGCAGAGTGCAATGGTATCTAAATTCATCCCCCTCTACACGCCAACTCCATATCAGATTTCCCGCCGGGATAGAGCGCAACAGCTTACAGGATACCGAGAGTTCTACACCTGGAGATTATTGGGTGTGCGGTACGCTGCCCAGACAGAGCGTTTCAATCATTTGGAGTTACTCTCAGGAACAGGAAATAATATGGCAACATCGCCTGGGGCAGACTGTTCGCACTATATTGGAGAGGTGAAGTCAGGAAGTAACGAAGGCTGAGTTGTGAGGGTCCTATTAAACGCCCCTCAACCCAGTCTGTGACTCGGGGTGGTATATATGATATTCCAAGCAAGCTTCGCAACTGGTGGGAAAATGTAAGTATCTGTTCTTTGTCGTCATGAGGTGCTATTCGACTCCAGATAATGGATACATTTTGCTGTACTTGGCTCCCCTCTTCTAAAAGCTACATGACTCGGTATTTTCCGGGGGATCGGCTTTGCGATACCAGATAATGGCGCAGCTAAGCAATAGCAACAGCGGCGCCTTTTTCTTGTTTCTCTACTGGAGGATAATTATATTCATCGATAGCAAATTTTGGTCCTTTCTAACTTGATTCATGCTTAGCGCTTTTGAAACCCCAATTCTCCCCCACAATCTTGCCCGTCATAACCCGTCATACCCCGCAATGCGGGCACCGGAAGGTGCGATAAGCTTGGGAATAGATACTACTGTCGCGTGCGAAAGCGACTTACTTACTAGTGCAGCAGCATTCAACTGAGAACTCCGATTCGTGCAATTATTCTCGTAGTATCGAGACGCACACAAGCCTACCGTAAGCCTAGTGAAGGTGCCTTCGTGTAGCCGTGCTATTGTATCTCCCGCGATAGATCCCCCGCATATGCTTGCTGCTGGCCTGGTTGAAAAGAGCACTTAAGTTGAAACAAGTCCCCGTTACCGTTCCTAGTTTTTCAGATTCTACCGGCGTCAAAATTTCAGCCTAAACACAATTCAATCTAAGCTTTTCCAACGCCACATCGCCGAGATGTCAATCCGCACGGACGACAAGCAAGATTGTGAAATGTCTAAGCCTCATTTTGATCACGAGAGTAGTCTCGAGCGCTCTACTAGCCTGCAGGATCCAAAGAACAACATCAATCAGCCAAATGCTGCAATATATGCTGAGGCTCTTGCAAGATATCCCAACGACGAGTCTATCGACCAAGCAGAGGAGAGAAAACTGAAGGGTAAGCTTGATAGGCGCATAATACCTTTGCTGGGGATCTGCTATTTCTTCTACGTAAGTTCCTACTTGCATCTGGAGGCAATTCAAGGCCAGATATAAGGAAATCAGCTGATATCATCAATAAAGTATGTCGATAAGACCACTCTTTCATATGCAGCCATCTTTGGTATCAAGAAAGACCTGCACTTGGTTGGCACCGAGTATTCTTGGCTGTCATCTCTATTCTACTTTGGATGGTTTTTCTGGGCAATTCCATCAAACCTGATTATGCAGAGATGCCCACCTGCCTGGTATCTGTCCTTTAATATATTCATGTGGGGTGTGTTTTTGATGGCACAAGCAGCCGCAAATTCCTTTGCCACACTAGCTGCACTCAGGGTTCTATCGGGTGCCTTCGAAGCCATTGCCGACCCGGCTTTCATGCTGATAACATCCATGTATTATACTAGAGCAGAGCAGCCCTCACGTATTGCCGCATGGTACGTTTTCAACGGCTTCGGCGTGGCTGGCGGCGGATTGATTGGTGAGTATATGACTCCGAAAACCAGGGAAAGAAAGCTTACATTCAAATGACAGGCTACGGTATCGGCCATATCAAAGGAGCGCTACAATCCTGGAGATATGAATTCCTTATCGTGGGCGCTATTTGTTCGTTATGGGGTATTTTCTTGGCCTTGACGTTACCCAATTCGCCAACAACCTTTTGGGGCTTCTCACACGATGAGAAATTGTTAATGATTGCCCGGATGAGAAAAAACCAGACCGGAATTGAACAGCGTCGTATTAATTGGTCCCAGATCAAAGAAGCCTACCTTGACTATAAGACTTGGCTATTTACATTGCTTGGGTTTGTTGGCAATGTCCCCAACGGAGGCATCTCAAACTTTTCAACTCTTGTGATCAAAGGCCTGGGTTTCAATACCCTGAACACAGCTCTTCTTGGTGTTCCTCAGGGAGCTCTCGTCATTATCTGGATTACACTTGGCGCGATCCTCAACCGTTATATGCCAAAAAATAGTCGTACACTTGTGTGTGCTGCGTTTATGCTGCCTACTATCGCTGGTGGCCTTGGATTTTTGCTAGCTCCCACACATTCTTATATTGGCCGGTTGATTTGCTTGTAAGTTAAACTTGTCTATTAGTACTACTCAGTACTCGCACATTAGCCGTACCACGATTTAACAATCTCAGCTACTTGACCGGCTCCTATCAAGCATCATTTGTCCTGAGCTTATCATTAATCACCTCAAATACCGGGGGACAATCAAAGAAGATGATCGTATCGGGGATGATATGGTTTGGAGCATGCATCGGCAATATTGTCTCACCCTTCTTCTACAAGACAGAACAGGCTCCAAGCTATCACCTGGGTATCGGTTCATTACTTGTTGCTAATTTTATCGAACTTGCTCTCTTTTTCGTCTTCCGATACTGCTTCATACGAGAAAACAAGCTGAAGGAACGTCGTCGTGCAGAGATGAGAGCAAATGGGACGCTGGAGGAAGACAGCAACCTGACGGCGTTTACTGACATGACGGATAAGGAGAACCCTATGTTTGAGTACGTCTACTGAAGGACTACTAGTACTAAGTACTTACTATAGTACTTACTACTTACTGTTGCATTTACCTGGCAGTCGTTGAAGTAGTCGAGCTCAGCAATATGTCAAGGATTGGAGGTGTCATATATAAATATAGTCATATCTGTTACTATTATTGCGTAATTCATTATTTCGGAAATCGCAGCGATTACGGAAATTGGCCTTACAAGTGATACCAATGAACAAGACTGGGTACTAGTACTAAGTAATAAGTAAATACGGCGACGACTGCTCAGCACCTCCCCGGACTATATCGCCCGGAAACAAAAGGGAAACCCGAGTACTACTATTCCTAGGAATATTAGTGTTCAAAAGCTAAGACCAAGGAATAAGGAAGGGTTTAAAACCTACAGGCTCAGGGAAACGGACCAAGTATAAGTACTAGTAAATCTACAACTTGTATCTATTAATTGAAGTAAGAAAAACCTATAAAATAGTACTATTGACCAACTGCTAATAGTTTATTGAGTTATATCATATAGGGTTAAGTAACTATTACAGGAGGTTAAATGAGTGAAAAATATTATAAAAACTAGTATTTTGATGCTTCGTAATAATATATTGAATAGTACTACTAGTACAATAACTCTTTAGAAAATAAGTAGATATAGAGTTCTAAGACTTGAATTATCACAATTTAGCCCTAATTTTTTTTAAATTTTTTTTACGGATATGTATTTTGAGACTTGGTTTTTTGTCTAATTGGCATAAAGTCATGTTAAATGTAAAATTACTAGTAGTAGTTGAAGTAAATGAAGTACTAGTATTTGGGCTAGCTTAATTATACCCAGATTATACCAGGCTCGGCCTCAAAACCCCAAATTCGTATTTTAGGCTAAAATCGACTCTAGACAAGCTAGAACTTTCGTAATTTTCGTAAAATCAATTATACCCTCACTTTTCTTTTCTTACTTAAAATAGGCTATAAGAGCCTTAGGGAGAGCCTACTACGTAGACCCGGGGAACGGACCGCGCATAACCCCACTCTTTGAAACAAAAACTAATTGAAATTAGAACTATATATTAAATTGACTTACTAGCTAAGTAGTTAGCTAGTCGTCCTATATAGTTATAAACGAATATAGGATGTTAAAAAGGAATAGTGGCTTCTACTAGTGAAAGATTGGACACCTATAAGAATATCTTAAGATTCTTCGATAATAACGAAAATAAAACTAGGTCACATAATACGACTCTAAATCACGCGCGAAGCACACATCCGTTAGAAGCATATAACTCGGCTACGTTTTGATGTAAACCCAAACCGGTTTTAAGATCCTAAGAGAAAATAGGGCAAACAGACTCAAACCGGATACGAGAGGATCTGTGTTCACTTAACGATAGTTAGAGACTAAGCCTAGACCCTCACACCTGGGCTACCTTATAACTCTAGACCAAAAAGCTTTATTTTATGCTAAAACCGTCTCCGAGAGAACTTGGATATTTTGCGAAATCTCCGAAGAAATCACTAACTTATACCCGCTTCCCTCTCACTCGACTCCTAGAGCAATTTTTTTTTCTTTTTTTTCCTTTTAACGTCCTATATTCGTTTATAACTATCTAGGACGACTAGCTAGCTAGTAAGTTAATTTAATATATAGTTCTAATTTCTATTAGTTTTTGTTTTAAAGAGAGGGGTTATGCCCGGCCCGTTCCCTAGGCCTACGTAGTAGGCCCTTCCTAAGGCTCTTATAGCCTACTATAATACAAAAGAAAGGTGGAAGGTAAGGTTGATTCTTCGAAAATTTCGAAAGTTCTAACTTATATTTATAGTTAGTTTTAATCTAAAATACGACTTTTAGTTTTTAAGGTCTAGGGTAACCTAGGTGTGAAGGTCTAGGGTAGGCTAGGTATAAAGGTCGGAAGTTATCAAAAGGGCGAAACCTAGATTTTAAGGTCTAGGGTAGGCTAGGTGTGAGTCGAGCCTAGGGGTCCCCCTAGGGGTTCTTCTTTACTCCGGGCTAGGTGCCACTTCCGGGTGTATACCCTAGTGCTCTAAATAAAGCCTAGGGTAAACTCGATCCCAATCCGGGTGTGAAGTAGGAGTGGTCATACCCTAGTAGAGTGGTTCTTTCAAAATAACCTACTACTAGCGAATAACCCCGGTGAAGGCACCTTTTATAGGCCGGCTAGTTCCGACGTGAGATTACGTCTAAAGCTATAAGTTCTCTAATTATAGCTCAAATCGACGAATTAATAGCTTTAAGCGATTCATTGAAAATTTCGAAAAATTCCCTTTTAGTCAAAACACGTAAATCGGATCTCTACTAAAAGCTAGACAAACTACGGACGACTTTACTACGCTAGTAATAGACGCTAGTACGGCCGCTATTCCTAAATCGGTCACCTTAGTCAAATTAAAGCCCTAGTAGAACGAAAACCTTCGTAATTTACGAAAATCGATAGCGTTCTTTAGCCGCAAATCGAAGAAAGACCCCTCTTATACTTAGGACTACTCCGATTCAAAAACCCTCTATTTTAACGCTATAAAACGCGCTAAAATAGACTACTAGAATAGCTTCCTACTTAGAGAGAGAAGACCCTAAATCGATTTTTAAGGCTATATCGTACACTAAGGACGTATTTATACAGCCTATTCCCGATATAGTCGATTCTTCGAAAAATACGAAAGAATCGGATTTTATAGGCAAATACGAAGCCTTCCGTTCTACGCTATTCCCGCCCCCTCCGGTCGCCCCCCAGTCGATTTAAATAGCTACTAAGCTAGCCCTAGCTAGGATTGGCCGGATCTCTCAAGAATCGAACTCCAAAATGCCTATACGTCAAAAATTAAGGGCAAAACCCCGGGCTAGACAATATTACCTAGGAGATTATAACCCAGGCGTATAACTCGATCCCGGACTTATTCTTTAGGGTATACTCTACCCTACTTTACTACGGCTACTACCCCCGGTACTAGAAATAGGCCACCGGGGTAATACTCAAAAAGCCGGGCAAACCCGACTACTCTTAGCTAAAAGCCTATAGGGTTATCTCACTACTTAACTACCTAGGGAAGGTATCCGAACAAATACTAGCCTAGCGCCTAAGTTACCTAGCCGAAACGACTACCCTACTCTACCCTTCTTAAATAGGGGGTAGGCTAAAGAAATTAGCTATAGATATAGCCCTACTCCTAGTAAACGAAATCGAATAAAATAAGCTCTTAGGGCTTAAGATAACTACCCTATTCCTTAAAGTTAAAGGGGCTTTCGACTATATAGCTAGGAATTAACTCCTAGCTATCCTATACCGACTAGGGCTCCCTAAAAGCCTAGTAGAGTAGGTAGCCTCCTTCCTCTCGGATCGACTCCTAAAACTCTCTTTTAACTCCCTTATAGAAGAGTTTAAGATAATAAATATAGGTATCCTATAAGGAAGCCCTATCTCCCTTATCCTCTTCCTAATCTATATTAGGGATTTATTTAGTACTAGAAATAGTACTATTTATATTTCTTATATAGACGACTTCTCTCTTATAGTAGCTTCTTTTAGTTATAGATATAATATCTATTTACTAGAAAAGGAACTAAGGAGATTAGTCGACCTAAGAACTTAAAACGCTATTTCGTTCGATATAGCTAAGATAGAGCTTTACTATTAGACTAGGGCTAAGATAGCTAAGCCCTACTCTATTCTCCTCCCGGGGGAATAGTACTAGAGCCTAAAAGCCTAGTTAAGTGGCTCGGAGTCTATTTTAACGGCGGGTTATCCTTTAAGGAGTATATAGGGATTAGGGCTAGCTAGGCTAGGTTAGCTTTTGACCGGATATCTAGGCTAGCTAATAGTAAACGGGGTCTCACCCCCTTTGCCCTTCGCTAGCTCTACCTAGCCTATATAGTTAGCGTAGCCGACTACGGATCGATTCTTTAGTAGAGGGGCTAGGCCGGCCTTATCTAACCCCTAGAGGCTATTTAAAACCAGGCTACTTAGCGTATCCTAGGGGTCTTCCGGATAGCGCCTATAGTCCCCTCGGAACTAGAAGTAGCCCTACCCCCTCTAAAAACTAGGCTAAACTCGAATATACGCCAATACGCACTTAGAGCCTTAAAGCTAAGTTAGAATCACCCTATTCGACTCGAATTTATAAAGCTAAGAGAAATCTTCGCTAAAAACGAAGAATTAGCTTCGAAATTTACGAAGCTAATCTAAATTAAACGTATTTATATATTAATTAAGGGAGTAGTAGGGAGTAGCCTAGAGTCGATCTAGGCCTTTAAATACCCCCCTAGAAGCGCTAAATACCCTACTAAATCCAAATCGATAGGGGTACTAAGGAAGAAGCTACGGCCCGGTATAAGCTATTCCTAAGCACCCTACTACCTAATACTAGTACCACTACTAGTAATAGTAGTAGTACTAGCAATACTTAGTCGATTTATACGGATAGATCGCAAATCCTAGGCGGCCTAGGAGTAGGGGTTGGACTAGTAGCCTATAGGAACCTCCCTAGGACCCCGGAGTATACTAGAAGCTAGAACCTCGGGCCCGGGCAAATAGTATATAACGGGGAACTAGAGGGGATTACTAGGGCAGCCGAATACGCTAGTAAAATAGCTCTACCGGGCGACTAACTCAATATCTACTCGGATAACTAGGTAGCTATTCTTCGACTCGCTAGGATCTCGGATAGACCTAGCTAAGCGTGCCAAATCTAGTGTATTAAAGCTAGTAGCCTAGTAGTAGCTAAGGGGGCTACTATTACTATTAGCTAGGTACCTAGGCACGAGGATATCCTAGGAAACGAAGAAGCGGATACCCTAGCGAAGGAAGGGACTAAATACCCCCCGAGTTAGATACTTAAAGCTTCGCTTTCCTAGGGACGAAAATCTAGTAGCTAAAAGCCTAGGAGTGGGCCTTAGTAGCCTAGGACTATAAGGAACGAACTCAAAAGTCCCCTACTAGGAACCCGGCATCCTACGCTAATACCTACCCGTAGCGGTATAGTAAGAAACTCTTTCTACCTATAGGGGTAGGTTAATAAATAGCTAGTATATTTTACTAGCTAAAAACCGGACACGGATACCTCAAAAGCTTCTTATTCCGGATAAAGCGTACTATAAATAATCGATACCGGTGCGGCCTCCCCGAATTAGCTACTAGCTAATTCGTAGTTTGTCTAGCTTTTAGTAGAGATCCGATTTACGTGTTTTGACTAAAAGGGAATTTTTCGAAATTTTCGAAGAATCGCTTAAAGCTATTAATTCGTCGATTTAAGCTATAATTGGAGAACTTATAGCTTTAGACGTAATCTCACGTCGGAACTAGCCGGCCTATAAAAGGTGCCTTCACCGGGGTTATTCGCTAGTAGTAGGTTATTCTAAAAGAACTACTCCATTAGGGTATCCGCTTAGGGTATTTTAAGTAAAGAAGGTCTTACTATGGGTAGTTAGTACTTAGGTATTAAAATCTCCTAGGATAGTAGTTATATTCCAAGCTGGGAGGGTAGGTAGTATTACTCTATAGCATGCTAGCTACTATAAAGTAGGCACTAGGGGCTCTTTTTATAATATTTTTCTCCAACCCGAAGTAGATGAGTACTAGTATGATAACTCGTCTGGCACGATCCACACAAAATCTCTATATAGTTCATGGAGCTCATGGAGATCAGTGTTGGATTTGCCTGTCATGAAGTTGAAAGAGTGGCACAATCGTTTTGCTCCACGATACATTGGCTATGGGAATGACCTAAGCGGATGGGGAAAAGACATTGTGGATACAAACCAAGCTGCCCTGAAAGGACCGTCCGATCCTCTATACAGATAAATACACTATGCTGGTTGGTATTAATTATCCAAGTACAATTTCAGCGTATAGCAGAATAACGCGAAGGCTTTGACGACGAGGCAAGGAACTTGGAAGCAATAGATAAGTATGCTACTAAATAAAAATGGAACAAATACAGTACCAGGGAACTAAGCATGCGAGAAACACAGATAAGCCCTGGGTTAGACACTTGCATTGGGTACTACTGCAAAGCAATACTATCTATATATGCCTAATACTATATCAAAAACAGATAATTGCAGGCATTATGGCTAATAACTTGAAGTTATTGTATACTGACTGAAAAAGGACTATACCGTTAAACCAGCAGTGACAAGATCGTGGCCGCTAGGTGGCTAGTAGGAAAGGTGCATAAGAAAGCACAGTACTAGTTCCTGACATGCATCAGTATTTCTAGTGCAGTCGGAGTTCTCCACGAACTGAACTGCTCTAAACTCGGCGCGATTACCTTCTGAGGAGAAACTCGAACTCACCGACAAACATCCGAAGATAGGTACAAGTTTAATACTCGATTTCCTTTGTCCGGCGCTTCTCTTATATTTTGGAAAACGGGAGAAGCCAGGTATCGTAATATAAGAGACTGGAGGGTAGTGGATTATAGTTTATTTTTCAAGAACTCACGCGACCTCCTAGAGAAAGTTGTTTATGCTTAACTAGATAGGGATTAAGCTACGGGACTAGATAAGTATTTAAAATCATAGTTATTACGCAGGTTTCGACTTAAGCTACGTGCGGCCCTTAGCCCCCTACAGGTATCTTAGGAAGCCTTGTAGCGTAAACTTCCCTCAGATCAACAAAATCTTTGTTTCCATGCGCTTCATAGTAGTTCTCCAACACCACAGTCCTGGTTCGGATTCTCGGAGCCGCCAGCACTCCTCGATCACGCCTAACCCCTTCCACGTTGTTCCCAAAGCATGCCCAGCCGCCGATGTGTTTCCTATTATGTTCCGAAACCTGCCATACTGAGAAACTGTAGCCATACAACCTGCGATTGTGAAAGGCCAGCAGGTCCTCATTAGGAGATGACCTGGGAGTAACTCCAACTTCTCAAGACAGCTAGTTACACTGTGTCGAATTTCAGGTGTCAGGGGAGAGACCCCAGATACGATCGTATGTAGATACACGAGAGCTGCATATGCAAAAACGATATTCACTGCTTCGCTATCTGCATCGAGGCTGTTGGAGAAAGGCTCTAGCCTGTCTTCGAGTCCTTTGACCCCTCGAGTAAGACTAGTGATCAAGCGTGTAGCTTTTTCTACCAGTTTCACTACACTCAAAGACCCGCGCTGTGTTTGGGAGTCTTTCCAGGCTTCGATCGCTGTTATTTCAGTGATTGCAATCATAATGCAGCTCTGGCATCCCATGGTCCACTGCGGTTTGAGATAGCCGTTCCTCAGCAGTGGGAGGTAATTAAAACCTCGAGGGTTCCAGGGTGGAGATCCATATGTAGCATTGGCAATAACGTCGATCCATACAAACGAAGTGATGAAGAACTCAAGAGCTTTGAACTCATCTGAAGAAGATTGGTTGCCCTGGGCAGTTCCTGGTGGCATCCTATTTTCTTCAAACAGCTCCGGTGCCCATTTATTCTGGAACATCCCCAATATAATACGAGCAGCTTGTAAATGTATCTCCCACTGCCCCTCGACGAAGTTGAATACTTCAAGGCTCACAAGCTGGGTCATAATTGCGAGCGCCTGCATTCCTTTTCGTAAAAGCGCATTTCCGAAATACATTTCCGATCCCAACTCATTTACGCATTGTTGTAAACCGCGCAGCGCCAGGGTCTGCAACCTCCTCGCACTTGGATCAAGGTCTGTCACATCGTAAACAGTCCGTTTCTGTCGTCCAGACTGAAAAGAGAGAGTGATACCGAGGGATGCGTGGTACAAAGGCTCGGTGTCCATGAGAGTGTGTAACAGCCACTGCCGATCCTTGGTTCCTGATAAGCCATAGAATCCGTACTGAAGTGGGAATATGACATCCAGAAAAGTCATCAGGAGCCTCATATCGGAGCGTAAATCGAGATGGGTGGAAGGCAGTTTCTCGATGAGGCCCCATTGTCCAAGGACGTCGCAGGGCGAGAAAATACTACCCACCTTGTTCACATGGCTAATTCCAAGAGCATCATATTCGCCCACTTCTGGCTGGGTCATCGCCTGCGCCGGATTATTGATCGACTTCTGGAAATCTGTTTCCGAGCCCTCGTTGGCATGAAAATTTGGTTGGAGAATCCCGCTCAGCTCCTGACCTAACAATTCTTGTTCATCTTCCTTCCAACGAGCGGTCTTACGAGATCGCCTTGACCTGTAGGACTTCTCTGCACTCTCTCTGATGAGCCTCGCTTCACTGGAATTCATGACCTCCTTCCAGCTACCCATGTGCCGCATCCATTCAGGCCTAGATCCGAACCCATAGCAGATGATAGCCCTAGAAGAACAATTCAAACAAAATGGTAACATTTGATCACATTTTTTCTTTCGAAGGCGGCATGTGAAGCATCCGGTCTTGGTTCTAACTCCCGACATCATTCCTCCAATTTGAAGAGAGAGTGCAACATCTGATCAATGTAGTGAGAAGGTAAGGAGAGGATTGGTAATGAATAAGCATCCGCTATAATAAGTCCGCCTTATCTCCACTGCTACCTGGAACGCCGCTTTTGCCGGTGTATTGGATCGACGCTGACTGGTAGCCAAACGAAAATTTCACTAGGTCGGGAAACCTGAAAGAATACCAAGCCAGAATCAGATCAATTCCCTACTGTTTAAGATCAAACTTCTCCCCTATCATAAGCTCGCTGAGGGCCCAAAGCTTATCTGTATTGACCTTTCCTTTCGCCCATGGGAACTCCTCCTCGATCAAAGCAGGCTTGCAGTATTCCAAATAAGCGCCGTTGCTTGCTATTTCACTATCAGTCCGACGTAGTATGCTACCCGATCATATCATATAATCACTCACCTTGGAGGCTAGGGTCGAAAGCAGCAGCAATGTACGTTGATGCGCCTTGATCCTGAGAAAGGATGGTGACGGACGAGACTTAGACTGGTTAGATTTACTCTGTAGCTCCTGGGAGAAACACCATACGCATTTCATAATCCTCGGAAGTCATGTGTTTTCCAAGATTGGTATAGATGCCTGCTGATGTTAAACTAAATCCCAAGCGATGACAAATAACGTACCACCACCGACACTGAGCGAGAATGAGGCAATGCCCCTAGGCTCAAGTCGTTCAGCAAGCGATTCTGAAAAGAGTATGTTGGCGGTCTTGGATTGTGAATAGGCCTGCCACTTGTTGTATGGTACAGCCTTCATTGATTCGATTATTAGTTGATACTTATTCAGTCCCAATGGAGAGTTCATTAGTTACCTCGAAGTTGGGATCTTCATATCTGACGCCCCCAAATTTATACCCGTTGCTACTGACATTTACGATTCTCCCTCCCCGCCGTAATTTCCCCACGATGAGCATCGTGAAGAGGAACGGCCCAAGATGATTAACTCCAAATTGGCTCTCAAATCCGTCAACTGTCTTTGAAAATGGATTCGCCATAATACCGGCATTGTTGATGAGTATATCGATACGGTCAAGGTATTCGTTGACTTCTGCCGCCCCGTCACGTACTGATTCGAGGCTTGAAAGATCGAAAATTAAAATCCTGGTTTTGACTAGAGGGGCCTCTGCCAGAATAGTGTTCTCTGTCGCCTCAACGAGAGACCTTGTCCGTCCAGCAATTATGATCAACGCAGGGTTATGCCTGGCAATCGCCAGAGCCGCTGACGCACCGAGACCTAATTCGAGAAATCACAGTCAGCCCCTTGATTGTATGACTACGAGATGCTACTCGAACTTCCGATGTGCATAAGGACCTGTACGAGGCTCTGAAATATTGACGAAGAAACAAAAGGGAAGGGTTGCCGCAATGACCGAATGCTTACCATTGGGGCTACAACCTGTGATAAGCACAGTTTTCCCGGCAATGTGAGCTGCTAGAACTGCCGCAACCTCAGTTGCTGTTGAGTCTTTTGTGAAGCCTGACATGGTTCGATTCCCGACTATCCGACGGGAGGTAGAGAGTCCAAAGAAAGAAGTTCGAGTGGGAAATGAAGTCGAGAAAGTAAACAGATATGGGTTTTTATAATACTCACATGGCCAGCTGCGTGAGCTTTATACTTCACGTATCTTGGAAGCATGTAAGCTTTTGCCGTCATTCAATATCCATAGCCGCAGTGCGGTACGAGACTTGATATCCCAGTCCAAAGCTGTGCAGATTTAGTCAGTTACACCGAGAACTGGGAAGTCGACAGAGAAATACAATAGACTGGATCCATCTCCTTACAGGGGTTGGAGGGGACAGGATAAGAGAGCAGCTGCGGTTGAGCTAGGCGATATTTGGCAATCAGCTGCGCTTAAGCTAGTTCTGATGAGAACCTCACCTGCAAAATATACCTGCCCTGCCGTAGTCCGGCAGACTTTCGTCCGTCCGAGATTTATCCTACTGAGTGTGAAGTAACAGGGCTAGGTCGTTAACGTTCCCCAAGTTTCCGAAAGTTGTATTGCGATGCTATAGCTTGAAGTCAGCTGATGCGGCTACTCGAATTGATCCATACTTACCTTGCGGTACATAAGATATCCACTAGGCAATTCCCCTACGGCTAGAATGTCACCTTCCGCCAAAAACCATCAGGGAAATTTTTGCTTTCGTGAAATTGACATCAATTACCTAGAGATTTTCCAAATAACATATCCGAAGTAGGAGTTTGAACCGCCTCGAAGGAGAAGCCATCCTTCTTTGTGTAATACAATTTGATGGTGCGATTGTTCAGCACCGCTTCACCTCCAATAGCTATGATTCGGCAGGCAAGCGTTTCAAACGTGTGGAGCCAAAATTTGCTCTCTTAGTGATAATCCAACCTGCTTCGGCAGATATCCAAAGTGTCGCAGATGCATAAAAGATAGAGGATTATAAAAGTGGAAGTGACGTTCGCAAAAACACAACGAAGAGATAATAATAGTCTGAGATATTGCAATCGCTAGCACGTACCATCCTGCTGCTCCTCTGCTTCTCAGTTCCATTCTCTCAAACCCTGCTTGCAATATGCTGGCTCGATTTCGTCATACATCTACACTTCTACTAGCGTCACACGGTATGAATAGCAAGGATTGAAGTTCAGACGTTCGCGCAGCCTATATAATCTTCAATCTCAAGACGAATGCTTCAAAGTTGTCCTACTAAGAATCAGCCTAGCCGTTTCTCTAGCCCGCCCATCTTCTTCCCGATTCCCAGCACCCTGAATCGTTTCTGCTTATTTCCACCACTTTCTACTTTAGATAAGTACTCGTTTCTCGCCCTTGATACTGTCTTTTCTATCTTTCTCGTAGTGGCCGTTAGAGTTCGGTACTGAAGCTCAGACACACCGATCATCCAATTTGATGTGGATGTTTTGCGGACAACTTGTAAATCAAAAGATTTGGACCCTGTCCCCCCACTGTTGATGTTGGCTGGGAGTTGCTGTTCGGTGTCATGATACGCTGTCAATTCGGAACCTGCAACGGATGCTCGGGTTTGATAGGCATGTGATCGTGCTGAGCGGTGTCCAAGGACTTTACCTGAGGGTAGACGAAGCTCTTCTTCATCAGGAACCAGGATTATTCCAGAAGCAGTGGCACCATCCTGACCATCACGATGATCCGAATCTCCTCCATAGTCATAGAACTGCCAGAGCTGATGCGTTTCACCCTCGAAGTCCACTTGACAATGACCTTTGCTTCGCATATGATCTTGAACAGCGGATTTGGTGCTTTTGACATGTCCACATAAAAGGCATTCGTGTAGTGAAGATATGACGAAGTTGAGGTAGCTTAGGAGTGACGACTGGTCAATTATATAATCAAGATCTGGAATGAAGAAACTGTGCGTATGCGACATGTGTGACAAATTGCTGTCGAGGGACTCGAATTGGAGGTTACAGAAGAGGCACTGCAATGGGTTGAAGTATCCTGTGTCATTGGCGAGTTTTCCCAAGTTGTGTTCTCCTTGCATCGGGGAATCGTCGTTGGACGAAAATAGTTGCTCTGAAGTTGGAGTTGAACTTTGCGACTCGAACGGAATGCTCTCTGGCATTAAACTTTCAGGATATGGCCCAGTGATCGCTGTAATGTCGTGTCTGGCATTAGGCTTACGAAAATGAGCTTCGAATGTACTGTTCGATATCGGAGGAAGTGAAGCAATGTGGCGTCTCAGGTTATAAACACTAAGGTATTTATCGTTAGATCCTCAGTGCAGTCACTTGAGGAAGAGGACATAACTTACTGCCAATCATCTTTCATGTGCTTTCTCTTCGCGTCCTTGCTCTCGAAAGTGGCGAGGCACTTTGCGCAGCTAAGTTCTCCATTGGTGGTTTCGGCGGCTGATGTAGCGCTTGTTGCCAGCATAACAGAACAACTGCTTGACAGTTGAGGTTTCAAATGAACTGTGCTTGTGTTTGTGGTTATTTACTGAAGCAATGGGTGGGGAAATAGACTCGGAAATAAATGAAAATGAAGCAGAAGTGGAGAGGAATGAGAGTGATTGTTTGTACTTCTGCACGGAAGGCCTATATAAGATTCTCATCGCCAGACTTTGCGCTTGCTCAAGACGTCTATTCACCAAAGGCAGAGGCTGCATCATAATTATCATGATGAGTGAGGATGAGCCATTCTTGCATCGTCCAACATGAGTGGCCGGTGGCTTTGCTGACTCACAAATTATGGGGACTGCCCCTCAATTCTCTGGCTACGCCACATCAACTCGGCAGCGCAACGTCTCGGACTGAGCCAGTGAGCCGAATGGGGCGGCCACTTTGCCATTTGCATACAAGCTGCAGCTGCCTCGCCTCTTGGCTTCCTGGCATCACGCTGGGCTACGCAGGCCATGGGAAGGAAGTCTGACGGGGGAAGATGCGCATATCACGTGACACGGAGGGCTCCCTCCGAGGATCCCAGAATGCCTCATTGGGTTCAGATTGGGATATGGTCAGGACCAACATGTGCGTGTGTACCGAAACGTACGCGCACCAATCAGATGACTTCTCCAAGGCTGAAATGGGGCCATCGAATCATGCGATTTGATGTTCGATTTCGTGGGGTATCGCTTCGTATCAGACGGAGAGGGCGCGGGAGCGGGGAAGTGGAGTGGAGGAGAGTGGAGATGAGTGCGCAACCGAAAGTCGTCAGTCCACTAAGTGTCTGTTTTGTCCTCGTCCTGCCGCCTCTGGGATTGTCCTCGCCTTGCACGGAATAACTCCTGGTGGAAACCCATCAATGGGGATCTGCTTAGTCTGGCATGCGAGCACCTTCCAACACCCACCCCGTCACTGCTTGCCAGACTGCCGGGCTCCGCTGCCGGGTCAAGCTCTCTTCTCCCAGTCAGTGCAGACCCGTCGGCTTTGTAGGGACGCTTATTCCTATCCCCATTCCCATTCCTGTTTGGAACTCGGGACTGTTCACTTGGCAGTTTCAAATCCAAGCCCAATTCCACGTGCTCGTATGCAGGCAGAAAAAAACATGCCTCTTGTAATGTGTACGGATTTCTGCTCACTTGGATGCGCATTGTCGACCAGTAGAGCACGCGTCCTTCCTTTGCCGTGAACAACACACATATTTGCTATGCACGAACCAAACCAAGAGCAACCCAACTTCATTATGCCATGCCTCTTGCCGCATCCTTGACGAGTTCGTGACGGCTGACTACTCCAGTGGCACGTACTTGCCCTGCCCTGGCGTGGGCTTTCCCCGCTGTTCGCTTCGGGCAACGCATACCGAGCTTCTATGCGCACCAACGAGAGCTCAAGCAACCCCGATGAGGAAGCAAGCTACCCAGGTCACCTCCCAGCCACATGAACCTCTCATGAAGCTCGCCCAATGAGCATCAAGTGACGGTTGGAAATGTGCCCAAACACTTCCCTACCCCATACCCAGGTATTAAATTGGTGTTTCGGGATGCAGCA
This sequence comes from Articulospora tetracladia, assembly GCA_003415645.1. Taxonomy (NCBI): domain Eukaryota; kingdom Fungi; phylum Ascomycota; class Leotiomycetes; order Helotiales; family Discinellaceae; genus Articulospora; species Articulospora tetracladia. The sequence continues at coordinate 872,331 of PYIV01000013.1, forward strand.
TACAGCGAGAGCATATCGGTCTGTTGGCCAGCTTGGTATACAAAAGCTCACGCCTCCCCCCATTGTCAACGACTTGCTATTGACTAAGTCGCTGTTCGGAAACCAAAATCAAAATGATATTACCTTCCAAGTGGTACCAAGTAAGTTTCTTGGGCCAAAGCTGGTCGAAATCGTTAACATTTGGCGTAGTTTCTCGTTGGAGTGTTTGCCAGTCTTGGCTCCCTCCTCTTCGGATATGATTTGGGTGTGATAGGTCAAGTTATCGCTCCAGAAGGAAATGTCATGCTCAGATGGAATCCAAACTCTTCTGAGATGTGAGTAGATCCATCATGGCATGGTAGAGTGTAACTAAATGTCATCAGAGGATTGATCGTCTCGCTGTTTACTGGTGGAGCGTTCTTTGGAGCCATGTTTGCAGGACCATCGGGTGATATCCTAGGCAGAAGATTAACCATCATGATTGGAGCAATCATATTCTGTGTTGGGGGAACTGGTGAGTAGCTCTGTTTTGTTCTCAACCCTTCGGAATAAGCTGCCTGTTCAAAGTCACGTCTCAAGGCTTTCCTCCTCAAATTCCTGGCTATTACTACGAACTGACGATTATTTTAGTACAAACTTCGGCACAAAATATCCCAGCTCTTTACATGTAAGTAGTCCTACATCAAGCAGCTCATTTCTTTTCGAGAAGTCATATCTCTGAGAAATGTCGTCTTCTTTGTTAGAGACATCTTTTGGCAGCGCCGACTTCAGTATGACTGCTTGGAATGCATGCTAACTTACAGCTAGGGGGCGCTTCTTAGCTGGTTTAGGTGTGGGTTTCTTGACGATGATGATCCCTCTATACCAGTCTGAACTCGCACACCCTGATATCAGAGGCCGCATTACAGCCCTCCAACAGTTCATGCTGGGTGTTGGTGCCCTAACGGCTAGTTGGGTCGGGTACGGAACTTTCATCGGGTTCCCGGCCTCTAGCTCTAAGCAGTGGCGAATCCCTCTTGGTATCCAGATCGTCCCTGCCGCAGTTCTCGCTGCGCTGATTTTGCTGTTCCCGGAGAGCCCACGTTGGCTGATTCAGAAGGGCAAGCATGAGGAGGGCCTAATGACCCTTGCAAAGCTTCACGCTCATGGAAATGAGTCGGATCCCTGGGTGCGTGCTGAGTATGAGCAAATTCAGGAGCAAATTTCTGTCGAAGAAGAACACGCTGCCAAGTCGTACACGGAACTCTTCACCAACAAGGCCTCTTTCCGTCGTCTTCTCATCTGCACGGCTCTACAGGCCAGTGTTCAAATGACCGGTGTGTCAGCTATCCAATACTACAGTACTATCATATTCGTAAGTGTCTTGTAGAGTTACTGATTTGTGCTCGACCTAACTCCTTCTAGGCCAAGATCGGTATCACTGGTGCAGAAACCTTGAGATATCAAGCAATCAACTCTGTGATTGCGCTGATTGCACAATTCCTATGCATTCTCCTCATCGATCGCTTCGGCCGCCGATGGCCTCTCATTCTGGGCAATCTTGGAAACATGGTGACCTTCATCGTAAGTTCATCCACCTTTCCCCGTGAACTGGGAGTATTCTCTCCTTCATTGGGACCTGTTTTATCTTCCCTAGCAATGCTCTTTATCTCGTTTATCTTATGTGGAAATGTGCTAATGATACTCTCTAGTGGGGTACAATCTTACTAGCCAAGTATCCCCCAACTGTATCCGGAGGCAACAAAGGTGCACAGTGGGGATTTATCCTCTCGACATGGGTATATAACTTCTCGTTCTCTGCAACTTGTGGCCCTTTGAGTTGGATTATTCCTGCGGAAGTGAGTAGCCACTCCCCAGATATGGAGGCGTGAAACTAACAGTCATAGGTCTTTGACTTGAAGACCCGATCCAAGGGTGTCTCAATTGCAACTATGACGAGTTTTGCTTTCAACACAATGATTGGACAGGTGACAGATATAGCGATGAAGAATGTGGGATATAGATACTACTATCTATTCATCGTAAGTTCTTACTTATCGTCTTTCGGTAACAGAAGTAGAGACACTGATACTGATCCCTGTGGCTGATAGATTTGCAACTTTACAAACGCTCTATTCTTTTACCTGTTCCTTCCGGAGACGGCGAAGCTCCCTCTTGAAGAAATGAATTATCGTAAGGATCCCATTTTATAGACTGGTTAGGGTTTTCACCTAGTATATCTTGGAATTCTCCCACGCATCCTATCGAATGATGATGTTTTGCTAACTATTGATATCAGTCTTCACCAATGCACCATGGATTGTACCTGGAACCAAGACTTCAGAGTTTCATAGCCACGATCTTGAGCATCGTGCGGCTGAATTGCAACAGAAGGAAGCAAATGCTTCTCATACTGAACAGGTCGAAGTGAAAGGAGAGTGAATGGCTGATGATGCGAACGCTCGGGTTTCGATTTCATAGAAATTGAATGTGACATGGAGGTCTTAGTCAGAGAACAATTGAATTTATAAATTGCAGCTTTTGATGCATTCTATGCACAAGTCTTCCCACCAACCATATACGCATCTTATGATTATCAAACTACTGTTTGCAGGGCGTAGATCTAATGAAACCGAGCTGCACGATCTTGAGCACCATATCAAACCAAGTAAAGTGGCAGCGCATAGAAAAAGCATACACGCCTCGTGAATGAAGATGTTTGTGGTTCTTGAGGCTACGAAAGGGGCGCCATAAAAATAAAGCTTCTGAACAGAAGTGTGATGCCGGGAAACTGCTCATTGATATAGTCACCACTACCTTGATTTCAGTTTTGTCAGGTATGTTATCAAATTATTTCGCGAGACAGTCCTCTTATCTCCACTGGTCTTTCATCTGTCTGCTATTGAATATGTACAGAATAGCTTGTCAGTACCTCAGAGGGAACCAATTGCATTTGAGCCAATAATTCATGCGTAGCTGTGTGGAGCCCTACTTTTTGACTTGAATTTCTTTTTGTCCAATGAAATATCACAGTCACATGGTCGAAACCCCTGTGATGGTTTCCATGTTGTCATTTTGTCTCCCCAGTCGTGTGGCTTGCGGCTGAAGAACCAGGATTGCAGATGCCTGCTGTTCACACCATCCCCTCTTTCCCATACATGGTATTCAAAAAGATCCACCAGCTCGCAGCACTGGGCAGACCGACCGATAAACACAATTGAAACTACCATACAACGATGGCCTCCTGGGCTCACTTCGCAACCATAATTTCCTTTCCTCTTCAAGTTCTAGCAGTGCCCCTGAACTCACAGCCTCACCTACGATCTATTCAATCTATAGGCTACATTGATCCTTCAACCGACGAATGGAGCAGCACACTCTCTGGCATCGGTCCCCTAATCCTCCTCATTGGAGAGCGCTCAACTAAGCAAGTACTTCGCAATATAAGAGGCTTCTCCACAGCCTTCAGCCTTGCTGCTGCTCCTCTTGGCCTCTTATCTGTCGTCACGAGCCTGATTCGATTTTGCGGTATCCAGCACCTCAGAGCGTTTATTGGCTATGAGCTTGAGGCGCGGACAGTGTCAGGTATGGAGGTGACGCGGGTGAACTGTGGGAGCGTAAGTGCACACTTGGCAGATGGATACGTGGTGAGGAGTATGGTAGCGAACCCGGCGAGCCAGTTGGTTGCTGTTTGCTTACTTGAGGGGCGCGAGCTGGCGCTGAAGAAACAAGCGATTCAGAGAATCAGAGCGGGCGAGAGGTTTGAGAAGGAGAAAACGAAATTGGGTATCCCAGTCGGAGTGGCAAATCTGGAGTGGGTAATGCATTTGACGACAGAGAACATGGATGGTGAGGTGGTGGATAATGTGATGCAAACATTGGCTGACGCCGTTGGTGTGGATGGAAATTCCAAAGAAATCAGGCGGTTCGGAGAAGCACTAAGGGCTACAGATAGAGATATCGACACATTACAAGAGATCCGTGGGAGTGAACGAACACCAGCAAGCCCCATCGACGCCATGAAAATCAAGACTACACCCACGATGAGCAGTTCAACCTCAGAGCCAAAGAAGAGTGCTTACGTCTCAGTTCTGGAAACAACTGTTACAACAACTACATTTAACGAGAAAGATGTCCTGACATCCTCATTTTGGAACTTCACCTTCATGAGCACATTTGATGCTGTCTCCGAGTTCACCACTAGCACACCAAGTTCCCAGATCTCTGCAGCAGCAATCGGGATCTGTGCCTTCCTCGCAGTCGTGACCGTACACATTCTGGCTCTCTGGCATAACGACTGGATCATGTCTATCGGTTGGATTCTGGTCATGGTTGGATATTTCGGGATTGTGTTTGGTGTGATGCTCGCTGCACTGCTGATAAATTCCTCATGTGCATGCATCGAGCTTGACACCAGCGCCAGAGGCAGGAATGAGAAAGACAACCAGTGGAAGGATGGCATGGTTGTGTCGGTGAAGAACACGGATTCGATGGATACGACCGGTAGTGCGTTTGTCTCAAGTCCTGCTATACACCAAACCCTCGAAGCAGTGTGGATAAAATCCATTTCCCGCAGCGACCGACTCATCGCCTCTGGCGTAACCGTGACTCTGGTTTGTGCTTTTATAGCGCACTATTTGGGACTAAGATCAATAATTTGGTGGGCAAGTATTGGCGAATTGGCTGTTTGTATCGGAGCTGCCTTCGCTAGATCTGTATCCAACGATTTGCAACCTCGATTTGAGGAAGTGGAAGGGGTAAAAATCGACAAGCGGTGCATGTCTACTGGTATTATTCGCACACAAACCTCGCGCATTGTAGACAAGGCTAGAGATGGGCTAGACGCAAGAGCCTACTCTCTCAGAGTTCTTGATAATACCCCGACTGTGGGCGAGCGGGTTGCTTTTCAGACAGCACAATTGTGTTTGGCAGATGAGAAGATCAGAACTCTAGTCACTAAGTTGACGGGCATGAAATTATACACCACGAAAGAAGGACAGGGGCCTTTTCACCGTGCAGTGTTAGCTACCTTCACAGGCGGTGTTCTGTTCAAAGAAGGTCTCGGATTTCCGGCGACTCGATGCGTGCTCGCTTTCCGTGCATCCGCGTCCTCCATTGCAGCACCTACTTCCCTCCTCGCACGCGCCATCATGCGTCAACCGGCGTGGACGCTCACGCGCGGGCTTGGTACCGACATCCCGCTAGGAAATGTCTATATCTTTGCCATCCAGAGTATGTTGGATTGGTGGACGCTGAGTGAGGATCGGAACGATATGGGAGATTTGCAGAGAAATTTACATTGGCCGTTGTTCCTAGTGAATGTAGCTTTCTTTTTAGAGGTTCTGCAAATTGGACAAGAAGATACGGAGATGTTGGAGGAAGTGGAGAGGAGGCATGAGCCGGCAGGGGAAGGTGACGTAAAGGTCGCCAAGGAAGTGAGTGCGTATCTGAGAAGTTGGGCATGTGAGTGATTTTTGAAAGGCAGATAGGAGTGAGTGGAGTTTGAGGAAATATCGAAACTCTGATTATTGGGCGTTGTTGATGAGAAGGACAAATGCAAACTTATCCTATACCTGCCAGACTCCCATTGCTCCTTAGCCAGCTTGCATTAATCCCATTCATCCCTAGCATGAATCAATATCCAACACACATAATCCAAACTCCAAACTCCAAAGCTGTCTTAAATCATGCCCAAAACATGCCATCAGTCCTGATCATTCAACTTCCCTGCAATAGAGTGCCAAGAGCCTTGCATTACATGTCTCCTGCATCCATCTTCCAAGTCATAGACATAACAGCCTCTCATTGAAGCATTGGGAGGTGTATAGACTAATAATATCTTAGCTCACAACACCAATAGAGCGCGGAGACAGAAACTTACGATGGAGCGACATTGCGTACTCGTCGTTTGATGGATTGGCAATTTCGTGAAGGCCGAGCTTAGGAATCGTCAGTATTGGGTCGTGGAAGCGGGCAAAGGCACATACTGCATCCGCCATGTACGAGACTTGATTGAGCTTGAATCTTAGTTCTGAAGTTTGACGCAAAGAACCTTGATTCCCGGGATCTGCGGGGATAGCATATCGGCGTTCTCTCAATTCGCCTTTCAGGACCTATAGAATCAGAGTAAGCATCAATCATTCTACCACCTAACTTGTTTTTGCTTCTCTCGCAGCCATGTCAGAAACAAAAAGGCGAGAACAAACCTTCATTAGGCAATGTGCATCAGCGTGGTCATGCACCGGACTCTTCTTCCCCGGTGTCCACACCAGCAGGAGTAAGTTAAAGACTCCTGGCACCTCGGCGACGAGGTTGCGCGTATACTGTGCGGATGGATCTGGGAAGGCGAATTTCGTCCACTCTTTGGGAATGGAGGTGTAAGAGCGAAGGAGGTTGGTTAGATGAGGGATGTTTGGTGTGGATGTTGTGCTGAGACTGGTTGTAATGTTGTTGATGAGGTGAGAGAATTGGTTTGAGGCTGTGCATTTGACGGGAGTTCGTGAATAGTTGAAGGGAAATGTTTGTCGGAAACGATCACCTTTAGAGTATGAGATGAATTGAGTTTATGTATGGAGTGGCAAGAAATTACCTGGCGTGAAAAAGGGGGTCGTTGGATGGTTGTTCATTGAATTTTCGATTGAATTGGCATTTTTTGCTGTTCTGGTGAGTCCACGACTTGCGGTGCTGAGCACAATTTGCTTGGAGACTGGAGTCTTGGCTCTGAGAAGCCGCGAGACACTAGATTTCACAGGAGCCATTTCGAAGATCAAGAGATTGAGGTAAAGCAAAATACGCTGAGATCAAAATACGTTGGGAGTGGTAGCAGGACAAGTGCGAGGAAGGAGACTTCGGAATGATCACAGAGAAGAAGTAGGGGGGATGAAGAGGTCCAATGACTGAGATACGACACGTAATACTAGCTCCGCATCCGCAGCATGCGATTGCGACCTGGATTCAGAGAACTATCGAGCAGCCCCACCATTGTTTCGCTCATGACTGGAACTGTCTATCCAAAGAAACCCTCAATGTTCCTTTTTTCGACTTGCTGTTCGCAGTTTCCTTCCAATCCATCAATTCTTTGCACTTATCGTCCAGCTATTTGAAACCTGTCTGCTCCAGAGATTCCTTGCGTTCCAAGTGATGGTAAGACCGATCGCAGAGTTGGGTTGTCTCGCCCCACCGAGCGGATAAGCATGTCCACGCCCTCGTTTCCCAGATCTGTGATCATCCCTTCTGCTCTGTTCCCCGAACCCTCTTTGCGCATTCTTTGCTCCAATCGCTGGTCGAACGTTGCCATCCTGGTTGGAAGCGGGATTCTTGAGTCTGATCTCATCTCATTTCATCAATTTGCTCCATGCTGACCGCCGTTCCAGTTTCCACCGTTGGTATGCGTAGCCAATAAGAGTCGTCGCTGGCGGGGTCATCGGATCGCGATAACAGTAGCGCAGTAGTGGGGTGACCGGTTGGCTGATCAATGCGCTTATCGATTGGTTGTAGTCGGCGAGGTAAAACCCTTATGGAGGCGACAGTGAGGGAAATTATTCAGATGAGAAAGAAGAAGTAGTACGAAGAGAAACACCATGAGGAGGCCATGGTAGAGCCAGTGGAATGTACTCAGCGTTCCTGCTTGCTCATTCGTAAATAGCAGGTCTTCGTGGCAAACGAACGCAATATAGATAGACTTTACGAAATCCCGCGAAAGCATCATCTTCGGGACGAGTACACACTTGCAGCACTTAACCATGACACGACCAATTGTGGCACCCTCTTGACCGTAATCGGAGCATCCCGTCATGCCCTATAGTTCCAGCGTGCCAACTTGGCTCTCCACGGCGCCGTAGACTCAACAAAGTATCGATGACATGTGCCTGTCTGTTGAGGCCAATGAGGGAGATGCAGGTGGAGAATCTCGGAACACACAACTTTGTGCTTGCTTCCAGCGTGCCAAACGTCGCAAAAAAACAGTAAAACAACGTAGAAAATCACACAAACTCTCAGGTCAACTTCCATGTTTGATATATGAAAGAAGATAAAAGCATACATCGAAAAGAAGCGACGTCAAAAGGGCACCATGTGAGGGACAGCCTGCGTGGGCATTGATTGGCTAGCGTGGATGGCTAGCGTGTCAGGGGCGATGGTGTGCGAAGTCGTGATTGCTCTACACGTGAGAGGGCGACACGTGATGTAATGAACTCTCTCGCAATCAACCTGAAGGTAAAGCAAGGTAAGGTAGGTAACTCTTATTGATTTACGAGACATACCAGAGACTGAGAAATTTTATGAATCAAATGTGAGGGCGTGTCTAATATTTAGCAGTATCTTCTTGATGATAGAAGAAGTCCGAGTGGAGTGTCTGAAGCTCCTCCACGACATGTACAGGTTTGCCTTGGGTCACTCTGGTCTAAGAACGAGAAAGACAAATAAAAGCAAAAAATACCTAGGGTGACAAAAGTAAGTGGTAAGTTACTTCAGGTAACCAAAGTAAGGTTGGGTACCTAGGAGTGCATGAAGTTGAGTTGGTCTCGCTCTATGACCCACAACCGCCACAACAGGGTAGACGGACAACATCTTCAATTGAACTTGGGAATTGAACGCAAATAACCAGATGAAACCGATTCTGGGCTTTCAGCAGATAGAGTGCCAAGCTGAGGAATGATATAGCAACAGTTAATGTATAAGGTACCCACCCGTTCAATATTCCATACTACAGGTGCCTGGTGACCAATTGAAGCTAGGAGGGAGCTTGCTAGGAGGGAGCTTGCTTGGGTGGCTTGCTTGGGAACAATAGTATAGCGAATTGTGATTTTGAAGCTTGCACGTTAGGAGGGATGCTTGTCGTTGTTGTTGATGTTGTCGCCAAATTCAGCCTAAGCAGGCAAGCAGGACCACCTCCTGGTTACCTCAGCTGCCATCGCCTTCTTTTCGACTTCTCCCACAACACAAAATTATTTCCATCCAGAGTTGTACAAACAAGTTCACGTGGAATTTCTTTATCGCGAAAATACTTCCTGACGGCCAAGAGTCCCTAAAATTTGAAAAAGGTGGGCAAACATAGTCAAGGTGAGTGATTTTCGAAGGCATTGAACTCACACAGCCCAGATTGCTTTGGTACCTCAAAACCCTTTAGTCTCACATCACAAAGTCTGCGTATCATCAATAACGCTTATTTTCCTCCTATTCCTCTACATCTCTCCTGGGCTTGCTAATGATGGTCTGTGTTACGACAAGCTAACAACTACAAGTAGTGCCCAGCTCTGCAGGATCTCCATCCATACGCAGTCGTGTAGATCTTAGCCTGCTACCCCCAAAAGAATTTGCACCAATGCTGGCACATTATCGAACTAGTTCGAGCCTTTATCTGCTTGTTGTCTCCAGATTTCTCGTTATCAAACCGGAGGCTCTTCCCTGTGCTTTTACAAGGTATTCATACCATTTTCTTTTTACAGGTTGGAACGGCATCATATGTCACACAGGCTGATCTCAATACTGCAGTCAGCTCTTCCGATAGCATTCTCCCACCTCGCACTACATCAACAAAGAGATCTGTTCGGCAGAATCGAGGAAGTCGAATGATTTTCTGCACGTAAGTTTAAGTTCACCATTAAATGACCCTATTCACAGATATCGAGGTTTTCCAAGGCACCTAATTCCTCGAGACATTGACTGAGCCTATATTTGAACAGCAAATATTCAACATGGCATCTTTGGACCCCCAGAAGATCGAAGACGCGCGGAGAACGCTGCGAGCACATTACAACAAAACCTACCAGATCAATCCATACCCAGAAGAATGGCGGAATCTCTCAGAGCTTCCATCGAAGGAAGAAATTATGCCAAAGACCGAAGCTCAACGAATCTCAGAAGCAGCACCATATCGCTCCGCTCCAGAGCCGTGGGACAATTACCAGCGAGACCCAGTCTACGATCCAAAGCTTCCTGTTAACGTCGTTGACGGTCCTTGGGACTCTAAGATGGCATATGTGGGAGCTCATTACGAACTGCTGAGAGAAGATGCTGTTGCTGCCCTTCGAAGATCCGTAGGAGAAGTACAAGCCAGACCCGATATGTTTGATGACAATGATACGTGTATCTATACCCACGTAAGCTGATCTTCTTATGTTTTTGGGCCTGCTGATAAGCTCTTCCGTAGGTTACATTCGTGGGCCTTCAGCTATGCCGCATTGGTGCTGCCTTCCGTGTTGCGTTCTCCACAGAGAGAGCAGGCAAGCAAATTCGCTGGAAGCAGTCAAAAAGACTTCTGCAAGGTACTCTTGTTGCCTTGTCGCCACATCGAGACAAGTTTCGATCCGTTTGTAAGCTCGCAGTAATTGCAGCTCGACCTTTCGAAAATGGCCTCGACCAAAACCCTCCGACGGTTGACTTATTCTGGGCAGACCCTAACGAAGCAGTTTTTGACCCAGTTGAGCGTGAGTTTCTCATAACTTCAAGTTCATCAGTTCTAATCATCGAGACACAGCATACTTGATGGTGGAGGCTCGAGAGGGTTATTTTGAGGCATCACGCCATATGCTCGTAGCACTGCAGAAGTTGATGTGTGAAAAGTCAGTACTGAGTGATCCCGAAGCCTGAATCTCTACTGACAACTATAGGTCTGATTTGATGAAATATGTGGCATTTCTTGACAAGGACATGAGAGCGCCTCGATACCTGGAACAACAGCCATTCATGGACTTAACGGCCCTAGAACATAAGCCAGAAATTGAATCCACAGCACCAGTCGATGAGGAGACGGAACGTCTCTTCAATGTAGATGTTCTTAACAGGTTTCCTCAGTACTTAAGATCGAGCATGGATGATTCCCAGATGCGAGCCTGTCGCGACATGCTAACAAAGTCTGTGGCCATTGTTCAAGGACCCCCTGGAACTGGCAAGACGTTTACTTCAGTTGCCGCACTTAAGGTGTTGATTGGAAATTTGGGTCCTGGTGATCCCCCAATAATCATCTCTGCTCAAACTAACCATGCGCTGGATCAGCTGCTAAACCATGTCATGGCGTTTGACGAGAGAATAGTAAGACTGGGCGGCAGAGCTGATAAGGAGAATAAGAAAATATTGGAACGAACACTCTACGAATTGCGAATGGCCAATTCAGATGTACCCAACGGCAAGCAGGGTCTGCGACGTTGCCTCAAGGACTTCGAAGATAACGTCGGGTTGATCAGAAACGCTCTTGGGTCCGTCCTTAAGAATGAGGTTCTTACAGCTGAAGCTTTATTGGAAAACAAAATCATCACCCAGCAGCAGCGGGATTCGCTGTTCGATGCCCAATGGGATGAAGAAGAAGACAGCTTGGGACTTATTGCAGATTGTAAGCTGCCTCTCAATCTAAGATTCGATCTATTGGTGTCTAACTTTATTTCCTTAGGGGTTGGTGATCAACTAATGGCGATACCTGGAGCTCCGCAAATCAACCTTGGGCTGCCTTTAGAGGAAGAGGACATTGCCTACGAGCAGGCCCAGAACTTTGCTATGGAGCTCGATGGGGACGAGAACAATGACGGAGACTTTACTTCTCAGGATAATGAGTCTTTTGAGCACCTTGGTGGAGAATGGGTACCATTCTTGCGAAAGTTTACTGGCAAGCACAACGGATTAGCCGCAGAAGCTAACGCAAAGATTCTCCTCAAAAAGCATAAGGATCTCAATGAGATTCAAAAGGCACACCGGGGTGACGTGTATCGTTATTGGGAAAAGAGAATGAACAGTATTGCGCTGCAAGAGCTCCGTTCCCGCCTTCGGGTTTATCAGAACATGGTAGAAGAGTATCAAGTGACTCGGGTGAGTTTTCCCACTCCAAGAAGACAAGAAATGACTGATATTTCGTAGGGTATAAGCAATCTCAGATTGATCCATCATCTTGGAATCAAAGTGATCGGCTGCACTACGACAGGACTGGCCAAATACCGAGGATTTATCTCAGCTGTTCGACCACGTACGCTATTGATCGAAGAAGCAGCCGAGACCCTCGAAGGAACAATCATGGGAGGGATGGTTGAGAGTCTGGAGCAACTAATCCTGGTCGGCGACCATCAGCAATTACAGGCAAAATGCACCGTCCGAGCCCTGGAGGACGCGCCCTACCATCTGAAGGTCTCCATGTTTGAACGTCTGATAGACAATGGCTTGCCATACGTTATGCTCAATAAGCAACGTCGAATGATCTCCGACGTCCGCAAATTACTGTGTATTGAACCAGATCCTTTTTATAAAGATCTTCACGATCATGAGTCCGTGTTGGATCGCGTTCATACAAGACCTCCAGTCCCTGGTATGGGAGGCAGAGATACTTACTTCTTCCATCATAGTTGGCCCGAAGCTCGTAGCTCGGATTGCAGCCGATTCAATCCCGACGAAGCCGAGATGATGGCAGGCTTTTTCCACTACTTAGTTTACAATGGTGTAGATCCGGCCAAAATCACGGTTCTGACGGTGAATGTATCCTTCAAATAAACTTGATCCTGCGCTAACGTTTGTCTAGTTTTACAATGGCCAGAGACGTCAACTGATTAAAGAATTGAACAAGAAGACAGATCTCTATGGGAAGAGGCCGTACTTTAACGTTTTCACTGTGGATAGCTACCAAGGCGAAGAGAATGATATTATTCTCTTGTCTCTTGTACGAAGCAATAGTTATCTCAGCGTCGGATTCCTCGATAACAAGAATCGGCTGGTCGTTGCTCTTTCGAGAGCTCGCCGAGGCTTGTACATTTTCGGAAATACTATCACCTTGACTATGGCGGAAACTACCGAAGATAAATATGGCCGTGAGGCTCTATGGGACCCTCTCATAAACTTTATGAAATCTCAGGGCCGGTACTGCCTCGAAGGTGGATTTCCCATCACTTGTCTCAAACACGGCAACACAGTCCGCATTATTGATCCTATTTCTTGGTTTATGAATACAGGTGGATGCGAAGAGCCATGTACAGATGGCTGTTTACCCTGCGGACATCCCTGCAATTTAACGTGTCATCCATTCGACCACGCACGAGTGATTTGCAAGGAGCCCTGTGATCGAATCTTATCATGTGGTCATGGTTGTGCAAATCTATGCAATGCAAAGCCTTGTCACTGTGTATCATGTGCTATGCCTGAAGGAGCTGATGGACGGCAGATCTTTGACGTGTCGGATGTGGTCACAGCTGACGATGTCCTGATGCATCGAATGTTGTATAGGGACGAAGATCATGAGCTCGAAACGAGCAGCCCACACAGCGGAATCCTTAAAAGCAAAACATTTAGCCGGGCCCAACGTCAGCAATTCATATTCACAGAGGCTGCTAGACGAGGACACCCTCCATCTAGGAAGAGAGACGGTCGGTCATTAGGAACGGGTCCTTCAGATCTAACTGTTTCTCCAAGATATCAAACGGAAAATGGTCGCAATACTGATGTTCGAACTTTTAAGGATTCTCAAAACAAACACAGAGTCGCCGCAACGCCGACACGAGCTCTAATGAGCATTAACCGTTTGGCACCTCCCAATAATACGGCTTCTGGTCCAATCTTTGAATATTCCTTCGCGCCTGAAGGTAGCACTGATCGTAACAACAACTTTACAGCTATCTCCAAAGGCTCTCATACCGGAAATACTAAACTACCCCGCACCTCCAACCTTCAAGCATGGCGTTCTTGGGATGCGAAGAAGGCTGACGACGAAATGGAAGAGAGGCGGAGATTGGAAGACGTATTAAACCCAGCGGTCAATCGCTCGAAGCTAATCTTTAACGAGACGTACCTTCCTATTACCATTGAAAATGGTCATCGGCATCGAACTGCTTCAGGTGCTAAGAAGTCCATCATTCCCCGAGCTTCAGCTGCCATGGATCATGTTTCAATTTCGCATCCAGCCGATAGTTCAATAAATGGAGTCGGCAAATGTATCATAGGATTGAAAAACCATACGCTCAGAGATAGAGACGGACTCGCTAACTTGATCGACCTTGATGAAGAACTTGGCGCTATGAAAAATTCTGTTCTTCTCGAAGAATCATCTGTATCAACGTATGGTCAGCAATGGGACAGTCCTTTAGAAGACCTACAAGGTGCCCCCAGAGGAAGAGACGTCTTGAGTTTTAGTTTGCTAGATCGTGAAGACTTAATCTTTGACGTTGGGACGAATTACTCAAAGGCGCGGCAGTTTGATGAGAAAGCCCAGAACTCTACAGAACACCAGAAGGAGGTCAAATCCGGCACACCAATGAAGGAATTAGAGCCTGGTTTACGCCAACAGCATAATCCCAACATTACTCCGCTTACGACACCCCTTAGCTTGCTGAGCCTGCACTTGAATGCCGATGACAAGGATGTATCCACAACATCAACTGCCTTGTTAAATACAAGCGAATTGATTGGATTCTATCGGGAAGGATCTGGATCTCCAAAGCTCTCGACCGTTCCAGTAGTATCTCCAGAGCAGCATTTTGGAAGAGAGTTGGTGCGCGTGCTGAATGAAGACGAATTCGGCGAGGAACGAAAACAACTCCATCAAACAAATACCTTCTTTGACTTACTCTAGGCTCGGCAAATGGTGTGGGATATGATGAACGAGTTTATCTACAGCATGGCTTAGTTGAAGACACTTTCTCTTGCACTGAAATCTGCTCTGGTCTATGCATTGCTAATTCTCAAAAATTTATGAGAGATGGGGTTTCCTAGACCTAAATGGCTGCATGAATCCTGCACTTGCTGAAAGGTACCGTCATTCTGTACTACTTTTCTTGTAAGTTCAAGATTTTCGAGAATTTTATGCTTTGCTGTGGTTAGGATTCGCAGACCTGGAACCCGAAGCATGAGAATCATCATGTTAAATTAGGATTAACATGATGACCTGTAGAATAGAAGCTGAATCTAATGTTACTGCTGGCTTGGGATGGCCGCATTCCTGACGTGACTGTGTTTTGTGAAAGTCTCATTATCTTATCTGAAGATTAATTCACCACAACTTTCCTGCTAGCCGATAACATGCAAATGGTTCCATGCTAGACCTGAAATCACGTCAGAGGAATCTGACTAGGTGGCATAGTCTCAGCGAATTTAGAGTTGCAATAATGTTCGCTGGCTCTGCTCAATGAGAACACTGTTCTGCCGTAATGTCTCCCTACCATGAGATTTCAATAGTTTCAATCTCGTCTTACCTCTTTGCTACGATCAGACTGCTAATTTCAGTTGACGTCTGTACGACTATCTGCAACACGATTTTCAAACTCCTCATGAAACATCCTAAGCAGCTCTCTGAGCTGAAGATACAGCAGTAGCCGATTAGTAACCGCTCGTTACATTTGAGAACAAATTTACCCTCCTTAGGTGCAGTTGGATGTGAGGAGCAGCCTGGAAAGTGTATTCAAGTAGTAGTGATCATGTTACTCACAGTGCTACAAACGAGACCTATAATCGATTTCTTGTGACATCATTTTAGGCACTTCGTATCTCTCACCCCTCTATATATGATATTTAAACATCCCAAAAGAGAAAAAAAAGGTTTACCCCAAAGTAACTCTTATATACTGTATTGCGCGGGGTTGAAGGTAGTGTTACCATTCTGAAACTAAAACAAAAAGAACATTTATATGAATATTAACCCCAGATCTATCCCATCTCCCTCAACACATCACTCAGCAACAGTCTGGTGCATAACATTAGCCCTGTAACTACCAGACCTCTCAAGTAATTCGTCATGGCTTCCATGATCAACACATCTTCCCCGTCAATCAAGAAAATCACGTCAGCCTTTCGTATCGTTCTTAGACGATGCGCAATAGCAATGACTGTAATGCCCCTCGCTGCCTTCTCTAGTCCATCCTGCAATAACTTCTCGGACTCTGCATCTAAGGCGCTCGTTGATTCATCTAGAATCAGTAGCTTGGGTTTTCTCACTAGGGCCCGAGCAATTGACAATCGCTGCTTCTGGCCCCCGGAAAATTGGTTGCCGTTCGGTCCGCAAAGAGTGTTGTAGCCTTCGGGAAGTGCAACAATAGTGTCGTGGATATTGGCGAGTTTACATGCCTCTTTGATTTCGTCTAAGGTGACTTTGTGTCCTTGTCTCGCACCAAGACTGATGTTGAACTCGATACTACCCTCGAATAGCACGCTTTCTTGGGGTACTAAGGCGATAGTGTCACGGAAGGTCACATCTCGGTGCTTTGTAACGTCGATACCATCGATGATGATAGATCCTGAATCTGGCGTGTATAATCGCTCGACCAGGGAGATGATGGTTGTTTTACCAGCACCGCTGGGTCCAACGAGAGCATAGAATTTGCCCGGTTGAATGTTGATACTCAAGCCATTCATAACTTTGATGTCTGGCCTAGCTGGGTATGAGAAGTGAACATCACGGAGCTCTACACTCGAGGCCTTGTTATTGGAAGGGTAGTGTGATTTTGTTTCAGCTGTTGCCTCGAGATCACTCTCGTCAGATGACGGACCGTGAGAGGGACTTTGGAGGCTTCCTTGCATTTTGGTCGAGCCTATCTCGACCAGGCTCAAGATTCTGGCCATTGCAGCACGGGCATTGGAGAGCTCGGGTGCTAGTGCGAACATTTGACTCCAGAGCAGTGCGCTGACAAGCAGAGAGAATACAACTATCAAGAACTGTGTCTGTGTATAGGTGCCGGTTATGATTTGTTTAGCACCCCACCAGTATGCAAGCGCATTGACAAGGTTTCCAAGGAAATAAGTCATCGCCTGCCAGAGACTTGCTTGCACGATGGCTCTTAGTGTTTCTTTCCGAGGCCCATTCAAAGATCGTCGGTAAGTCTGCAAAGTCTCTTCTTCAAGAGAAAGGGATGCGATTGTCTTGATTGACGTGATTGCTTCAACGCCGATATCAACCGACTTAGTGTATGCATTTTCGTGCCGTTCCTCAAATTGACCAAGGACTCGAAGTTCCATTAGACCAGCTCCAAGCAGCAGAGGTACCAAAGCCAGACAGACAAGTGCAATTTTCCATGCGATAATATGAGTCAGAATAATTGCTGCAATAAGATTGACCGTGATGGAAAATAACGTTCCAATAACAGAGCCACTCAAGCCAGCTAACGCGTCTCCATCGCGAGTGATATAAGAGAGGAGCGTTGCAGGAGTTCGGCCTTCAGACTGGTGCCATTGGAGATCTTGCTCAAACAGTGACCGGAAGGACAGGACCCTGACCTTGTAGGCGATCTTTTCAGAGATCCAGCCGAATCCAGACCAGCTGACCACGTTTGCAAAGAACTCGATAATTGCAAGGATGAAGAACATAAGTCCATAGAAGTTGCCGCGAGACACAATGCTGTCTGCGGTTTTACAAGGACTCAGACTTCCAACTGTATTTCCAAAAATAACGGCTTCGGCAGAGAAGGCTCCACCAACAACACTTGAACCAACAAGAGCGATGAAAATGGTGAGAAGGTGTGGTCGTAAGGCTGGTGCATATCCTCGTGCAAGAGCCCACAAAGACTTGGATGGCGTCGGAGGCTCTTCCTCCTCATCTTCATTGACAGTGACGGGACTTTCACTTGCCGAGACCTCAATTTTAGTTTCAGCTCCCAGGCTTGCGTTTGAGGGATCGCACTTCTCGATGTCATCGTCTGTTGAAGATCGATCTGACTTGCTGACGCTGTCAGCACCATCAGATGTCTCATTCTTTCCTGAGGCGGATCCGAGAGTTTGCAAGTTTACTAGGTCGGCGTAGGCTCCGTTTTTAGCCATCAATTCCGAATGAGTTCCTTGCTCCACGATAACTCCCTTGTGCATAACTACAATATTGTCTGCAGTGGTGATAGTGGATAGGCGATGGGCGATGGTGATCATAGTTCTGTTGCTCGCAATCTTGGCAATAGCACGCTGGATACGTTGCTCACTTCTTGAATCTAGCGAAGCTGTGGCTTCATCCAAGATGAGGACAGCGGGGTTCTTGACAAGTGCCCGTGCAAATGCAACACGTTGCTTTTGACCACCACTGACCAAGCGCCCGGAGCTACCAACAATGGTACCATAGCCGTACTGCAATGCGACGATGAACTCATCAGCATCTGCAAGGGCTGCCGCCTCTCGGACCAAAGAGAGAATTTCCACACTCTCTGCGCCTTGTTTTTCTGCTGCTGCCAAGATGTCCTGACCATCTCTGACTTGACTTGCTAGATCGGCAAGGTCAGAACTGAGAAGGGTTTTCTGCAAATGTGCATGAGCAGGGTTGCTGGAATTAATTAGGCCATGAGCAATATTTTCCAAGAGAGAGCGGTCGAGGAGTGAGGGCTCTTGCTGTACCAGACTTAGGTAACTTCTCAAGTCGCGGGTATTGATATCACGAAGATTGTGGCCATCGAAAAGGATTTCTCCATGCGTGGGGTCGTGTAATCGGGTGACCAGAGCGGCAATCGTAGACTTGCCACTCCCAGACAACCCAACGATGGCGGTACTCTTGTTGGCAGGAATATTGAGGTTGATTTTGTCGAGGACGGTGATCTCTGGTCTAGAAGGGTAGGTAAATGACACGTTCTTGAACTCGAAACTACCTTCTGCCTGTGAGAGACGAGTGCCAGCTGCTGTCGTGCCATCAATGA
Organism: Articulospora tetracladia; assembly: GCA_003415645.1. Lineage (NCBI taxonomy): Eukaryota > Fungi > Ascomycota > Leotiomycetes > Helotiales > Discinellaceae > Articulospora > Articulospora tetracladia. The sequence goes on from PYIV01000013.1 coordinate 890,855, forward strand.
GTGGCTCACGATCGATATCTTCGCGTAACTTATGAAACGAGGCAACAGCTGCAACAAATAGGTGCATAAATGGTGCAACTTGACTTAAGAGCAGGGTCGCTGTATTTATGTTAGCAAATTCCTGCTTACGTGCTGTGATATTGATCTCAACTAACCTTCGATCAGAATGAAAATTACTGTAAAAACAGCTCCTACGCTTGTGCCCTGAGACTCATCGCGCACGGCATCTGCGATACGTTTGCTTCCTTGCCAAAAAGCCAAACCGTTCGCAGAATAGGCAACAAAGTACAAGACTCCAGATTGTATGCCAACCGCCGTAGCTTTCTTCAGGCCCTCACGCTCGGAAGCCTTGAGTTCCGCTGAGAATTTGTCCTCTAATCTTGCATTGGCGCCAAAAGCTTGCACCACAATGACATTGGAGAGCGCTTCTGAAGCGATGGATGCTGCAGAAGCAGCATAGTCTGACATGAGGCCGGAATATTTTTCGATATAGTGGCTGCCGACGAATGACATGAGAAAGTAGGCTGGAATCAGGGAGACGAGCATTGCTGCAAGCCTGTAGTCTTTGAGGAAAGCCACAATGTACGCCGTGACGAAAAAGGACAGACTTGAAATGCATATTCCCACCTTCTCAGATGTGCCCGAGCGGATTGCCTGGATGTCGCCATTGAGTCGAGAAGCAACTTCACCAGGAGGGAGATTGTCAAAATATGATGGCTCTTGTCGAAGCAAATTCTGTAGATATCGTTCCCGTAGCCGCTGTGCCAACCGAGCGCCATATAAACTCCAGCATGAGAGGTATGCATAGATGGTAACAAACTGAGCAATAGCTAGATAGACAATCACCAGAATTTTTGAGTCGATGTCGTGTTGATCGTTAGAGGACGAAGCGGCAGTCTCCGGTACATCGCACGTTGCTGAGTTGAAATCATCCAGGAGTTGACCAAACAGAATTCCAATGATTGGAAACGGAATACCAGACGCAATTGCAGATATTATGCCCGTCAACAGTATCCCCAAGTCCTTTTTCGATGGGTTGCCGGCTAACAGCAGGCTGGGGTAGGCCGAAAGCTTGCTGGTGAGCGTCATGGTAGACCAAGTGACTATGACAGTTTGCACCTTGTCGTTGCCAGTCTCGTCGTCGTCGTTGTCGTTGTCGTTGCTGTTTTTGAGTTGGAAAGGCTCGAGATGCTCAAAGAACTATTTTTCTAGGTCCATGAGGCACTGGGCAACAGGACGGCAGCGAAAGTCGCGTCACTACAGAATATGCGTGCACCCATGTCATGGAGATCATACATGGATCGAGAGTACCTCGTACAGAATGCAGCATTCTCTGGAGCTAGTGACTACTGCTTCTGCTACTGCAATGCACGGGAAGGTGGGCAGGCAGGGAAAGGAAGTGAGCTACTCGATCAGGACACTCGGTGGTTGTTCGGAGGAGGGGAGGGGAGGATGAGGCAGGGATCTCGACAACTCGAAGTATCCACTTGCGTGCGGTCCGTTGATGCAGCTCAACCTTGGCCCGCACTAGACCCCTGGCAAACTTTCTTCTGCCATCTCCAGGGCCCATGTGGATGTGCATGTGCCGGCAAAATTTTCATCTGATTAGATCCAAATTTTCATCTGATAAGATAAATAAACCCACCCCCCTGAGCGGGAAAAAGCAGTGCCTTGTCGCACCTTGAGTCGCGTCATTGCGATATCGGGATTGCGCTGTGGGCCAACTAGCCCAGCATTTACCATCCTTGTGCACCTACAGATTGCCGTGTGTTTCCGTCGAAGTGGAAGGGGTGTTGGGCTGAAGCGGTGATCTGAAACTATGAGACAACCAAAGAATGTATCACTCTACTGTCATTTAGTCAACCTCACGTGAAAAGACTTAAAAGCAGGTGAAGCAAATGATGTACCTTTCAGAGCAGTCTAATTTTATGAATAGCTATATTTCAATTGCCAGTTTCATTATCAAGATTAAGAATAGAGAGAAAAATACAAAAATCGCAATAATAATCCAGATGATTAAAAAATATGGTCGTCGAGTAACACGTGCCCTGACCCACACGTTGCCAACTCTTGAATAGCAATAGCCAGCTCATCAAGATTTGCATCGACAAACGTGGGATCTCTCTCATTTCCCACAACCCCGACACACGTCTGCCCGTCTCGGACAAACGATACAATCTTCGACGGATGAGCCGCATCTCCATGCGGATTCAGAATCTCTACCCTACACAAAGTACCCGCGAACGGCATCGCGTCAAAATCCTCCCAGTCCTGATGATGGACAACGGAGTCGAGAAAACGTGTCTCCGAGCCTGACGACCACTGCGTACACTGCCGAGATATTCTCTCAGCACCGAGGAAATCATAGGCTGCAGATTCAGCGCTTTGCTTTTGCACGGATTGTAAGAGGTCCATGGCTGTCCACTGAGGTTCGAATTTCACTCGAACCGGCGTGATCTGATAACACGGGCCTTGAACCCGATCGACATTTGCCATTTCGATATTCCGACCTGATGTGACGCTTCCGAATGTCACGTCTGGCTTCTGCAAGCGCCGAGCAAGTACCAGCGCCCATGCGGCTGTGAGTAAGTTCGCGGTGGTGATTTCTGCAGGTCGCTGGGAGATATCGACGGATTTGGTATGGAATATCGACTTGTCTGTTGGTTGTACTGGCGCTTCTTGTAAAATTGACAATGCTGAACTGTCTAGGAGTTCTCGCCAGTAGGCGGAAGCCTCGTCTTGGACACGCTCGTCGCAAATCTTTGCCATGTACGAAGAGAAAGGTTCAACAGCGTCAACTTTTTGTCCAATGAACAAGGTCTCCAGGTCTCTAAGTAGCATAGGCAGAGATATGCCGTCATACTGGGCGTGGGAGAGACCTAATACGAGGCAATGTTTCCCATCATTTCCTTCAACATGGAATATCCTAAGGAAGGAGGATCCTAAGTGGAATTCCAACTCAGTCTCTGCTGCACAGAGCGCGGTGACATATTCTTCAAGTTCACCATTGGCTTGGTGCGTGATCACAGGAGCTGCTAGCTTGTCTATTACCACTTGAAAGAAGGTCGATTCGTGCTCGATGAACACAGTGCGTAGAATATCGTGGGTTTCGACCAGTTTATTGCACGCTTGAACCACTTTCCTTTGATCGATGCCACTATCAAAGTACAACATAGTATACTGCACGGAAGTTCGCAGTGGTTGTGTGGTTGCTCTGATGTCCAAGGCTTGCGAATCTGTCACTGGGAAGACATCTTGAATGGACCAACTAGAATCTTGAAGCTTTGGTCGAACGATCTCGGCCAAGAACGATTCAACATCCACATTTCGAAGTGTCGAAAAAGCCTTGTAGAGCTGGACTTTGTCTTTTGACACCCGATTCACCTTCAGGACTTTGGCTGCGTCGCCAAGGCGCATGCGTTGGAAGATGTCGGCCACGGTCAAACCATGTCCTTGTGCACGGAGACTGGACACCAGCTTCATTGCCAAGACAGAGTCGCCGCCGAGGCGAAAGAAGTTATCGTCAGGGTCAATCTGCTCTGGCTTGATCCCAAGAATCTTCGCCCACGAGGATTGTAAAATCTGCTCATTGACCGTCAAACTTGCATGTACTGAGGTCTTGGCCCACGCCATTTTGAAGCCCTCCTGAAGCTGGTTAAGCACATCCTGAGGAACGCTCGACGCGAGTTGATTAAGTGTGTTGTGATCGATTTGTCCCGTCTCAGTGGGCATTTTTTCAATTACCACATACGCATTGGGGATCATGTATGATGGCAAAGATTCGCGGAGGAATTTGTCTAGTTTTTTCAAGGCTGCTGCAAGACTGGTGGGGATTGCTGCATGAACTTTTGTCTCAAAGATTTGTGAGCTTGAGTTGTGGGTAATGATGTCGTGATTGACTGGCATGATCTCAATACTCTCTTCCTCAAAAGGCTGTTGCTCAACAAAAACAATCAGATCTTGCTTCTCTCCTTGTTGAGTAGTGTCCGCTGTCAAATGGGAGACTGCTGCTGCGGCACGAACTGTTGGCGGTAGATGTCTTGTAAAGTGCGCTTCGAGATCTGCGATATCTAGTGCGTGACCTTGGACAGGCACGACGTTGTCTTTTCGGCCCACAAATATCAAGCTACCGTCTTGTTGCAATTGGACCATGTCACCTGTTGGCTGCACTCTCCCAGTACGTCCAGCAGATGCAGAGCTTCCAGCCAAGAGCCAGGGTGGAGATTCAACAGATTCCCCAGAAAGAAGAGCACCTTCTAGCCAGAGCTCGCCAACACATCCGATTGGCGACAACAGGGACGGGTTACGGAGGTCGCACACCCAAGGTACTACCGCACGGGGGTAAATTGATCCTTGCTTGATGCTTGCATCTGCTCGAATCCTTGCGGATGACTTGTCAAATGACAACGGGGGAGTCTGGTTCCACTGCCATATCTGGCTCAGCTGGACCTCTGGCAAGCAAGAAATCTCATCGATTCTTCGCGATAGCCCCTTGCTTAACTGGAAACAAGCCATCTCCAGCTGTGCAAGTATTCTTTCCATTTGGGGAACCTCGATCAGACTGCTATCAAAACTTGCACATATTCGGAAGCCGCCCTTGCCTATCCCACAAGCGAGCATAAGCGGATAGGGATTGAAATGCAGGGCCTCACGTGCGGCGTCCCCCTGACCGAAGCCAAGTTCGTTACCTATGTGCTGTGCTTCGGGTTGAATGACCAAGCCTGTGCCAGCTTCGCATGCATGTTGAGCATCTGGGCTGACTTTGCGAATGTTCTGCATCCCCATATGCTGATACGGTGTACGAGCCACCATGCTTTGTTGAACGATTTCAAGATAAGACTCAACTGAGCTTGTTCGGTCGATACGTATGCGAACAGGGACTGTTGCGATCAATGGACCAACGATACTTTCCACCCCCGCCAGTGAAACATCCCGACCTGTGAGTGTCTCGCCGAAAACGACATCATCGTTACCAGTATATTGTGATGCAACGAGCGCCCATGCACCGCGAATCAATGTTGCCAGTGTGAAATTCGACCCAGCGCTTGTCTCAAGGGGTATGTGATGCTCGATAATGGAATCTGGAGTCGGCAAATAATCTCTAGAAGGCAGACGTGGGAACTGAGGTCCAACGGCATCTCTCAATTCTTGTCGCCAAAACTCTTGCATAGCAACCTCATCTGTATCTCGTACGTATTTGACGAAATCCCTCATTCGAACTTGGGACTCGATTCGTTGCTTTAGCAAGGCATTGTTGACTTGCTGAAGTATTAACGGCTCTGACCAGCCATCGTAAAGTACATGATGAACCGTCCAAACCATATATCGATCACCACCTGTTGAATTATCAACAATGGCATACCGAGCCAATTTCTGTCCAAGTTCCATTTTCTCTTTCCGATCAAGTTCGAGGTAGTCCTCTAAATTAGTCGGCTGTCTCCAGGAGATGTTTTCCCTCAGAACAACTTGCTGGAGGCCAGGCTCTTGTAGCTGAGCTAAGCGAGTACACAGGATTGGGTGTGCTGCAACCACATCCTCCCACGCCTTTTTCCAGGAATCGACACTTATATGAGATGGAATAGATGCAACTCTCTGAGCTACATAAACCTTGACTGATTTTAGCGAGAAGGTGAAGAGAGACTCTTGTGTGGGTGTGCAAGGGTAGATGTCCTCAATATCTGCCAGCTCCGTTCCACAAATTTGTGAAGCTTCGAGACGGGCACTCTCCATGCCTTGGGATATCATCGAGAACGCTGGTATTTCTGCCTGTAGTTGGGAAGTGCATGCGTGAAGGATACCCGCCATTGCTGATAGTGTTGGGTGACGAAAAGTGCCAGTGACACTGAGCTCAAGACCTTCTGCTCGACAGACAGATACAAGTTTCATTGCTGTCAGCGAGTCACCACCGAGTGCGAAGAAGTTGTCATCAAGTCGAATAGTCTGCTCATCAAGCTTCAAAGTTTGGCTCCATGCTTGACGTAATTGTTGCTCGCGATCGTTCAGCTGACGATTAGGAGTGTTCGTTGCGTCTTGATCTTGATCTATCTGCCTTAAGTCCACTTTGGCACCGAACTCCCGGAGCCGTTTTCGATCAGATTTACCAGAGATCAAGACTGGAATACCGTTGACGGGTATATATGCGGTTGGCACCATGTATCGTGGCAGCACCTCCGCTAACTCTGCATCCATTGTTGATAGAGCCTTCCGCAATTCGGCAGTGAGCTGCGCTGATCCTATGTCGATGCTCCCTTGTCCATTCATAGCCTCAGAAGAAATGAATGCCACCAACGTAGGCTGGCCTCCCGAGCCTAGCGGAATAATAACTTCGGCAATCACTGTGGCTTTCGAAGGCAGCCTAGCTTTCATCTGGCTTTCGATCTCGCCAAGTTCAACACGCTGACCACGCAATTTGACTTGTGTATCTTTTCGTCCAGCGAAAATGATGCCGCCAGAGCCATCAGGATCATACTTGCCAAGATCTCCAGTTTTGTAGAGACAGCCTCGACGCCCGCCGTACGCCTTGTGGCCCGTAACAAGCCATGGCGGATCTTCAATAAAAGCGGCTGCTGTTTTGTCAGGGTCATTTAAATAGCCCTGTCCTACGATTGGACCTTCGACGAGCAGTTCGCCAACTGCGCCAACTGGCATGAGCGAGTTGTGGTCATTCGGGTCAGCAACCCATATTGCAGCTCCGTTTCCAGTTCCAATCGAAATATAGTCTCTGCCAGTCGCAGCGCTGCTGTTAATCGTACATCCTATGGTGCATTCGCAGGGACCGTAGCCGATGATAATCCTAGTGTCTTGACCCCAGAGTGTGACATCTCTCGCTGATGCTGCCTCTCCTCCAAGACCAAGCCCGCTGAGCGATTTTATGACATCCGCGTCTAATATCCGGGCTACAGAAGGGGTGATTCCTGCGTAGTTGACTCGCATATCCCGAATCACTCCATTGATGTCGTTTAGTCGATCTTCGTCAGATGGGATGCAAAGACAGCCGCCATTTCCAAGTGTTAAGAGCATGCTATCGATACTGACATCGAAAGCATATGATGCAAAATCGAGGACTCTCGATTCCTCCGTATAACCAACTGCTTTTGCTCGAGGAATTGCACTACTCGTGTAGGTTCCATGCGAAATTTTGACTCCTTTCGGTGTACCGGTGCTGCCAGAAGTGAAGATGATGTACATGAGAGCAGATGATGGAACTGTTTCTAACTTAGGAATGGTTTGCGATCTGGAGGAGTTGGCGAAGGTGTCTGCCTCTACAATAAGAATCTTTCCGTTCGTGCTGATCGATGTTGATAGATCAATTTGCATGCGAGAAGACAGCATCGCTTTCGCGCCCACTTGCTTCGCCATGTTCTGTAGGCGCGCAAGTGGTAGTGTTGCGTCCATCATCGCCAAAGTCCCTCCTGCTTTCATCACCGCCAGGACAGCAACAATAGTCCATCTCGATTTCTCAAAACACACAGGTAAAACGTCATGCAACTCAACACCCATTTCTTTCAAAGAGTGTGCTACATGTGTAGAATATTCTTCAATCTGAGCGTACGTCAGATCACCATCCCAAGATGAAATGGCTATTTTATCTCCTAATTTCTGAGATTGCTGAGAAATCACTTCGTGCATACAAAAGTCGAGGAATGGAGGCAGGTCATGATTCCAGCTCCAGATCTCATCGAGATCGCGGTCACTCGGCCGAATGCACTCCTCAATTGAGATGCTAGGATTTGATATACAAATTGTTATCGTGTCGACCAGTGTCGAGATGTATTGTGAAACTGTGTGTTCTAGCATGTTGTCCGTGTGCCACAGGGGCCGAATCTCGAGATGGGTGTCATTACTGAGCCGTATTTCCAGGTGAAGGATACCCTTTTCGTCATGGTCAGCCGCTGTTTAATACCGTGCACATGAATGTAAGTTATTATACAACGCACCTCATCTTTGGCCTCCTCAGACGTCTTGGATAGCGAACTCGTACTCAGGAGTAGTGAGATAGGACAGGAGTCATGAGGGAAAGGTCCAATTGGTGCAGCAGCAGCAGCAGCAGCAGCAGCAGCCAAATACCTCGATGTCTCAGCGGCGACCTCTCCAACTGTATTCTGCAACCCGTTCATCACTTCGCGCATGGACAGATTTTTTTGCACAGCTTCCTCATTCTCAACTTCATCTCCTTGGCGCGTGTATGCCCACTGGTAATTGACGCGACTTCCCTCTCGTGTGCGGAGGAGAACGATGAGCCATGATAGTAGTAGTATTTCTTCTTTCATTCCCGTTCTTGGAGCAGCAGTGATGGTTTCATCAGATGCTAGACCGGTTATTGAGAATGATCTGAAGGCATTGTATACAACGTGCACCGATTCAGCCTGGCGACCGTTCTCGCTCTGGCAAGGCAATTCTTCAATTTGTATCGAGCCCATTTTGTCAGAGAAGACCAGCTTGTCCTGGTATTGGACTCGAGCTTGCGGTGGTGATTTGGGAATTGAAAGATGGAATTGGAGTTTGGATTGGACCTCGGCCGTTTCTTGCGTGTCGTTCCATGCAAGTTACTAGGTAGGGGGAGCTCTATGCAGGTTGATGGGATGGAAGTGGAATGCTTCGATGTGCTGCACTGCACTGCACATCTCTAAGTACAGCCCATGCTTCTGCATCTTTTGTATAGTTCACGCATGTAAGGATAGCAGGCAGGCATGCAGGTAGGCGGGCTTAGAATTGCTTCTCCTTCCAGAGCTGGCACGTCTCAATGCCTGCATGCACCTTGTTAGTAGCCCCATAGGCTGGTTTTATCCACTTCTCAGCCAAAGGAATTTTAGTTGGCTAAGATCCCTGAGTTGCAGTGCCAGTAGCCTGGAGTTAGAACTAAGTGGCAACCATCTAGAGAGTATTCTGTTCGGTTAGACATTTCAGCATTCCGATCACGGTGCAGAAAGCGGAACGGAGTGGGGTCGTGTGGAGTCTCAATTCGCGGTTGGCATCAATCCAACTAATGGGCTGACGATCAAATAAGAAATCCTCGGCAGATGCATCCTCATCCCAACCTATCCCGCGCGGGTCCGGCGGCACGCTCCGTATGTGGTCAGACGGGAATATTTCTCTTGCGTTATCTGGGAATCTGATTAGATAAAAATTTGCATCTGATGATCTGATAAGATGAAGGCCGTCTTGGCTGCAGGTGAAGATCCAACGCTAGCAGGGCTAGGTAACCCACATTGTTTGATCTGATAAGTCTAAAATGTTGAAAATTTTGTACAGGGAGGGCAGAGACGTCCTACTGGACCAGGATAAATGAAGCCCTGTGGATTACAGTACGCATGACGATGACGATACGAGTCGTGATTCCACGACACACGCCAAGCACGCAACATGCCACAAGCTTCTGGTTGGATTCTCCAAGGTCGATCAGATCAGATTAGATTAGAACCTTAGATGAGACCACCTACGGGGCTCGTCCTCCGTGCCTCCTTCCCAAGTCGCTCATCACCGAAGCTGCCATTGCACTCACCGATGCCGCCACTTTTCCCGCTGCCCATTCGTGGCTCCTCCGAGACAATCATAGCTTGGACGCGCTCCACTTCACCGGCCGCTTCTCCACAAAAGCCTGAATACCTTCGGCAAAGTTGGATCCAGCAACTAGGCGGGGATACCACTCATCTTCGAGACTTGACACCGCGTCCTCCACACTACCCGCCTCCCAGCCCAACCTCACCCCCAGTCGGCCCACAATCAGCGCATCTGGGCTACTCTGACACATATCCTGAGCAACTTGAACTGCAGCTGCGACGCAAGCAAGATTTGCATCGCTATTGGCGCTGTCACCTGTAGAGTCCACTTCCACAACCCGACTGACAAGTCCCCATTCATAGAGCGTCTGGGCACTTACATTCCTGCCCGTAAGGACGAGATCCATCGTCCGTTGTAATCCAAGAGTACGCGTCAGTCGGGGCAGGCAGCCTGCTACAGGCACAATCCCTCTTCTCCCTTCTGGGAGCGAGAAGATGGCCGACGACGAAGCTATTACGACATCGCAGTTTGCTACCATTTCGAAACCCCCGCCCATGCATATGCCGTTCACGGCTGCGATGATCGGCTTCTTGCCGCTTCTTCGGGGGAGACCTGCAAGACCTGGTGCAGCCATGGAATTGATGGCCCCTGTTCTGTTCATCTCGTTCCACTCTATCGACCTAATCCGGTTAAATCTGGTACAAAATGTGTGGAAGCTAGGTCCTTGGTTTCGAAGAGAGAATATGGAGGAATGAAAAACAACCCTACCCTGTAGATCGGCCCCAGTACAAAATGCTCTGCCGGTACCGGTGATGATGCCAACCCACAAGCTTTCATCCTGATCAAAGAGTTCCCAGATCTTTTGGATCTCTAAACTGGTAGCTTTGTTGATGCAATTCAGCTTTTGCGGGCGATTTATGGTTACTTGGACTATCCTCTCTTCTGGAAAAGAGATACGGAAATGTTGAAATTCGAGGGGCCCTGAGCGAAGTGACATAGCGGCTGATGATATGTGTGATTTTCTGAGGTGAGGTGTGTTGGTGTGTTGTGGTGTGCTTCGTTGTGAGAAGCAAGCAGGTGTATTTATCCAATGTTTGGACTGAATTTGCCTGCTTGAACAGAAAGCCTTCGCTGATTAGCGGTTATACAGTCCTTGCTTTACATGTGCTATTAGCATCCCTGGTGGTGCATTAGCTTGCATTGTGCAGTTTTTCTCCACGCATTCTTAGTACGTTCTCTTTGCGGAAAGGATCAGGGATCCTGAGCGCCCCCTGGACCTCGGTATTCCCTAGCTGTCCTTATTGCCAAACAAACCGCCCAAGAACGAGATTTGGAAACAGCTTCGGTCCAAACTTTTGCAGAAGAGCTGACAACCCAAGTTTATTTCTTGCTTATCTTATCAGATCCATCTTCGAGTTCTGAGCTCACTTCACCTCTTGCTGACTCTGATTGAGGAACTGTTCTATTCCCCAGGCTCTTTAGAAGGGACCAAGTTCTGCCAATATGTCATCCAGCTCAAAATCTCCACACAAATACCCTTTGGTAAAGCTACCGCATCCTTTTCTGACTACATATCGAGTACGCACGATCACCGATACGACACCAGCCAGTCTCATCTTGACGTTACATCAACAGCCCGCAGCTGGAAGACCTCTACCTCAGCCTTTACACAACGAATCTCTCACATGGCTCGATTTATCCTCCAAGCCAGCAACTGAGTGTCCACCAGTCTCTGATAATAGCGCTTGGGCCCGAGCATCTCGAAGTCCGCAAACTGTTTTCCAATGGACAGGAAACAGCCCGCCTTCTCTGGCCCAGGTTTGGAATGTGATCCATGCCATTTATCTCGCTCATCCAGAATATGAGTATTTTAGAGTCACGCTGGTCGGCTCGCAAACGAATATTGTTCGTAGCGAGCTCCTCTCCACTGGGTTGGGCGTTAAACATCCGATGCAATGGTATCCTGCAGAGACGAGCGTGCAATCGGAGGAACTATTGATTCTTCGAAGTGCTTTCTGGCAAGGAGCTGCTTCTCCTGCAGGCCCTCGACCAATCTGGGTAGCAGGAGATGGAACTGATGGACCGGTGCGCGAGCCTCTCTCACAATACCCAATCATGCCCGAAAATCACCAATTCACGATGAAATTTCCGAAAGAACCAGTGTATACACGTCACCCTATCCGTCGGCCCAAACCGCATCCAGGATCAATTGTGTATAGTCGGTATATCCCCGAGCTGGATGAGGAATTTTCGCTTGAAGCGGTAGACTGGCAAAACCAGGGACACTTGGAACTGTTTAATAAGTGGCAGAATGATCCACGTGTTGCAAAAGGTTGGAACGAGACCGGAACTATAGATCAACATCGCGAATACCTGCGGAATCTTCATTTTGATCCCCACGTTCTTTGCTTGTTTGGACGCTTCAACCAGACCCGATTTGCATATTTTGAGCTGTATTGGGCAAAAGTAAGTGGATTTCGGCATTTCAATCCCCCACTTAACAAACCAAATACTGACAAAAATTTGCTCATCAGGAAGATCATTACGGCGCACATTACTCTGCCGGGAACTACGACCGCGGGCGGCACTCTTTAGTAGGTGACGATTCATTTCGTGGCTCTCAGCGCGTCAATGTTTGGTATTCCAGTTGTATCCACTACTGTTTTCTCGATGATCCACGGACAGCGAATGTTGTAGGAGAGCCCAAAGCTACAGGCTCGACTATTCTGTCCTATGAGAATAGCCAAGGACTGGTGATTGAGAAGTATGTTGATTTCGGGCACAAGAGATCGGTGCATTCGCTTTGTAGCAGAGAGAAATGGTTTCAGCTCTGTCCATTGTGGTGGGATGGGCGAAAGGCACCACTGGAGTCGGCAGATAGAGCGGCATGGAATGCAAAGCTCTAGGACGATGTTGACGAAGATAAAATGAGTATTAATAATGGAATAAAAAGCACATCTCAATTTGTTTTCCACTTCCGAGAAGTAACCATCAAAAGCTGTTCTGAGATATGACCCCTAGAAACATAAGATCGCTCGTGACTAGTCCTCTTACGGAGTTTGCTCTACCATTCTCAGCCAGTGACTCGGTCTGCTATTAAACTCATAACTGTGGCGAGAGGATGACTTAATGAAATCCATCGACCTCCAGATGATTAGCTAAGAGTCCCCCCACATAATTAGAGACGTCCATCATATTGGGAAATGTTTATTACTCTAACTTATGAATGGCCCTTTTTTTTCATTCATTCTCGGCCGTACCTAGTGATCTTTGATACACTTTCGCCCATATGTATCATTAGATACTAATCATGAACTCATGAACTTACACCGTGGATTTTGGCTTTGGGGATGATTCGCTCATTCTCTTCACAGTATTCAAAGCTTGTCTTGAAGACTTCTACGGGAATGATAGAACGCTAGTGTGTAGTTTTGATAAGCTCGATCATACCTCATCATCGTTGCATTAACTTGCGTCTAATATCTTTCTACCTACTCTGCCAAAGCCTTTGAAGATCCCATTTCTCTTCGCATAGTCTTAAGTGGCTACTGACTTTCCAGTACGAATTTGACCCTTTCCTCGAGACTTGTAACCGCACAAGGCAACACCACATACTTAAGCCCCAAATCATCAAGACAACGGCAAAATAGTCTATGAAAATCGATCCACTCCTCCCTACTCTCTGGCATCAACCTCACCCCATCATCCATCAACCAATTAGCGCCAGCCTCACATACGATAACCACTGCCTTCAACATTCTCTGCTTCAGCTCGAGCCATTCTGGCGACCTGACTAATTCTGATGTTGCTTCTTTACCAACATATTTCTGAGCATAGACAATAGGATCGATTCCGGACCGATCAGATATGAACCAGTCACCCTGCGCCGAAGCCGCGCACTCAGCTGTCAGCTGAGCTTTTAGGATGAGTTGCTGCAACTCCAGAGCTCGAGAAGCAGATGATGTAATATCTCTGGCGGTGAATTTGTATTCTTGTAGAACAGTTCTCGCAACTTCTGTGATGATGCGGGGCCGATTGACTACAGAGTCGTGGGTGGTTTTGAAATGACTCTCAAGAGCCTTGACGAGTGTTGTCTTGCCGGTGCTTTGAGCCCCAACGATGTAGATATCTCGAGGTCTAATTGAGAATGCCATCATAGACCGAGTTTGAATTCCTTTACACAAGCAGCGATATTTTGCTTTCCGTGAGGTTCGAAGATGCCGTGTGAGAATTCCAATCAATTCACAAAAGCAAATTCGCAAGTAGGTTACACAAGGTTCCTTGGTACGGCTAAACTTCCATTATCACCAATTGAATATCTAATTCGGCTGACGGTTCTGAACACGAGCGCAATCCTGTTGCCTCAAGGTGCAGATGCAACTCCGCTTTCACCTCCTCCTAACCCTCCAAGCCCACAATGTCGAAAACTAACATCAGAGCATGGCAGCATGTGCTGCAAGATTCAATTAGGCTGGAAGACGAATTATGGTCATATCAGGTGCCAAATCTACCCCGAGCATCAACGCTTAATCACCAGCAACTGATGAAGTCCATCACCGTTGTGTCAAACAGCATAAAGCAACATATCGTTCTGAGATTACAAGTTCATTCTCCCAATCGGGCAGTCTCCGAGCATCCCCTTGACTCTTTTGTGAGCATTTCGTTTTCTGATTTCCGTTTACGGGTCGCTGCTCTAGCGACGAGTTCTGCTAGGGACAGCACCGACACCAAGCTAGCGACTGCGAGAGAATTAGCAGACTATATTGTCAAACTCCTTCGATCAGGGATCACGCTCAACAATGTCAAATATAACTTTTACGGACACAGCAATAGTCAACTAAAGTCGCGAACATGCATCTTGTGCGCAGCGTCAAAACTGGAAATCTCGAACATGACCGAAAGCCTAGGCGATTTTACCAAAATGAAAACCGTAGCAAAGAAAGCAAAGAGAATCGGACTCTTGTTTTCCGTGGCTCAGATGGCTACTACTGTTGACCCAGATCGGTGTGAGGATATTCCAGACATAGAATCCATCGATTATGTTTTCACGGATGGCTGTGGCTTGATCTCTCCTCATTTGGCCCATGAACTATCCCGAAAGACCAGGATTACATTCAGAAATATCAGATATTCGCCTTCGGTGTTCCAGATCAGATACCGTGGGTACAAGGGTGTTTTGATGCTAGATCCAAGTATGAAAGGCAAGACCTTGGTGAAGTTCAGGAAGTCCATGAAGAAGTTCAGTGGCGGGAATAATTGCTCTTTTTCTGTTGTCGAATACTCCAAGGTATCTTCAACTCTCCTTCCGTTATCATTTTTTATGCTATTTGATTCGAACCCTTTGTAACCGGATGCAGCCCTACGGGTTTGGCTTTCTTAATGACGAAGTTGTCATCTTGCTCTATGCACTAGGCATTCAAGTACATACTCTCCTTCAGAAACAAGCCGAGCATTTCCAATTTCTCGCCAGTGCCACATATGATCCTCGAGCAGCGTTTCGTTTCTTGACATATATCAACAATCCCGAGCTTGCAGAAAGGGTTTTGATGGAGTCAATTGAGTCGGTACAACCTAACATCATCAAGCTCGTGAACGCGGAATATGATAGAATGCTGACCAAGAGAGATGAGCAAAAATGCCGGATCTTGATCCCCAAATCTAGATTATTGTTTGGGATTTGTGATGCGTGGGACGTATTGAAAGAAGGGGAGTGCGCGGTAAAGATTACGATGGATGGTGATGGACAACCTCGAGCTCTTAAAGGGATGGAGATTCTGGTTACCCGGAATCCTTGTTTACATCCGGGAGATTTACAAAAGTTTAAGGTGGTGCAGAGAGACGAGCTCGCACATCTTGTTGATTGTATTGTGTTTTCCACGCGAGGGAGACGTCCAGCTGCGGATTTAATGTCTGGAGGAGACTTGGATGGCGACACTTGTGAGTTCTCCACATTTCCTTTTGCTTAGAATACGTTGATTGATATCTTAAAGTCTTCGTGTGTTGGGATAGCGACTTGGTGCCAGAAAACATCTCCCAGCCGGCATTATATCCTGGAGCGAAAGAACCAGTTGCATTCAAGGCAGTAACTGATGACGATCGTCTGGAATACTTTGCGAGATATAACAATGCATCATTGGGTCGAGTGAAGAGTCTCTACCTTGACTGGGCAAGATTGAAAGGCCCCATGTGTGCGGAGTGCCAGCAACTTAATCGGTTGTTCTCCATGTGTGTTGATGGTAATCGGATTAAGATTCCACAAATACTCGAAAGTCCACCTCAGCCACCTTCGACCGCATCCCCATTTGTCCTTGACATATTGCATGAATCGGCAAAAAAATTAATCCAAGAAGGCCAAGAAAGAACTCAAAACATAGAGGGTTACAGTTTTGACGCACTGGAACTTCTTTTGAGTCGGGAAGACGTGGCTATGTCTGAGTTCGACTTAGTGAAGTTGACATACCGATGGTGCAGGAAGAATAACGCCACACTTGCAGATTTTCTGCACCTTTTTGATCTCAATCTCCTAACTGCCGAAGAGAAAGCGTGGACTTTGAATCAACTCCCACCATCTGCCGAAGCCGCAACATGGACTTTGAATGCTCTCTCGCAATCAAAACTCATACAGACCTCGGAGCTGCGGCCCTTCAAACTAGACTATCCCGGGTTGCGATGGAAACGAATCTACGACTCTTCTCAGGATCGACTAGCTTCATTTCTGGAAACGACAGCGAGGACACTGGAATTATTCCACCGCAAACTCATCGTAATTCAAGTAGATGAGCGGCTCACGTTGGCAATATATGTACCACAGAAGATCGAACGACGCCAAGAGTTCCAGGTCGATAACCGCGTCCGCCTCTTCGCCTTTCCGCACTCTCGAGATGGGCAGACATCGCATCGATTAGCCGTACCGACCAAGATGAATTATCGCCTATACTGCGATTCCAGTGTGTTCCAGCTCTTTGAGCGTGAGCGAAGAAACTCTTGGGTATACGTTGTTAAGAGTCAGTCTGATGATAGTCAATATCGAAACCAGGAGACGAAGAGTGGGTGGAGAAAGGGGCGGCAAGCCACGATTGAGAGTGGACTGAACTATGACTGCAGAGCAAGCATTGCTCTTGACAAATTCAGCAGAGGATTACAGCAACACATTGGTAGAGTCAACAGAAATGGGGTCCTTGGTGCTGTGAGTAGTGGATACACTTGAGTTATGATAAATGGACTTCGCTAACGAAAGAGTAGGAGATCTATGTAATAAGTAACAGAGATGTCAAGTCAATGCAGAATCTCGATCTTTGGTTACAATACGTTGACACAAACGAGAGAATACCGCTTTTTGAGCGAGAGCCAAAGGAGTATAACATTCCGAAGCTCCGCGACGTCGACTGGGCCGAGCAACCGGAGTATATCATGGAGATTGTTAAAAGGGAGAATTTCGATGTGCTTGAGTCTCTTGAATCGGAGCCACAGCTTACGAAACTATTTTCATGGCTACTGGAAAGGGCCCAAAATGGGATGCTATTCCGATGCTTCAATTATCTCTTAGCGCAAATGGAAGAAACTTCACTGGAACCCCGTCGAATATCTGTCAAGTTACAACCAATGTTGGCATTCCTTTCAGAAGCGCCATTTTTATCAGTCACCTTCGCTCGAATACGACCGTGGTCCTCTCTGCATACAGACTTCAACGAAATGCTTCAAAGATCAGGGCAGCAGATCCTCAAAGCTCATATTCTTTCTGCTAATGAGATGCAAGGGCTTGTCGTGGGACCATTCAAGACGGTATTGTCTCAGATACAGTCGATGTCGCTTACGGAATTTTCTGTGTTGATAGAACTCATATCCCTGACAGTCAGATCTTCAGACATTGCTCTTGATCTACTCCTAGAATGCCTCGAACCAGTGGCATCAAGAATTCTTCCTGGACATCCAGCCTTAATCCAACACTTTGTTCGAAATCTCATGGGAATAGCTCTTGATCATATCGACGAGACAGCGCAGCCACAGAAGCCCCGACAGGAACTGCTAGATTTGAAACAATCCGGCCACTCGGAAGGTTATCCAGTGGTTGAGAGTCGACTCCGGATTGATGTACCCATGAATATCCTCGCTTCTTCAGATCATGTGCACCTAACATCAGCGAGTTCTCCTAGCAACACTGCAACGGCACGCTTATACTCAATGGATGCTCTCGTTGAGTTATCAGAAGAGGGGTTCGCAAGATTTCGCTGCTTCCACCCACTCCCATCATTCCTTGAAGAGTGTTCCTGGGAGCTTCAGAATTGCGGTTCCTTCGTGACTTCCAAGGTTATGTTTGATGCCGTTCATGCTTTGGCCACCCACTCTATAGAGTGTTGTGCGATTTCGGATGACATCCTAGGAAATTGGGAAACTCCCAGAGACTTGAAAATAGTGGCAACAGAATACGCTTTGAAGGAAACTTTGAACTCAAGCCAAAATGCTGCCGTCAAGGCAGCTCTCGAGTACCCGTTGACGTGCCACCAGGGCCCGCCTGGGTCAGGCAAGACGCATACTATTGTCGAAATCATCAAACAGCTACAATTGTCCGATGGGAAAAGGAGAATTCTCGTGACTGCGCCCACCCACAATGCCGTGGACAACGTCATGAGGAAATACATGTCGGACCGGAAGGCTGGAAACGCTGACTGGGCTGCCATTCGAGTCTCAACAGATGTAGGTTCTCTCGCGACGTCACTCCAAATCATATCTCTAACAAATCATTAGGTCAGGAAGGTAGCCGATGACCTGAAAAAATACACCTGTGATGCAATGGCCGGGAAGGAGATCTATGCCAGCCACGTCGCTCTTAACAAAGCAAGAGATCAAATCAAGAAATGCCGTCTCGTATTCACAACGTGTATTGGAGCCGGCCTAGGACTTCTCCGAGCAGAAGTCTTCGACACTGTCATCATCGACGAAGCGTCTCAGCAGACCGAAGCAGCCTCTCTCGTTCCTCTAGTCAAGGGCTGCCAGAAAGCCATCTTGGTCGGCGACCACGTGCAGCTAGGGCCGACCGTTCAGAAGCATGCCGTGCTGCAGCAATTCGACGTGTCTCTCTTCGAAAGACTCTACAAGCAGCATTCGTTGTCTGAGCACGGTGGTGGAAGACGCTCTAGCAGCATGGAAAGACTCATGCTCGACACCCAGTACCGCATGCACGAGTTTATTTGTAGATTCAGCTCGGATGAGTTTTATGAAAGCAAGCTGCAAACCGGGGTTTCGAGCAGCGACAGACCTCTACCTGAGTGCAATTTCCCATGGCCCCTGATACCAGAGAAAGCGGGTAAGAAGGTACCTCCGAGTAGCAAGGCGAGAATGATATTCGTCGAGTGCTCGACACTTGAAGACCTAGGCCACAAATCCAAAAGCAACGCCGGCCAAACACAGCTAACGCTCGAAATCTGCAAGCTGCTCTGCACACCCACATCGCCAGAAGCTGCATCAGTCAGCGGCAGCAAACCAAGTAAGACGCCTGCACCCAAACAGCAACAGCACTCCATCGCCGTCCTCTCGCCATACAGCCGACAAGTCGAGGTGCTCAAATCCAAGCTCTCTATATTCACCAACGTGGAAGTCTCCAGCATCGACGGATTCCAGGGCCGCGAAGCAGACATTGTCGTCTTCGTTACGGTGCGCTGCAATGCTCATTATGAGATTGGGTTTCTGAAGGATCTGAGGAGGATAAACGTTGCGTTGACGAGGGCGAGGTGTGCAGTTATTGTCGTGGGTCATAGAGCGACATTGACGATGGGGGCGCCGGATGAGGAGAGTACTGCGGTTTGGAAGAGGCTCTTGGAGACCTTAGTGGAGGTGAGGATCGAGGGGTGAGCGGGGACGCTTTGATACCTGGAAGACAAATTTCGTAGTGTATGCTATTCTCATTAGCTATGCTGGTTTAATTCTTTAGTTTCCTGCCAAGTTGTTTTTTCCTTTTTCTTATTTTTAGTCAAAGCTACGCCACAATAATAATAAAAGTTTCGTCGCATGCGGTCAACAGTAATTCATGCGAATCATCACTTGTCATGATATTCTCGTATGCAAACATAGCTGATATGGCTAAACAACGAGCTTACTTAGCTCAACCTTTGAAGATTCATAATCTCAGATGTCTCTTTAAATGTGGAGTCAATATACGCCCCTGAGCGACACGCTCAGTACCCGAGAACTTGGCAGACGCTGTGGGATGAAACCCAGAGACTTGGCAAGCTTTTTGGATCAGGAGCCTCGATGCATAAGCTTCCGCCACCAGTCAATCGAGCTGTGTACGCCACAGTCACAGATGCTCGTTTCAGACAACACCACTGACTTGGCAGGATAGACGCTGTCTATATAGATAACTGCCCAAGCCAGACAAATTAGGGGAATCTTTTCTTGTGTCCTGCACTTTCTCATCTCTGAAGAAAACTCATCCATTTCCCGAAAGAATTCCTAACGAAAATGAAGTCCCTCCTCCTCCTAGCACTCGCCCTGCTCACTCCTCCACTCCTAGCCCAACAGGTCAACATGATCTGGGCCAGCACAGGCGCCTCCTCTCCCCAATGCCGCAGCTGCCTCGACCAGACTTTCCTCTCCTGTCCCGGCAACTACCAAACAGTCTCCTATGCGCAATGCATGTGCGCTGGGGACGGGAACGCAAACACCGTCACCTGCGCCGGCGTGTGTGAGCGCGCCATGCCCGGCCGAAATCTGGGCAATCAGGTTGCTGGCGCGTGGTACAACTACTGCACCCTTTTCTTCAAGGATTTTTGCCCGGATGCAAAGGAGTTTATGGATGAAGAGTTTTATAACAAGAGGTGTGGACCGGATTCTCCGCCGGGGCTGGCCGATGTCTCTGTTACGGGGTAAGTGGGTGTGTTGAGATTGGGTGACGCATTTTTAATTCTTGTGTGAACTAGATCGGCTGTCAGTGCGAGCACGGCGACGTCTACTGGTACTAAGAGCGCTACTTCTGTGCCTTCAGCGACGAGTTTTGGTTCGGGTAGCGCTGCGACTGAGAGCCCCTCTGTGGCAGGTAGTGTTTCCGGGGTCAAGCCGGCGAGTACTTCCTCCAATACTGCTACATCTACTGGGATCTCTACGAGTGCCACAGCAAATGCGGCTGGTCATATATCGGATCCATCAACAAGATGGGGTGTAATGGTGGGGCTAGGAGTGGGGATGGTCGGTATGAATATGTAGGAGGGATGGAAGAGTATTGTAACATATTTGTATACTTAGGCTTTGTTGATGGCATCAAATGTTTGGGTTGTAAGAATAATAAATCATATGCCACCCATCATTACACCAAAGTCCATTTATGTCTGCCATGGGTTATTGCGGTAGTATGGATCTACTTTCCAGTAGCAAGTCCCACATGTCTCAAAGACTCTCGCTTTGTTGTATTACTGACGACCCTCGATTTTTTTTATGCAGTCAATGGCACCTACATACCCTTCGAGCGTGAAAGTAGATCTTGTAATCTTTCTCATTGTTATCGTCTTGAGTGATATACAGAGTATCGATCCAGGTCTTCCTCCTCCCATCATTGAGAATTACCTACAATATCGAAAGGTACGTATTGCAGTCTGGTCAAACCACAAGTTTGAAGACTAAACAAAGTGCTGGTTGAAGTGATACCATACAAATAAGAAGTAGTAAAAGCCACTGTCAGAATTCTAGTAGAGCAAGTATATGTAAGTAACCATAGGAGAGTGCTAGCGACGTAGGTGGGGACCTGGAGTTGAAGCAATCTGCTCTCTCTCCGAGCATCCCAGTGCTGCGAGGATGAATCAAATATTAGGGAGAGCCATCAATCACATGTGAAGTTTTGTGTTGAGTAGTAAGAGTGATGTCATTAAATATTGGTATCTACCCTAGATACTTCAGGCCGCAACGTGTCGAATCGTAAGGTACCTATCAGGTAGGTACTACAGGAAGAAATAGATGTACAAGAACCTAAACTGCTGACCTTGTCATAAAATACATCATTACCCCTGCCAATCTCCCCTCGTCATCTACAGCTGGACTGTGCATGTCGCTTCCCAGATACCTGGTGCTTTCCTAACATGAGTCCCCTGAATTCATAGCTTATTACACGCTTGCTTGTCACGATCTCAACTCCATCTTCTCAAGGGCTTCCCCCGTAATCCTCACCCTCCCATACAGCCTCTATGGTACTCATCCGGCAGCCCTCCACCCTCTTGGCGCCTAGGAACTTAAATCGAGGATCGACCATGGCAAAGAGATCCCTGAACTCCTTCTCCGACCTCTCCTGCGCATTCAGCAACGTCAGCATCACCAAGTCCATCGTGCGCATGATGTTCTCATCCCACGGGTTCTCGGTTCCCGGCTCCGGCAGACAGTGGTCGTTAATCAGTACCCTGGCGCCTTTCTTCAGCGCAGGGACCAGCTGTCGTAGCATGTTGACCGCGTACTTGTCGGAGTGGTTGTGCAGGATCCAGCGGTAGAAATAAATGTCTGCACCCTTGACTGGCTGCTCCTTGTGGAAATCATGCGCTTGGAACGTCACTCTGCTGGCCAAATCGCCTTCGAGTTTAGGCGCCGAAGCGACTGTTTTCGGCAAATCCTGGACGACGAATTTGATGTTTGGATAGCGCTCCGCCAGGGCAATGCATACGAAGCCGTGAGAACCACCGATATCGACAAGCGTGCCGGATGCGGCGTCTAGGGAGGCCCAATCGTAGTTGTCGAGGAGGTAAGAAAGCTCGTACCCTTCGCCTCCAGTCAGGGATGCCATTGCACCTCCCATGCGCTTCGCGCGGAGGGGAGACTTGCCAAAGGTTACGAACATGGGCTCGACATCTGTCGTGTTATTGGCAAGACAGAACCCTGTTTGAGTAGCTTCTGAGGCCGCCGGGTTGAGTTTCAAAGCAGGGATGGTGAGGGATGCTGCCTGTAATGACTGTTAGTGACTGGAAGAAAGATTTATGAAGAAATATGGGGAAAATTAGATATCTCGTGACTGTCACAGGAGATGAAAACTAAGCATCTACTCGTCGGTGGCAGCACAAATTCGAGTTGCATTTCTCGACTTCAGAGCTTGAGGCTAGGGATGAAGTTTCTTCAATAGAAAAGGTCAAACTCACTGGCCACATGTCTTCCGTACAGAAGCCCAACCAATCATTCAGCATCTGATCCTCTGCAAGCACCTTGCTCTTCGCCGTGTGAGCCACCAAGCCGGGCTCAACCTCCTTGAAGATGTTATTCGTCATGGCATGCCTCAAAAACCGCCTGACATTGAGCTCATCTAAGCCCACCTTCTCTGAAATCTCCTTGAACGTCGCGGTACTGCCGACGGGAAATGCCTGAGCAATCTTGTAGTGATAGATGGCGTGCAGGGAGAGTGAGTTGTTGTGATGCCATGACATCCAGCGCACACTTTCTGTCGGGCCTGTCACGAGTTCTGACAGGTCTTTGGTTGCCTGAATGACAATCTCGCGAGAGCGCTTGGCTTCATCGCTAAGTTTGGGGAAGTTGGCTGGCGATGAGATGTCAAAGGTCATAGGTGGCAGGCCGTTTTCCTTCATGTACTTGTCCAGCTTCTCTGTCTCCCGAGTAATAGTTGCTGCCAGCTCAACCAGAGCTGAGGTCGATGGCTTGGATTCATCGATGGTTGCGACATTTGGAACTGCTGCTGTTGCTACTGCTGCTCCTGGCATCTTGGAAGTCGGCGTCATTGAGAATCTCCTGCTCAGCCGCTTGTTCTCGTTATTCGAAGTTGAACTTCTGGAAAAAAGACTCGCCAACGATCCCATACTAAGTCTCTTTCCACCTCCACGCAGCTTCACCATAGTCTTCATCTCGCACCGTTCTATCGTTTGTGATGGAACCTAGGTAATGTTCCACCGTTCACACGCGCATTTCCAGATGTAACGCAAAAGTTGCAGATCGTCTCCAAAATATCCAAACACACCCGTCTTGTATGTTCCCCCGGCCGCAGTCTGCAATCTCCAATTTCCCGGGCTGGCGGTGTTTGTTGTCTCAGTCACCACTTGGCGACTTAGTCCCGCACCCTGGTCTACCAGGATAGCGCTGCCGATCCCCTACAAACAGTACTAAACGATGGCAACAAAACAATAACAACGACAACTACTGTTGATAGAGGCGATAGAAGCAGCACGAGTAGAGACAACGACAATACAAGAAATTGAAGATCAGGGACCATGCATCACGGTAGGCGGCAAAGACCTACCATCGGCGGGGGCGGCTACTAGTACAAACCTAGGACGGGGCCTATCTTTCTCGAATTTCACCTTCCACCCAATGTGCAGCCGCGAAAGACACCCATGCCCCATCCAGCATCGAAGTAACGCTTACGCGATAGCGGCAATAGTCCGCCTGCAGAGGACGCTCGTCTCTGGGAGGAAGGCGTGCCGGAGGAGCTCCCTGGTTGTGACTGGGATCGCGTTTCTGGGACTCCACTTGGCGAGGGAGAACGGAGGAGGGTGGAGACGGCACGACAGGACCAGATGCGATGCAGCGTGAGTGAAGTTGACATAAAGAAGAATGGAAGCCACGCGAGGAGACCGCCGTTACATTTCGTGTCACCTCCTCCACCACCATCACCATCGCGGCTTGGACCCCGAGTCTCGGCAGCTCAATTCTTCTTGTCTACGTGGACTTGCAGCTTCGGAAGATTTTGATGATGTCCTTGACACCCAGCCCTAAGCTTAAGCTGCAGTGACTTTCGGGCTCCGGAATAGTTGAGGAACCTTGTTCTAGTAGAGCCGGGGCCGAGGCACGCAAGCCAATGCAATTCCACTCCACGTGCTGGCTCGATGGCGTCTTGCGGTTCATGTGGCTAAATTGAAGCTTGAAGATGGACGATGGCCGGTTTGGGTGAATGCATGCAGGATATTTCACACACATCGAATGATCTTGATATCTGCCGCGTCTTGGTCTGCTGGGGACGTGAATGCACCAGTGCTTGCCAGAGTGGCATTCCACAGAAGGTGAGTGGGCGGCCCCGTGCTAGGCTTAATCGAGGATGAGAGCCGAAGTGCAACTTTGTTACCGATGTTGGTGATGATACTTGGCAGTTGCCCATTCCCAAATCAATGATGGCTTCATTTCTCGACTCCTCCTCCCCAAGCATACCTTGGAGACATAATGTACCTCGTGCACCTATAGACAGATATGCGGAAGATATCTAGGACTACGGTGTCACGACGAGGAGGATGTCCCCGAACGTATAGAGCTGAAGAGCGGGAAGAGCGCACAAACCCAGCGGAAGGCAAGTAAGGCAGGACCTTGGGAGAGCCATCCAAGCCAAGCCCACCCGTGAAGCTCGTGAAGAAGCCATTGCTGCAGCATGCAGCAGACATATCACTCCCTCATACTGGGACTCGCACTGCTCCTCTCGAAAGTCGCGCGGCCTCATTCTTCATGCAGCCACACACAGAATCGCACCGTCGAACGCGTACCAGCACCACACCGTCCCACATCGCATATCGCACATCACACCACCGATCGCACCGTTGCGAAAGCCGGTAAGATTTGCCGACTGCCAACCATCCACAGGGCATGCACGCACGTACTCATGCACTGGAGTCTACATTGGATCCGGCACCAACACGGCTCGGCGGCGTTTCTCACTCTTCGAATCTGCACCCCCGAGTCCAGGTTGCGCCGAGAGAGGGGCGGGCGGCCATACAGCGAGCGGGATTCCCTCAGCATTGTCAACGGTGAAGCAAGCCGGCTCTCGCTCGTTGGTGATACTGCAACAAACAAACTCTACACTGTCGTCTGCTGGCCCTGCTGCACAGTTGCATCATCGCTACCGCCCCGTGCCCCGTTGTCAACGTCGGACATGGCTCGTACAATTCGCGAAGACTCGAGTGAGTAGTAACATGTTGAATGAAGCCTTCGTCTCGTTCAAGCCACGCACGGCTGGATGTCACACGGCAAAAGTAGTAGTTTCCACATCCGCCGCAAGGCCGCCAGTAGCTCGTATACTCCGCAGCGGTCTCAGTTGGAGCGGTTTCGGTAGTGGAGAGTGCTCGTAGGTCCACCCACCTTTGAGCGAGCACGAGACCGATCGCTAGATAGAACGAAGAACGAAGAAAGAAGCGAAGAAGTGAAGAAGTGAAGAAATCAGAGCTGAGGTACTTTGAACACCATGTTGCATAGAGGTAGGTAGGTAGGTAGTTTTTCTTCATTCGACTTCCTTCACTACCTTACCTTAGTCCCACTACCGTAGTCTCTCCATTCCACAAGAAGGAATAATCTAGAAATGAGAAAAATCCAATACACCAAGACATCAATCACACCACGGCTCCTGAACCAAAGACATACATACATGCATACTCGTATCATGATAGGTACCTTAGATACCTTATCCTCCACAGACCTCACTGAGACATCTCACATACAGATTGGGTGACACACACCACCAGCTTCCTTTCTCTCACCGTCCGTCCCCAGCCCCAGCCGTAGCACCACCAGATACAGATACACATGCATACTAGGTAGGCAGTCCACAGGTCTCACTTCACCAACTGCCGTGTTCGAGTTCACTAGAGGTGCGTCGTCACACACACATGATCCATTCATTCATTAATTCCCGCTTGAATCCTCATCCCCATCCTATTCTCACTGTCACCCACCCAATCAATCAATCAATCCCACTGCTCTCTCTTCCTTTATCCTTCCTTCCTTCCCTTCTTCTCCTTCTTTTCTTTTCTTCTTTCGACGACTCACGCACCCACACACCCACGCACCCATCCCCACATCCATCCATCCATCCATGGTTCCTTCCTTCCTTTCTTCCTTTTCTTCTTTCTTCTTTCCTTCTTCCACCACCCTTCCACCGTTTCACATCATGACACCACAGTCACTCACTCACTCACTCACTCAACACCCATGATGATTGATTGACCCCCCTCCACCTCCTCTCCACCCCCAGATATCTTACGTTGTAAACCGGCCAACGAACGGCCTCCTTAATATTGATGATTGATGATACAATACACCTACCTAGTTACTACAGTAGTTACCAGTCACCACGTATACACAGCCCCTCACCTCACCTCACCTCACCTCACCACACCTCAACACACAGCACCCCACCTCACCACACAACAGAGAACGAGCAACCTATCCCCTAAATAACCCCCTAAACAGCCAGTTTACCAGCAGTATACTAGCAGTACACTCACTGTACCTCCTATCCTATCCTATCCTATCCTATCCTATCCTGTCACATTATAATCTCACAGCACGCGGAACCCACGCACGCAGCAGAATCCCACGCAACCGGACCCAAGTGAACCAAACCCCTATCTGCCCGCATGAGATCTCCACTCCATGCCCATGTCCATCTCCTTGTCATTATCCATGTCCTTGCTCCCTCGTGCTGCGATGCGATGCTGCGATGCTGCATCTCCCCAGTCTGTACCTGAACCTGAACCTGAACCGAACTTCCATCTGGTGATACAGCAGGTACGTGCCTGGAAGTCATTGTGACCGTGACAGCAAGTAGAGATACACACGAGATGTTTGAGTGAGTTCAGCAACACGTTCCATACACCTGGAACGGAACATCTCATTCACTCTGCCTTCAAATCAGGCACAGCTGTGCATCTCGCTGGTCGAGGCTAGCACCTCGTCGCAGTTGGTATAAACATGAATCTTGCAACATGAATCTTGCAACGTGAATCTGAAAGTCATCCCTCTTCGCTCTGAAGATGCCTGAAGATTTCCTGCCCGGCATTAAACGCTTCCCTCCCAAAAGCTCCACAAGACAATGCTCGCTTGCTCAAAATCAGATAGCCACCGACCCAAACCCATCAACTGGATGATATGCCTTCCTCTATGGTATTCTGTTCCTCGTAGATCACTCATTATGTCGGCAAACATTCAACCACGCTCGGGATACTCCACACCCTCTTCTGGTTTCTGCCCACAGATAATGTAGAGGGGCATGTGACTATGCACCCAACCTTCCATATACGCTTTCCTCACTTCCACCAACCACACGTCCACCTGATCTTTCGTCCACTTCAGGCCTCTCGTCATAGGTCCCAGCGCAATTGGTGCGAGACCGTCGATCAAGATTGTCCTCCAATATAAGCCGACTTGCTTCAGGACACGATTTTTTGGCCATGTCCCGATTGGGACGTGGAAGACACGCACAGAGACGTTGACGAATCCAGCTTGCCTCATCATATCTTCGAGCAGTAAAGTCGCATTGAAATTTACACCTAGCGCTGCCAGAGCCTGAATGATGAGCCCCCAATACTGTGCGACAGGGTGATTTGCGGGCATCGAGCCATCATGGCATTGGGGATAGTGGTGGATTTCTTGTAGCTCTAACCATCCTCCAGGCTTTAAGTGTCTATCTTGATCAGTCCAATACGGAACATTAAATTTAACGTGACTACGCACCGAAGTGTCCTCTCGAGGACAACGGGCCAATTTCGGATAGCCATGACCGTATGCCGTGCGTGCACATAGTCGAAATAATTCTCGGGCTTCAACCACGAACTTTCGACATCATCAACCACTGGAACAAATTAGTGGGTTCCCTGGAACGAGCTCGACGAAGCCGGCGGCCCAGCGTGAAGCAATAGTGTAAGCCATAGGAGTAAATAAAAATACTACTTACTAAACTTAACGTTTGGGGTACCCATTCCGGTTGAATGGGGGAGAGATCGACACCCAGGATATTGCTGCCGGGATACATATCACCCACTGTGATGCATCAGCTGTGCCCCTCCGGTGCTTTCCCGGGATTCCAATCCCATCGCCTGATCACGATTCAGATCTGACTCCCAGAGCAGACTTACTTTCTATGGCCCAAATGCCCGTCCCGGTGCCCATATCCAGTATATTCTGCGGATTATCCCCAATCGGCGCAAAGTGTAACCGTTGCCCGCATAGATTCACCATCATCGCATGCTTCATATCCTCTCGGTCTTGCTCGCTATCGTCGTTGGGAAAGTTGTATGTCCCCTCTCTGAATTTGTGATATCTCCGCCCATTCTCAAACGCATAGTCCCGCACACTGGATGCTAACGAGGTTGATGCCGACCCAACGCTATCCGTCTCGTATCCTGCGTCGGAGGAGGAATCGTCGATTTCAATCCCCAGCTGCGCTTGATGGACGGCGGACTCATTTTCGGCTTCGATCACCGCCTGCTGCTCCAGAGGTAGGTCTGCGTATGCGCTGGGAACGAGACGAGGAGAATTCGAAGGCCGTTTCGCCGCCGAGGATTCGTCGTGTGGGGAGTGTGAGCGCTCGCGCTTCCGCGAATTGGACGTGTGCGTGGCGACAGAAATGGCAGAGTCGTGAGGAGAGGGAGGGGTCATGATTGCGTTGCCCAAGTCATCAACGGAACATGAAGGGGGTGCCGGCGACGAGTGGTTTGGTGATGATGTGGTGATGTCGATAGAGCGACGGTAGCGTTCGAGGTCAACGCAGAAAGGTTCAAAGATGTGGCAGACGACGAAAGCTAGAATGCATTATCTTGTCGAATGCCCTGGGGTCCAATCCAGCCCAATCCAATCCAAGCCGATGCAGTGAGTGGGCAGTGGATGAACGCTAACCGGTTCGGCGATTACGTTTTTTTCAGGATCCGACTTCAGGGCCTGCGTGCTGGTGCTGGGCTCCCTGGCGCGAAGGGCTGGGGATGCTGGGATGTGGGATGTGGGTTGTGCGTGGTGCGTGGTGCCGACTTCCCTCTCGGTGCAGTAAGTATTGAGATGGGATGGGATGGGATGGATGGGGTGGGTTAAGGTGGGTTGGGTTGGGATGGGATGGGGTTGCACTTGCACTTGCTCCTCTGCTAGAGGGGTGGAGACATGCAGCAGTGAGCCCAGCCAGAGCATTGCCGAATCAAGAGGCGGCTGTCCGTCCGTCCTTCGCGGCATGCTTCAATGCTTCAGGCGGAGTCAAGTACGAGCGAGACCCGTTCCCTTCCCTTCCCTTCCCTCCCCTCTCCTCCACTCCACTCCCCCTCCGCGCACCTCGCCTAAGGCAAGAGCAGAAGCAAAGATACGTCGGTGCCGAAGGCGAGAACAGCGAGGGGCGACGGCGGATGGGGGTGGTGATTGATGGTGGCCGTGGTGGCAAGTGTCCATCCTGTGCATCCAGGTCCTGTCTGTTATGTATGCCCAGGCACCATGTGTGCTGGACGGTTGGCTTGGCACAAAGACTCCAAGCGGGCAATGGGAAGGTGGAAGGGAGAAGGGAAGGTCGAGATAGGTTGCCTTGCTCCCCGTCTCCCCCTCTGCATGCTACACATCTGCCGGGCGACGGAGAAAGGCCAGTGAGGATCGGTCGCAATCTCACTCTGCACTCTGCACTCTGCACTCTGCACTCTGCACTCTGCACTCAATCTCCCATCTCCATCATCCGTCAGGGGAGCACCACCAGGCGAGCTGTCAGATCGACCACTGGTATGGCCCTGCCATGCCCTGCCATGCTTCTTCATGTGCTGCACTGTCCCGGATTGTACCGCACCGCACCGTACCCTGCCATGCCCTCTGCCTTCTCCCGGGATCGCGATCGCAATGGCAGTGGCACACCACCGGATGTGATGCATTGCCCCAGGATTGGACAATATTTCCTCTTTCCCTCCCCTCCCCTCCCTCCCTCCCTTTGACCCCCCTCCACGACCACGGCAAGGAGGCGAGCCGCTCGTCACCACCCGCCCACACACCAATCACCACCGGCCTCGACCGTTTCAACCCGTGCCTGCACCAGCCATGGAGGATACCGGCGTTCTAGGCCTCGCGCATCGACGACAATCTGATATTTGTAAAAGCCCTACAAATATTCCCCAAGCTCTGCCCGAATGCGAGCGCGCACTGTTCATCCTGAAAACAATGGCTGGTAAGTGAGTGAGTGAGTGAGTGAGTGACTGACTGACTGAGGGTGCCAAGCATGGCCTGGATATCCAAATACCACTTGTTGCTTTTGGCATGCTCGAAATAGCAGCACTGCTGACCACTTGCTCGCGGGCAATGTATTGGAAGCATGAGGTTCCAAGCGGAAAAAGAAAATACATGCCCCGCTGAAGGAGCTTCACGTGCTCCTCCCCCACGCTTCTCGCTTCGAATGGGGTGGGTGTGGGGTGTCTTATTTTGGGCTGTGTCTATGGGTATAACCTGGTACAAGACCGTTTGGGATGGATATTTAAGGAGCGAAGTTGTCCGTCGCTGAGGGTGTAGTTGCGCGTGGGGTCTTGATAGGCTACTCAGGTACAGAGGTACCTGGGCGCTATGTCACATTGTGTCGTTATGAATCGATACTGATTCTTAATTCGGTCAAGGCGTTCGCGTGGCAAGGGATCTATTTTGAATGAGATTTGAGAGACTGAGCGGAACCGTGGAAATCTCTATTCTGCTACTGTCGGTCAGTTGCAACGGGGTCATTATGACCTGAAAATCCACTCTGCAGTCACCATATTGGACATCTATTCGTCAGTAGCTACTGTACACTGCAGCTTTCGGTGTTGATGTAGTATTCGCACACTTGAAAAGGAAACAGGTACACTCTGCCGTCCTCGTATTTCTTACAATCCTCTTATTCTTGACATTCTCGTCGCATTTCTAGTATATCCCCAGCCGCGAGCCCAGGAATGGCATCTCATGCAGCAGAGCATCTCTGAAGTCTAACGTTGTGCATATCTTGACTCCACCTCTGCTGGTCGAGCGATTCTAAGCGTTACCTGTCCCTGAATGCAAGTAAGTGGCTACATATTGCTCTTAGCTTGTCTCGCTGCAGTGAGACAAGCTATCGTCATTTTACCCTCAGATTCGATCCACGGATATGTGTTAGAGCTTGGGGCGCATCGGGGCAGGTTTCGTTTCGATGCTAGGACCCCAATCGGAGAATTCTTGAGCATTTCAATTTCATACTATATCTAACGCCAAACTCAACGATTCTCGGTAGTTTAATTGGGCTGCGGTACTCACCTGTTTCTCCCCAAGCTTTCAGATCACGTTACACCTTTCTAGGCTCTACACCATCCAATCTCGTGAAGTGGACTGCCTCTTCAAGGTGTGGAGGTCCAGCATTACACCGATCTTTCTTTCAGCGCAGTCCAATGTGATAACTCAATCACAGTTTCATTGCGATTTTCAGCGCCTGGATTATTAAGTCGTTGCTGATGTGTTGCGCCTTCACATTTGGTTGGCTCGTGTGTGATGTTTGGGTCAGCTTGCGCTTACGGGGGCATCGTAATCACAGCCACATACATCCCCCATGGACAATTGTTCATGCAGCAGTCTGAGTAACTGAATGTGGTTTTACGAATGATATGTAGTATATAAGAAGTGCATGAGCAAGAGGGTTGAGCTGAAACACTCTATATTACTTTTCTCTACAAACGACACACACGTGCAGGGAGAAATTACAGATCTCGCTCAACAAGATCGAGTTTTAATTAGCTCGAAAGTTTTGTCCTTGTTAGTGTTGATCTTTGAGGATCGAGCCGTGTCACCCACTCTGCTAATGATTACCGTGTAGCAACTCCAACTTTTCCTCGTCCTATCCATTGCAGCCATGATTCCCACCACAGATCAGTCAACGATCCCGACCCCCCGTCATTCCACACGAGAAGACGGAAAGCCCATCCGAGAGGGAGGAGAAAGAGGGGGATTGTTTTGAACGCGCCAGGGGTTAGTTGGTATCATGTTGTGCCTGTGGGATAGCAGCTATCGCGTAATCACGTGGAAGCCTATGGTTCAGGCGTGAAAAGTCTTGTAGAACCAGATTGAAATGAAAAAGAAAAAGAAAATTATGGAACTGGCGTACTAACTTGGAAAAAAAAAACATCCTTACCTACTCTTGAAGAGCGAATAATGAATGCTGATGATAATCGTATGTATGCTCAATGCACACCAGATGAAGCAATCGATCCTTCTCAACTCACTCAAGACTTAATCCTGTGTATCACTTCCCGAACTCCTCAAGAAAATCAAGGCCACTGAAACAGAAATTTTGCCCACGCGATCGAGATCAAAACTCCCTTGGTTGAATTTCTACTTCACACAAAGCTCTTAGTTTCATATAACTCCTAACACTTGTCTCCAGTATCGACCTCCAAGAGCGCCTCTCTATAATTCGCTTTGCAAATTCTGCCTTGTTTGATTCAGTAATTGGCCATGACACTACTTGACATAGATAGGAACCTCCTTAATCAAATCATTTCTAATATGGTTACAAGGTAGATCCATTCATAGACAGTCTATCATCCTGGGAGCTACTTACTCAAAATTGAAAATCTTGTCAAGTGAGTTGAGCCTAGTATTAGTAGAACACTAATGTAAGCTTTATACCTTCGGGTAATTGTAGATTGTAGATAGCAATGTATGCGGTAGCATTACTCCCAGCCCCAAATGTCCTCAATCTGTAGCTACTCTAAACCTGAGCAGTAAGTTCCTTCTTTTCACTTCTGTTTTTCTTCTTGTTCTTGACGAATTTATCAGGTTTGGAGTCAATATCAACACTGAGCTTCGTGTCATAATTCATTTATCTGCTAGGCGTTATGTTTTACGTATAGATTGCTTAAGTGCTCTTTGTTGATCAATACTGCCTAGTTGTAGTCCAAAGAGACACGCCGCTAACTTCTAACACGCTTGACCAGTTGATACATACTGACATATTAAAAATAAAATTGTCGCTAAGAAGCCAAAATCGCCATTACCACATCTTTGACTTCTTCTGGGCTATAGCCTCCTACATTTGCTTCTGACACCCATGTAAGATCATACCTAGGGTTTCAGAAAGCGGAGGTCGGGTGTGCACCCATTTTTCAAAATTCTCCTTATGGTAATGATTATAAGTAACAGCGTTCTCAGATCTCTCGATTTGCAGGACGAGATTCACTTGTGCAAGCGCCGGTCTTTGTCTTTATAACAGGCTATTCATTAATACGGAAATAAGCTCGCTATATGCACATTCATCAAACAAATGTAATATCCTTAGTTCGAAGCTCTGTGGATTCAGCAAGCAAGACAGACTACCGAAGTTCGCTTTTCTCCAAGTTCTGTGTATTAGACCGTCTCTCCCAGGTAACTCGACTTGGATGCTGCGGCTTTGAAAATAGACTCGAGTAATCAGTCTTTGGTAGCGAATGACCCTGTTCATATCCCCAGTGAAAGTCCTGAACAAGTAACGCCACAATCGTCCCAAGCTGTAGATACGCAAAGGCCTCACCGATACAACGATGGCGGCCAGCGCCAAAAGGAAGGTAGGGGCTATTCGTGCCCTTAGCGACGTCGCTAAGGACAGGGTTGGTGGCATCTGCTGTAAGCCAGCGTTGTGGCTCCCAGCGACATGGGTCCGGGAAGTATTCAGCGGATTGAGCGGTTACTCCTGGCGCGGCAAGCAGGACATGGTCCGTTGGGATCGTATAGCCACCAATCTCGAGGGGATTCTTGACTGCGCGCATGATACTGTGGATTGGTGCGTGCAAGCGAAGGGTCTCGCGAACCGTAGCAGCATGCAGAGGTAGGTCGTGCATTACATCGGTGTATGTGAGATCTCTGAACGACTTTTCTGTGGAGGTGTTACTTCTTCTTAGGTTGCGGAGACTATCTTGCTCAGCAAGCAGTGCCTCTTGCACATCCGGACGAGAAGCCAATCGAAGCATAATCCACGCGCCAATGCTAGCACTGCTATGCTGACCTGCCATGAGCAATGCAACTAGCATGTGTGCAATTTCCGTGTCGGGCGGCGTTGTTCCATCTTTGTACTGGCTGTTCATGAGGTTGTAAATCATGTCTGTGGAAGACTCAGGATCGACTTTACTGTTTGCAGGCACAGAAGCGAGCATTTGGCGCCTACGCTGGACGATATCTGTGAAGATGCTCGCGATGCGTTTCTGGGCTACGTCTCGACGGCGGTTAGCTGGTATAGGTAGACTTGGTGCCACGAAATTGATGGGGGCAAAGCCCATGTCGAGATCGTGATACAGAGCTGCAAATTCGGGCCCGTTAAAGCGTTGACGAGCTTCTTTACCCTGGAGAGTACGTGACGCGGTGTAGATTGTAATCTCAGCCATCATAGAAGCAATGTCGATGCATCCACGGCGGCTGCTGGCAAGCGGCGACGTTTCTAGATAGCCATCGACTTGTTCAATAAACAGAGGCACATAAGTGCGGAGACGATCAGCTGTGAGGCCATATTTGAGAAACTAGCCAGCATAATCAGTCATGCAGCAGTGTCATTCTCTGTCTTGAATAGGTACCTTTTTCTGTTCGAGCATCTTCGCATGGGGTACGGCATAACACACACCAGAGCCGAAGACAGGTTCCGTTAATCCCCGGTAGATTTCCTCCGCGTTGACATCGTTCTGCTTTGCATTTAGAACGAAGTCGTTGCCAGCGGTACCGAGGCAGACAGTGGTTTTTCTCCCGAGGAGAACAAATGTGAAAACATCACCATACTATGCAAAATATCAGTAGGTATTCATGAACAACCATATCCAGTCTATACGTACTTTGCTACGGCACCTTCGGAAGAATGCTTCTGGGTCGATACCGTAGTCAATCGTTGACCCTATCCAC
This sequence comes from Articulospora tetracladia, assembly GCA_003415645.1. Lineage (NCBI taxonomy): Eukaryota > Fungi > Ascomycota > Leotiomycetes > Helotiales > Discinellaceae > Articulospora > Articulospora tetracladia. The sequence goes on from PYIV01000013.1 coordinate 925,892, forward strand.
GGAAGCCAGTGAAAGACGAGCGACGGGTTGTGGTCGGACTTTGGTAAAAGCTGTTTCAAAATATGATGAAACCACACAGCCGCAGAGATTATACCAAGTAAACTAGCAAGCATGATGTCTATAAATGAGAAATTGAGTGTGTAACGACTTTAAGACCCTAAGTCCAAAACAGCATCGAACTGAGTGACTTGGAACGAGGAAAGGCTCGTGTATTATACTACCCCTGGTAGAAGGCTTCCAGCCCTCTGACTTCATCTCAAAGCCACCAAGAGATATGATAAGAGTGCTCAAATTCAGTTCGACAGGCGCTAGAACACGGCTTGATGCACAGAGTCGCAAGAAATTGTCTCGGAACTTAAAATTAGCTAGGCCAAGAGCGTTGGCTTATACAGGCATGGTCGATTGGATTTTCGTGTGTGAAGATGGATGTAACGCCAGTTGCGCTACGTAGCAAAACAGAGTCGTAGGTCCAACATGGATACATTTGGGAAAGGCCGCAGGGCGGTGGTGTTTGGTGAGTTGGGAAAAGATTGCAGCTGAAAGCCGCGAGATGACATTCCTATCAAGGGTGGAAAACTACGGGAAGAATGGTGAGGTGCTTTATGCGAGGGGGAAAAGTAATGTGATAGCTGGCCGCCGAGCTTGCGAGACAGCAAGGACAATGGTGAGGAAGCTCGGGCATTCGGTTTGTGGCACCAACCGTCAGTGTTGATGATTAGTCCCGACGCGACCTCAGCCGCGACTCTTGGATCTGGGCTGCGATCTGGCTAGCTGAATCCCTAGGACCCACTCCAGCCGGGAAAAGCAAGCCAAAGTCTCTCAAGCTATGCATCAGGAGTGAGCATGGGTATTTATTTTGCAGTTGACTTCTTATTTCAATGCCTTCAATTTATCGTCCTTTTATCAACATTAGAGGTACCGATATCCTCGTAATGTTCTCACAAACTATATCCCTCGAGGCTCGTTCTGGCCCTGCTGTTTCGACAACGGGACACGACTATGTCTTCGGATACCTTCCAAATCTAGCCGGGAGCTGCATTTTTCTGGCTGTTTTCGGTATATGCCTCCTGGTGCAGATCGTGCAAGGTGTGCGCTACAGAACTTGGTTTTTCTCCTGCGGTGTGTCTATCGGTCTGTCTCTTGAGATCTTGAGCTATGTCGCTCGACTTTACATGCGATGGGACCCCTTCAACCAAGCATGGTTTCTCATGTAAGAGATTCTTCCAAGCCTTATCCTTTGAATGAAAAGTAAAGTCTGACATGAACTGTAGGAGCAACTGCTGTCTTATTCTAGGACCAGCCTTCATGGCTGCTTCGTTGTACTATTGTCTGAGCAAAGTTGTAGAGATTTATGGCAACCATATATCTCGGACGCCAGTATGTACGCTCATCGATGTCACGGTTTTCCCTTAACTCAAAGGTCACACAGGCTCGCTATTATACCATTATCTTCATCTGCTGTGATATTGTAAATCTGGTCTTGCAAGGCACTGGTGGAGGAATTGCATCTTCCGCCACAAATATCAATCTCACGAACGCTGGAATAGACATTATTCTCGCAGGTCTAGTGTCACAAGTTGTCTCTCTCCTGGCTTTCATGAGCCTCTCAGCCAACATCGGATGGAGGGTTTACAAGAGACACGAAGGACTGGAGTCTGAGACGCAGAAATTCACTCGACGACCACAATGGAAGATATTTCTCTGGGGTGAGTAGGCGCACGAACCATTATTCTAGGATACTAACGTGAAGCAACAAAGGGCTCACAGGAGCAGCGCTGGGTATCTTCATTCGTTCCACGTTCCGCATCGCCGAACTTAGTCAAGGATATAGTGGTCCCCTAGCAAACAATGAGGTGCTCTTCATGGTAAGGCGTATCTGAATTAGATATCACTTTCCACTAACACCGACTTAGATCTTTGAGGGTGCAATGATCGCGGTGGCGTCAATTTGCCTGCTGATAGCTCACCCTGGGCCAGCCACAAAAAAAACAATAGAGGGTGTCGTTGAGACACAGGGACCTGAATCATGGCCGGGCTCAAGCGTGGCGTCGGAGAAGGTTGGTACTAATGCGGCAGCGGTTTCAGCTATTCGGAACGAACAGTGATTCGTCAAGAGTGTGGTAAAGAACCCTACTCAATGAGAAATGGTATTGTAACAGTCATGACTGTATAACTTGAATTAGTGAATACCGTCTACGAACACTTTAATTAATCACTCTCGCACATAAGATTTTCGTCCGAAGATTTGCAATTCTCTGTGTTAGCTGACCTTAGTTCTTATCTGCGTAGTACTGGCATGGTCCCGTACCGCAGCGTGAAGGTGGGGTTCCATTTCAGCTGAACCTGCGGTAGCATGCCATTAGATTGGAACATGCAGATACACCAAGATACGACACAAATGCAAGCCACAAAAAGTATTTGCAACTAATTCAGCAGATCTTCGCGCAATCAAATTTCGCTACGAGCGCCAAGTAAGTACTGACGTGGACAGATGCTGACATATGGCTTTGAACATTGAGTAGTTTTGAAGTAGTGAGTGACTACGAAGACATGAATGCTTGACTTTGATGCCACAATCATACACACCCTCCATTGCTCTAACACCCAGCTGCAATTCGTCAAATCGTTTCGGACCACCAGAAGTCTGCCTAGATGAATTTATCCTCAAATCACTCGTCTGTAGTCGCGAGGCACGTCTCTCGACTGGACGAGAAGAAGGATGAACACGCGAAGGTCGAAGATTCTTTGGAATCACCTGTGCTCATTCCCTGGGGTCGACAGGCGGAAGGGTCGTGGTGGACGCCCATCGGAGCAATTGTCTTGCTTGCAGGATGTCCTATATGGATCATCTCGAACTGGGTTGCACTGGAGCACTTCGGTGGATCACTGACTGCTATGCTACTTGCAGTGCAGTCGGAAGGCTTTATCAACTTTGCTTCTCGCTACCACCCAAGAGGCACGATGGAGAGTGCCTTCGAATATACGTTTTGGGTGGCCTTGCAGGCTCTTCTCTATCTCGTCTTACCTGGCCCGCTTTGCAGAGGCCAGTTGACTCCGGCTGGCAATCTTCTGGAATACACGACTAATGGCCTCTCAGCGTGGGTCGTGACGAGTGCTCTTGCTGTGGCTGCATCACTGACGGGCGTGATTGATCCTGCGGTTGTTGCGGATCACTGGGAGGGGTTGCTAGTAGCTATGAATGTGTACGGCTTTGTTTTGTCGACCTTTGTTTGGGCTAAAGCATACATCGCTCCTTCATTCCCCGAGGATCGCAAATTTAGCAGTAAGAGCAAGTAGTCTTAACAAGAGTGATTGTCGCTAATTAAAACTAGGCTCTTGGTTTTATGACTTTTTCGTTGGTATCGAGCTCAACCCTCGCCTCGGAAAGACATTTGACTTCAAGTTCTGGTCTATCAGCCGACCGTCCATGATTGCATGGACAATCGTAAACTGGTCATTTGCTGCGCAACAGTACAAATTACATGGATATATATCCAACTCTATGATTTTGGTCAATTTATTTGCGGCAATATACTGCGTAGATTTCTTTATTAACGAAGATTGGTACTTATATCTCACATGTCCCATGGGCCACTTCTAAATGTTTGACAGGTATCTGAGAACTATCGATATCGGACATGATCACTTTGGTTTCTACTTGGCGTGGGGATCTTCCGTTCTGTTGCCCAACATCTACACCTTACAGTCACAGTACCTGGCAAGGTATCCCGTTGACCTCTCCATAACCCAGGTCATTGCGATTCTCGCCCTAGGTTTTAGCGGCTATGCAATCTTCCGATTCGCAAACCATCAGAAGGATCTCGTGCGACGCACGAATGGCGATTGCATCATTTTTGGCAAGAAGGCAACTTACATTCGATGCACGTATGGTACCGAAGATGGAAAGCGACACGAGTCGCTTTTGCTTACTTCTGGATTCTGGGGCGTCTCCCGTCACTGCAACTACCTGGGTGATTTGATGATTTCGTATGCCGCGTGCGCTCCTTGCGGCTCTTCGCATATCATCCCGTGGTTCTATGCATTTTTCATCACCGCTATCTTGGTGCACAGGGGTTTTCGTGATGAGGGGCGTTGCGCTAGAAAGTATGGCAAGAACTGGGACACCTACAAAGCTCAGGTTCCGTGGAGAATCGTGCCATTTGTGTACTAGTTACGAAAATCATGGACATGCACGAGCAGGTGTTCCGAAAATGAACACGGGCAGTATGCGTTAAAGATTTCCAACTCGTTGCAAGCCTCTCAGCGATTCTTGGGGCATTTTACTCAAGGGAAGTCACCGGAAGGAAAATAGCATGGATTACATCAAGAGATCTAAAGGATTGATTATAGAATATGCTTCAAGCAGTCTTGCTTCACGCTTGCGGCGTCTTGAAAGGATGCAACGATCCCTACATATGTAAATTGGACACTTGCAATCCCAATTTAGAATTTAGATTACGCCGAGAACTTGTTTTCTTATGTCATTGTTATTGACATATGTTGCATGTCAATGTTATTACCTTGTCTAGATCTTACACGGAGTAGCTGTCATATTGAATTGAGTCCTGTTGATACGCAAGAATTGAGCTGCCATGAAGCGCCCCGAATGCAGAGGACGGAGCTTTGTCTCACTTATACGACAACATTGCAAGATGTGGAAACGCCTCAAGGTAGGCTTGGAAGCACAGACCTAGGAGTGCAGGACCGGTTGTTTGTTCCAGAGAGCTTAGCTTCCGTTGAAAGTTTAACCTTAAACCCACTACACCCGACTCAAAAAGCAAATATAAACTGATGTATATTTAAAACGGAACGACACCCGACACCAACGAGTCAAATTTCGTATCCATTTCTGTCGCCCTCCGTCACCATTACATAGCGTCAGTAATCACTTTGATATGATTGCGAATTTGCATCAGTCAAGCAGTAAAGACAGGTATGTGGTGGGGTCCTTACTATCTGGGCCTTGATGGTTGTTTTGCTTACTTAGTATTGTAAATGCCCTGGCCTGATGCCTACTGAGTAGGTATGTTATCTCGAATGAGGCGTAATTAAGCTTGAAGATTATCTAGAACACTTTCCCAAGGTCGGAAAATGGTAGAAATGAGTCAGGCTCGGAAGAGAAGTCTAACCGCACCTGTGAGCCCCATCCGATTATGTCTCGAGAGTCTTGTTAGTTGCTCTCCAACTATACGTATCTCTGTAATGTAATAGAACTCCCTTTCATGATAATCAAAGTCCAAGGTTCAGTCAGCCTTATTGATTTGTATGTTGGTAGTATCAAATCAGGCCTTCTTAACATAGGCTAAATGTTGTATCCTTGCAAGCTCAGTGTGGCACAGTTATGCTGGACATCAAGATATCGACAACACACCCCTCTTCATTCTTTGCCTTTTCATTCTCTCGTTTTATTACTTGGAATACAGCAATATGCTTTGAACTAATTTAAAACCTCTGTCGAACTTTGGCCAGGTCCCAGCACTGTCGTCAAGATGAAAGCACTTCTAGCGTCCGCATCGATCGTTATCGTAGCTCTCAGCCTTGTCTCTGGGGAGTACATTCAAAGTCCCACCTTTCAGCAGAAACCTGCGATCTTGCATCTCGATCCCGAAGTCCCAGCTGGCGGGTTAACCGTCGAAAAAGCGGGGTTTGACTGTCACAAATCTGCCGGCAAGACAAGGATACAACTAACTGTCGAGACAAACCAGTGTCTGGACGGTGAGCTGTATCCCAACAACAATATCAACATCCTTCGAGAGGCGATCTGCGCAGATGGCTCGCCGCCTACACTCAATTACTACCTCCATCAAGGTTGTGGTGGGACGGCTCACCCGTCCACTAAGATAAATTGGGGCAGCGAAGGTGCCTGTTTTTGGTCCGGGCCAACGAAAGAATGGTCGTTAATGTTCAGCTGCGACGTGCCCGACCCTGCCCTCAAAGAGCAGAGTGTTCTTCCAATCTCGACCTCGGAAAGTCAGTCCTCGGAAGCTGTAGTAGCGACATTTTCAGACGAGGGCTGCATGGGTGATCGGACGCTCGCCAAAGCGTTACCAGACAAGCAGTGTCTTGCGACGGCAGGACGAAGCTTCCAAATCAGGACAATGCCGCTATGCGCGAACGGCACTCGGCCGCAATGGGCCAGGTTTGAGGACACAGACTGTGGAGGAGGTCTGGGAGGGAAGCTCTCGGCGGTTTATGGCTTGTTGAATCTGACGGATTGGGATCTGGGAAAGTGTCACTCAACCGGACTCGCTCAGAGCAAGTACAAAATCCGCAGCATGGCGTTTTTGTGTGATGGCTTCTCGAAGGAAGAAGCGGGAGGTCGTGGCGCAGCATTCGTATTAGCGATAATTGGGAGCGTAGCTGGAGCGTTTGTGTTGATTGTAGGCGGGCTATATGTCATCTGGCGTGCGAAGTTTGGTGCAAAGATTAGGGTGAGTTGTTTTAAGAGTTCGGTGATTTACGCTAATATCAATTGTAGGGTCTCTTTGCTCGAGAAGGTGGCATTGCTCTGTGATTTGATAGGATTTTCTCGCCCAGAGCTGTCAACGATGTCTAATGCAGTCGACAATTATGGTGATAACAGAATATTATGCAGCCTATGAAATCTCTATTTGACCTCTTCTCTTTATAAAGTTGAGTATTTGAGTATTTGAGTATTTGATGGACGATGTCTTGGAGAAAATCAAGTATTCGTGGACGCAATTTGAAAGCACTGTGTAATCGCATCGGCAGTTAGTCGAGCTGATTCGTCACTGCTATACATGAATCCAGTAGGCTATACATCTCCTCAGTGTGTGTTCCAGTCTTTAAGAGAGAGTCTCATATCAACAGAAATGGAGATGGAGAGAAGTTTGTACCTTCATCACATGTTTGTAAGGAGGATTTAGCTAAAGAATGGAGCTAAGGGACAGTAATTTGGCTGGCACTCGAAGGGTAGAAGAGTAATTAAATCTCATTGTTAGAAGCGTTATCGATCCCTTTTATTTATATCTAAATATACCTATAGCTTTCAGCTATAACTCCGTAAATGCTAAAAACCCCCAACCCTTCTATTTTCCAGTCCTTACAACAGGACAATGTTTTATCTATATCTTGTATATACAAACATCTGGCCATGCCTTCAAGGCATAATAAGACCTGTGTGCGACATTATTGGAGAATAAGTGCCTTCCGCTAATTTTCAACAAGGCCATTCAGCTCGGTTTGAATCAACCCAACAGCACTGCAACAGCTCCTTCCCACCCCTCTAATTCCAAAAAAGCCGATCAATTGCACGGATAGTTTGGCATCTTCGTGTTGCTCTGTGACCAATTGTCAAAGGAAACCTCAGCGTCGCAAACTGGAAGTTGGACCACACCCGGTGATCGAATACCCGTGTCGTAGATTTGGGATACAGTACCTGAACTTCCGACGTCCGCAGCTGGCCAGCCGTTCTTATTGCCGTATGCTTTGTATCCGTTGAGAGCACTTGGGGATAGTTAATATTGGACACAATGCAAAGGGGTTTCGCAATAGGAGAGGACAGTTACTTACCCAATGATGAGATCCTCTTTGGTCACTCCTCCAAACTGTGTCCCATCCAGTTTGTCCATTCCAGGCGGGATCTCGAACCAAGTGGATGGACATGGCCCATCCTCGCAAATGTTTGGGTCTCCTTTAGGTGTCACCAGGAAGTAAATCAGCCCGTTGTAACAAGTGGATGCGGCTGCGAAATCTTCGTTGCGAATCAAGTTCGGAAGGGGGTTCGTTGTCCCACAGGCAGCTCCCGAATCGAGGACGAATGGATAGAAATCCTTGTTGCTCATTCTCCAGGCCTTGGGGATCAGATACGCGTAGACTGCTCGCATGATATACTTCTGAAGCTCCAAGTCCGAGACTAGATCCATTACAAGCATCTTGCCGTCAGAAATCAGGCTAGTTAGCTGAGGCAACGACGACAGCGATCCACTGAACATCTCCTCGTTTATGGCATTGATAGTTTCGTACCAGGCAGTGATCAGGGTACCCATAGCAACCTCGAGTTTATTGGCTAGATCTAACTTAGAGCCACTAGAGAGAGAGGGTTATTAGCTTAAGAGCGTTCGGTTATGTAGGACTGGCACTCACGACAGCGTCGAGTCTTTGGTAAGAGTAATGCCATTCGAGACCCCTGCATTGACGACATCCTTCAATGTTGATAGGTGGGTATCGTCCTTGAAGACTTTCGATTTTTTGAGCACTTGGGGAGCCGTTAGCTTTTACAAATTATTCATGCAAGAGATCGTTCTTACATATGTTCCATGTGGGTGATGCTACAAGAGCAAATCCGACACCAACAAAATCCAAAAGGACCTTTGCGATGGTATTTGTGTCTTTGATTGGGGCAAATGATGACGAGAAGGTGCTCATAGCACTTGTCATTTGACCTTGAGCGTTGCCAATTGCGTTGTAGAAATTCAGGTTGATCTGACAATGTAAGCTTTTTAACAGGTCTGGGAGGGAGGTTGAATATCAATATACTTACACGACTAACTTGCTGCAGTGAATTCAAAATGAAATAGCCGGCCGGATAGTTCGTGTTGGGGCACTGCACGGTGCCTCCACAGCCGTTTGCAGGAGCCGTCACGCTGCATTGCATGCCTTCCGGGCCATGGAAGAAGTTGCTGACAAACCGAGGAAAGTCCAAACTTCCCGGGTTGGCACGCCACGCCGTAAGCACCGCAGCCCACGCGCTGGTGGCATAGACCGCACCCCAGCGCTGAGTGGGATCGATGGAGGCATCGATGACCCCCGAGTCGCTGCACGTGACCTTCTGCCATCTCGGATCGCTCACAGTGCCTCCAAAGCAGCCGTTGTACCATTCTGTGACGGCTCCTGACGCGGGTGTAACCCACAGAAAGTCCGCTCGTCCTTCGCCGTGCAAGTTGGCAAACTGAACACTCAGCCCATTAGATCCAACCCCCGTCGCGATGATCCCTTGCGGATACCATTGCCAGACATCTCCTGATTTGGCTCCTCCATTTCTCCATTCGGTGACGGACCCATCGACCGGATTCACCCACAGATAGTCTGCAAGCCCGTCGCCATCAATGTCGTGGAACTGGATATCTGCTCGGGACCCTCCAACTCCCGTGGCAATTTTGCCTTGGTTGGTCCAGATCCAACCGTTTGGTCCATTCCCTCCGTTCAGGTATGCCGTGACTGCTCCGTTCGTGTCCACCCAGAGATAGTCGGCTAAGCCATCGCCATCGATGTCTGCAAACTGAACACCTACACCGGCTCCAATGCCAGTTGCAACTTGGCCACGACTAAAGATCTTGGAGTCAGAAGTATCCTACTATTGTTTTGGGGGGAGGGGAGATGGAGCTGCTTTTCAGGTACAGCTAAAATCACATACTTTTCCCAGATCCAGCCGCCAAGTCCAGACCCTCCGTTGCGCCAGAAGTTCACAGCGCCAGATTTCTCGTCAACAACCAGGTAGTCTGCCTTTCCATCTCCGTCTAAGTCCGCTATGCTGTGGAAGAGAGTAATGGTTAGTTACGTTGACGACCGAGAGTACGGATGTGCGAGAGCGGGGTGTGCAGTAGGCAATGAGTATGACAACGCAGAACCCCACACCGAACTCGACCAAACGAAGAGAGTAGAGGCCAAAGATGGGCGGGCAGGAGAAGCAAGAGAAAAAGAGACCCTCCGTTAAAGAACTTACCGAACATTCTTCCGGGAACCCGCACCAGTAGCAATCTCCCCCAGACTTTCCCACTTCCACCCACCAGGAGAACCGGAGTTAGCACCGCCATTGTGGTAGGCAATGAGAGCACCATTTGGGGCCATAGCCAAGTAGTCATCACTGCCGTCTCCATCTATGTCTCCAAATTTTGTTCCGTCTCCGACGACGTATGTAGCTCCAGCACCAGTGTTCAGCCAGACTTCAATAGCTCCCTCGGCTTTGCTGACCCTAACATAGTCCTTCTTGCCATCGCCATTCAGATCTCCAAAGATGATCTCATCTCTGGAAACGCCTACACCCGTTGCGATTTGGCCCACATTGAGCCAGTCAGGAGTCATTCCCCTCGAGCCGCCACGAGTATTGATGAAAGCGAGTATAGCCCCATTTGCAGCAAGCTGGACATAATCGGCGCGGCCGTCGCCATTCAGATCGTGAAGAAAAACACCTGCGACATCACCACCGACGCCTGTTGCAATTGCACCCATGGTCTGCCACTCAGGGTGATCACCATAACCGCCGTTGCGCCACGCCCTCAAAGCTCCGCCAGGAGCAACAACGAGATAATCGGCACGGCCATCCCCATCAATGTCTGCAAAGCGTGTGTTCGTGCTTGTGCCTCCAGTGTCAGAACCAGTGACAATCCGTCCGATAGGTATCCATAGCCATTGACCTCCTGCCTGTTCTCCCCCGTTAATCCAGGCAGTAACATCTCCATTGTCGGCGACAAGTAAGTAGTCGTCACGGCCATCGCCGTTGATGTCGGCAAATAGGATGTTCTTCGCTGGGCCAACTCCAGTTGCGATTTGTCCTTTGCAAATCCAATTAATGCCACTTCCAGCAGTATAGCCGCCATTAATGCAGAGCAAGGTTGCGCCTGTAATTGGGTGCAGCCACAGGTAGTCATCTCGACCATCACCATTCATGTCCGCCAGCCGAACTCCAGCCCCCATCGGGTAGAGAAATACGTCAACCCCAACATGTCCGGTAGCAAGAATTCCCACTGGCTGCCAGCCACCGACAAAGGGGGAGTCTCCTTTACCAACACCCGAGGCAATTGTACCTTGCCCTTCCCAATACAGGTAGGTGCTACAAGCATTACCAGTGGTTGGCTCAACAGCGATGGGTTCAGTAATCCACCCCTTGCTACCGGCTTGTTCCAAGCCAGCGAACCATATTCTTGCCATTGTGAGGTAGCCGATGTCGTTGGGATGCAAGTCGTCTGCGAGCTCCGTCTCCTTAAGAACACTCATATCCACCACGAGAGCTTTCGCCCCGGAATTGACTCTAGATGCCACAATTCCAGGAACGGCAGCGTTGAAGATGCTTTGTCTCGCAGCCACGTCTGGTTTGTTTTTGACAGAGGTGATCTTTGCGACCAGAACCACGGCATCGGGACACGCCGCAATGACTTTGTCGAGAAGGCGTCCCAGGCGATCTGGTGCGCCCTGGACATCGGTATTTCGATCGACATCATTCGTTCCAGCCATCACCAAGATGACATTGGGTCGTTCTTTGATATTGTTGCTGGCGTATCCAGCGATGTCGTCGATCAGTGCTCCAGGATGGCCTTCGTTCTGATTATTGAGCATGCTCCCTGACCGCTGAGACCCGATATACTCGACTCCATTCCCGATGAGCTGATCGAAAAGGTAGCCTCGGTATCCGTTACCATGGCTGCTTCCAGATCCCCAGGTTATGGAATCCCCGAGTGGCATTATCCTCAACGCGATGCCATTTTCAATGGAACGGGTTCCCAATATATCTGCGAAAGATCTTGTTTCTGTGGTGTTCCTCCTCCTCGGAGCGGGCGAAGAAACTAGTTTGCACTGGTTAGCTTGGTGCAATCAATCATGGCAGCTACTTGAAGAAATCGAGAGTAAAGGAACGAAAGGTTAGGGATCAACATACCACAAGTGACTGCAAAAAAGGCAGCTGCCAAAAAGCTCCCAATAGGTTTCATGTTGACTGCTGAATGTAGTGACTGGAGTTCACTGAAATTTAAGTCTCTCATGGAGCTTTCTCTTAGTCTTTATACATCTACCCATGTTGATGTCTCATCCCGCTCGACATGGAGGGAGTTCATCTCACTCGATTTGATGTACTACGGAATGATTATTGCTTGTAAGAATTACCTATGGTACCTGTGTAATTCGACTAGAGCGTTCAACGTCGCGCTCGCCAAGCTGCTCGGAAATACCCGCTTCAGGGATTCACAGCCCTTTTGAATATGCAACACGACCCAAGAGTGGTACCTGTAAAGACGCCAGATGATGAACTCACACAAAGGAGACCTGTAATTCGTAGTTTCCGACGGCAGGTAGAGAGTAGACAGTCAGCAGCCTCTGCAAATCGGTAACGTTCGCCGTGGTGGCATATTCGGCTATCGCTAAAAGCAATCTCAATCCGGAAACTTCCCCGGCACCATCATTTATGCATAAGCCCACGGTGAAGATCTGAGGTAATACTATTTGCCCAGAACTTGGCGAGACCCATTTGTTGTCGCTTCGGGGAAAACCCCAGGCCAGTAACCAATCAGGAGCTGCGGTTATGTCCGGTCTCCCTGCATGCACAGCAGTGAGCTACCTCACTATACATCACACTGAGCCAGGCTGAATGGCAAGATGTACCCCAAGAGAGCCTGGCCGGGCGGTGCACGTGTGTGCATGCATAGGAATGCAGTACCTGGCTGTGTACCAGCGGTGTAAGGCTGAGATTGCGAGAGAGCAAAAAACGGGCTGAGCTCGCCCTGGGCTATTTACCCGTTCTTGACACCTACCGAATCTAGGATCGTCCCCATAGAAGGATTGCGAGGTTTCGGTAGAGCCGTTGGGGATTCCATATCGCTTCTCTATTCGTTACTTGGTGCCGGGAAATCTCCTGCCAAGGGTGAGGACTGAGATGAGATGCCAAGTTCCTGGAAGTACTCACAGGTCGACAGTTTGCAAAATTCCCGCTGCAACATTCCTCACTCTCCCTCCAATTTTTCCTTCTGTAAATTAATCTTCGCCTGCACCTATTTCTACTCTTAGCACTTGAACGTCTATCTTGCAAAGCACTTGAAATTAGAGGTTCTTGCGGCATGCAGACGACGGGGAGTGTGAGGTTGGGTAGTTAAGTTACCTACATTCCACTGTGATGTGACAGTCTAGCCTATCTGAACAAGAAACATGGAATACAATGTCTGGTAGTTGCAGTTGAGACGAGTTTCTTGTAATAAGTAAAACCCTCTTGAGTTTATGTTCATCACTCATCTACTCTCTTGATGCTGATCGCAAGCTGTCATGAATGAGGCTGTGACATGGTTGCATTTACATGACTGCAAGCTGATCGAAATTGCTATGCCAAGTATCCCTACCTAGTTACTCGCCATTATTTCGTCTACTACACGATCATCTCGTAAACACAATTACAAGTTATAGTCGAGTACAATTATCTCGCAATGCCATGAATGTCGAGTTAGAAAGCCTCATAGCTATGGCCGTGATAGACTAAATAAAACCACACATCCGCCGATTCCACGAGTGCCCTGTATCCTTCAGATAACAAAGCCTTGTCGAGATGGTAGATCCTACTATGCCTACTGTAGCTGTGCCTCTGAGAGCCAACCATGTGTTTTGAATAGCGCGGAGATCTCGTAAGATTCAGAGCCGCAGTACCTAACAACTATACCACAGCCTTAAAAGTCGCACGTAATGCGTTTGATATTGCCGTTGAAAATCTTGCCAAATTTATATCTTATCCTTCTATTATCGCAAACTTTCTCTCCTCATTTTACTAGTCTCACCAAGTTTTATACGACCACTGCTTTACTCGCATGTTGAAATATCTATTTTTAGAACCCACAAACGGTTGGTGGCGTCCTGCTGCTATATTCTGTATATAATAATCCACAAGGCTTCAGCTTTTCAACCAGATTTCACTTCGAGCGCTTTTCCTCAATCGCAAAGTTCACGATTCCCCTGCTCAAGTCAGTTTGAACATTGCTTTTTGAGCTTCTCAGTTCCTCTGGGCGCTTGAATCTACGTTTCAACTAGCTCAAGCTGATAAGAGTTAAGCATATTCGAGAAACGCCTCATAGACTCTGAGACTGACCATCTCAATCTAATTACGGCTCCAAAAAGATCAAGACAAACGGTATCTATGGCCACGCAAGACTCTGCTAAGCCTAGAGCCAATGCCGATTACACCATTGGATGGGTGTGTGCTCTGCCAAAAGAGCAGACAGCAGCGACGGCCATGTTAGATGAAAGGCACGGCGGTCCCGTGGAGAAGCCGCCCAATGATCAAAACACATATACTCTTGGGTCATTTGGTAAGCACAATGTGGTTATAGTCTGTCTACCGCAAGGCAGGATTGGGAACAACGCAGCAGCAACAGTTGCGACTCAAATGATTGACACTTTCCCCTCTATAAAATTCGGTCTGATGGTTGGCATCGGCGGTGGTATCCCCACCAAGGTCAGACTCGGTGATGTCGTCGTCAGTGCTCCAGCAGAGACGTATCCAGGGGTAATCCAGTGGGACTTAGGAAAAGCGGAAGAGACAGGCACAGAAGGAGACTTGCATAGCTTCAAGCGAACAGGATCACTCAACAGTCCACCAAACGTTTTACTAACGGCATTGACAAAGTTGCGGACAGAGCATGAAATGAATGGACCACAGATTCCTCAGTATTTGCAAGACCTGAAAAGAAATTGGCCAAGGCTGGCAGAAAAGTACACAAAATCCAGCTCACTTGAGGACGTCCTGTTCAGAGCAGAGTCTAGCCATATCAATGCAAACGTTATACCATCGGCAAATTCTATAGAGAGCGACGTCGAAGAGGAGGAGACCGAGGAAACGAATGATTGCCGGTTCTGTGACAAGACCAAAGTTGTCCGAAGAAAACCGCGAGACATGAAGGTGCACTACGGTTTGATCGCGTCTGGTAACCAAGTTGTCAAGAACGCCGTGTTCCGAGATGCACTCAACAAGAGACTCGGAGGAAATGTGCTTTGTATCGAAATGGAAGCCGCGGGGCTGATGAACAATTTCCCGTGCATGGTCATTCGAGGAATCTGTGATTATGCAGATTCACACAAGAACAAAGACTGGCAGGAGTATGCTGCAGCAGTAGCCGCCGCATTTGCCAAGGAACTTCTATCAATGGTACCGGCCCAGGCGGTTGAGCAAATGGTCCAGGTCAATAAAAGTAAGCATCGACCTTTCTGCCTCATTCGATGGGGCTTCGCCGTCACTCTCTAACAAAGCGCAGTCCTGTCCGGCATCAGTCTCCATGTCGAGGAGGTAGTTAGCAGACTTCGCTCCCAACAGAGGGACCAAGAGCAGCAGGCTATTCTCGACTGGCTGACGCTGGTTGACTACGCGCCCCAGCAGAACGACTACTTCCACATGCGGCAGCCGGGAACGGGCAGTGGCTGTTGGACTCGCCCGAGTTTCAGACGCTGCTAAATGGAAAAAGTCAGACGCTGTTCTGTCCCGGAATGCCAGGCGCCGGAAAGACTATTCTCACTTCAATCGTCGTTGATAAGCTCACATCGCGCTTTCAAGATAATGAGAAGACTTGCGTGGCATACATCTATTGCAACTTCCGCCGCCAAGACGAGCAGAGGATCAGCGATTTGCTAGCCAGCCTCTTGAGACAGTTTGTAGAACCCCTCTCTTCTGTTCCACGCCCTGTAGAAGATCTCTACAACCGGCACAAGACTCAACGTACACGGCCGTGCCTGAAAGAACTCTCAAGTGCTCTTCATCAGGTTGTCGGCGAGTACTCTCAAGCATTTATCATTGTCGATGCCCTGGACGAATGCCCAGCTACCGACGGATATCGCCAACGGCTCCTAACCGAGGTTTTCAGCCTGCAAACCCAAGCCGAGGTAAATATCTTTGCGACCTCCCGGCCTATTTCAGAGGTTGTGGATGAGTTTCGCGCATACATGTCAGTAGAGATCCTAGCTACTGATGACGATGTTCGTACGTATCTCAGCGGACATGTGTCACATTTGCCGTTATGGGTCAGAACAAATCTTAGCCTGCGTGATGAAATTATAAATAAGATCAGTGGCGCAACAGATGGAATGTAGATAGATTATTCGCATGATGAAGATTTTTTACTAATGAAGTCAGGTTTTTGCTTGCCAAACTCTACATTGGCGCTTTAAGGGGCAAAAGCTCGCCAAAGGCAATCCGAGACTCCCTACAAAACTTGGCAACTAGGACTAATGCATATGCCACCGCCTATGAAGAGGCAATGGAAAGAATCGGACACCAACTCCCAGACGAGACGGATCTCGCGAATCGGGCTCTATCTTGGATTGCCTTTGCAAAGAGGCCACTCACTACAAGGGAACTTCAACACGCACTTGGAGTCGAAATTGGTAAATCGAAGCTGGATAGAGAAAACCTTCCACCTATTGAACAAATAGTTACCGTATGTGCTGGGTTAGTTATAGTGGACCAAGAAAGCGAGATCGTTCGATTGGTGCACTATACAACCCAGGAATATTTCGACCTGACGTGGGGGAAATGGTTTCCAAGTATACAGGATGATATAACAACAATCTGTGCTACATATCTCTTGTTCGATGAGTTTCAAAGTGGAGGTTGCCGAGATGATCGAGAGTTCGAAAATCGGCTACAATCGAATTGCCTTTACAGCTATGTATCACATCACTGGGGAGATCATGCACGGGAGACGACGGGAGTAAACCCAGTACTTATTAGCTTTCTCGAGACAAATGGCCAAGTGGAAGCATCAAGCCAGGTACTACTAGTTGAAAACATGACGTCTATATACCCGGGCTGTAGTCAATACTACCCAGAGCAAATGACAGGACTACATTTAGTTACAAACCTTGGGCTTAAGGCTATAACTAAGACACTCCTCGAGCGGGGCGCCGACCTAGGTACGGTAACGACGTACGGGAAGACGCCCCTTCACGAAGCTACGGTACGCGGGCACCTCGAGGTCGCCCGGCTCCTCCTTGAGCGGGGTGCAGACCTAGGCGCGGTAACGATATCCGGGGAGACGCCCCTCTACGGAGCGGTGGCGAGGGGACACCTCGAGGTCGTCCGGCTCCTCCTCGAGCGGGGTGCAGACCTAGGTACGGTAACGTTAAGAGGGGAGACGCCCCTTTACGAAGCCGTAGCGAGTGGACACCACGAGGTCGTCCGGCTCCTCCTCGAGCGGGGTGCCGACCTAGGTACGGTAATGACGTACGGGAAGACGCCCCTTTACGAAGCCGTAGCGAGTGGACACCTCGAGGTCGTCCGGCTCCTCCTCGAGCGGGGTGCCGACCTAGGCGCGGTAACGATATCCGGGGAGACGCCCCTCTATAGAGCGGTGGCGAGGGGACACCTCGAGGTCGCCCGGCTCCTCCTCGAGCGGGGCGCCGACCTAGGTACGGTAACGTTAAGAGGGGAGACGCCTCTTTATATAGCCGCGGCGCATGGGTACCTTAATATTATCCAGCTCCTCCTCGAGCGAGGTGCTGACCCGGGCGCGGTAACGTTAAGAGGGGAGACGCCTCTTTATATTGCCGAGGCGCGTGGGTACCTTAACGTCATCCGGCTCCTTAAGAAAGCTATAAAGATAGGTCGTAAAGAAAAATAAATAGAGTCTTTATAACTTAAAGTATTACAGAAATGCTTTTAAATAATAATGCTTACTTATAAAGTGTAAAACATTTCGCCTTCCAAAGTAACCTATTTCATCATCAAGATCAATATCTCAGTGAAGAAGAAACTATACCTTAAATGACGAGCTGTATAGGCTAGAAGTCGCCTAAGTCTATTATATCCCCCCTTTTACATAAGCTCCCCTGTCGAATGCCTTAACTTGAAACCCCTTTGAAGTGAACCGAACAACCTCTATGTTTACATGTACTATGCTCTCTGGCACTTATACTCAATATAATTTGATTTCAAAGAAAGTGATATGTCAAGGGGAGGAGGGATGTGATTCTTTGGACAAGACAGTGTAAAATGACACACAACGAGAGGGTATCAGATAGAGGTATAGGGCAAAGTTAGCGTTTTGCAGTTATATGAGCGATGAGAAGCACATTTCTAGTGAATTTCCACATTCGAGTTGCTTTGAATATCTTAGGAATCATCGAAAGCTCAAGTATGTCCCTCTCTCTTTCTGCCTGTCGTTGTATAGATAAAGCAACCTCATCACTTGAGAGGAGTTTTCACACTGACTCACGAAACTTAGATCGCTAGTAGCACGTAACTTATAATATAAACGTCAAGAAAGAGGCTTTTACTCTTAACGGTGCGCTTTTCGCCAAGGTGGTAATGAGAAATTTATATTATTTTACCGTCAGTATGGTACCAAGGAAGGAGGTGGGCTGAATGACGAGCTAGACGAGCGAGAGTAGATTTCGAAGTGGAAGGCTGAAGAAAAAGTTCACTGGAACATTGAAGGGACGTCAAGCGATATCTTTGTGTTTTTCAGTAACAGAGTAGATCTCTCACCCAATTCAAAGGAACATAAGCATGGCATGCTCACTGTCTGTTGTGCTTTGCTGTTCAAGGAAGAGGGCTGTCAGCAATATCGGCAGGGGAGCCGAAATTCGCGGCTTCGAAAGAGATGGCTCCTCTTTCCACGCAATCCTCCAACAGCCCCCTATTTTCTGCTAGTGATAATAAATTTTTATGCCGAGATCTGGAATTTGGTCCACATGATCTGATGTGGGTCGGAGAATGGTTATAAGAGATCCTGTCGGTTGATTTGAATGGTAAGGAAGAACACCAGTGTCTTCGAGTCGGACAAACCGACAATGACAGATGCATTACGCTCGTAGAGGTAGCCCAGAATACCAAAATTTTCATAAAGCATCGTTGACAGCGGATGACTGAAATCCATCAAAATCGAGGCACCTTTAATTGCAAACTAAGAAAGTCGTTCCGATAGTGAAGGCTATTGATATTTAGGCGGGAGCCTTAAAGCCACATTGAAAAGATAATGCAACGAGAGCTAATATAAGAGGTAGATGTCTGTGATTGAGCTTGAATAGAGATGTGCAATGCGACAATTTGGAAATATGAAACACCGAAAGTTTACATATGGCTGACGAGATCGGCTTTGCTTGTCCTGACCTGCGAGTCGGCGCGGTAGCTTGGATATCGAAAGTAGTGTGGGTCATATTCTGAGCTATAACCAGCGCTTCATCGACTGTATAGCAGAGGCCGGGGCGGGGCGCCAATTGGTTAAGGATACTTTGGCATGAAGTGTGCTGAGCATGTCACAAGATACTTGAAATACGCAGAGGTCGAAAATTTTTGTGTCACGATACGCAAAGGTGTTTAATTGTTAAGGTTTATGCCATGAATGACAACTGGCAGGTAACCACTTCTTCACGGAGAACTACGCACCCAACTACTCCGTTGCACCACCCTGAAGCCAGGTGAGTCAACTTCAACTCTGGGGTTTTACTCGCGCTTAAAAAGGTACCGCTTCTTTCTGATTTATAATCATGATTTCTGCAGCATTATTGTCAGAATAAGAAGGAAAAGTCTTGGAGCTTACTCACGATAATGTACTCGACCTAGAGTACACTTCCATGTAGCTCGTCTGTATTGTGATTGTCTGAGTCATGGCAGCCAGAAAGTCGAAGTTCGAGTAGTTTCTTGATTAGTTCTTTGTTGAATGAATCATCCTACTTGAGGACAACTTGGATAATTCGTATTGATGACAAGAACCAAATTTCGTCCTCATCCTCATACAAGCCACATTTGAACATGAGGCGGGTTTGTCCAGTGATTGTCTAAACCGTGCTTCAGCTCCCACCTGAGGCTCTCTACATACCAATGGATGTTTCTGATTTCTGATCCGACAGTTTCCGAATCGACTGCGGTGAAAATAATTCCATGCCCATCTTCGGTTAAATGTCGCTGTTGGAATCTCCGGTCAACATCCTTTGACATTACCAGCGCAATCGTTTTCAAGTTCGGCATGAGCTTTACCTCGCTCAGCGAATCGTATTTGAAAACACGTAGTATTTCCCACAGATTTGAGTCGATAGCACAGTAAAGGATATTCTTGCTATGTGGGCTACGTGCAAGGTCGAGGGAGAGATCGCCGCTTGGACTACAGTCCAAGTGATCGAAGAAGACAGTATCGCGAGCGAAGTCGACAAAGACGGCAGAGTCGTATCTTGGAGCAAGGATTAGGTTCGTGTATGTGGAGAGGAATAGAGCTCGTGATTCAACGCATGCATGGAGAAGGGCGGGCGGTTCGCATGTCGAAGTGTATTGCTGAACAGCACGATTGTATCGCACAGACACAACGCGGGGTTCGGGGAACGCATGCTTCCAGATCTTGATTCGTAATTCGGATGGGAGAGTAATAAATTTGTGGAAAGTGAGAGGTGATTCCATGGTTGGTAGGATGTGGAGAGGTTGGTCGCAGACACTGTGCGATGTGCTGCAAAGTAGAAGTGGAGTGTTGTTTGATGACGGAGACGACGAAGAGTCGCAGGTCACGTCAGGTAGATAAGGTGAGAGGAGAGCAAGGCTGGAGGTTAGCCTTGTGCTACCCGGAGCTAGCTCCTACCGTCTAGCTCCGGGCGGGTGGAGCATCCCTGTCTCCATGTCTCCACTCCTCACGTCCCATCTTCGTCCCTCCCGTTTGCCGCTTGTGTGGCCGAAATCCAGAAGCCAGCTCAACACAACACACGGATCTTTACCATTCATATCTTTCCATTTGTTACCGGTAAGAGACACGCGCGCAATCAACTGACATTACTAGCACCCACATACCTCGCCCTTGCCCGCCGTCTTCCTTCCTCAATCAGCGCACACGCTGTTAATAGGACCATCAAATCCCAGTCACTACACTGCGCTGTTCTTCCCTTTTGCCAAAACTCTGCATCCTCATGTTTATGTTTCTTCAGGAATAGTGTCCCCTCATCTTTGTCAGTAACCCCTGACAGCCCTTGTAAACAGCCAACACCTCACCCATTCCCTCCTCCACCTCGCCTGTATCCCCATCTTCTTGATTGCCATTCTCGCTTGCTTCCAACAGCTTTTCCCTAAGCTCTAAATCCGGCTGGTCGCCAACGTACCTCGCCTTTGTCCTAATCCATACAAATGTCCGCCTCTCTTCCCTTGGACCGAATTCAAATTCGTGTTTGGTCTTCGACCATTTAGACATGCATCGCAGCTCCTCGAAAACCACGTCGTCCGTATCTGGGTGTCCGAGTCCAACAATATCCTTGCTGTTCCAAGCAAGTTTCATAAATCCCAAAATGGGCCCGTCTTCAGTAACGGAAGTGAGGACAATTGAGGGCTTGCCGAATGTGAAGTACTTGTTGGTGACGTGGAATAGGGGTGCTGGGGAAAGTGTTGAGGAGATTGAGAGATTGTACAGGCCAGAATTGGTGACTTCTAGAATCTGAAACTCTTCTGGATTGAGAATTTGGTTGGAAGGCCTCTTGGGGGAAGCCTGCGTTGTTGTTGCGTTCATGTCGTACTTCTAGCCGTCCGCTATTTATCTTTCCCAGATAAGACGTAATGTTTGGTATGTCGGATGTTTAAGTAAAGAGTTTGCGAGACCGATGAAAACTAGATGTGACGAACAAGCCTCTGATCTAGCAGCACAGTCAGAACAATATTACATATTATAGCCACAGCAACTTGGTACCATTAACGTTTAACCATTTACGCTACGCTGATTGGGTGGCCTCGTGTTACATCCTCAGAGGCTATGCACTGCCCTCGATAATTGTTCGTGATAAAAAAAAAAAAATGAGCGCGAAATTACCGCACGCAGCTGGTGGTCATTGAATTTGCTATTGGATGATATTAAAGATCCCGAAGGATCCATGTGAGGCACTATTTTTATGGCTGGGTTGAATCGCAGTGGTTCAAGAGCTCAGCCTCACTTATGTCCGTGGATTTGCCTAGCTCTAAAGAGAGCCTGGCTCAAGATCTGAATAGATCGAGAAATGCTCCTGAACAAAACAGTGTGGCGAATGATCAGAGCTGAAAGGTACGAGAAGAAGGATTGATATGATTAAAACCGTGATCAAACTAAAGCCAAGCACGATATCCCAACACTGCAAATTCTCTCTCACTACAGGAGTCAAGCCACACACCGAGCTGAACACCCCCTGCTCCATCCCAGATTACGCTTTAGGGACCACAGGAGTCTAGTAACCATAGCCAGGAAATTGATAGAGCGCAGTCTGGTTCCACTGAAACGCTGGACAATTCAGCGAGACTAGTAGAGGGGCAACATAAGTATTCAAAAGTGTCACAATAGAAAGGAGGCCTTGCGGAGCCGCCAGGCGGGTAGCCTGGAGTAGGAAGCAGCCCAGGTTATTTCCTTGCAGCAGATTCTGGGCGTTGATGACCCCACCTGTGAGGTCACCTGGATCAACTCCGACGAAGGAATTCACAGTGCCAGTGTTGCCGCCTATTTGGTTCACGTCGGAGTATTTCGTGGCGAGAATTGTCACATCGAGCTGGAGCTGATCAGAGTCTGCAGTGGAGAGGAGAGACAGGACTCACGGTAGTGGCAAGGAAAGTATAAGGATTTGAAGAAGGTCTTTTATACCAGTTTTGAGGAATTTTTTCTTGTCCATAACTCCAGACATGTTTATCATCGGGGCCACTGACAGCGAAGAAGGTCTTCAGTATATCGCGGTCGAGGTATCCTTGTGGTTTGTCCGATGAATGCTGAATTTTATTAGCTGAGGGTCGGGGCAAATCGGGACGGGTGTTTACATTGCTCATTAAGGCGGCAATGAAATGATGTGCAACTGTTGGGACGAGCCCAGAGAATGGCTGGCGGTCAAGTTAGCATACAGAACATCGCTTGATGATGAAACATACACCTGAGAAGAAGTAAGGATTGTGCTGAATTGAGTATTCACGAGACCACTTTGCGTGATCTCTAATCACATCGAGCGAGAACGACTCTGCGGAAAAGTAAAGTTTGTCGAAACGATTTAGCTCAAGAGCATTTCCATTGCCGTTGTTCAAATATGCGTCGAACTATGGCTGTCAGTTTGGGGCAGAGTCTTGCACGATCACGGCAACTTACTCGAGTTGCGGAACCATCACTCTCGTATTTGTTGTGCGAATTTGATAGGCCTCCTGGACCAGACAAGATTCCTCCAAGTAAGCCTAAATTGTAGGATCCCCCAATTGACCACGTTTGTGTTGTTGGATCGCCTGCCAATATGACGCCCAGAGTTGACAGAAGAGCACCAGCATCAACTCCCAAACCAAACGCCTCGTTAAGGCCCGCTGTAGCTGCAGTTCGTCAGAACGTAATACAATGGACTCGAAATTAGTCGTACCTTGTGTTATGGTGGCGATACCATTATGAGGAAGGAAGCCATGATTTGCAGCCGCATTAAGCCCAGGACAAGGCCCACGCTTATCTCCTGGCTTTGGGGCGATGAATTGGTGAGCTGTTCCTGGACGTACATCAACAAATTGATCTGCTGCATTGAACCCCAGGTTTGGGAATGGCCCAGAGTTTCCTTCATCTACACTGAGAGGAAGATTGGCGGGTGGCACTTGGCGTGGAACGTTATTGGAGTTCATGCTTGGAAATCCAACAACCATAGAGACTCCCCCAAGAAGAGCAAAAAAGGATGCGTGCATGTTGAAATTATGCCTGTACAAGGGGTTTGTTGCCTGATTTTTGTTGGAAGCGATTTGGTTATTTCGAGCGCGCTGATCTTGACTCTATATACACTTATTCTCGAATGTTATGAATGACCGCATCAACTCACTTTGCTACAAGCCTCTGCTGTTTATGGCCTCAACAAAATGACACGCTAGGGAGCTCTTTTAAAAAGATATGCACTCGGGCTGACTGAGTCGGAACAGCAATCTTGAGAGCACCTGAGTGACGATCTTTGGTAGTCTCGTGTAACTACGCCTGTAATTTATGCATAATTTTACTTTCACTTGGTGATCAAAGCTGAGTTGTGATATATGAAAGGTTTGCTTCAATTTTAAATCCCTTTTGCGTGCTTACTTTTTCAACAGAGTTCGCTAGCACGCATCGCCTTACAAGGAAAGAACTAGACAATGCAGAGGACACAGATTTGGTATCGTAATATGAAAGCCCTCAGAGTTCGAAAGTAGAATAATCATAAGCGTTCATGCATGCAGCAGATCAGTAGATGCTGTGCAACCAAATTAGGAATACACTCAATCGGTGTCTCAGCGAGTCAGCTATCACGAAACGCCACGGACGAATTTTTCTTGACCGTTGCCGGTCACTGGCTTCTGGTAACCACTCGTTTTGTTTCTCGGCTTATCCGATAACATTATTGACCTTAGAATAACACAAAGTAAGAACTTCAGCACAACCTAACGAAGCGACTGCGTCTCATGCGGACTTGCAGGAAAGTCATAGCTCAATTGCTGACAATCGCAAAGTATGCTTGCTCCCTATGAATCCAAACAGATCAATCTATGTAGATTTTGGCAACTGGCTTCAGCTTCTCAATACAATCCTCATCGGAAAAACAAGAGCGTTCCCAATAGTCTGTCGGGAAGGTAACTCTTGCTGTAAGACTAGATAATCCAGTCTCGACAGAAATCTTCTATTTCCCGAACGACCGCGTCGCATCTCATCGCTCGACACCTTACACGAGCAGAAAATATGCTAAGTCTGTGGATGGCATTAATCCTGCTTGCCCCAAAAAGACTTCGAAACCCAAACTTAGACTTTGCGGTAATCAATGCATACGACGTTCACTCTTCACTACTGCTGGGGTGCTGGATTACCCAGAGTAATATGGACATGAGAGAGTCTGTTATCACGCCCGTTCGTTTGAGCTCCACGGATATTCCACTACCAAGGCACTGCCTTCGGGCCTTGGATATCTCTCCACTGCCCGTCCTTCTTCACTCCCTCCCGACTCTCTTTGACCTCCATCTCTGCCATATTTCCCACTTTCTCACCAACTCTCAGCTTTCTAAAACCCCACTTCCCCATAGCCCATATAGTCCCAATCCCTATGCTCGTCAAGATTGTTGGGGGAGCGAGGACGAAGCCGACTCCACTAATCATGCCTCCAAAAGCAGTTGCGCCAACAGCTGCGACAACACTACCGACAAGCGCGTACTTCGCATATCGCACAATGCGCCAGAAGACAAAGATTCCAATGTATCGCAGTGAGCGTAGAAGTGCGCGTGTTCGAAGTCGTGCTGGTCGCGGAGACGTAGGGGAGTCGGGAGAGAAGAGGAATTTGACATTCTGCTTTGCTGATTGGAGTGCAGAAGAGGAGCGTATGTTTGCGCGCGCTTCGGTGCTAGCTTCGGATGTCTCGTCAATGACTGCAGAACCTCTAGAAGGGGACATTGTGTTAGGCAGAAATGCTGAATCTCCAATTGAAGGATCAAGAAGAGTCTACAGATGAAGTTCAATCAAGCACGAAATCTACGTCATCGGTATCCTGCTAAGACTAGCCTGGTTAAGCGAATGCCCCTATTTGTTGATAAACATCAACCAAATAGCAACTCTTCGAATACTTTTTGAAATGGAGCTCAATAGCTATCATTAACGACAGACAAATGCATGTGAGAATACTGATATGTTTCGAGTTTGTGGCAATGGCAGAGTTTGCTAGCCACCCTATACATTCATCCTCAATCAGCAACTGAACTGGTGGGGTCAAATACCTGGAGGTTCTTGGAACTCATCCGAGCACTCGAATAGTTGACGGGCAATCTTTATATCATGTTTCAACACCAGGATTGAATACGACAAGCTTCCTCGTTTCTGCCAGGACACAAGCCAAGTACTGGTAACTTCAAACAAGCATTTTTGTTCAATTATCACACGTGACTTAGCACGACCCTTGAAACTTTCCGTCCGAGCTGGGGTCTCATTGTCAAACCCGCGACACCAGTCGGTTTCAAGCTGGCAAGGTCGTGGGCTATTTAGCCACTTGACAGAGCTGTCACTTAAAGGTACGATCCCTCAGTTCATCAGACTCACTTATTCCAGAAGAACCTAATTCATCAAAAATGTTCGCAAAACTCACAACCAAGATAGCCCTCCGAAAGGCTGGCATACCTTCTAATGCGCTTTCCATCCCAAGCTTCGAGACGAATGCGTCAAAAGATCCAAACGCCCCGTCACCCTTTGCCAATCCGTTCGCAAACCTCACAGTACCGAAGGCATTGATCTCATGGCAAACACCCCCACCTCCACCGATTGAGGTTGCAGCTGCGCCAGTGGTTGGCACCAAGGCCCCGAACTCGATGAAGTTGCGTCTGCCTATCGGAGATGGCAGACCAACAGTTGTAGTATTCTTGAGGCATTGCGGATGTCCATGTAAGCTTAACCCAGGCAAACCAACTAATGCAAGCTAACCTCTTTGGCAGTCGCAGAGAAGACCTTCCTCGAGCTCCGCCGGTTAGCAAATAAATATCCCAGCTGCAATTTCGTAGCTGTGTCACATAGCTCGAAAGCAGCAACAGACAAATGGGTTTCCCAATTGGGAGGCGCATGGGCAATCAAAGTAATTGTAGACGAAGAAAGAGAAGTTTATGCCAGTTGGGGATTGGGGGTCAGCACCACATATCACTTGTTGAATCCATGGACGCAAATGGCAATGCGGAAGCTGGGCACACAGGAAGGCGTATGGGCTAGAGAGGTTGACCCTAGCGGGAATAGGTGGCAGGTTGGGGGAAGTTGGGCAACTGATGAGAGTAAGTCAATCTGTGTGAACCGTCTGGTTCGATTCCTCTATTGTGCCTGGGTGCTGATACAATCGCAGTGGGTAGCATCAGATTTGGGGCCGCCAGCAAAACTGCTGACGATCTTCCCGATCTAATCGAAGCGTGCAAAGCTCTCTCCTTGTGAGTGAGTAAAAGATGTTACATGCTAGAGTGGGCTGGTTGGTTGGTTGGCATATACTGAGCATGACCGAGGCAAGGGGCTGCTAAGGGGTATCCTAACTTCAATTGTATTCAATTTCTGATACTTTTGATGCTATGGTGTCTTTGTAATTATAGCTGGGCTGGTCATTTGGTTGGGATGGCGCAAACTGGGCAGGCAAGGAGTTGCTTGAACAAATGATTACTTCAATTGCATTCACTTTCTCATTCTTTTGATATCATGGTGCTCCCGATAGAAATCCCTCCAGTCTTCCACTCTCCACCACACATCTCAGAGCATCTCAAATTACCGACGAGATTCCCTCTCCCCTTCGGCTTCTTGTAGAAACAGATTTCCTTGAAAGTAGATTTTTGATTGATTGATCATTCCACTGAAAGGTCAATGGCGACCATGCATCTCCCAACCATGCTGAGCATCATTCTCCTGCTCGCCATATCAATGGCAAGAGGTCCTTCATATTTGCATCCAACAGTTCTAACAGCCACGCAGGTTGCCGCCGTTAGCCTCCCAAGAGATCAAATTACTGCGAAAGGCAAGAACTGGACTGTAACAGGTGACATGGTTTTCAAAGGCAAAGTCGGAGGTCGTTACATCGAACACAACGGAACAATTCAGGTAAGCTAACTCCAAACGATATCTGCTCTTGATTTTGTGGCTCTTTATTGATGAAATCTAGGATGTTTTTGCTCGCGTGGCGAAGCTGAATCCCGGTTTCAATCCTAAACCCACCGATATATCGTCGAATCACACCAAAGCCATCCTTCGCAGTGAGCTGGAGCAGCGTCAAGATTCGGATGCATATGTGGTGAGACCAGCATAGGCAGTTACTTCCAAAGCAGTACTAACAATGGACAGGCGGGCCACTTCTGTTGCCCAGTCCCAGGCCAATGGTTTGATCGAACGGATAGAAATGCTGCTTGGGGCAACATCAACTACCTACGATATGGTGTTGATGGATGGTGCGGCGTGAATTTTGGACCAGGAAATTGTGTACGAGTTGCCTCCACACATGACGACTACTTGGGCGACTGCTCCGTAATTCTGCTCTGTAACGATGTGAGTCGCCATAACACCTAACAAATTGTGAGTTGTGGGCATAAGATTCTAATGTTCTTTAGGATCAATGGTTCAAGAATTTTGATTGTGGATATGTTGCCAATTTGGCCGCCGATGTGGTCAACATGTGCGGATATTCTGGCGATTACAGTCGTTGGACCTGCGGGCAAGAGTTTGTCAGTACATATAGTCACCGGTGGCTGGGTACTGGTAACATCAACGTTATTGTTACTAGACAAGACTGCGGAGCACCGGGAGGAAACTAGCTACAGGTCAAACTTTTGAGGATATGTTGTAGGGACATCACATTGAAGCCGCACATTATGCCATCTCGACTGGTAGCTTAATGTGCGACTCAAGGGACAGCCGGCACTATGTTATTATACTGCTACCAACTGGGCTAAGGTAGCGGTATCTTTTAGAGGAGGAAATTGGGAGCCTCGTTACGCTGATGGTGTTGATGGCTGATGCATTGCTTTGTAGCTATAGCTTTGAAGCGAGTGTTGATGCAAACCATACATTCCAGATTAGCTCTCGTACTTCTCAGATTTGTAATGCTGGGAGCGGAATACTAAACGAGTGCTTGAATCTCGCCTTGGCAATATACATTACCAAATATTGCGTCAGACCGAGAACGTGCCGTTCGTGTTTGTTCATGGAAGTTTGGCCGTAATAGTAGACGCGGTATTCTCCCACACGATGAGGGCTGATAATATTCGAATTGTTTCATTTCTTGATTCCTTCGGCGGGGCTGGATTGATACAAAGAATTCCAGGTCAATTGTCCTTACTTTCATTCCTTGGGCTAAAATTAACATGGATAAGCCCTGCTTGTCAGTTGTGGTTTCTAATTTTACTGGACTTTGACTGGCGCTTTTACCTCACAGATTTGACTCATAAAATTGAATTTCCCAGAACGTTTTTAGCAGATTCATTTTGAATTGGGGACTTCAGGCACCCCTTCCTCTATATTACATCCCCTGAATCTCCAACGTCAACCTCGAAACCTCTATCACAGACACGCCTAGAAATCTCCACAACCGTGAACATGCAACTGCTCACCTCGGCAATTGGCTGCACTCTTCTGGTTATTTCTGCAGTAAGTAGTTTTGCCATCTCCACCATTTCAAGCTGAAATTTGGCAAAAGAAGGTTCCTGGCGCCAGCATCTCTTTCGACAGAGAGGATGAGCTTCAACGCCGCAATTACACTATCACTGAAAAGATGGAGTTCAGGGGTTATGTAGGAACTCACTACATTGAACACAATGGTACCGCGCAGGTAGAGCATTTATACGAGTTGGTTATGCATGGGCATAAAGCTGAACGCTTACAGGAAATCTATGCTCAGGTCGCAAAGGACCATCCTGAATTCGACATCCAGTCCCATCTCACAACACATGAAAGTAACATCTTTCGAGGTCTAGAGAGTCGTGAGAAAGTGAGTCCTGTCTCCACGTATGTGTCTCCCAAACTTCCTTCATGTGCTGATTTCCAATAGACTGGTTACTTCTGTTGCCCTGTTCCTGGCCAGTGGTTTGTCCATACCGACATTGACCGAATCCAAGACAATATGCGCTACCTAATCGGCCTTAACGGCTTCTGCAGTATCGGTTCGAATCAAAATAATCCCTGCTTGAGAGTCGCGGTTACACCTGATCCTCTGTTTGGTGGCTGCTCTGGGATTTATATGTGCAACGACGTGAGTGGACTATCATTAATAGCAAGAAAGGCCACACGCTAACAATAGCTAGGATCCTTACTACAAGAGCGTCCCTTGCACGTATCTGACGACCTTTGCACAGGACATCATTTATAAATGTGGCTATGATAGTCGCTTTACATGTGGTCAAGAGTTTGAGAGGAACTCGAGGGATGGAGACTACAATGTTTTCATTTCTAGGGCTGCTTGCTAGGTAAATCATCACTTCGCTTCGATCGAGCACCCAATTCACTTTGCCGGGCTATCCACACAATTTTGCTTTTGGCTGCGGCCAGTTTGCTTAGGAGGAGCTTGAACAAGTTTCTGGTTTGTGAAAATAATAGAAGCGAGGTAGTGCGTGATTCTGTGCTGGTTTTTACTAGTGGTCTCAAAATGGAATCCACTTGCAATCTGACTTGCTAGGTAAAATATGTGAACTGTAGAGTAATATATGCCCAGAAAGTGAGAAGGGCTTCTCGAACACAAGACCTGACCAATCTAAGATTCGAGAAACAACATTTAAAGAATGGACAAATGATATACAAAAGCTTGTTCAGAAGAACAAATGGGCTGACTGCTCAGCAGCGTACAGTCCTAGATTAACCAAACCCGTCGGAACCGACCTGGATCTCGGGCACTAATATCGACACTATTGAATGACACCAGCATATGATTTCGTGCACACCCTACGAAGATCTCTTCCAGAGAGGTCTCGACTTGCATAAAAATAGAGCCATCTCCACCAAAAAAATACGGGTGCACATCGTATGACGTTTTGATATCTCACGTGATTGATTCGGAAAGCCGGCCGTCCATTTTTGTACCCGGTTTTGCAAGCACCACCCCTGGTTTTCCCTACTAAAACCTTTCCATCTCCACCCACACCCACTCACCTCCACTGCAATACATTTTTCTATGCTCAAAAAAGCAGCACATGTGGGAAGCTGTCGCGGCTCCAAGGCCCGGTGAACTCCACCAGTACAAGACAAGCTTTTTTGTGATGACTCTTGTGGAGCCAAGTGGTTCCTGAACATTCTATGCAGCCAACAGGAGATTGGGATGCTTGTGCCGAGCAGGGAATAAATGTGGCAGAAACGCAAGGTAAGGTGATGCGTTGATTGCGGAAATCTATCATAGTCTGCATCATCATCTGGCTGAGCCTTATCATGGCATGGATTCCCTCTACGAAGTTTCGTAACTACAGGATCCACAGAATCTCAATTAACTTTGTTCTAGACTTTCCTAACATCTTTAAATGATATATTCTCCTCCTTTTCTCTTGTAGCAAGACACAGTACCGGAAGACTTTCGTTTCGTTCTCCGAGGTTACTGATTTCATTTGTTGAGAAGGGGTCAAGATGGCAGACGACGGAGAGGATCTGAGGGAGAGCGGCATGGGAGAGAATTCAGCTGGTGCAGAACCAATACAACCTGTTCCGAGTCGAGCGAGTACCATCCAGGAAGCCCCATCAGCGGGTCAATCTGTCCAAGCTGGAGAAGCGGCACCAGCAGCAATTACCCCTCTTCACCGGGCAGGCACATTGCCAACAGTACCAAGGAGGCATATTAGCGTGGGGCAACAAGATGCGAATCGACCTCGGGGACGTACCATATCTGCGAGACCTCAGAACTTACAATCGCGCGAGCTATCTCCAAGGTCACAAGTCTTCAAGAAGTCATCTCTGAGACCAGATAATCAAGAAGGAAGCCCAGGCTTGGACTCGATACCCGAGAGGCACAGGTCTGGTACTGGAAGGCCTCGTGGAAGTACGAATTCTGAGCGGGAGGCACGGTTCAGTTTCTCGTCACCAGGGCTGCGAGCTCGAACAGGAACATGGGCAACTATCGGTCCACGAGGGATCCAGCGCCGGCCAACAGTTTTAATGGCTGCACCACAGGCAGTGGCGACTGGGAGGGATGACCAATCTATCAATTTCACACTGGCGGGGCCGGCACCGATGGAGTCTGTTGCGGCAAATCAACCTTATGTTGACCCTGGTTACTCAGACCTCAATCCCGCATATGATCAACCGGTCAACAGCAGGCCAGTATGGGGTCTTGCAAAACCACTGCCGCGTGTGATACGCCCTGGAATGGTACCTACCCGCAGCGAGCTCAAGATACAGATACCGGAGGCAGAGCAGAGAAGACAGGATGCGAATGCGGACATCGAGCAAGGGCGAGTAGAGCCAACACTGAACCTTGGCAGAGTGACTACCCAACTCCAAAATGTTAGAGAGGACAGGGAGAATCGACTGTTCCAAGGTATTAGGAGGACAGGAACAGGCTTTTCGCCTGCTCCTCCTTCACCCTTGGCTGGTAGACAAACGTCGAATATTGGGTCAGCGATAGAGCCATTCAGTCCATCCACTCACGCAATCGAAGAGGAAGAGGAGGACTTGGGTCAAGCCAAACTCAGGCCAAGTGACTTAATCCCTGTCTCTGAGCAAGCTATCGTCGATGGCGATCAGGAACATTATTTCCTTGAGGATGCCGGTTCCGTAATGACAGAGAAAGGAGCAGATGGAGACCTAGACGGAGACTGGATTGGCGACGAGATGCCATTGAAAGCATATGACCCCGAGACAGAGGAAATCCACAACCTACATACCCACTGGTCCGTTGTTCGATTACGTTTCCGAGAGCCTCTCGCTGAGCTTTTAGCCGTAACTGTACAACTGACTCTTGGTTTCTGCGCCGATCTCGTGGTTGTCACATCCTCCAGCGCGGCTGGCAATGAAGCTACCACAGATTGGGCGTGGGGTTTGGCAACCATGGTAGGGATTTATATCGCTGGTGGTATATCTGGTGCTCACCTCAACCCGGCTATCAGCATTATGCTTTGGATCTACCGCGGCTTCCCGCTACACAAAGTACCCACGTATATGCTTGCCCAGATTTTAGGCGCTTTCATCGCGGCTCTGATATCATTTGGATTGTACCAGGAAGGCATTGCGAACTATGCACCCGGCGCAAGCCTGAAGAATTCCGGGACTATGGGCGCCTTCATTTGTTATCCAAGATATGACTACATCGGCGCAGCAACAGCATTTTTCACCGAATTCACAGGCACGGCAATCCTAGCTGTCGCTGTTCTCGCTCTAGGAGACGATACGAACGCCCCTCCAGGCGCGGGAATGAGCGCCTTTGTGCTTGGGCTCATCATAACTGTTCTATCCATGGCCTTTGGGTATAATACTGGAGCAGCCATGAATCCAGCTCGGGATCTGGGTCCACGTCTTGCCCTATTAGCTCTGGGGTACGGGAAAGAGATATTCACAAATGGCTACTGGTTTTGGGGGAACTGGCTTGGCCCAATTTCGGGCGCAGTGTTTGGTGCGTTTCTGTATGATGCGGCGATCTTTGTGGGAGGTGAGAGTCCAGTTAATTATCCACGGAGGAGGATCAAGAGGGCGGGGAAGAAGTGGCGGACTAGATGGGGGAAACGACTGAGGACTGCGCGGGGAAGGGTGATGGGAGAAGCGGATGGGGGAAGGTATGCTGGTGTTTAAGTGAATTAGCGGTAATGTATCTATGAGAGTTTGAGATGAAATGATTTTAGTGGCTATACATGGTGTTGGCCTGGGAGGTTTGGCGTTTGTTGGATATTTAGAAAGAATACCTAGACATAGACATGGAAATAGCGATAGAGACATAGAAGATAGATAGACATGATTGATGAAACTTTTCTTCGGTGGGCTAAATGACGACTAGGCCATATTCTTATTTCCAAGCTGCCTGCTGATTTGAAAATCAGCTTCTTTACTGCAAAAGCATCCGACATCATTGTGAAAGAACATGTTCTCAATACAAATCACATATTATCCTTTTTTCATTCCCTAGGCCTTCGTATCCCTAAATTCCTCCAACCTTCGAACCTGCTTTCCATTCACAAAATTTCCCTCACCAAGCCATCCCTCTAGTGCGACCTGCACACCCTCTCCTAACCACTCGTCATCTAGGCAACTAAACCACGCCGTATCTCTCCTCCGTCCCTTTATAACCATGTGTTTCCTAAATATCCCCTCAAACTTAAATCCTAATCTCAGTGCCGCACGCTTGCTTGGCTCATTGCGATCATTCGCCTTCCACTCCACTCTCATATAACGCCCGACTTCGAAAGCCCATTTCATGAGGAGATAGACAGTCTCCGTAGCAGCCGTGGTGCGTTGCAAAGTCGGAGCGAAGAGGACGGCACCAATCTCGAGCGAGCGGTTAGACGGGACGATATTCATGAAACAGATGGCTGAGATGGCTGTCTTTTTAGACTCCTGCTCTCCATCCTGCCGGCCTTGGTTTGAGAGATGTGCGCTGTCGGAAGACATGATAGCAAATGGGAAGTAAATCGGACTTTCCATTAGCGCTTCCATTGCTTCTGCAAAAGACGCGAGGTCGGGAAAGGGTCCATTTGGGATATAGCGCCATACATGCGCGTTTGCTGGTCCAGAGATGTTGGTGTACAGATCGGGGATGTGAGAAGATGACATGGGAACCAGAGTCACATGCTGGCCGATGAGAACCGTCTTTGAATCTGGGGAGAGCGCTGGAAGGCCTGTGACAAGGTCACCTTCTGGTTCGGAAGGCAGCATCGCTGAGTTGAGACGGTTTCAATGTAATTCAACACGGATATAATGAGATCTCCGTTTGTGGTCAGACTTGGAGCAGATATTCTGGTCGGAAGGAGCGTTGGACCATGTGTTGAAGCGAATTTGAGCAGAACAAGTTTTCTACTAAGCAATTGCAGGAGAAAATGGTACGGAAAGCTGCGTTCTCTAACAAGGAGAAATGTAAGAAATATGTATGTAGGTATATGCTGGGATGAGTCATGAAGTCTGAAGGGCGTGATGTTCAAGAGTGGGGAGGTGGTAAGAGAGGCTGTAATATGAAAAAGATAATCCTACATGCAACGGACATGCTCAATACCCACAGTGTGCTTCGACAACATTTTTGGAAGCAGAGAGACTCGAAGTCCAAAAAGCACACGTGATTATCTTAGTGTGCAAGTGGGTCTCTTCCCGATTCCATTCATTTTGTACACACTTATTTACATCAGGTGTCTCCCAGAGCTCCACAAACGCTATGCCTCTAAACAAATCGCGGGGGGTATCCTTGGGTATCAATCTTTCTCTCCTTGACTTTGGGAAGGGAAGAGCCCTGATCCTTCTCCCAATCTACGTAATCTTTTTGTATGCTGTCGATTTCCGCCTTCAGATGCCTTAATTGTGTGTTGTAGTCTTCGAGAATCTAGTGAAAGAGGTTAGTAAAAGACGGCTGGAAGGGATTTCAACGCCAACCTTTTTCGCCCGCCGAGTCATTTCTTCATCCAACATCTCAGGAGCATCTGTTGAACTCTTCTCGATTTCACTCTTGAGTAGCTCTGCATGCTTCTGCACTTGCACCATCCTTGTCCAGATTTCCTCGCCTCTAGCTCCCAATCCAGGATCGTTGATGCTTTTCTCTAACATCAAAAGCTTGGTTCTTAAATCTTCTTCATCGCCTCCTAAAGCGTAGCCTCTGTTTCGCAAAACTTGAACCTTTGTCGCCAAAGCAAGACATCTTTGCTTCAGTACAAGGTGCTTCCTCCTGGCATTCATCGCTCGTATGCTTGTCTGCGTTTCGTGGTTTTGCATCATTTGCGATAAAGCACTGTTGATCTCGTGGAGCCGGGCATTGAATCTGGCAAGGTTCTGTTGTTGAAGCTTGATTCGTTCACCCATCTCACGAAATCCGGTACAGAGCACTGGAATGAATCCAGGGCCGGGCTTCTTAGAGAGGGCTTCCTCCCATGCCTTTGGATCCTCGTTTGGACCAGGTCGGTAGTATGGAACCATACTATCTTCCACCCTATTATAGAAGTAATATTTGAAGGCACAAGAAGAGCTACCCGAGTCCCATTTTTCAAGTACAGTTGAGATCTGCTCAGGAATGCTTTTTTCTCCTAAGGTCCAATTAGTTTGACAACTGAAAAAGACTAACAATGTACGAACGAGGATTAAAACCACTTTGTGGCTGCCATAAAGCTGTGCTTTGGCCTAGGACTGGGAATTGCTGTTGCTGTGCAGATTGGCCGAAGGAATTCTGTGCTGAAGATCCGCCAAACAAACTAGAGCCCTGCTGCTGCTGTGGCTGCTGCAGCTGGGTTTGTCCAAGTCCACCAAAGAGACCACCAGTCTGCTGTGGTTGTGTTGATTGCCCAAAGCCAGAGAACGCGCTTTGCGCTGGTTTCTGTGCACCTTGACCAAGACCACCGAACAACTGTCCGGATGGCTGGGTCTGCTGATTGTTTTGCCCAAGGTTTCCAAAAAGCCCGCTGGATTGTTGTGGCTGGCTCTGTGTATTTCCGCCAAACAAACCTCCGCCCTGTGCTTGGTTTTGTTGTGTGCTTTGACCGAAAAGACCGCCAGACTGTTGCTGCTGGTTCTGTTGATTGTTTTGCCCTAGGCCACCAAATAGATTGTTACTTGACTGCTGGTTGTTTGTGTTTAAAGTTGAGCCGAAGAGCCCTCCCCTGCGGGCTTGTTTTGGTTCAAGCTTGCCCCGAACATGATGGCAAATGTCGTGGGCAGATTTTGTAGCAGATCGGTATAATAAACAATTCTGCACCGAATATGTTCGAAGTGGTGTTAGGTAATCCGCAAGGTTGTGCAGGATACAGCTGCTAGCTTCGCGGGCTTTCGAGCGCGTTCAAAGGCAGATGGAATTCAAGTTCAGATACAATAGAAAGCTAGGCGACAGCCATGGAACCAGAGGATATTTTTAAGAAAGAAGTTGCAAATGCGACTCGAATGTTGTTTGCGACAATGAAAAGGTCTTAAGAAAGTTGCGAAAACTCCCAGGGAAAAGAATGTTGGGTTGTAAAGTTTTGTAGCCGCGATGTTGAAGACCTGAGCGGTCGCGACTCCAAAGCTTGCTTGCTGACTAATCATTGGTTAGCGGTTCACGTTCCTGAGCAACCTCACATCGAGCTTGAAGTTACAAGAGCTATCAATTGAGTCTGCCACAACCCTCCTTGGTCTGTAAAACTACCGTCAAAATGTCAGGAAGACAGCCTACGTAAGTTCGGAAGGCAAAGATAGGCCGTATTAGAGAACCGACACTGATCAATCGCATTTACAGATTCAATCAAACCGTCCTAATTGACACAACACCTCTGCCAGCAGACATCCCAGCTGTCGAGGAGCTTGGAACCAGCTCGGCACCTCTGCTTTCGGCTAGTTTCTTTATTGGTGCAAGATGCAGGTCATACAACGATGATTTCATGCAATGCAAGACCGAGAGCGCAGGGAAGGGGGAGATGGATTGCTTGAAGGAAGGACGAAGGGTTACAAGATGCGCGAAGAGCGTGTGAGTCTATTTCGGATTCCAACTGTGCTGCAACTAGAGGGTATCCAGACGTCGAGTGGCGAAAGTTGTGCAAGGGCCACGGCAGTAAAGCTCGAAAAAGCGTCCATAGGCCGACACGGGTCTCTGGGGCAGAGAAATACTGACAGGGAATTTTCTTAGGATCGAAGATGTCAATAAGCACTGTTTGGCTGAGTTCCGAAAGCACTGGACCTGTCTGGATAACAACAATCAACAACTCTGGCAATGTCGGCCAGCAGAATGGAAGCTGAATAAATGCGTCTTTGACAACCTGGTCAGTAACCTGTTATTATCCTTAAGCATATCCGAAATCACTGCTGCGTATCATTGACTGACTATTGATGCAGAAAATCGAGAAAGTCATCCCGGACACACCCAAGGGCGAAACACCCGTACACCTCCGCACAAGACAAACCTATTCGCACCATGGACCATAAGGATATGGTATTGTATGCTTACTTCTGGGATTGGGTGCGAATGTATGTACATAGTTCAGAAGAATAAACCTTCAAGCAGTCATTATTTGCCAGTGACTTGATAGTGTACGGTAGGCACACAGATTGCAGGTAACCCATTGCGTTCATTAGAGAGCTTCGGAACAGATGGTCAATGACACAAGCTGCATCCTTGCCAATTATGGTTTAACAATTGCTAGTGCTGTTTAGAGACTGTGAAATCATCCGACTTCAACAAAGGACACTGGCCGTGAAAGGGTGAATTCCCCTCCCTTTCCGATTCCCATAAGAGTGAGGTTAGTATTATGCCTCATTTGGTCATCGATCTGCCCTCTTCCTCAAGGAAAGGGGGAACAGAAAACGGAACGAGCTGTCGCTGACGAAGCTCGGGATGAACCGTTGCTTTACTTCTACTTTTTACTAATTGTCAGCTGCAACAGCGAAAGCCTGGGTCTCGCTTTAGAACAGGCTGTTCATGTCGATATTTGGATTCCATAACTGAGAGGCTTTATCTTGGCTTCGACCAAATAGCTTGACGGAGGGGAATTTACAACATCTTTCGGACTTAAGCTAGCTATGTCCGATCAGTTTGCTAGGAACACCGAATCAGGATGCCAACAGTTCAAGAACCATTCTCCCTTGGAAAAAGTACTGTCCGCCAATCATATATCACTTCTACCACCAAACGAGCTAGTCTAGCTTGCAACTATTATGTCACCACTCGTGGGAAGATAGCACTCAAGCTCTCAAAAATCACTGCATTCCATCAATCTAGCTTTTCTTACCCCAGAACTCGACCACCTTAACACAAAGTTCACAGCCTGCCAGTGCTAAACTTACCCACTCAACTATGGCTACAGATACCATCAAAGGTGCCTGCGCGTGCGGTGCCATCAACATTACCTTTCCCAAGTCTTCATACCCCTCTTCAAGTGTGTTCTGCCATTGTCTGAGCTGCCGTGCCACAAGTGGTAGTGTGTTCGTCCTCCTTCTTGCACCCCCTAAATCTCTCTTGCCTTGTCTTGTTGCTTGCACTCTTACCTACAGCATCAAGAGCTAAGTACAGAATAGCTTCTCTATCATTCTTCCAATGACCAGCAAAGATATCACGGTGTCTAGAGGCAAACCAAAAGTATATGGAGACCCTGATACTGAGTCTGGAAATACTGTTGATAGATACTTTTGTGGAGACTGTGGCTCGTGAGTCCTGTCCCTTCATAGCTGTTAGACAACTCAAGTTAGCTGATGAGTACCTGCTAGACCAGTCATGTCAATCGTTCAACAGGCACCTGAGACGGCTTATGTGAAAGGAGGTCTGTTTGCTAAACAGGGTATTGAACTACCGAAACCGGGTGTCGAGGTTTGGTGGAGGAGACATGAAGCGTGGGAAGAGAGTGCAAAGGATGTGAAAATTGTGGAGTAGAACACATATCCTCTCTTGTGAACTGGCGACGGGCGGGCACTCCTTCAGATTGACTCGTATATCTCCTCTAAGTACGATTCAATCCAATCTCAATTCGGGTGGCATGTACTTGAGAATATGACTTCATACGGTCTCTGTATAAAACAATTCTCGCACAAATATTCATTGGATATGTTAAAGCAAACGATTGGGAAGTGGTCATGAGATTTATTTTGCTGCATTCCAGAACTGACGCGAATGCATGATATATGATGAGTCGCTTTGGAAATCTAACACCAGCAAGGCAATCGCTGTATCTGAACTGCTCCGATTCCGCGCTTTGCACGTCCAACGTAATATACATGAAAGCCATGCATGTGCGCTATCCCGATGAAGGCAATGCAGCTTGCAATGTGGAACGAATCATTTCCAGTCTTCATACTGACAGGGTAAAACAAGTCGTCAAGCAGAGGCGATTTGGATTTAGGGCTGGACTAGAAGTTATGTCTCTCGAACGGTAGATCGAAACAAAACAGCTTCAGGCACCTACCAAGGTCAATAAGGCCGGGTAATGAGGTATTTTCTTGGTAGGTCGCTATCGGATCGGAGCTGTGCTATTGGCTTAATATTTGAGGCTTATCGAGCCCTTTTGTGAGACTTCAGACCAGGAGTGGTAACGAATGCTATGGTCCACGAACCCATTTTCTGCCTGTCCCAATCGAGGCAACACACCTTGCGATATGCAACAAAACCTTTTCACAACCTGCCCAAACCCATTCGGCGACATCTAGACCCTCGAATCGTGGCTTCAAGTAGAAATTGTAGGGTCCTAATGCAGGCAATGCAACTCGCGACGCGCAATGACTCGAAGCCTTCTCTCTACTCTCCAATCACAAACTTAGCTGAGTATCACACAGACCTTTTCGCAAGATGAATTTTCCTAATCAAGCAAATTCCTACCCGGAAAGTGCACGAGGGCAGTTAGCGACTCCTCAAGATGTCCTCTTGGTTCGATATACACACGATACAATTCCCGCACCTGTCACTTACTCCTTAGCACTGGGTCTTTCTCAAACTACCCCACCCTTCCCGCTCCGCTCTCCCGCTCTGAACCGCCAAACGCGACGTAGCCATTCTCGTAATACGAATAAATACGTGATCATTCGGCTTATTTTTAAGGATTATTTAGATCACTACTCCATATACCTCGGATACAGAGCTCCGTTAAAAACTTCCTCGGACACGCGCTTACCCCTTCTGCCAAGCTCCCGTGTTGCATCATGTCAGACCTATGCATTTTCCTAATCGAGCTACTGCCAACAGAAACACACAACGATACAGAAAACGCTTCCCAAACCTTAAAATTCCCCGTCCCTGCACAGTACTTACCTTCTTTCGGATGATCGTGGCGTACAATGTGGCTTGGCGGGTAAGTAACAACCCACGCCTTCTCCGAATCTCAATGTCCTATTCGAGGCAATGCAACTTTGCGAAGTGCAACAAAACTCATGCTTTGATCTGAGATGATGCACCATCGACGATCTCCCAAATTTGAACCCGGCAGGTACATTATTACAAGCAGTCAAACAGGCGATTCCAATCCTTCAGGTCAGCCATGTCGACTGGAAGGCTGGTGTAACATGCGTTCAAATTCGCCGTTTTCGGTAAATGCGCTCCTCGATGTATACGAAGATCTCTTACTCCTTCGAAGATATTTACGTTTCTGGACTTCGATGCAGTTGGGGGAAGAGGAAGGCTGTTCGTACATGTTCAACATGCATGCGTGTTGTATTCCCTTCATTGGGAGTAGAGGACTTGGCTGCCTGACCAAATAGGAAAATGCATCCACATGCAAGAAAATGTCCCTAGAAAAAGTGATTGAAATGAAGGCACTAGGGCTACAATGCCTAATAAAAGTAGAAACTGAAGATCAATCACCGGTAAGACTGATGCATATTGGAACGAATGGGGAAATGGACATCTGAAGTCAGACCCATGCATTGGGGTAGTAAGCTGACGAAGATGGGGAAGTGGGTCTCTAATGCACATCATTCTTTGCGACGACAGTCTTTGTTTTCATCTTCTCGTATGTTCATATTATGGTATTATTCTATTGTCCCATCCAGTCCCCGTCCAGATGAGAATGCCCGAAAACGCTGGTCTTGTCA
Organism: Articulospora tetracladia; assembly: GCA_003415645.1. Lineage (NCBI taxonomy): Eukaryota > Fungi > Ascomycota > Leotiomycetes > Helotiales > Discinellaceae > Articulospora > Articulospora tetracladia. The sequence goes on from PYIV01000013.1 coordinate 966,619, forward strand.
GAATGATCAAAGGAAAGAAGAAGAAATCCCTATGAGTCTAATATACAGGGAATCAGATTCGATCAAAACCCACCTCGTCATGAATAAATTCGTTTCTCAGTCCTCCATATTTACTTCAAAGGCTTGCGGGCAACCATCAAGTACATAGGAGTGAAAAGGTCCTCCTTTGCGCCAGCAACCAAGCAATCAGCGGCCACAGCCAAACTGTCAGCCGTCTTTTGTGTTCCGCCTGGAGCAATACCGATCATCTCCAATACACCAACAAACTTGTGGGTGATGCCTCGTCCGAGCTTGGTCATTCGCGCAATGGTGGGGAAATCCCAGATTGATCCCATCATGCTGAAGTCACCCGCGAGAGGATAGTACCATGGGGTAGCATCTGGTCTCTTGGCTAAATCCTCATGGAGTTCCAACTCAAAACCGGCAGCCTTGATAGCAGCAATACCCTCAGAGATTTTGACCATGTTGGAGATTCCGTCACCAAGCTCGATACCAAGACGAATCTCGCGGTGGTGCACATTGTCGTTATCATAGTTATCAGTCATGAGCCATTCGTAAACACCAAACACACCGCCGGGCTTCAGGACCTTGAAAATCTGGCTATAAACACCCTCGAGAGAAGGTGCATGGACAGTGGCCTCGATGGCATAGACGCAGTCGAAAGAGTTTTCTGGGAAGGACATTTGCTGCAGGAGTCAGTACGGAATCGAGAGTCCTAGTCGCCAGGGATTAACTCACCATGAAGTCACCCTTCACAAACTTCAATTGATCGGCCATACCCTCCTTGTGGGCGTAACGGGTGGCTCTCTCGATTTGATAATCGTTGTTGTTCAGACCAGTAATATGTGCGCCAGTGAACTTGGCGATTTCTCTGGCAGGTCCTCCAACACCACAGCCGACATCAAGGACTTTGTCTCCGTCCTTAATACCAATCTTGGCAGCAAGGTAGTGTTCGTGACGGGCAATTGCTTGGTAGAAGGGCTCTCCGTATGCGAATCTGCAGAAGTGGAAAGATTGGCCCCAGCCATATTCGTAAAGATCCGTGCCAAGGTTGTAGTAGTGTCTGGTGAGAGTAGCATATTCTGCCTTTCGCGCCTAGTTATACAAGTTAGCACATGGACTTGCGGTCAGGACAATCTTGACCAACCTCTCTGTCCTCAGCAGTCTCATCCTTTGCAGCTTTGTTGTCCCAGTGCTTGAAGTACTCATCAACAGCAGCTTTTTGGGCGACTTTGTCCTTCTTCAACATGGCACTGAATCCACCCTGCGCATTGGACGAATCCTTGTGCATGGCGGTGTTGAAAGCGGCATCTCTCTTGTGATCCTCGGTTTCGAGCTTTGCTGGTGCCATTGTGAAGAGTGGAGGGGATGATACGATTAGAAAGTGGATTTATAAAAATGTTGAATAGATTGAGTGGGAAACTAGGGGAATTGGTGAGTTGGAAACGCTTTGTTTATGTATCTCCTTGAAGTCCAGACGCAACTCCTTTCCGGGATACTTTTTACTGGACCGTCATTTCGCATGCGACGCTAGTCAAGGGGTCAACCCGAATACGCAGGTCATGTGATATTGAGCTTCATGTGATATCTGCTTATGTAATTTGTGATAATTCTCGACTTCGCCCCTCAGCCTCATAGCCTTACCACATACGCCTACAACTGCATTCTATATCTTGGGTGGCGCACCAACTCTGTCTTGAAAATATACGCAGAAGCCATATTATCCGATCATCTGCACATTTGAATCTCGAAGGGAGACTGTCCAACGCCCCGAAAACCATACACTGCCACCGGCAGGTAATTCGCCATTCTTCAACGGCAAGATGCCTCCACAAATCAAACAAGATCTAAATCGATCGGGTTGGGAGACCAGCGATTTTCCGTCTGTCTGCGAGAATTGTCTGCCAGAAAATCCGTACGTTCAGATGATCAAGCAAGACTATGGCGAAGAATGCAAGATCTGTACGCGCCCTTTCACAGTGTTTAAATGGAAGGCAGACCGCACGTCGAGAAGCAAGCGCACGAACATATGTTTGACTTGCTGCCGCTTAAAAAATGTAATGAATCACCTTTCTATTGTTATCCGGCCATACCAGGCTACCCGTCCTCCACACCCTCTCACTATTGGTGACACAAGCTAACAATATATCTAGTGCTGCCAGTGTTGCATGCTCGATCTTTCCTTCGGTCTCCCAATTGTTGTCCGCGATGCTGCCTTGAAAATGATAGCCCCAGGACCGCAGAGCGCAGTCAACCGAGAATTCTACGCTCAGAACCACGAGAAGGAGATCGAGGATGGCAGAGGTGGTGTAGAGGCGTACGAGAAGACAGATGAGAAAGGCAGAGAGCTGCTGCGGCGATTGGCCAACAGTGAACCATATTTCAAGAAGCAGAGACGGATAGGTCCAGCAGAGGGTGAAGGCGAGGGAGAGGCTTCAACGGCATTGGCCACAAACGGTCCTGGTCCAATACGCACACGGGATAGCAGGGGAGGGCCAAGTGCTCGAGGTGCAGCTAGGGGTGGACGCGGTGGTGCAAGAGGTGGTAGAGGATTTCCCAGCGCTGCCCAACTACCTCCTGGACCACAGGACATACTTCCGCCAGCCGATCAATCTATTATGTCACTGCTCTTGACTGGGGTAGAAGACGATTTGAAGGAGTTTAAGATTCGAGATTTCTTCTCGCCGTTCGGCAAGATTCGATCGTTGGTATGCTCGCACATGACGCACTGCGCATTCATCAATTACACGACTAGAGAAGGGGCAGAGGCTGCCGCAGAAGCATGTCAAGGAAAGGCAGTGATCGCGGGGTGCCCACTGAGGGTAAAATGGGCGAAACCGAAGCCTATCGGAACTCTAGACAAAGATGAGAGAATGGCCATGGCTCGCGATGGGCGGACTGCATTTGCCGGATCAGGATCGGGTTCACAAGGAGCAAGTGGGGGTAGAGTGCAAGGTATGATCGCTCCCCCGCCGAGGGACGACCTCGCTAGCATGAGCGCTGTTGCTGCTCCGCCTGGTCAGGATGATGTGCAGTATGCAAGCTTGGCTGGAAATTGATTTTCATGGAGCTGCATTTTGAAAAGGCGTCAGGTGTTAAAAGGGGATCAAGTTTGCCCCTGCCGCTTTATGTCATTAATAGTGTACCAACAAATGACGCATATAAGAGGTCTCACGAAACCTTACCTACCATTCCTCACTTCTTCAGCTCTGGTCCATGATATCTATCATGTCATGAGAACATCGAAGAGTTCTAGCTTATTGTAGACCATCCTTCTTTGTGATCTGCACCAGCAAACTCTCGAGATCGAAGCTTATCGGGCTCCCATCTTACTTGCTGACGTGCTTGTTAATCTAGTAGGGAGGTTCTTTTCTTGCCAGGAGTTTTTATTGAAGTGTATCATGGATATTTATGACTCGTCCATACTCTGATAACGAGCAAGAATATAATTAAAAAGACTATGTGGGACTCTATGAGTTGATTCTGACTTTGTGATACACATGTATACATTACATCCATCAATAGTCGAAACATAGTGTACATTCTAAGGCCACATTTCCACTTCGGTTTGTCCTTCCTCGACTCACCCATGACCGTGAGACTACTCTTTACCTTTCAGAACACCTCTTCCCATCAATAACGACTTTCTGCCCATTCGGCATCTTGATGGTATCATTGTCTCCACGTTCTGTGTGCTCGTGTATTCTCAACTCTATGCATATCATGTTAGCGTTCTCATCTCATTTATGACCTCAGGACTGTAAAGTAGCGAACATTGTTCGGCAAGATTACACCGTAAGAAAAGTATGGCTACTTACTGTATTTATCGTTCCCCTGATTCTCACCCTGCACAATGTTTTCCTTAAGAATCTTTGCCACCTCTTCTGCATGTGCGATCGCCGTTGCCAGACCAGGATCTTCAGGGCTCATCGAAGCATTTCTCATAAACTCCCCACGAGCTTGTTGGCGCGCTGCAGTGAGGAGAGGAATGTCACCTGATATCGTGTTAGTGTTCGTTCAGTCTTTCCCTAACGAAGTGGCAAAAGTGGTGTGTGTGGCCGTCATGAGAACGGAAAGGGCCGCCTACCATGAAACGCGATCCTCGTCGAGCGGAGGAGGTGTCTATAAGCTGCCAATGACATCGTTGTTTGCGTATCTTTGGACAACAGAAGAAATTTTTGTCGTGTAATTTACCGTACTTCTTCCAGCCAAGAAACACCTAGAACATTCAGTCGTTAGCAATTTTCAGTCTCATATTGCGGAGCGGAGATGCTAGACGACAAGAGAACAATTCTAGAGGCAAAAATGGGCCCAATTGAACAGATCCACGACCCAACGAAAGCAGAATACCACATGCCGAGGGCAGAGTCTTTCTATCACACCTGGCTCACCCAAAAGAAGACAGAGTACGAAGAAATTACAGCGGCTCTTCGAGCCAAACTCAGCGACGAGGATTTGAAAGATTTAGAAACTTCGTCTAGTCTTCACAAAGAGTATAGCGACTTATCCAAAAAGAATCTCGATCTGACACTTGCTCTTCTCCGAGATATCGATTCAAGCACGACTATGGATCGGGTTCAAACAAATTGGGATTGCTTCGAGAAAGCATCTGACCTTCAGAAGTCGCGTTTCTCATCTTGCAGGAGCAAGGGTGGTCAAGATGAAGCCGGCGAGGATGCATCTGCTGGAAGCATATTCGGGGCAACGAACGCGACGGGAAAACAACCGCTTATTGATTTGAACCAGAATGACTCGGCTGCAACATCCACGAAATTCTCTGCAATGGAAATTGCAGCTTCGCTGTCTGAACTGATCTCGGAAGTGAAGCAGGGGAAAAAGAATTCTGGGCCCAGCGAGTTATCCATGGACGAGGCCTCCAGAGCCGTCGATCGGATTCAAGATCTCAATGCCAACAACCATCGAATTGCTGAACAAATTGAGTATAAACGAATGGAATTCTACATACCGGCAATGAAGAATAATAACGGACTTGGGATGTATCTTGGATCTGCTGAGACTGGTTCAGGCCCTCTGACAAACGCCCCAGGGAGGAACAAAGAGGACAACGATGCAATTATGGCTCCGATGGCTGACCCAGACACCCTAACGGATATCAAGGACACGATTGAGGTCGATAGAGAGTGGGTAGATATAGGTGGGGGAAGTGTAGGCAGGAAGTCGGACGCAAAGAAGTCAATTCAGAGGAGGATGCACAAAAAGAAAGCCAGAGGTACGTGATCATGTGACCTAAATTGAGACCCCTGTAAACTGCCCCACCGTGTTCCACCTGGCTAAATATTTTTCTACGGCCAGCTTCGATTTCCTCAGCCTTTGGATCCGAACCTGAACCACTCTGCCTCACCGCAAAACTCAGACAATTGGCAACATCAGCTCAGCGGCTAGACAATCGAGAAGCCCGGTACAGAGTCTTCATAACCTATCAAAGCCTACTCTGGAGGATCTTGCGCGACGTTAAAAACGACGAGCAAGGCTTTGCCAACCTACGAGAAAGCTGTCGAGTCCTTGATATCAAAATCAACGAAGACAGACAAACGGCTAGTAAGCCTCGGTTTTCCAACACTCTCGATCTTCTTCTTACCCTTGCGCGGGATACTTCGGCCATTGACCGAGTTTGGACGGACCTTGATATCGAAGAGCAAGAGCGTTGTAACGAGGTCGTCGCAAATCACAGAAAATTGATTCGATCGGGGTACTTGGATCAGTCAATCGACAATCTTCAGGAAGAAAGCAACCTCCTTTCCCCTATTTGTTGGTACTTTGTGTGCAGACAGGTCGGCCCTTTGTTAAATTTCTACTCAAGGAATCGCGGATATCCAACACTACTCAACGACGACTTCCCGTACGTGAAATATTGTCTGCGACTGGAACCCCTTCCGACCAACTGGCCTGAAAGCTGCATCCATTATATTCAAGACTATTGGAATTGCCCTGCAAGCGAAAGCGGGAAGGAAGACAGACGGAGACTTCTCTTAGCTGTTGAGCGAAACCCAGAAACAGTGCAAAGCATACGCTTTGCAATCGAAGTTCTTCGTGCGACTGAGCCATCGACTCTCCCATCTATTGGTACTGCGCAAACAGGACCTGTCACCCTTCCATCACTCAACACTTTACTCGAGACTCTTCCTGCAAAGGTAGATTCTCCTCGATAGCTGTATTTCCGGCTGTTCTTTTACCACTACAAATATACGCTTTCGCATAGATAGAAGCAGAAACGTAAGCTCGATTATCCAGAATTCCTGTACGCAAGCTAATATTTACGCAGACTATTTCAGTGTACAAAATGTTTACAGAAGTCAGCCTTCCTTTGCCCGTCCTTCCCGAGGGTTGGTCTGCGGAGAAGGATTTCAAGGCACTTGGTCGCCTCTCTGCCCCCACACAACGTAGTATCGAACCAGTCGGACCTCACTTCCTTGCACACGCTCGTCGCGCACGCCACAAGCGCACCTTCTCTGAGGATGATCGTATTCAGGCCCAAGAAAACGTCAAGAAGGTCGAGGATGACGATTCAGGCGAAATCAGCGAGGCTGAGGACCCAATGATGCTCTCTCGTGACGCTAAAGAGTGGAAGGTAAGACTAAAACGCCTATCGAGTTGAGCCTTTCTAATTTTTTCCTAGCAACAAGATCACTATGCCGTTCTCGGTCTGTCAAAGCATCGTTACCGAGCTACTGAAGAGCAGATCAAGCGTGCTCACAGAAAGAAGGTTCTCCGCCACCATCCTGACAAGAAGGCTGCTGCTGGCAATACCGAGGATGACAGCTTCTTCAAGTGCATTCAGAAGGCAACTGAAATTCTGACCGACCCTGTCAAGCGCCGTCAATATGATTCCGTTGACGAGCATGCTGATGTTGAGCCACCTACCAAGAAGCAGCTGAAGGATGGCAAATATTACAAGCTATGGAGCAACGTCTTCAAGGCCGAGGGCCGTTTCTCGCGTGTTCAACCTGTCCCCAAGTTTGGTGATGAGAAGTCTACCCAGGAGGAAGTTGAGAACTTCTATAATTTCTTTTACAGCTTCGACTCCTGGCGCTCCTTTGAGTACCTGGATGAGGATGTTCCTGATGACAATGAGAACCGTGACCAAAAGCGCCACATGGAGCGAAAGAATAACAACTCTCGTAAGAAGAAGAAGAACGAGGATGTTGCTCGTCTCCGCAAGATCGTCGACGATGCTCTGAGCGGTGACAAGCGCCCCAAGATGTTCAAGGATGCTGCCAACGCTGAAAAGAACAAGAAGAAGGCCGACAAGGAAGCTGCTGAAAAGAAGGCTATCGCAGATGCAAAGGCTGCAAAGGAAGCTGAAGCTCAAGCTGCCAAGGAAGCCGAGGAGAAGGCCAAGGTTGATAAGGAGCAAGGCAAGAAAGCCAAGGAGGCTGCTAAAGCCGCCGTTAAGAAGAACCGTCGTGTCCTCAAGGGCTCTGTTAAGGATGCTAACTACTTCCATGCTGGAGGTGATGCGCCTGCCAGTGCTATCGATGGATGCTTGAATGATGTTGAGTTGGTTCAAGGCAAACTGGATCCAGATGAGCTTGCTGCTCTTGCCGCTAAGCTCAACGGACTTAAGGTTTCTTCGGAGATCAAGGGTGTTTGGTCATCTGAGGTTGAGCGAATGGTTGGTGAGGGCAAGCTGAAGGCTGGCGAGGCTAAGAATCTTGCTTAGATGCATATACAGAAGTGTATGTTGGGGGAGAGACGAATGAAGTCATGATTATGGGAAGGGATGTGCTGCATTGCGTAGATGAACGATATACATAGAATGTGCGAGGGAGTCTTTCTACTTCTTTCTCTAGACTAGCTAGACCTAGACCTTAAACTTGAGTTCGACAGAATGAGAGGTAGAGGTAGAGGTTACTTGCTTTGGTAATAAAAGTTCCTTGTGCTACTACTGATTTCTCTTTGATTCCTGTGCTCTGCTCGATATGGTTGCATGTATAATGAGTATGCTGTGTGCGAGGTGTTTTAAGTTTACATGAGAAATGAAGTCTCTTATGTATTATCCACAATCCACACTCCTCACTCATACCCGTACTCATCCTGGTACTTGCAACGAAAGGAGTGGTGGTGGTGGAGGTGTGTGTGTGTGTGCGTGTGTGTTTGTGGGGGATGGGGACAATGCAATGGGTGTATTTGCATTTTGTGGTGTGGTGTGGTGTGATGTGGTGGATGAGCTGGTTGGTAAGTAGGTAAGGGAGTTAATAGATGATTGGGGGTAAGTTGGTAAGTTGGCAAGTAAAGGCAAGTAAGTAAGTTGGTAGGTAAGTAGAAAGGTATATAGATCTATAATAACAGTGAATGATTGTCATTCTCATTCTCTATTGTATTTCTCTCTCTCGTCTTCCTTCTACTCCGTGCCCTCTACTCTCCTGCTAGCTACCCTCCTCCCTCTCATCTTCTTCTCATCCCACCTCCTCCCCTCCCCTCCACATCAATCAAAAATCCAAGTAGGTCTATCATCTAAGAAGAAACCAAGCCGCAAGCCGCAAGCAGGTAAATAGGTAAATAGGCAAATAGGTAAATAGGCAAATAGGTAAATAGGCAAATAGGCAAATAGGCAAACAGCAGACAGGCTGACAGGCAAAGAGCAAAAGCGAGCAGGTAATTCTCAAGCGAACAATTCCCTCCCCAACCATAAGGCACCATACCATATGCAAGTACATATTCATACTCTCTTCTGTTCCTCTTCCCTTCCCCCTGCCTATCCTTCGCTGCTCGAAAATACCAAATTTTATCCTCCCACCAAACCCATTTCACACCAATACCATACCATGCATGCCATCCTTCCCATCCAGATCCCAAATCCCAATCAAAAAAGGTATCCCAATGAAACCCCCAATCTCCATAAATACCCTATTTCCCAGGGTTCCCAAGTGGTATTTGTTGCTCGCATGTGTAGAAAACGCCAGTTTTAAAAGCTTTGATCTTTGCAACGACAAAGGTTTGCAAAGTCAAGAATCGAAGATTTGTGTGGGTAATCCGCCTGAAACAAATGAAAAATAAAAAAAAGTTTTGGTATCGAGTTTTCCGTCGTCGGCCCATTTTGTGGTGTCGAATGGTATTTTGTGTCCTCCCGTGAAATGCCCTCCGTGAATGAATATTATAATCTCCATAGTTTGATCAATTCCCTCAGTGGACCGAAACTCAGTCTCGATTCATCCACCTTGGGGGACTTTAATGTTGAAAATACAGCAAGGAAATAGAGCAGGGTGGTGTTATATCGAAATCCAGCCTGCCGAATCCGTATCTCTCGTCTCTGAATCATCACATACTCCCCATCGGCCGGCCAAAGTTCATACTCGGCTTGAGCCTCAAGATCGGCGCCTCGTCTTTCTCTCCCGCCTTCTCGTCATCATCCTCATCCAGATCTCGACGTTTCCGAGTTTGCATCGGGCTTAGAGAGCGATCACTAGACGATGCATTGCTTGGACTCGCATCTCGACTTTTCCGAGCAACGACTTCCAGTCTCTTGTTCAGTTGATCGAGGAAAGCGTCGTTGGCGCTGGCGTTTTGAGTAAGTCCTAGGGGACCAGTGAGTTCTTTGTCACCGTTATCCTCCGTGTCTGCATCGGCTGCGGTATCACTCTCGTCTTCGGCTTCCGGTAGAGGGGAGAGATGATCGATTGACTGGGTTGAATCTTGACGTCCACTCGTGATCGCGATGGAAGGTCGATGAATATGCTCATCCTTCGGGTCCAGGTCCTGGTGATCTTGCTTCGGCGTGGCTTCGCCGCTCTCGCTGCCCAAGAGGCTCGGGAAGCTCATGGAGTGACTTGGAGTATGGCCCGCATGCATGGTCAGTCTTCGGTTCTCGGGCTGGCAGGCAATCTCCAGCGTCAGCTTCTCCTTCTCTTCCGGTGACAGTCGCCGGTCGATGTTGGTGACATCCCGGCCGGGGGCCTTGAGATCTGGCGACGCTTTGGGGGTCAAGCGGCGTGGACTGAGGACCCAAGCTGCGAAGGCCGGGGTGACAGCGGATGCTTTGATCGAGACGCCTTCGAGCTCGGGTTGGATGAGCTGGATATCGATACTCTCAGCGGGGGTTTCTTTGATCGTTTCCAAGTGTTCCTGGGCCGCCGGGCTCGACGAGTGGACAAAGTCGGACGAGGTGAGTTCCTTGCTCGTCACGCAGATGGGTGTCTCCCGGGGTGCTGAGATGTCGTCCACCCGCATCTCCGCCCGATTCGAAGTATCAAAGGTCCTGCTCGGCATCCGTGGCGCGGGTGCGTAGAACGGACTGCCGTCCGCGTTGCGCCCCGATTCCTGTGGGACCGAGTGTGCAGAGTCCACGCTCCCAGCATTCGAGCTGAGGCTCGAGATCCGGGGGTGGGAGGTCGGTCGCTGGTGATGGTTGATGGGTTGTGGACTGAACGCGCGACTGGCCTTCTTCTTCCCCAATGCCGCCTCGAGTTCTGCAATCTTGCGCTTGAAGTAGAGCCGCTCCTCGTCCCACAAGGCCCTCTCCTCTTCCATGACCTCAGCCATCCGCTCTCGGTCCGCAATCATGTGCGCTCTCTCGCCCTCATGCTGGGCCCTCAGGGTCGCGGTGTAGGTGCGGTAGTTCTCCACCATGACGGCGGCGCTCTCCTCGGCGCTCTCTGGCCTCGTCTTGGGCGGGGAGATGGGTGGGTGCTGCGACGGGGAGAAGCGATTCCCCACGGTGGGCGAGTCGTCACCGCTGTTGTACGGGGAGGGGATGAAGTCGGTCGCGGGGACGGTTCGTGGAGTTTGACTCATGGGGGAGATCTTGGAGCTGTGTCGACCGTTGAGCATGGTGCGTTGCGCCTCGACGGCGCCGGAGGGGAGGAAGGAGTCGGACGGGTGTTTGGACATGCTGGTGATGGCGGTGGGTGGTTTCTTTGTTCTTCCTGGAGTCTGCGGGCGAGGGGAGGTGAGACTTTGTAGAGGTGTTGCATGCAGACAGACAGGTATGCTGGCTGGCTGGCTGGGTGTTGAACTAAGCACGGGAGGGAATGGTGGTTAAGGTTCGGATGACGACAGGCAGCACACGACTCTCCTTCCCGCCGGGTTGGGACCGAGTCAATTGGGAAAGTGGCGGTATCGGCAAGGGGTGCGGTGGTGGGAGGTGTGTCGTGTTTGCAGATGGAGAGCTGGTTCAATTCGAGGGTGGGTGTGGGTGTGAGTGTGAGTTGGGAGCATTAGGAGACGATCATGGCTCGATGGGTGGTATTGGAGTCTGAGGGTTGCGGTGGTGGTGGTAGTAGTTTTGGTTTTGGTTGCGGAGGTGAGGTGGAGGTGGAGCAGCAGCAGCGGAGGGTGTGTTGGCAAGTGGCTCGCGTCCGGGTAGGTACCGACGGGGAGTCAGTGGTGTCAGTCCTGTATAGTACCTGAGGTGTGGTAGTCTGAGGTGAGGTGAGGTGAGGTGGGAGGGTGCTGGGGGTGTGAATGGTGGAAGGTGGAAGGTGGATGTGCTGTCTGTCGGAGGGATTGGAAAGGGCCGGTCGGGCGTGTTTGGTGTTTCTGTGGTTTTTTTTTTCTTTCATGTGGCAGGGGAACGGGATTGGGGAGGGATGGGGAGGGAGGGATTGGGTTTAGGGTGGAGATGGACATGGACATGGACATGGGGAGGGTGATGGAGGGTGATTGGGAGTGATTAGATTGGGAGATCACGGGATTGGATGGGATGCGTGAATGAGTGGAGTTGTGAGAGGCAGGATCACAGTGAGAGTGAGTGTGAGGGTGAGTGAGTGAGTATCACCTTCATCCATCCCGGGATTGAGAGAAAGGGGGATGGAAGGGATGGAAGGGATGGAAGGGAGAGAAGGCAGGGTAAAAGGTATGGATGGGAGACAAAAGACACACACCAGGGAAGGGAACGACGGCGACGGTGTTCCGTAGACGGGATCGGCCCGCCCATGATTTGCCCATCAGTGCATCAGTGCAGCAGTGCATCAGCGTATCACTGCATCAGACACCACCCAATCCATCCCATCCCCCAATCGCAGTCTACATCCCGTCGCCCCGGCTGGGCATGTCTCGTCTCGTGTGGGTGGGTGGTTGTGCCCCTTTTCTGTGACGGACTTACTACTTACTACTGGGTACTTACGTATTGACTCGATTGGATTGTAATACCATCCATCCATCCATCCATCCATCCATCCAGATCAAAAGAACAACAGTCGATCATCCATCCAGCTGGGCAACAATCCTTCCCCCTTTAGTGTAACCAACACCCAATCCCACCCAACAGCCCAGCCCAGCCTAAGGTCTAAGGTAGTCTATTCGTCTTTAGTCTATCCAGCCCAGCTCACCACCGAGTACCCAAACCCAAACCCACCTCACCTCACCTCACCCACTCGGCCTGCAACCCACCGCCAACTCGGTCCCCGGCGTCATCGTGCCCCTGAACACGACACCGACGTGATGCGGCCATTACCCACGCACGCCCGCCTGTGAATGCGTGGTGCGAGTGGTGCGATGCCACCACGCAGGAGTGTCCAGTGGGGATCCAGCTCCACCTGCACCAGCGTGTATACCACGTCGAGAGGCAATGTGAATCACCACAATCACCATAAATAAAAGACAGAGAGAGAGAGGGAACACGTCGAGCATCACGTGCAGATACGTGGAAGAGTGACGAGCACCAGCATATGGCATCCCTAAGGTAAGGTAGGTAGGTAGCACAACACCACACGACACAACCAGCGAGCAGAATAAAGGACTTTCCCCTCCCTGTCTGATCCGTTTGTCTGCATCTGCATCTCAAGGCCCTCCCGACTGAACTGTGTGCTTCGTACACCGCAAGTTCGTGAACCGACGAACAATCCACGCCATCTGCTGCCCACGAGCCAACCACGAGTCTGGTTGTTGTTCTTTCCTCCACCGCTCCACCGCTGCACGGCACCAGCTTCCACCACCGACCCATCCAACACCGCAGCGTGTTCAGCCTCCTCGACTCCACTGACTCCACTCAGTCCACTCCCCTCCACGGCAATCAACCACGGTACCGTCCGGAACCCTTACGCGAGCCAAGACAGCCGACCACCCTCCCTCCCTTCACATGAACTGGATCAACTTTGTCGATGATCTGGGCATTCACATGCTCTGCCGACCCATCCAGTGGCTTCTCGACCTCGAGATCCTGAATCTGATGGATGACATGGGCGTCCATCTCATCATCCACCCACTAAGGTAGGTACGAACTTCTCTCTTTGAATTGAGTTTGGTTGGTTCGTTGGTTGGTCTGTTAGTTGGTATCATTGGTTCGGTTCGCTTCACTTTGCTTGTTGAATTGGTGCCTGGAAATCCAAAAACTCAACTGACTCGACAACCTCTTCCTGTAGCAAGCTCGATTCAGCATGGCCGGTGCCCATCGATGTTGAAGGACCCTATCGCAGATGAGCATCGACTGGCCCGTGGGCAGACGGACGGACGAACGGACGGAGAACGGAGAAGAACGTGTCAACATCCTATCCACGATGATGTTCCAAACCAAAACCTAAAAGTGCATCTCCGCCACTGTACCTTAGCCCGATTTCCGTGAGACATGAATCTGACCGTTCGTTCGTTGGTAGGTCGGACCGTGTGTTGGGGGGATCACCGCTGTTGTGCAACTTTCCGTTGGTGAGACCTCCAATGAATGGGCGGAGAGCCGAAGGACCCGAGCGGACCGTGATCCAGGTGCCATGCAGAAGGAAGAAAGCAAAAGAAAAGAGAAGCGTGAGATCGAAGGAGGGAGGGATCGCCGTTTCCTGCCAGCGGTACATCTAGATCTAGATCTAGATCTCGAATCAGGAATCTGTGCCCTGGCATCAAAGGAGTGTTGTAATTGATTGGATAGGATAGGATAGATGGATGGATGGGTAGATGGATAAAAGGAGGATGTGCATCAGTCACCACGAAGCCAGACAGACAGACATGGCAATGCGATCTATTAATCCAATTGAAATCATAACAGGCTTGTTTCAAATACCCCGCTAATTGGGCTGGGCTGTGCTGTACTGAATTTTGTGTTGAGTGGTTTTATTACTTAGACAACGTTATAATTAGTGGTGTTGTGTCTACATGTTTTACCTACCTACCAACACCTACCTCACCTTAGTTCATATAATTCACTTTCCTTTACTTTCCTCTGCTGAGTCCAAGTCAAGACCCGATAGAGCAGTGTCACCATAGGGAGATACCTACCCAAGGTAGCTTGTATGCCCATTCCTCCTTTGGTAAAGATAGAGAGAGATGATTGGTATCTGGTTTCTGGTTTCTGCTTTTTGTTAGTAGTTCTTAGCTGCTGGTTGGTACTTTATAGTCACCAAGGCGGTATATCCGCTACCTATCTACCCACCTACTTACTTACCTACTTACCTACCCAGCACCATCCATCAACGAACGGACGACGAGGAGGATCTTGCGAAGGAAGAAGGAAGGAAGGAAGGAAGGAAGGAAGGAAGGAAGGGTATAAAAACGAGGATCTTACACGCATATATATATGTATGTATATATGTATTGTAAAAAGACATATCTAATTACCATTCCTTCCTGACTTATGTAGTGAATGAGTCTCACTTACTACTTGCTTGCTACTGTTCATGTCACTCACCAAAAATCTCATCCTAGCATATCGTATCTCACCCTTTTCTTCTTATTTCACTTCATATAAAGTAGGTCCTAGATATATAGATGTCCAGATGTCCAGATGTCTAGTCTGAGGAGTCTAAGCTAGATGAGAGCGCGAGACAACTGCTATCTTCTCTGCGATGTGGGTTAAAGCAGGGTAGGGCAGGGCTGGGTAGGTTAGGAAGTAGATGTCACACGGCTTACTGCCTGACATCTTCACAGAATCGGCTGTTATTGAATGGTTTGTCGTATTGCTAGAAGGAGAGGGAAGGGCGAAGTGTGAAGTGTTAAGTGTGATAACGAATTGCGATGAATATAGGTAGACTAAGGTAGGTAGGTGCACACACGACGTTTAGCGACGACCTAGATGTCTTCTCTCCCCGTTTGTAATAGCTACTTGCACATGACCAGGATGACAGGCTCTGCTAGAACCTGACCAATATGTCCAGAATGCCCAGAATCATCTAGAGACTGGTCTGAGTAGCTGTCAAGAGGTAAGAAGGGGTAGCTCGCCCCTCTAGACACGTGCGACTGTTAGGAAAGGGGGAGGAGACAAGAGGAGGGTAGTAATGTACTTAATTGGTTTAAGCCGAGAGTGAAGGAACGTGGCGAGCAGTGTTAGAGTGTTCGGTTGAAATGAGATATACTTGCTTATTTGAACTCCAGATGATATGGATATGGATAGTTAAGTTTAGCTACTAGCCTACTGCAAACAGCTCCCCTTTCTTCTGCGTTCTAGTATGTCGTGTGGATTGTCTAACTCCATGCTCGCTGAGAGGAAGAAGTAGGTCTATATTTCTGATAAACTTCTGGATGTCATTGGGTACGCTTTGATGCCCTTTTGACCTGCCTGATGTTCAATTATCGAGGTATGAGTTAGAAAGAGGTCGGTCGGAAAATATCTGAGGCTCAAGATAGATTTCATCCTTGAAAGTGAGTAGTCCCCACTTCCCAAGATCTACCCAACTTCTCCAATCTCCTTATGATCACTCGCATGTATCTTGCTAATTTCGCCTCTCCTCCACTTCCCACATTGTATTGCAATGCAATACTACTCGACAGAGTCAATTGTGCATCGAAAGCCTGGGCATGTATCCCGGAGAAGTGGCCATGCCATTAATACCGCGCTAATAAACCAGGGGTAAAAAGGTTGTTCGTACCTGCATTTGCCAAGACATTCCAATCAGGCTATTCTCATCCATCACACTTCACATCCAGAGCATCGGAACTACAGATCCATCTCCACACACCCAAGATACCTTACCCAAACATAGGAGACAAACGTTTCTGCGCCTGCACTTACACCCACACCCACCCGCACACACGCGACACGCGCCCGCGTTCCGTCCGCGCCACACTCCTGCATTGGTCCCCAAGCTTCCCGCACGCACACCACACACGGCATCGACTCTCATGAAACAGGAGCCGCTGTCCACGAAACGCATGCTCGATGCAACGGCAGCAATCGTCCGGCGGCCACTCCCACTGCCACTTGCCACTGATGAGATTTCCGCTCCTCCGAGATAAGCCGTCCCTCCCTCCCTCTCCCTGACCCAGCTGGTCGGGACGGACGGTGGAGGAAGCTTCTGAGACATGTTCGATGTAGATCCTGGGCGGTGGTTCCGGGATCGCTACGGTATTGCGCGATGGGGAGTTGCGTGATGGAACGATGGCGGATGACGCGGGATGTATACCTGGGATGAGATTCAAGGGGCTGGTTTATCAGGGCGATGGTATTGTTGAATTGACCGGCGCATTCAAGTCGATGCATGGGCGTGGAGGTCCTTCACTCTACGTGACTCTGATCGCTGAAGAGAGGATGGAGACAGAAGTCTGTCATCAATCCAATCTCCGTGATGCTCAAAGAAGAACTAAGCCCGACTACCCGTATTTCAGTATAGCAGTTCTTCAGCAGAAGCCCGACAGTGTGGCTCTCCCTGCAGAAGCGAGGAAATGTTGGTGTTTGGATACTCCAGGGGCTTGCAAGTTGCAGCCCACGCATTTTGACGCGCATACCCAGGTCTTGCAGTACAATCTGGTCAGCCTCAAGAATCATAGTGGTGCTGACTACATATCGGAGTAGCACTGGGCTTGTCCTGGTTTCATAGCTGTGACATGTGCATATCTCTCAGCCTTCGATGGCTGGTACTTGGATTATTCAGGAGTTTGGAGATAGCTCCTGCCTGATTGGGAGAGAGGGGTGGGAAGTATGGGTTTGAGGCTGTGAGAAGAGTGGTGAGAAATGCTATATGAGATGCAAGTTGCCTCTATATTTGTCTCTGAGATCCAACAGCTAGTCGACAATCCATTAAGAACCTCAAATTCGGTTCTCTCAAACACTTCTACTTTCAGCTGAACACTAAGGTACCTATCGTAAGTCTTGACAATCAGCGCTCAAGTTCGAACAGTCATGGCCATCACTCCAGACAGTGTTCTCGCACCATCGCCACCCGCGCTCACGCCTGCAGCTCGAAAGCGTTTGGCTGGCAAACAAGTCAAATCCGAATCAGTTGACAATACACCAATCTCCACACCAGGCACATATCATGGAAATGATAAAAGATCCAGTAACAAGAAGAAACCAGTGACACACACTCTGTCTTCAGAAGGCGCAGACCATGTGGATACGCTCGTTGTCACACTCAAAACACTGAATTTGTCTCCAGAGATCAGCGATTCACGGTCAAGCTCTTCTGTAAAGGTCACCGAGACAAGCAAATCGACCACGCAACGGCGTTCAAGATCTTCCACAGGCCCTATTCAGAGGAACTCTACAGGTAAAGTGACAGAAGAAGAGCATCAATCAACCACTGGTGAACAATCAAATCAGGCCTCTCAACCCATCGTCAAGAATCAACGCAGTACTGGAAAACAAACCTCAAAGCTAGCTCCAAAGCCTCCGTCAGCACAATCTCCACGAAGCACCGTCAATCCTTTTGGCCGTTCAGGTTTGAAGCAGTCGACCAAAAACACTTCCTCCTTAGGACCTGACGCAAATCAAACCAGGGGCCGTGATATCTTCAAGTCTAATGTTCATAAACCAAATAAAGAGCTCTCAGTTGGCTCAGAAGACTCAAGCGAATCAGTGTTCGATTATAGTCAGGTTCCCGCTGCATACGACTCTTCAGCTACCGAATCTGACTTGGAGGAAATAAGGGCATCCACACCGAGCAAGGTGAAGAAACCCGTTCAGTTGCGAAAATCTTCAGTTTCAAGAATACCAAAGCGATCTTCCCACTCTTTTGTGGCCGCTCCCATAACTTCTCATTCTGGGAGCCCCATAACGCCACAGCAGATAATTGGCGGCAATGGCGAGAAGCTCTTCGCCGACTCAGCGGAGAAGAGCGTCGCAGGCTTCAATAAGATTAGCCATTGGACGAGTAAGCTTCGTCGTCACTATAATCTACCACCATATGGCCCGGCAGAAGAGACTGATATGAAGTTCCTGGATGAAGATGGTGAGCTGAGTAAATTACTGAGAAAAGATATCGCTGGCACGATCCCCAAGTGGCTCAACAAAGCCTGCCTCCCGGGGGAAAAGGAACGACCGAGGTATTGGATGGAGGTCAAAACCACAGCTGGCGAATGCAAGAGCCCATTGTTCGTCACCAAGATCCAATACAGCCTGGTAAGCTCGCCCGAGAACACCGTCCATCGCCAACTTCCCCTCCCCAATTCAAAATTCCGCTAATTATTCTACAGATGAAGGAGAAAGCCATTCGTGGCAAGGGCATGCCGACGGATGTCTATGTGCTGATACGAGTCTTTGACATTGATAGCGAAAACCCACAGTACAAGGTCTACATTGACCCTTGGAAGTTGATCAAGGGTGGCTCCTTGACTATCGTTGCGTATAAGATGACGACGGGATGAGTCCTGCGGAGTGGAGTTGTAAAGATAGTGTAAGAGTAGCTCAACAAGCTAGCGGACAGGCGTTAAGAAATGCGTAAGACGGGATATGAGATAAATGAAATGCTTTCTTCTTAACATTCAGCCAGTTGCTAATTCAGCCGGGCCCTTTTCGCTTGAACCATTGGAGTGCCTTTCCAACCGCGGAGATATCTGATCGTTCTTTTCTCATCCCCACAACGATCAGCACAGACCTATTTTTGACCGTGACAGAATTACTGCAACGACGCCATTGCAAGGCAATACCGTTACTTGAGCTTGGTTTACCACAATAGCCGGTATTCCGAGGTTCAACATAAATAAGGTGGACGCGAGGCCCCTGGATTTAAGCGACCCCGCAGTGATCGACCCAGCTTTTCTCCTTTCACGCTTAGGACCACTCCCTCCAAGTGCCGATCCACAGCTGCGGCTTCCCATCCCGCAGCAGTCGATACAAGATGGCGTACCTGAATATACTCACTACCCCGCAGAGAATGCGGTCCTTAAACGAATCAAGTCGACGGAAAATTCACAAGATCGACGGTGCCAAGCACGGTACATGACTCCCGGCATCGCGCCAGGTGGATGTGTATTCCCATCTGCTAGAACCGAAACTAGGTGCTGGTCGTCTGATATCCTTGTTGGGTGTTATTGCTAGTGGTGCCAAAATGAGGGTGTGATACGACGATACATTATGACGAGCCTCGCACCTTGAGGGATGGCATAGGAGCAAATCTTTTGCCACGGTTCTGTATCAAATCAGATCGCGGAATGTATTCCCCAACTCTTCTCTGCTCTCTCTGGGCTCTACCTTTGCTCTCCGTCTTCGCCGCACCGTTTTTTCAAGAGCGCGCGGACGACTCCCGGTTTACCCTGTACGACTTGCCCACGCCGCTGACAGGGCCGTGTGACTTGGAACATGGTCCAGATGGCGCGCTCTGGGCCAAGGCATCCTCAATAACCTATTCTTTCGCATCGATCCAGATACTGGAGTCATCACCGAGTACCCCATTCCATTTACCACCCCTTTGGATCCCACACCAGTCGCTATTCCTGGGGTCCTCAAATCAGTCACCGATAGAATAGCACTGTCGTGTGCTATCCGCACTGGAGCAGATGGGACCCTGTACGCCGGGAATGGCCTGCGCAATCAGCTGGTTCGTATCAATCCAACAACTAAGAAGATCGATATTTTCGAGCCTACGCCAGTCAACCCTGCCGGTAACCTGTTCAACTTCAACGATCTCTATACTGCCAAAGACGGCATATATGTAACTGCGACGACTGGAAACACCTTCTCCTTCTTCTCCTTCGCAACCGAGAAGTTCACGCCATATCAAGTCCCCACACCTCTTGCGCTGCCGCTCGGTTTATACGTCGCATCCAACGGTGTCGTATACGTCGCCGAACTCGCCGCCAACAAGATTCTGACCTTTGACCCCAAAACCAAAGCAATAAACGAGTATCCCCTTCCAGAGCCCGCACAGTTCCCAGCAGTCATCCGCGCTGAGCGGAATGGATATGTCTACTTCTCACTCTTTATCGGGAACGGCGTAGGGAGAATTAATATGGTGACCAACAAGATCGATCTCTACCATACCAACCAGCTACTGTTGCTTGGTGCCGAAGACACCATCGACAAGTATGGCGGCGTGTGGCTCAGCTCTTTCAATACGGATGTTCTGTCACGGCTTGATACAAAGACGCTGCAGTTCAGCTATGTTGCGCTGCCAGATAGCTTTGCGCAGACTGGGGCGTCGGGCGTTCTTGGTAATATCCCGCCGTATGTGGATATCGCCGTCAATTACGGGCCGGGTGATGCTATTTGGTTCACTAGTATTTTGACGAACCAGGTCGGCAGATATGACATCACAGGCCTGTATAAGTAGCTGAGAGGTTCCAAAGATACAAGAGGTGTTCAGGACTGGAAATTTTACTGTATATAATACTTTTTAAAGTAATTCCATTTCGAAAGTTAGTTTAAAAGAGCCATCTCTCTGTGTGCTATAAGGTATTCATTATTGGGGTATCAAAGCCAAAAGAATTCGGGCATGGCATTATGCATGAATACGGTCTGAGTGCGGGAAATTTCAACGGAGTCGGGATCTAAGATTGCTAGGGTAACCATCATCCCAGTACCGAGAACCAAGATCCGCTCTCGATATCGAAAATAAAAGTATATAGGAGAGACGCCTCTCCCCTTACCTTCCTATCTTAATAATCCACAAAGCCAATTAAGGTTAACTACAGGTATTTTTGGTATTTCGAGTAGTTGGTCTCGTTCTGTGGGAAGGAAATACTTTGAATAAAAAATGGAACAAGAAAACATACAACATTAGGTATTCGCTAGTGGTCACCCATAACAGGGACCGAACCGTGTACGAGCACGGTACCAACTTAGAAAGTCCAGAGATCTTTAGTCTCGCACAAGCCTAATGAAACCGCACGTCGCTTCGCTAGCGAACCATGACGTTACCAGCCGGAGATAGAAATTATTGTCACTACTTAAAGTGCCTAATATTTCCTTTTCTCAATTCCTACAAGACAAGCAATCATACACACCACCTCACCTCAATTCACCTCACCTCACAAACTCATCTCACCGCCTCTACGCACTCTCTAAGATATCAATTATGTATTCAAAGATCGCTCTCCGACCAGTCGCGATTGTCTTCGGCATAAGCACGCTGGGAACCTCACTCCATATTAGACAAACATGGCAGTTGTGTGTATTATCCCTTGTTGCCCAGAAAAATTCTCGCTGATGATGTGATCGACGATAGGTTGAAAGAACGAAGAGCCCTTAAGGAAGCCTTAGAGGAGGAAAGATCAATTTTGGAAAAGCTGCGAAAAGATACAAAGAAAGGAAACAAGTGAACGTCCTCAAAGGATAAAGCCGGCTCTGATAGCTCTGAAGATACTTATGTCTCCTCCTGTTGCAGGCTTGAAATACCTCCCGGGCACTAGTTACCTTTCGGGGCTCTTGACATCTTTGAGTGTCCTGAACAGATATTCGTAAGTCCGTCACACTTGGGAATTTTAGATGGATGATCTTTCTATTTGAATTACGGAAGGAACTAACAATCGTGAATAGGCAAAGGAAGGACGACTTGATAGATTCGAATGCCATGATCGATCGAGACATCCAAAATCTGCGCCAGGGTATCCAAACTTCAGTGCAGATTCGGGCTCAGATAAAGGTAATATTAGCAAGGCGTCCTAGCTAGGTTTAGAATTGGCCTTTAGTATCGGAATAAATCTTTCTCTCTGCGTGTTTTGGAAGTTCGCGAATGCTTGGAAGGGGTGACGTTTTCCAAGCAAGGACGGAGAATGGCAAGTGCGAATTCGGATAGGAGGCCATTGCCATCCATAGCTGTCTGCCTTCCCTCAATTTTAGCTTCCAAGGTAGATTAAAGTCCTCGTCCTGAGATCCTGGTTTCCTTTCCTTCTTTTCTCTTCACCAATCTACAATGCCATCTAATCGCCTTTTCGCAATTTTCGCTGGCCTACAGGTCATCAGCACCTTGGTAGGACCGGTCCTCCCATTGTTGTACGAGAAGTATGAGGCGTCGGCAAAGATTCGACGTGAACGGGAGGCCGAGGAGGAGGCGGAGCGACAGACTCGGGCGCGAGCTCGAGTCCTAGCAAGGAAGTCTTCTCTGAAAGTTAAACGTTCTGAGAGCTCTTTTAGGAGTTCTTCCTCTGCTCGGCGGAGCCCGCCAAGGGAGCCTCCTGCCAGTGCAAGTCGCTAGAGCTTTTCATTTTGTCTTTCCTTTGTCCTGGCGTTCGGAGTTTTGGGGTGCTGGGTGGCATCCCAGCGTCCAGCATTGAGAAAAAAATAAACCAAAAAAAATGGTGGTCTCGGGGAAAAGTCCTTGGGGCCATCGAGAAAACCCGGTCGTTTCAGGCTGCCGTTCCGGCTGTATTTGGATAGAGTGGTGGACAGGAGTCTGGAGAGGATTCATGTGGATTGTGATTCAGGACTTGCTTGGACAGAAGCGGACAGACCTCGAGTTGCAGCAAACGACGAAAATCCTCACTGTGATCTCCTGGCATTCAAACGCTTCCTGGCTTTCTACTCTCCAACCTTAGACCCCTTGAGATGCAACAAATCTTACGAGCATTACCGACTCCCACTACAAGATGGATTGAGTAGCAACCAACGCTCTTCGACAGACTTACAAATCCAAACTATCCAGCTGAACCCAATACCCCTCACCTCTGACGAGTCTATAGATCCAACAGCTGCCAGTCCTCTCTTCATCTCACGAGTTCACTGGATCGAGCAGTAACTAGTACCCTCCCAAACTTACCAGTCCCCACGGGTCGAGCTATCGCCGATGCCCTCTACAATTGACAACTACATCCACAGCACTGCCATGGATGCTGTCCACCTCGGACACCTATATGATTGATCAGTGGCAAACACACGAACTCCACTCCAACCAATCACGAATCCATCCAGCATTTACGAAATCCACGTCGAGCTGCCCCTGCTACACTCCACACCTTATAAGATCCAGGCCGTAAAGATACCACAAAAGCAACTAACCTCCCCACCCAAAAACCGCCATACTGTTCTGTTTCGATCACTCGTCACAAAGGTGTAGATACTCGGAAAGATGGTTGGATTCCTAGTCCGATGGCTCTTTTCAAGAGATTAATTGGGAAATCGTACCGGAGCATCGAACGTGGGTGCACAATGACGCTAGCTTCGACAATACGCGTCAAGTGGAGGAATATTTCCTGCAACGCATTGGAGGAGATGGCCAGTGATATTTGGCGTGTCAATAGGAGGATACCTAGAAAGTGATTCAGGAGAGCAAGGAGCTGGAATACAAGACTTGATATGCTGGCGGTCAGAGTGAAGGTTTGGCATGGTGCAAGTCCAGATATTATGTGATAGGAATCGGGAGATTGCTGGAGTCGCGGGTGTAGGACTGAATTAACAAAGAAGGTGTGAGTTGAGAGATTTCAAGAGTAGGAGACGGGAGATTGGAGACGGAGAGTTGACAGTTCCGAAGCATAGAATTTGTATTGCGGAGGATTGTGCTATAGCACTA
The DNA here is from genome assembly GCA_003415645.1 of Articulospora tetracladia. Lineage (NCBI taxonomy): Eukaryota > Fungi > Ascomycota > Leotiomycetes > Helotiales > Discinellaceae > Articulospora > Articulospora tetracladia. The sequence continues at coordinate 990,159 of PYIV01000013.1, forward strand.
TTAGGGCCACTACTTTACACGTATAGGAGCGAGAATAAGACTGAAATAACTCTAATAAATAGGCTGCCTAAGCTAAAGATACACAAAAGATAAGGAGAAAGAAAGAGGAAAGGGTGTCTCCTGGTATAGGGTCCGATTCTAATACGGAACCCCTCTAATCCTAGGCCCGTTATATCGTAGGCTTCCCTATACCCCTACCATTCTAGGATAGATCCCGTAATAGGCTAGCTATAGCTAGTCCGAGTCGGTCCTAACTTCACAGGAACTATATGACGGTCGGACTCGAGGGAAATACTATATTTTGGAAAGAATTATGGGAAACTTATTGCCGCTCTGAGAAGACCCAATCCAATAGTAATTATATACCGGAACTTTAGCTCTAGCCGAGTTTCTTTAGAGAATCATCTTTATTTGTAGCATGCTCTTGATGCCGTTCCCAAGCCCCAGATCACGAATACGGAGATAGGGTGACCATGTTTCGGATGATAGTGTTCCTACTTCGGGATCTTCAGTTTTAAATACTCGGGCCTCGATCTGCAGAATCAGAAAGCTACAAGCCTTTGGTCTACTTGTATGGTGATGCTGGCGATCGACACTGAGGTCTATCGAGATAGGCCAAGTCTCTTTGGTCTATGGTGGTATGTGGAAGAAGTTTCTAGTTTGAGAACATATCCATTATATATTGGAACTGGGATCTTGTGATTGGTTTCCCGGATGTCGGAGCTGAGTTCAGCTGCATGATGCTCCATCAAGCAGACACCGACCAAGAACGCACAACCCATATAACTATATGCTGGTTTTGAGCAATGCCTCATTCCTGCCAGAGCTACTCTTCCTTTTCTACATTTTTGTCAAGCTTAGTTTATTCCAAGAGGAAGGGCCTGTTCTTTATTCTACCAAGCGGTCAACTGTTCACACCTTTATGGATCGTGGCTCACTGGTAATTAACCGAGAAATGACCCATTATTCACATAGGTAAATTCCGATTGGCTGTGGATATTGACAAATCTATTTTTGGCGATGATATAGCAACCAAAAAAGTTCGATATAAATCAAAAGCAAGGGTAACATATTCTGCACTCTCCGCTACCTGTGGTACTTTAGACAACAATATAAATAATTAAATTGTAGAGCGTGAAACACAAAGAAAATCGGATAATAGTTCTTCCGTAGCCGAATAGTAAGTTTGTCATTTCTTTCATTCCACGATCGGCTATGATGAATGTATCAAAAAGACAACCTTGTTACGAACATAGGTATTTCGGTACCTTTGATGAGGAACTTGAGATACTTGAGGGTATCGGACTGAGAACTTGTCATTCTTAAATCATAATTATCTTTAGAGCCAACACCACAAATTTGCATTCTTTCGATTCATTAATCTGCTTGGAGTTCATGCTAACATGTTACACCAGAACAACTTAAATTTCTTTTTGCCGCACGGCTCCCGAGTCCCCACTGACTTCCAATTCTCTAAATTAGAATATAAAGAATGAACCGTCGTTGAGACTGTCGCTAGGTTGCTTTCGGTTTAGTTTTCGTTGGTGGTTATTTGTGCCCAGCCGAGGATTTGCCAGTCATCCATTTGAACTTGTAATTGCAGCTGCCAATCTCGATCCAGCCTTCCTACTGTCCCGCATGTCACTCAAAAACAGCAGCCCAATTGAACGAGACGCATGTGATGATGCCTGGCTATGTACTATATCGGAGACTGTCGACTGAAAGCAGCATGGACTTCGCCCCCGGACATCGTCGTAATCTTCGTCATCCATGACCGAATCAGGTTACGCTGGCCGTGTCTTGGTGACTCAGAAAGGAGTGGTGCTTTGAGGACCTTGCATATAAATGCCAGTCTCAGAACTTGTTTGTTCATTACTAGGGCTAGGTACCTATGCAAGCACTTTGATCTTAATAAGTTTGTGATCACTATGGGCTGAGCACACACGTCTTTTTAGGGACATGCTTGCCTTGGGAAACCGAGTCTGTGATCAATTATGGGATTTCAGAGAGAATAACTCCTGCTTGCAAAGTTGTCGCTCTAGGGCGGGATATTCTCGGTTCAGCAACGGCATTCGTGCGAAACAAGAATTTTATCTTCAGCGATACCTAAATCAACACAGGTCAGCTTCATGTACACAGACTATGCCGTTACTCGGCTGCAAGCACTAAGAGGGACAGAAGGGCAAAATATACTACTATATTCCCACAAAGTCTTGACGAGTGTCGGCGGTGCTCATAGTTCGTTCAAGGACAAGGTGCAGCGTACATTTTTAAGAGAGCATCCAAATCTTGGATGCTCCAGGAAATTATCGGAAGAGTGCGAGAGATTGTGTCATGGTTAGTTTGTTTCAATGCTGTTGTGAGGGTTCTAGAGAAGGAAAGCAGGAAAAGCTCTGGAACAAGATCCTCGCTTTCTAAGTCCTTGTATCAATTAGGGCAAAAACAGCCTCCTCACCAGTTGAGTAGCAGCAAATGGAAACCACTTCACAAACGAACGGTGGTCCTTTACGGCGGCTTTTGACACAAAGAAGGGGGGACAGGGGGGTAGAGTCGACTACTTTTTCAGCTATAAGAGCCTTCTTATTTCTATTCCCTCTCGGACGTATTTGTATATAGTGATGACTTTAATTTAAGTATAAAGTATTGCATTAATAGATTAATTAGTGGTAGTGGGGGAGGGGGTTAATCCAAAATGCGTGGTCATGAATTTTATGCGATCCAGGTTGATATATCGTCGCATTGAAAATCGGCCGAATTAAGCTAAACCGGTAACGCACAGTGAGAGAGCACCCACCGCTAGCTTTGCTTTCTGATGGAGAAGATTGCTAGTTCGGAAAGGGGAGTCCCCCCCTGAATTTCTTCTTCTCCTTCCTCCTCCTCTTTTTTAAGCAGTTATAATTTAGCCGGGCTGGTATGGCAATTTATATATCACATCAAAAAGAGCCTTCTTACTTTGTGTCTAGGCAAACCTGTAGTAGGACAACCCCGGCATTCTTCTTGGCTCGTATAGTGAATTCTCTCCCAAACACCAAGATACCTTGCCCCATATGAATATGATCCATTCGACTATTTATCTATCATAGAACTCATCACCGGAGACAGTTTTAGTCACATGACGAGTACTCAATATCTGCATCAGGTTGTCGAAGGACCGACCGACACATACACAGTTTGTCGATACAATTGACATTCATCAAACCAAAAACCTACATATGCACATGTTTCCAATATCCAAAACAGCCCTGGCAAGTAAGAAGCTCAGAGTTAATGCCTCCTGCATCCCCTCAAAACATCTCATATCGCCACTTCAAATCCACCATTTCCTGAGTAACTCCACCCTTGATCACTAAAGCAATCTGATCTGGATCTCCCGAGTCCAACCGCTTATTTTCCCTCAGAATCAACCAGCGATACACAGTCAATGCGGCAGCAAACAGCACGGCGCAACCCATCAAAGTGCCGAATGCCGCATAAAACCGGGGAGGAGCATAGTACAGGTACGAAGCCCAAATATTGGAAGTTCCACCAATCGCGTTGACCAGAGCAGAAGCTGCGGCACGCTTGGCGACTGGGCGTGCGAGATGCAAGTTGATGGTCTTGTAGAGAAGGATCTGTGGGCCGACTGAAGAGAAAGGCAGGATCATCATGGAGAAGTACCGTGCGCCTACGTTTGTCGTGGCCATGGGAATGATGTACATAGACATCGCAGTGGCGATACAGATCAAGATAATGGGGTAGACGGTGTTCTTGCGATCTGAGTAGTATGTGATTCCGTAGTAGACGAAGCCGGCGAGGATGTATGGTGGTGCGGTCAAGAGCAGACTCAAGGTTCGAGAATACCCGAGCGAAGCAACGAGTGTAGGGAAGTAGTTTGCGATGGAGCCCTGGCCTTGGGACATCATGTTGCAGAAGATAAGGAGAAGGAGTTTCGGGTCCGCAAGAGCCTTGCCGAAGGATTTCAGGACGCTTTCATTCTCGTTACCCTCAGCTGCGCCTGCTTCTGACTCAATTCGGTATACAGCAAGGTCACGCTCAAATTGGGAGAGCATGCGGCTATTGTGTGGATATTCTGGCATGAAAAAGGCGCAGATGGATCCAATACCGACAGTCGCACAACCTTCGACGATGAACAGCCACCGCCAACCGCGGATGCCATGGGTACCATCAAGTTGAAGGATAGCTGCAGCAAAAAGACCTCCAAACGCATTTCCCACTTGCTGTGCAATATACAGTCCAGCTAGACGTTTCCCCAGCTCCGTCTTTGTGTACCAGGCAGAAAGGTAGTAGATGGCTCCGGGGAAGAAGACCGCCTCCACGACCCCAAGGCAGGCTCTGATAGCAAGGAGTTGGCCATACGATTTGACAGCAGAGGTGGCGGCGGAGATAGCACCCCAAATTACGGCGGCGGTACAGATGTATAAGCCAGGACGCTTGATTTTGGTGATGAGGAGGTTGCTAGGGATCTGGAAAGGAAGGTACCCGACGAAGAGGATAGAAACGGCCGTAGCGAACTGCTGAGTGGTCATGTGGAGATCATCGGTGATGCCTTGCAGCTTCGCCGCTGCCAGATTTTGACGATCGACGTAGTTTAGGATGTATAGTATAGAAACGATTGGGAGGATGACGAGATCCATTTTCCGGACCAGTTTCTTGTTGAGATTCACCAATTCCTCATCCCCAAGGCCGCGAAGGGACTCAGGTAGACGGTCGACACGTAAGGAAACCATCTCCCCAGTGGTGATGGACGGCATCTTGCTCACGTCTTTCTTTTCCGCCGATATTGTTGGGCTTGGTTGAGGATCCATGGCCGCTGGTGGTACTCGGAGTAAGAGTGAGGGACTGAGATTGAATTGCTTCTGGATTGAGATGCTCTTCCACGGTGGGAATCGACTTACTTATCCTGTTGCTAAACACGCAATCAGTATACAGGTTTCTGAACTACGATTTGACATATCGCTGGGTCGTGATTCGCCCATGCTTCCCCAAGCATACCGTACCTTAGCATGCGCCAGAATACCTAATCCGTCAATGTTAGCGAGAGGAGCCCCGGATTCTCGCGATTGAGACGAAGCATGGAAGAGTGGAAACGCGTGGCAGAGTGCAGATTCGGTAAAAGTGGGCGGAGCTCCAGATTCAACAGCATGCCTAGGTAGTTCAGGGGCAATTAATTACAAGGATGTCCAGCGATAAGGTAGGCGAACTCAATTCTGAAAACTTGCTAAGGGAAACTCTAATTTTGGGGGGCGGAGTGTCCAGTCTTGGCGAGGGAGGAGCCCCGGATTTTAGACATTGCATTAGCTAAGATACGTAAACCTAAGTGTGATACTGACATGCAGTTGGGCACCCTGTTCCTGCTCCTCTCCCACTCCTCCTCCTCCCCCTCCTCCGCATATGCGCTCTCTTGCGATGCTCCTCCCCCCCAACTATGACACATTTTTCTCGATTCCCGCCCTTAGCGAGTGCTCAGCAAGTGCTCGTAACGTCGACACCATTGAAGATATGACAATTCATCTTTCGCCGCGGTTTGTCGGAGTGGAGTAAACATTGGGGTGAAAACGAAGATTTTCTGTCCATTTTCTCTTCCTTCTTTATATATTCCCATATCTCCTCGTCCCTTTTTACCACAATCAACGTACTATCTACTTCCTCATATGACCAGAAACCTCGACAAGATGGCAATCCCAACCAAAACGTACCCAACTGCACACACAACCACAGTCGATAATCCCAGGTTACGACTACTCAACAAGCTACGAAATGGAGAACACCCATTGATGACATTTATGGCTATTCCCTCCACTCGCCAGGCCCAAATAGTTGCACTGACAGGACTTGACGGAATCATCATTGATTGCGAACACGGCCACATCTCAGACGACTCCATGCACAACTCCGTAGCCGCCATCGCAGCCCTCGGTGTATCGCCTATCATCCGCATCCGAGGCCCCGCTCATGATATCCTCAAGAGAGCTCTGGATACTGGCGCACATGGTGTCATGGTGCCTCAAGTCAACAACGCGGAAGAAGCAGCGCAGATTGTGCAATCCTCTAAATTCCCTCCTCAGGGAGTTCGCGGCCAGGGTTCTGCCTTCCCAGCTATCGGACATGGTCTTACAACGCCGGAGTACATGAAGTCGGCAAATGAGACGATCTTGACTATGATCCAAATCGAGACACGTGCCGGGGTAGAGAACGTCGATGCTATTGCTGCAGTGCCCGGTGTGGATGTGGTTTTTATTGGCCCAAATGATCTGGCGCAAGCACTGCTGGGATATACGCCTGCGAGGGGGATGAGCCGGAATTTGTGGCTGCCATGGAGAGTATTGTTGCAGCAGCGAGAAAGCATGGAAAGTGGGCAGCACGCATGGTGAATGATGGTACAGCGGCAAAGAAGGCAAAGGCTACGTTTGATACGGTGGCTATGACCGGTGATACGAAAGCTATTCAGAATTGGTATATGGCGGAAATTGATGTGGCTAAGTCGTGAGAATATTATTTCCTGTGCTCTGGATTTGGCAGAGGCCGTAAATAAGAGAAATTTAACAAGCTTTCAATACCCAAATTTCAGTATAAAATATAGTTCCACATGCATGAGACAGACGAGAGAGTAATTCTGTACGATATTGTAAAAGCCGAAACAGAGAATTTAAATTACACCAACCTCCCAAACTGGATGTTTTCGGCCAACGCTGTGATGAGACTTTTGCATGTCGACGAGACGACTTATTTCGTGCGGTATGCTGCAAGATGATACAAAGCCTTTGCATATGTCCTGCTCATGATTGATGAGAACATATTCACATGGTCGGAGTCTAGATATCAACTAGATTTGCCTCAACAAGCTCTTGAAATTCTTCGTAGAAAACGAACAAAACACACCATCACAACAGTCTCGTACTACGAAAGACACAGAAACCATGATTGGAATATCCACGTAGATCTTTTTTGAATTTAGTTCAGAACTATAGATAAAATTTTTATTTTAACCGCCTTCCCCATACCCCAAAATCAAGCCTGGGCAATACATTCAATCTCAATGACCGTCCCCTTCCCCGGCGCCAGCGCCTGCAGACAACTCCTACTCGGCATCGGCTGGGGCAGAAACTCAATATACGCCTCGTTCATCGCCGCAAAATCGTTCATGTCGGCTAGATAAACGTTGTATTTGACGACTTGCTCGAGCGAGGAACCGGCGAGCTCCAGCACTTCTTTGAGGTTTTGGAGGACGGTGCGCTGTGGGGGAAGTCGGTGTTAGATGGATGGTGGGTTTCATGGAGAGGAATGGAAGGGTGGGGAGACGAACAGTAGCTGCTTTTATTTCACCGGTGGCGGTTTGGCCGGCGCAGAAGACGAGGCCGGGGACTTTGACTGCGGGAGCTGAGGAATTTGAATGTTAGCTGTATTCAAAAAGTGGTGCGCGGTAGAGGCATCATGAAAACACTTACAGTTGTGTGGCTTGGGAGGGAACTTTTCGCTGGAAATGAGCTGGCGAGACATTCTGCTTGATGTGGCGTTTGCTACTAGGAGGCTTGAGCTGGGAAAGATGAGATTCGGGATCTATTGAGAAATTGATGAGTTGGTTTGACGAAGGGTCGTTTGAAGAAGAATGTGAGATAGTGTGTTGATCAAGAAATCAATAATCGAAATAAATAACTATAACTACCAGCTAGTTTCGGTTTGCTTCGGAAATGCTCGAATGAGACCCATCGTAGCCGGGCAATAGGCGCGGCGAAATGGAGGAGCTCTACCTTATCTGCATACAAATACACACGTTTCATCACTAAAATGAATAATTGATGTTGTTCAGTTGGTCGATAATAATGTGACAAGGGTCCGTTAGTCGGTAGCCGGGAGGAGCTCCTCCCAACGGGCCCGTTCCCTCAAAGAGTGGGCTGGGTCATTTTGACGATGGGGACCACGAGAATGACCCACTTTGTTGCATACTCGGATAGAGGGGAATCTGGAGATTGCGATAGAGGAGGAGGCGAAGGAGCGGAGGAGGAGGACAAGTGAAATCATCGGCCTAGTTGATGCAATAGTGACCTGATCGGCCATGGGGACGTTGGAGTATTTGTGGTGCACGAAAAGCTCTATGTGCGATCAAAAGACATATCTTCTGCCACCTGCAAGGACAACCATCATCGCAATCGTAATCTACTTAACTTATTCAACTGACAAGACGGACATTTACCAAAGATGACGAAAGCTGCTTCATTCAACCCGCCTTCGGCGACCCTCCCAAACAAACCCCTGTCCCACAATGGATTTCTCCCCCAGTGACAAAGCAGACAGAAAACTTTGCTACATTGAAGTCAATTGATTTGTCCTTGCTGGATTCAGACGATCCGGCTGTTGTTGCAAATTTGATTGAGCAGGTCAAGATTGCTATCCGCGATGATGGGTTCCTTTTCCTAGAGAACTATGGCGTTTCCCTTGAACAGGTAGCAAAGAAAATGGAGTCGAAGTAAAATTTCAAGATGGCTGACAGTTGGCTTATAGCTCCACCGTCAATTTGGTATTGCACAATACCTTTACAGTAACATCAGCGAGGAGGACAAGCAACGCCTTCTCTTTGACCCGGAAACTGGCCGATGGTCTGGATATAAGCACCCATATGGATTCAAAGTAAGCGGATGCCACTTCTTGTGAGATATTTCCTTTGCTGATACATCTCTTTGTTGCAGCGTAGTCGTGCCGTCCCTGACGGAATTGAACAATTCAACTGGTACAAGCGTGATTGGGAGGACCTCGCTCGGACACCCGACTGTCTACATCCATTTATGGACGAGATCGAGGCATTCTGTAACTACCTGACAGGATCAGTAAATAGACGACTTCTTACGCTCTTTTCGCGCGTGCTAGAACTCCCTGATGACTACCTCTGGGACAACGTTCAATCACACGGAGGACCAACAGGCGAAGGCTACTTCCGCCACGCCCTCTTCAAGCCGGTACAAAAGACAACCGAAGCTGCATCGAAGGGACTTCGAATGCACGGGCACACTGATTTTGGCCTTACCACGTTGCTATTCTCAGTTCCTATTTCTTGCCTGCAAATTTGGGGCCGCGACGAGCAGTGGTACTATGTCCCATACAAGCCTGGAGCTCTGGTTGTCAACATCGGCGACACACTGGAGATTGTTTCTGGTGGTCACTTCAAGGCCACTCGCCATCGCGTGTACAAGCCTCCAGTAGATCAACTTCAGGAAGAGCGTCTCTCGCTGGTCCTGTTCAACAGTTCGATGGGAGATTTGCGCATGACACCAGCAGAAGGTAAGAGCTGTCAATTGAGATTGGCACCCGTCATGGCTAACAATTTTCTGTAGCTTCACCTTTGATCCAACGAGAAGGGTGCGTGGAAGAGCAGGGCGTTTATAAGGAGTTCAAAAACAAAATGGCGCAGGGCCAACTTGTGCCCACGAACCGTCAATGGCGTGAGATGCAAATTGCAACTGCTACCGACCCAACTGATACAGAGCGCAATCGCATTGGTGCGGATCAGGTCCTGATCAATGGGAAACTTATGATGCAACGAGAATATATGGGTGTTAAGGTTGTGTTGCCAGTTTAAGCTTGCCGTTGAGGGGTTGGAATCGGTTTGATGTTGTTTTTACAAAACGGCCCGCCAAAAATGGGGTCCCCATAGTCACATGACCTCAGCAGAATTTGAGATTCTGAAAGATGGCGATGGGTTTTTTTTATTGTAGATTGAGCGTCGGCACTGATTGTATTGAAATATGAACTGATTCGCTTTAAAACAACCTCATATGAATTCTCATCAATATGTTAAACCTACCTATCTAGAATGAAAGTTGCATTATTTACCCAATACGCTCAAATTAATGGCGAACAATAAAACGTGCCAGGCTTCAAATTTCTCTCACTAATATACAATAAGCTAAGCCTATACAATCAATTACCAGAAAACTAGTAGAACACAAAGAATAATTAGCTTGAGTCGGATCTTCCCTATACGTACCTTACCTTACATAAAGGTGCATATGGTAGTAAAGTTCGGCGCTAGTATTATAGCCGTCCTTATCGGCTACTATAGACTCCCGACTTGTTCTCCGCTTTGCGTCACAGCGACGGTCCTCCCTCCTATTCTCCCTCCCTAGTAGACTGCTCTCATGTCTGTCGCCATTACTAATCCGGAGACAGAGGCACCGTCCTTGCATCCTCCTCAACCGTTCCAATGTCACGTTTGTCTGAAGCGTTTCACTCGACACGAGAATCTGAAGCGACATGCAGCAGTTCACGCGCGTGCCGCCGGCGAGAAAACGGCATTCACTTGCAACTTCTGCCAGATCACCTTCTCGCGCATCGATTTGCAGCGCCGACATGTGAGAAGAAAACATCCAGATCAGGTAGAAAATCAGGTTCAGAGGAGACCTCGGCAAGAGCCCGCCGCTTCCGGAGAATGCAGCGATGGCTCAAGATCACGAAGAAGCAAATCGGGTTCCGTGTCCTCTCCAGAGACCTCATATAGACTACAGCCTCAGCAAAATCCACTCAATGAAGCTGGGCTGGAGATGGAGCGCTGGGGCGGCCAAATTGACATGGCAAATGTTCAACATCAACTCGAACATGATGATCAGACGTCTACATCGAATCCTCCTACGAGTGTACAATTCATTATGAATATGGATACGGAGAATGAGGCAGTGGATAGCATTGGAAACTATTTAATACAGCAGTCATCTATGACCGAACCCATTCAGATTGCCTCTTTCGAACAGAATCCCCTTCTGTCACTGTCCAGCCAAGACTATGAAACGGAAACTGGGACCGTTCCTCATCATTTTGTTGGTAATGCCTCATTAGACAGAGGTAGCGTCAGATCTTACATACCTGACGGACTGTCATCAACGGACGTATCATATCTGCAGGATGATTGGTTTCCTTCGCCTTCGCAAGCTAGCCGGGGGTATTATCTTTACTTCACCCATGTCTCGCACTTCGTCCCCTTCATTCATCGAGCAACTTTCGATGCAACTGAAACCGCTCGCCACTTGGGCCTCAGTATGCTTTCACTCGCGTACCAGCATGGAGAAGATCCAGATTGTGGCGAACAAGCTGGCTCGGGTGCCAACTTGTCGCTTCGTTGCTTTCACCGAGGTCGTGTCTTGGCTGCCTCCGAGGAAGAGGTAACAGGGGATCTATCACACAAGATCACTTTAGTTCAAAGCTACTGGTTGCTTCAAGTCTGTGTGATGATGTACATCTGCGGAGAAGAATCCATTCACGGCCTCAAGATACATTCCAGGATGATTTCACTTGTACGTTTTGGAGGCTTGACGCAGGCAATATCAGTCGACTCTGATACAACTGAAGACCTGGACGCTCTATGGAGAAGTTTCATCAAAGCCGAGTCTCATAAACGAACTCTACTCGCTGTTCATCAAATCGATGCGCTTTGGTACCAGTTGTTCTCCATCCCACGCTTGTTGTCGCATCTTGAAATCAAGCACGATTTGCCATGCCCAGAAGAATACTGGACAACATCTTCCTCTGGTCAATGGGCACACCGCCAATTGGCTGCAAAGCAATCTGCAACTTTGGTGCCTTACTCGGATGCTGTTCGATGCTTTCTGTCACCTGACTCAGGCATCAACACACTTCCAGTTTTTGATTTATATGGAGCTGTCAACATTGCGCAGTTCTTACTCTCTAGCGCCCGCGAGATTTCGGGCTGGTCGACCATGACCGGAAGGTTTAGCTCCGAGAGATTCGAGCCTTTAAGATCTTCACTTTTCGCGCTCGAACGTCTGATCCGACCAGAGGGGGTGACAATAAAATCAACGCATGCGGTATCCTGTGAGGCTACTTGGGAGATGGCTATGATTGAGCTTTTGATATGGTCATCATCGCATATTGGTGGCATTGTGGGTGGAAGCGTAGATGCTTTCCTCGCACAGTCTACCTATCTGGCATCCTCCTGCAAGATTATGAACGAGGAGGCCACTACATCGGCCGTTCAGCCTCATATCGACTGGTTCTTGCGTCATCTCGAAAACACGCTTTCTGAAGACTCCGAGCCGCCGTGGATCACTCTGTACGCATATAAAGCTTTTTTGATTGCCTGGCAACTATTACATGAAGGGGTCCCAGGTGCAATGCAAGTAGTCGGCGTTCATGATAGTGACGTTCATGGGGCTATCGTCTGGGCTAAGAGGGTTTTCCATAGTAGACACAGACAGCAGCTCAGCAAACTTATCATTTCATGTTTAAATACACTGGATACATGAAAAACTGATACTCTCGAAACCTCTAACTTCTTCTACTCGCTATAAAATTGTCGCATATGATCTACTGTATCCTATTGGTTGGCAATTATCTCTCTTGTAGGATGTCTCTAGCATGCTTGGCGGTGACAAATTTCTGCCTCTCCTTCAATTAATTGGGTCAAAATGGATGGTTCCGTTCTCGTGAGCATCCGTAAGCAATGCAGGAGAAGCCTCGGGACAGGCATAACAGCAAGGCTTTGCGTTGGGTTAACAGCAAGGCTTTGCGTTGGGTCAGTTTTAGTCGCAATATTAGCTATGCAGAATCGAAACTAGGATCATACTGTAAGCATACGGAGTACTATGAATGCAAATAAGCATTAAGACCCTAGTCTGGGGATCTTGCGATGGTATTACGAGGCTTCAACCGAGCTCCCAAGGCAAGACCTTCAGAAATCAGAAGTTTCTAAGTCAAGGACTTCCATATCGCATGGGATAATCACTCTGGTTGAGAGCACACACAAAAAGTATCAGTGCAGGTTCTCAGCAAGTCTCGATGCATAGCAGGATCATTCGCCATGCAGTTTCATGTTTTTGGTTGGCATACCTCAAGACTTTTGCATTAGTTGCCAATCTCAAGTCCAAGGCTTTCTGCACATGGAGTAATCGGTATCTTGGGTGAGATCATGATTGGTTACAAGGATAAATAGGAGTGTCAGTTGGCTTTATGCTGCATGCACAATGCAGACCGAAGCCTTATTTCTAGAGAGCCCTACGATTCGCCATCTGCTGACTGCGAGCCCGCGCTATCGCGCATAGTATATCATTATGATCGATACAAGATTATCTTCTCATCCACAAAACACGGTACACCTAAAGAAATCTAACCGAATAGCAAACCTAATTCATCAGAGATCAATGCCGAGAAAGTTTTCGCAATTAAAGAGTTCGAGGAATGAAATCCGGCTACTGACAGTCCTGCCCCGAAGCTCGCACCCTGGCGAAGAGGACGAAATATTTTGCGAAATCCACCGCAGCAAGCTTGTAGATGTCAACGGAGATTACAATGCTTTATCCTATACTTGGGGCAAAAATGTAGCAGACCTTCCACTGAACGTAGTAGTGTACAAGTCCAGTAAGAAGTTCGAACTGGAATTCACGGTGCAGGAGAATCTTTATCAAGCACTTTCGCACATCCGCCGCGAGAATGAATCGGTAGTACTGTGGGCAGATGCGATTTGCATTAACCAGCCTGACGACGAAGAGAGAACCGCCCAAATCCAGCAGATGCGGCAGGTTTATGAGATGGCTATGGAAGTGGTCGTATGGTTGGGGCTTGCTGCCGATGGTAGTGATACCGTTATACGCGGTATGAAGAGGGTAGTAGCGGAACTGGAAACAAAGGGTCAATCTGTGGCAGCTAAAGGACTACTTGGAGGCCTAGTCAGCATTGAAGGCGTTTCGAACTTTCTTGCAAGACCATGGTGGTCAAGAGTTTGGGTCATTCAGGAGATCAAAGTCGCCAGAAAGGTGAAATTCTTATGCGGCGATGAATATATCGACGGAAGCACGTTATCCACTTTTCTAAAGCTGTTCTACAAGTTACGACGGAGATCTTTCTCACTACCAAGCTTGTCTGACAGCAAAAAAAGACTCCAATTAGCTGGCAAGGATCCCAGACCAAGGCTACTTCTTTCTCACCTGATCTGGAATACACAGCAATGTGAACGACAATGGAGCCTGCTTCGATGGCTATCAGACGCTTGTGCCAGGAATATAGAAGACGCATCTCAGAGAATGGGAGCAAAGTGTCCGGAAGACTTTGTATTGGCACTGCTTGGATTGTGTACAATATCCGAGTCTCGGGCTGAGCTGACGTGGGGCTGCAAGATGGGTTGCAGTGGCATTTATATAAGAGCAGCCGAACTCATGCTCAAAGACAACCGAATGGCCGTTTTGTCATACGCACAAACTCCGAAGCAAATCTCGGGCTTGCCATCCTGGGTTCCTGATTGGTCTTCGCCGATACTGCTGCCATTGACCATGTGGAACGTTGCAGGTTCGCGCTCATTTTGCGCTTCGGGAGAAGAATCTGGAAGCTTAAAGCCTCTCAATATCACCGGAGAAAGAACCTGCCTTGCTCTTTCGTGCCGAAAATTGGATTGTGTACAAAGTATGAGGGATGTGCAAATTGACTACAAAGATCTCAGGGCCTTGTATCCCTTGGTAACAACGGTAGCTAATCTGATGCGTCAAAGGAAAAATCGGTACGAGGCCAAAGAACTTAGAATGTTTTCCGCTTTGCGGTGCATTTCCTGTGACCTGGAAATTTCCACAAGCTCAAAGACACGTGTTATCCAAAGGCTACCAAAAGACGTCGTCGAAAATGTCTGGGAAATTCTCAATAGAGCCAACTGGCACAGCGAGGACGGCACTCCGAGTAAGAGAGCAACTTGGTATGAGGAAGGGGTTGGCCCTACACACAAAAAGGTTCTCCGCAAATTTCTAGAGGGACTCTGCGACATATCCAGCGATAAAGTTCCATTTATTACCTGCAATGGCTGGCTAGGAATGGGGCCAAGGTGTTTGAAAGAGGGGGACCTTGTAATGGTCGTAAAGGGAGCTGATGTGCCTTATCTTATGCGACGAAACGATGATGGCCAGTACCGACTTGTAGGGGAGGCATACGTTCATGGAATCATGGATGGGGAAATTCTAGAGATGGATATCGCAGAGTCTGAAATTGATCTTTATTAGTTCTAGAACTCATTTCACGAATAAATTCATGTGAACCACACAATATCTATTGACAGGGTTGGTTTTAGGGAAGGAGCTGCTCATGTAGCGTTCACATCATTGATTAGCTATACTCAGTACTACATAGAAATGAATCAGTATAGAAATGAGCAAGCTCCGATCTTCATCGAAAAGGCAGATCCAAGTCTCGCCTCTACTCTACTGGAACACTGCTCTTAGTAATCTTGCAGAATGGGTGCCACTCTTCAAGCCGCCAATCTCACTCAGACAAATCTCTTCAAAAACCAAACATGGGTTAACTTTTCGGGCTCATCCTCGCCACCACCATGCTTTCCGATCCTCTCAAATCCCGCCTTCTCATAGGTCCTCTGCCCTGCCAAACTAGCTGTCACATAAACACCCTCCACCCCCTCGCTCTCACTAATCAACTCCTTCATCTCGCCCATTGCCCAAGCCACCAATTTACTCGCCATTCCTCGCCTTTGCCATTTTTCATCCGTAGCCAAGCCCCATAACTCCCATAGTCTGGACTCATACCCCTTCCCTAAAAACCTCTCGTTCAAAACTCTATACTCCATCCTCATCTTGAAGATCGATTCCTTCGACCTAATAGTTTTTGACTCATCAATTTCCTTCTTGAGATCTCGAATCTGTTCCTCTTCGCTCCTCTCATCAAGTGGCTGTGGAGGACAGAACATCACCCATGAGATGATAATATCGAGGTTTGAGGACTGCACTAGCTTCCACCCAAGATTACCTGGAGCGGATAATTTTGCTACCATTAAGCCCCCGTCCAGCCCGGTGGCGATGAATTCTTCTTCTGTAATCGGGTTGTTGTCATTCATGCCGTTGGTGCGGAAGTCTCTATAGATTTATCGTGGTTAGTGTCAAGTACGAATTGAGGGAAGCCAAAGGAAAATTATATCATCTTGGGTGGGTGGGTATGAAACTCTGGAATTCCAAAATAAAGTCTGAGGAGGAAATGAATTTTGATTTTGCTGAGTCGTTGGTCGGGTATCATACTGATGTTTTACTTACTGGTAGTTTATACGGAGGATTTCGCGAGCATCAGTTGGAAAGGAGAGTCGGAGGATAGCATATCCTTTAGGGGCAGACATTTCTATTCGAAAAACAATTGTTGTCAACTAGGGACGATCAAAAAGGAGCTGCTAAAGTAATTTTGGGACATATTAATACGTCTGGATAGAGAATTCAAGCCTCAACTAGAAGTGGAAGATTACCGAAGGTTTGAGAGGTCCGACTTCAATATAAACTTCAATATAATATTTGCGTGTATCGCGCTAAAGAGATATTCCTTAATCTTCGAAAATCGCGAGTGTTAAGTAAGTGCTAAATAGCAATTCAGAAGAAAAGGGATATTGATGGGTCAAAGAAATTTATCTTTAATGTTTATTTCGCTGCCTAGTTTCGCAATCTCGAGCAGATAGAGCTCCTTCCTAATCAGATAAAGCTACATTTCCAGTATTTCCAATCAAAACTTCCAAGCTGATTGCTGAATTCTTGCACAGCCAACCAGTCAGCAATTATGAGATGCCTTCAAACTCCTTAAATATCAGATTTGGTCAGTATGACTCCAGTGTCCACAGTAATCACGACAGAAATCCAGGCATGTCTTGGCTCAAAGAACAACGCTTCTTATACATATAGAAAGCATTGAATAGGTAAAGTGTAGGGGTCGTGAGCTTCTATATACTTTCAATCCTCTTATAGTAGGAGACTTATTCAGCTGATAGTGTAAACCTTGGCAATCCATTACCCAAATTCTAGCCAAAGATGTCCACAGGGCTATAGTGACAGTTTTCAATAAGACAATAGCTGAGATATATAATAAAAATATTCTATTATATTGATTTTCAAGTTAGTTGACTTTTTAATTATTTTATTATAATAAAAATAATAATAAATAGATTAATAAATAAATTAATAAATAGATTAATAAATAGATTAATAAATAGATTAATAAATAAATTAATAAAGTAAATAATAAAGTAAATAATAAATAGATTAATAAATAGATTAATAAATAGATTAATAAAGGGATTAATAAATAGATTAATAAATAGATTAATAAATAGATTAATAAAAAGATTAATAAATAGATTAATAAATAGATTAATAAATAGATTAATAAATAGATTAATAAATAGATTAATAAATAAAATAATAAAATTAATAATAAAGTAAATAATAAAGTAAATAATAAATAGATTAATAAATAGATTAATAAAGGGATTAATAAATAGATTAATAAATAGATTAATAAATAGATTAATAAATAAATTAATAAATAAATTAATAAAGTAAATAATAAAATTAATAATAAAGTAAATAATAAATAGATTAATAAATAGATTAATAAATAGATTAATAAATAGATTAATAAATAAATTAATAAATAAATTAATAAATAGATTAATAAATAGATTAATAAAGGGATTAATAAAGGGATTAATAAAATAAATAATAAAGTAAATAATAAAGTAAATAATAAATAGATTAATAAATAAATTAATAAATAGATTAATAAATAGATTAATAAATAGATTAATAAAGGGATTAACAAAATAAATAATAAAGTAAATAATAAAGTAAATAATAAATAGATTAATAAATAAAATAATAAAATTAACAATAAAGTAAATAATAAAGTAAATAATAAAATTAATAATAAAGTAAATAATAAAATCAATAATAAAGTAAATAATAAATAGATTAATAAATAGATTAATAAATAGATTAATAAATAAATTAATAAAGTAAATAATAAAATTAATAATAAAGTAAATAACAAAATAAATAATAAAGTAAATAATAAAGTAAATAATAAATAGATTAATAAATAAAATAATAAAATTAATAATAAAGTAAATAATAAAGTAAATAATAAAATTAATAATAAAGTAAATAATAAAGTAAATAATAAAATTAATAATAAAGTAAATAATAAAATTAATAATAAAGTAAATAATAAATAGATTAATAAATAGATTAATAAATAGATTAATAAATAGATTAATAAAGGGATTAACAAAATAAATAATAAAGTAAATAATAAAGTAAATAATAAATAGATTAATAAATAGATTAATAAATAGATTAATAAAGTAAATAACAAAATCAAAAGTAAGAAAAATAAGATATTATAACCTATAAACCTCTAAGGCGAAAGTTTATAAAAGATAAGGTGTTATAGATAGTTATATTCCTTATACAATATTAAAAAAGGTTATATCAACTATTAATTCTATAGCTCTAAGCATTCTATCACTCCATTTACAACTATGACGAGTTTAGAAGCTGAGGCGTTCGCGTTCGCGTGGCTTGGTCAAGTCCAGTTATCAATTATAGAGTAGCAGAATCTACTGCCAAGAATTACCTACCCACTTTCTAAGTTGCGCCTTATAAGGTGGCTTCGTGGCTGACGCGGTCGCATTCGTTGCCAGGAAAAGGGGGCCGGTGCAAAGCTTGAAGGTTCCGTCCCCGATGCCAAGAGTCTATGCTTAGTCCTGGGTAACTGAATTTTAGAGACGGATTTGTGGTACAATCAGATACTGCCGAAATATACCCTAAATCAAGAAGGACTTTTGCTTGGGTGGGCCAGAGCTTCCAGTGATCTGATATCGCTAAGTGACAAGGACGACAGGGAGCACTCTAATATATCGCCAAGACATATCAAGTTCGGGACCGAGAATCCCCACCGAGTACGTATTCTTCCTGCAGCGATCTATTCCACCAAGCTTTCAAAATCTTTCCATTGGCAAAGCGAAAGCTAGTTAGTGACATCCGCTGAAAACAAGAAATGCCACTATACTAACCAAGGAAGGCTTGAAGAGCTTGGCAGAACAGTCACCCTGGAGGCAAGGTATTTTTAGTTCTCTGGAGGGATGAGTTCGGTCAAGGATTTGCATATGTATAAGAGAAAATATAAAGCCAAACATCTATTCCTAAAGTCCCCTTCACTCTACCAACATCTGCCCAACGCTTCCCACAAAGTTTCAGTCTAATTAGTACTGAAATTCATCACACTACGTTTGGAGTCTTTCCATTGATTTTAACATCATGGTTTTGGTTCGCTTGCAGCTACAGGTTCTGCTGGCTATCACCTCGTTGGTCACAGCTGCTCCTAAGCCAGGTGCACCTGGCTCGCTCTCAGTAGCAGCACCTCAAAACCCCTCGACGAAAAATTCCGCAACTACATGTACCAACCCTACTCAGCGAAAGGCATGGTAAGTCTCTTTGGCTCTCATCTCATCTATTCAATACCTGATTTGCTGTAAATCTCAGGCATACTTTGACAAATCCCGAGAAAAAAAGTTATATCGATGCCACCATATGTCTGATGTCGAAGCCAGCAACTATGGGTTTCGAGGGCTGCCAAACACGTTGGGATGAGTTGACCTACACTCATAAAGTCAACACCAACATCATTCATAATGTTGGTGGGCTTTTGCCGTGGCACCGGTACTACACATACCTTCACGAACACATGCTCAAGACAGAATGCGGATACACTGGCGCTCAGCCCTACTGGGAGACAGTTAGAGATGTCGGAAGTATCATTAACTCGGCCATCCTAGACCCAATTACAGGATTTGGAGGCAATGGAACTGGTGATGAGTTGTGCGTTCCAAACGGGCCATTCGCTAACGTAACGCTGCACTTGGGCCCGAAATACACGGTCACGAATCACTGTCTAAAGCGGAACATAGACGAATTAGTGGCGGTACAGAACTGCAGCCAAGCAAATATCGACAAGATTTTCACCTACACAAACTTCAGCTCGGTTTATGATCTCTTTGGCAACTCTATCCAGTACTTGTGCCTGTTCTTTTATCGAGGGGATCACTAGCTGACTACTTATAGCACTGGAGGTCATTCATCGATTGGTGGGACTGGGGGTACCATGACAGACTTGATTAACAGCCCTGGAGGTAAGAATGAAACAATTCAAATTCAGATCTGAGTAAGGACACAACACTAACAAGCGGTGATCTTAGACCCCATATTCTTCCTTCACCATGCCAATCTTGACCGCATCTGGTGGAAATGGCAGTCAGTTGATCCTACCAACCGCCTTTACGATATCGCTGGCCGAAATATTCCCACTGACGACTATATCTCAAGTCGCGGCTTATTAACGCCTACAGCATCCCAATACCTCTACTTCAATGATAACGGAAACGTGACCACGCTCCAACATAATATGGATCTGACCCAAATGCTTCCTAACCGGACAATATCTGAGGTGATGGATATTCAGGGGGACTTCCTTTGCTACAATTATGTATGAAAACTTTTGCTGAGGCGAATAATAATTCAATTTATCGATGTACCATTGGCTGGGAACCAACCGGTATTCTACAATACGTTCAAAAATTGAGAATTAAATACTGGCTTGTCATGGCAACTGATCGTCACTAACTTTAAACAAACTCGCATGTATTTCTGTTGCCTGAATCTCAATTGGTACTAAGGTCACAGTTCAAGGACGCTTCGAGAGGAGAGAAAGTAGTTGTTTTTGAGATGTTCCACTAATTCACAGCCGCCTACCTAGGATTTCTACTCACCTAACCTCAGAGCTTTCTCCTGTCTTTTGACTATACCCCTCTCTTTCTAGCTTCTTATCGCCGAGTTTAACACCGATTTGCTTTACCACCAGCCAGCCAGGATACAGAGCGATAGCCCATAATCCAAAATTCAGATATACTCCGCCAACATCTGCAAATATTTTGATGCTACTCAATCCGTACTAGTAGATTATTAGTCAAATTCGCATATTCGTCGCATCTCACTTACGCTAACTGCCTGAACAGCTGATTCAGTTCCTCTCAATAGGCCTGCGATTCGAATCACCTCGGCGTCGGTCCCAGCAAGTTCACCGACCACGAAATACCTAATACCATGTCAGTACAGGACGGTAAAAGCAACGGTGTAAACTCACAAGTACATGTAGTTGAGTTGAAATCCTAAAACCCAGAACAAGAACAACGGGAATCCTTTTCCAAATCCATCATCTACCCAATCGTAGGTCGGGCTAGTCTTGTGAAATTGTGTGACAAGGATCGTTCCCCAAGTCCACCACACGCCTTGTAAACCTAGAATGACAAAGAAGGAATACCTAGCTCTGGTTTTCAAACTTATGCTCTTCTTATCCAGGAAATAGCCAAGGACGTTCCCTCCTAATAATGCGACAATGCCAGAGAGTAGAGATCCAAGAGCTCGAGCACGAACGCTGAACCACAGAGACTGGTATGTGAAAAACACTGACTCCGCATACACGGCTTGGGCAATAAGTGGGACGATCAGGAGGAAATTTTTGCTCAGCAACAACCTCAAGTTCGCTTTCAACTCTTCCCCAGCGTTGTTCGTAATGGCAAGTTTGACTTTCACACCATCCGTCCTCTCAACTTGCTCCGGATTGTTAAGAAGGAGCCCTGCAAATGGTCCTAGCGCTTGCAAAGCAATGAATGCCAAAAAGACATTATATGAGACTTTTCCAGCCTTGTTGTTGTTCGCGTTCAGCCCCAGATTGATAGCGCCTCCCAATATTTGTCCTCCGACACGGAAGGAAAGCCAAAACCCAAGGAATCGGCCTTGGTTGTGTGGCTCCGGATATGCCAGGGCAATGGCAGCTTCAGCCATCCAAAAAACGCCTGCAGAGATGCCACAAAGTGCTGCCCCAAACAATACAAACCATTCAGTCCCGAAACGATTGTTCGTATACAGTCCAGCAGCATATGGGGCATAGCCCATGGTCCCGAAGATGAATGCCCATTTGATACCAATAGCTTTGACAATAACTGGGGAGAAGTAGCAAGATACAACCATCAGACAGAAGGTTAATGCATTGGCTCCGTTGACCAGGTAGGGCTCCTGAGCTCCTCCTGCACCGAGGGAGTTCATCGCACCCCAAATACCCGGGGCTAGAAAATTACAGATGCCGAGGATGAGGGCATTGTAGAAGGTACTGCGGTACCATCTCGCTATTTTCGATTAGTGGGTAGAAATTACATGCAATTGGTGTTGACAAACGTTTGACGTATTCCCGAGTAACTTGTTGAGCTTCGTCATCAGACGAGGACAACGCTGTCTCAAAGACTGCGGACTTTTGATGTGCATCAGCCATCTCCCAGAGAGCGATGTCAGAAGAAACGATGTATTGTAATAAAGTAGAGTTTGGAGTGTAGGACAGGATTCTAGCGACTGAGCATAATAGTCCCTCTCAAGATAACTGGGAGCTATCCAAGTTATATAGATATAGCTCCCATTTCCCCCGGAACCCCATCTTCGACTCCAAATTAAATATCCATCCTTCAATCTAGATAGCCAGCTTATGACGTGCGAGCACGAAATAGTCACCAACGAGCACGATCGTCCGTCTCCACTCCTATGCATATCTAAGTTTACTGCCGAACAGAGCACAGAAGTAAGAACCCTCGACTAAACTTTGAGAAATTCAAGTTGAACGAAGATCCGACGGTAATCTTGCTATTATATTGAGCGAACCAAGGCGAGAATCAAATGTCAGGATTAACTCTATCTTCAAGCTCTTATGCGTCCTCGATGCTTATACAGTGGATACCTGCTCTTCCGGCCGGGGTGGAACTAAAGTGCCGAAGTGGGTTCCTCATGCCAAAATATCGTGTTAGCAACAAAACAAAACTACAAATCAATACCTCCATATGAGAAATATCTACAGAGAGCCTTTGGAAGATTCAAGATTTTTGCACAATTTCGCTTGAACGAAAGCGCTTCGTTTAGTGATGTGGAATAAGCAGAGCAGCTAGGAAATAAAGTGTGCCGTTAGCCAAAATCGCAAGGATCCTCAACTGCCGGAGACCTGACACAAATGAAGGTGGATCTCCGGGGCTACCAAACCAGGCTTCGTTGCAACAAATTGCACCTTTGATACCTTGAACTCCATGCCACGAGTAGATGACACTACAAATCAAATATCTAACTTTTCACAAAAGGTGGTACTTGCACTACTGTACGTCACTTGACAGCAAACGTCTTGCCATCATGATTGAGACTGGTGTTAAAACCTATATATACAAGCTCAAACGCTGATCTCTTTCCAATAAAGTAAGTGCTTATCACCTGACCGTCTAGCCACCAAAGAGCTTTCGTCGACAAAATGCTGTTGTGATCACATCTGATGGTGTTATCATTGAAGTCATTCAAGGTAGTGAACATTGGTTAGTTAGGACCCTTATATTCCTCGATTTGTGAGCTTGATAACTAAGATTCTCATTTCAAACCCTATAAAGCAACTGTTAATCATTTTGGAATTTGGCTATTGCAGGATTAGAGTGTAGATATAACCCGAATTCTTATGGCTTAATGTTTATTCCAGGAAGTAATACCCAGCTGTGAAACATGTATAGCCGAAATAGGACCTCATTCTTTATCTACTTGTTTATGAACGAATTAGCACCACAGCGACACCTCTAGGCTCCCTAAAGTCAAGGAATGCTCTGCAGGTTTGCGGTAAACATGCCTATCGGATCATACACACGCTTCAAAGCCTTCAATCTCGCATAACCCGCTCCATAAAGCCTCTGGCTCCACTGCGCCTCCGTCAGCGCCGAATCCCTATAGTTCGCAAAGCCTCTCAGTGGAATCCCAGCCGCAGTCAATGCGCTCTCAAAAGGGAGCATCTGATTCTTTGCCCATGCCACGCCATCAGCCGGATACGGAACAGAGGTAGATTGGGCATTCACATCCAAGCGAATAAGCCAGAGGTTGTTGCCATGAATGTAAGAAGAATCGGAGTCAGAAATATTTGTGAAGATGCCACCCCACAGATCTATCAGACCCGACTTTGTTAGATCGCTGCGGCCCGTAGAACTTGTGGTGGCGTTGAATAGTGTGGATATCAAATCATAGGTGAAAAGATTATTAGCCGTCAAAGTCAGGGCTTGTATATAAAAAGATCGTCCAGCAGAGCTTCCACCACCTGCAGAGTCAGCACCGGGTGCAATAATGACTTCTTGTGCCCAGAATTCATGCTGAGACTTTGCTACAGAGGCTTGAGCATTTACTAGAGCAAGTCGATTCTTCAATGGTAAGATCATTGCGTCGAAATTAGCTGGATCGCCATAATAGTATCCTAGCCCACTATATGGCGCTTTGGACAGGGTCCATCTGAATGACCATTCGATGGGCGCCTCATTCAATGCAAAGTCCTGGATGGCGAGGAGAGACTTGATTCCGGCATCAAGTGTTTTATTGCCGAGCTTGAGAGTGAAGCTGACAACGTTTGGATAAACCGGCTTCCAGGTCTTGACTGTCAACGAAGTCATAACGCCGAATGAAGATGCAGCACCCTGCACAGCCCAGAATAAGTCAGAGCCAGCAGTTGCATTGACTACAGTTCCATTGTACAACATAATCTCGACACTCGTAAGATAATCCATTGGAGTTCCCAGAAATCGGGATGTGCTACCATAGCCGCCTCCAATAACAGAGCCTGCAAAGCCAACATGGCCGTGTCTTACATGCGGAAAATGTCGACCAGCAGTCGTCCAGAGATATTTCATGGCAGGGCCAACACGAATACCGCCCCCAACAGTCAACAACTTTGTCGTGGCATCATATGACGCGGAATTAAATGCTGCTAAGTTGACGATCAGATTCCCTGGGTTACCGAAACCGAACGCGACGAATGAATGTCCGCCAGCAAGAGGAGAAACTGTGACCCCCGAACTTCCGGCACACGCAAGTGCGGCTGCGAGTTGAACTTTGCTCGTAGGATGAGCGACTGCAGCGGGTTCCGGGACGAATCTAAGCTGCCAAGGTGTAGTTTCGGCTACCCAGGTGCTGTTTCCTTGATAATAGGTGACGATGTTGGCAGCGGCCAAGCATGTCTGGAGTGGAGTGGCCAAAGTGAGAGCTGGTGCAAGCACAAGAAGTGATTGGATTAGAAGTCTTTTGAATGATGGCGGAGAACTCATAATTACAACAGGGTGTCTGAAGAATGGAGGCAAATTTGACCTGAAAATATTAGGAGAATTATGGCCCTACCTTTATACTTGACTGCCCTTCAGCTTCGCCAGATTAGAAAGAGAAAATTGAGCGAGGGAGACAGTTGGAGCTACAAACGGAAGGAGTCAAGAACGCCAAATAAAAAAAATCCTGGGCCTACAGCCCTTGGTGACTAGGATGCTCACATTGTGGCGGCAGACAAACACATTCGTAGGTCACTTTCAATGCCAATACATACAGTGCCTTCACAGCTGCGCATAGTTTCACCAATCTTACAACGCCAGAATGAACATGTGGGATATCTATATAGTGATTTTTCGGGACGGCTGGCTAAAATGGATGGCATGCATATGTGGTGGAGTATTCTAGTCCCAATCAAGACCACCTCAAAAGGCCCAAAAACACCTATTCTTTAGTCTTTCTAAAGAGCATTAATACTGAAACCACTATCGGCACTCTATGAATGGGCTCTAATAGCCTCCTATAAGCAGATAATCCTGATAGAGAGCGATCTTTCAGAGCATTGGAGTGTTGTCTTCTTCCATCGGATCACTTACCGAGCCGTGTATCTGGTTACCCCTGGCCCTTTCCTGCAGCTTGGCCTGCTCGATCTGATGCTCTTGGCGAATGATACTACACCGCCACGGTTTCAATTGGTCACATCATTGTATCTTCAGCTGTCAGCTTGCTAGCTTCGATATCTAATAGATCTTTAAATCTCGGACTCCTCATCCGGGCAGCCGTTGCAGACCCTGGTAAAGTGCAGCCCCTGTATTAAGCAGACCAGTTGGATTGCTGCTGTCTGTCACTAAATTTCGGCACAAGGCTCACTTCAAAGTAACATAGTGGCCTGGCGGTATAAATCCGGACTCGAGAAGATTGTGGAATTGTTAGTTGAGGGCGAGGAAGGGGAGGTGCTCTCCATCTAAAGTAAAGAGTTCGCCAGTTATTGAACATGGAATTATTGCATTATCACTAAGAATACATTGAAGACGCCTTGAAAATACCTCCTCTTTTTTACTATCTATGGACCAACCACCAGCCCAAGATTGATTATGAGCCAACGTATGACATATGCATAGTACCACGTACGATATTTGCTATCCACCGCCTGAAACCAACCATCACCACTGACTCGGGGGTGAGCACAAACCAGGTGTAGCCCAAATTACACTCCAACGCTCCTCAGTCTGCCGCGAGAGAGCATCATATTCGCACATAAAATGATCAATCTGCTTGATCTTGAGGCTGGAATCAGGCTCTCGCCGTCTGTGTAAAATCAACTAATGACAGGCATGAGGCGCATTCAATGAGACACATTCTGCATGTCGGATCTGATCTAAATATGGGGTAAATACAATAGCTAAGCGGGCGGCTCCTAAGACATGAAGGTCACCACCAGTAGAAAATCCAATCAATCATCCACGGGCTTGTCTCAGTCTCGAGGGAGGAAACTGCTCAATGGTGCTTGACTCTACAGCACTGCCTTGCTCAGAAGATTTTTTTTGTCTCTTGTGTGTGCGTCGTGGTAGGTTGAAATCCAATGTTAAAGTTCATTACAGAGTCAACTCAGCGGCAACTTCCAACTGATAATTATGCCGCGAAACACCAAGCAATGCTGCGAGGGAAGAAATAATTATTAGTCTAGGAAGGGCTTTCAGGCTTGGTAGTCTAGTGGAGCTGTCAGCAGCATACATAAGGACTAAGCCCAGTGCTACCTTCGAATAAACACTCAGCCATAGACATCAGCCCTACTCTCGTCAATTCTGCCGGCCTAAAAGATGAATTAAAGGCCAGACGTCCCTCAAATTAATACCTTGATCCTCTCAACTCATCGCAAAGGCGGTCTTAGATCTATGGGTGCCTCGAGTTTTATCATGAGTGTTTCAAAAAATTTCCCCGGGATTCATTTGGTCTTGATATCGATAGCATGCTTCGCATTTCTGGCTCAGAGTCAATCCGGTATGTCTCGTTTATACATAGAGAGTGAATAAGTATGCCTGAGCTAAAACTAAACAGTTTCAGTCAACTGTGGTAAAATTGGCGTTACCCAAACCATCAAGAGCTTTGCCAATGCAACATCAATCGCTAGCTGCGCGGTTTTCTCTGGCAGTATAGAGATAGCAGAAACCGCAGCCGGTGTTATCAACTTAAATGGCATCCAGGGAATCATTGGAAATCTAAACGTCACGAATCATGGACTCCTCGTATCCCTGGGTAGCAACAGCTTGCGGCTCATTGGAGGCATGTTTACGTTATCCAATGTCACTGTTCTGAGCTTACTGAGCTTCCCATTGCTCAATTCTGTGGACACAATCTATTTCCTCAACCTTCCAGCTCTCTCAACTCTCGATTTCAGTGCCGGTGTTTCTTCGGTAGCCTACGTATACATCATCGGCACATATTTAATGACGCTAGATGGGATCAACATGAAGAATGCCGATTACATATATATCAACGGCAATAATCGCCTAAAAAGCGTCAGTCTGCAAATCGAGACTGCGAAATTATCGATAATTGTAATTTCAAACGGAAATCAACTGGCTCTTAGTCTGCCGCGACTCACTTCAGCCGGCTCGATCATCCTCAGAAACGTTTCATCCGTTGATCTGCCCTCCTTGACCCTCCTCTCGGGGCAGATGGTGATCCAGGGCACCTACCTCACGAACATAACCGCAGACAAAGTATCTACCATCGCCCAAAACTTGTCTATCTATGACAACTCCAAACTCAACCTAATTTCCTTCCCAGAGCTCCTATCAGTGGATACCCTCAACATGGGAAACAATACCAGCTTGTTCTCAGCCACGTTTGAGAAACTCAGCAGAGCGAGAAGTATTAGCCTGAGTGGGAAATTCATCACGTATGAGCCAATCCTCCCTCTACAATCCATAAACCAAACGAACAACTAATATCCGTCTAGTGTCAATCTGCCCGCACTCACGTATGTGAACAGCAGTTTCAGCCTCAACGCTACTATTGTCAACTTCAACTGCTCTGCATTCGACGCGTATGCGGTGAAATCAGTCCTTCCTGCGAATTATACATGCGTGGGGAAGCAGCTAGCAATTTCCAGCAACTCCGCTTCAACGTCCACTGTAACACTATATCCCACCTCCAGCCCCTCCACCCCGCCTGCAAATAAGGCTAAAGATCCAAGCCTCTCCACAGGGGCAGAAGTCGGCATCATCGTTGCCTCAGTGGTTGTCGGTATTGCCATAGTCGCAGGCTTTGTATTCTGCTTCAGGCGTAGGAATAGCAAAAGTATGGCAACCGAAAGTACTGTCATTGAGAAGCCTGAGTTGAGCGCTCAAGAAGTGCCACGGAGGGAATTA
Organism: Articulospora tetracladia; assembly: GCA_003415645.1. Classification (NCBI taxonomy): domain Eukaryota; kingdom Fungi; phylum Ascomycota; class Leotiomycetes; order Helotiales; family Discinellaceae; genus Articulospora; species Articulospora tetracladia. The sequence continues at coordinate 1,018,483 of PYIV01000013.1, forward strand.
CCTGCTAGCCGACCCCTCCAAGAGTTATACCAGCAGCATGGTATCAACGAAATGGATCAAAACAAGCTCGACCAAGAGTTTGAAATGCCGGGTGAATCAGAGCAGCTTCTCAAGGGGATCGAGAATAAAGCATCGCCTAGGTGATTGGCGGAGAGAATCGCGAATGGTATGAAATTTAAAAGACCGGCGGCGCAGATGTACAAGGTTGAGAAAAGTGCTGGAAGGAATTGGACGTCTGAACAATGTTCGAACAACTACTCCCTATTTCCCACTTCTAATATAACTTCGTTGACAGATATGTGATAGCTTGGTAATATGCTCCCTAACTTCTTTACTTCCATCACAAATTCACACTGCCATTTCAATCCCCAGAAATACTCTAACAAGTACTTCCAAGACCCCAGTAGCAGCGGACTCTCCTGACATGATAGCTGCTCAACCCCAATGCCAAAGGGGGAGCCTGAACATTCTGCATTCCTTCCAGTCCGAATACACGATTGCGATTGGGTGACTATTCCACGCAGCCACATCGGTGGGCTGAGCAGGATCGCCTGTGGCTTTAAAAGCATCCTATCGATTTGATCTTTACTTGTCCAAGTCGCTTCCATTAACCAAATCAGGCTGGATTGTCTTGCGACGAGAGCTTGCTTGTGTAACCCCGGGATGGCGCCCACACAATAGACCATACCAGATGAACGGGACAAATGCCACACTGGATCCTTTCGCGGTATAGTAGTGCTTAGCTTCAAGCCCCTCCTGCTGCGGGGCGTAAAACTTCCTTGTACATTGTATTATCTTAGCACTGCACCCCTGGCACATTTCTCTTTTGGCAGAGGCTGGCTCTCAGCTTCGAAGCCCACATGCATCACAGATTGTAGCAAATGTGATAATTGTTCTTGCGGCGGCTGCCAAGACGCAGGATTCCCATATACAAGAGTGTGACGTCCACCCAGCCTGATGCTGTTCTCCATTCTAACTCAATATCCAAATCCACCTCTTGATTTCAGCCTGCTACTTCAAATTGAAATCCTTCAACAAAGCACCGATCAAGCATGACCTGGGACGAGTTTTGGGGAGAGTTTGACAAAAGGGACTACGCTCGCTCGATACAGCATCTCAACAAGGACCAGCTCCGCAGCGAACATGCCCGGATCCGAGCAAAAGTCGTGGCAGCCAAAAGCGCAACAGCGATGAGCACTGCTGCCACCCTACACACTCTCGGCTTCTCAGTCGTCGGCATGGGGATTGGCGCCAGGAAGGCGACGTATAACTCCCAGAAGCTGAGAATCATCGAGGACCGGATGTATGAAGAAGGATGGTCGTTTGCAAGCATGTCAACTGGGGACTTCCTGATGGCTGCTGGCCCTGCGGCTGCTGCTGGAGCTCTTGGGGTGGGTGCCGAGCATCTCATCGGCCACGTTGCTGGCCATGGAGCGGCAGCTTTCACGGGGCACCATATTGCTGATACGGTGCATGCTGTCGAACACAACTCTTCTGATTTCTTCCATGCTGCAGAGCATGGTGCCGCTTCGCAGTTTCACGCGGTCACTCATGGCGTGACGGGACTTGGAGATGCCACCCAGCTCGTGCCCATTGATGCTGTGGCAAACAGTAGCCCAGAATTCCTGGGTTATGTCGCAGGACAAGGGGCTGCGAATGCCGCTGAGATTGGAGCTTTGAACTACGTGTTTGACAAGGCTTCTGAGGCAGGTGTGAGAGAGTGCGTAACTGCGTGGAGACGTGGAGGTGAGAAATCGAGGCGCGGGTCTGAGGAATCTCTTTATACAGTAAGTGATACCGCCGATAACATTCGGGTAACCCAACACGCTTTGTATACTAATAGATCGCTCGCTAGATGACAGGAGAAAGCTCAAAAGACGCCAAAGAAGTAGAGTGGAGTGATAAGAAGAGCCAGAAACAACAGCGTCGCCAAGAGAGGAAGAATTCTCGAAAGCTCTCAACAGCTACCCAAAATATCAAACAAGCAGACACAGGTCCATCCCTGCTGCCTCGAAAGCTCTCAACAGCCACTGGCAGCCACAAACAAGCAGATACAGGTCCATTCCTGCTGCCGCTACTACCCCCTATCATTGCATCCGTCGCGGGATTCACAACACTGCAGTGTTTCACAGCTGGCGCCGTAGCACGGCGATTGTACAAGACGCGAAGTATCAGAGAGTTCGATCTCACATGGAAGCTGGTCTGCTTCTCGGTGTTCTATTCAAGCGTCTTCTGGCAGAGCGGCTTGCTGTGGATGATGTTCAGCATTGAGCTGTGGATGTTCCTGGCAGCGTTGCGGAGGGAAATCGTGACGCCGAAAATTCTCACTGCTGTGGCGCTCTCCGCTTGGATGATCTACTTGTCAGGGAGTGGCGGCCCAAGAAGGGGTGGCTTTTTTGTGTTTGGCGTCTTGAGTAGCGCATCTATTATGTCGGTGGTACAGTACAATACCGGATTTGGTAGCGGGTACGTTCGCTCATTGGGAAGCCTCAGATGGTACCATTGGAGAAGACCTGAGTTACTGCTAGTTTTCTCGGGTCTGATATGTCTCATTTTCTTTCTTGCCACGTACGAACTGATGGAAGACTGGATGTGGCTCGGCGTCTTCTTGGGTACCCTCTTCATCTCGTGCATTCAGTGGAGGGCAAGGCGAGAATATTTCTAGCCTGCTCTGCGCTCCACTGATAGTCGCTACAAAGAAATGTTCAACAAGGTCCACGAATTGAGAGCTTTCTGAACATAAGGGACATATTCGGGCCACTGAGCAGATCGATTTTCTGATTCAGTTGAAGGGATGAAGTGCATTAAATATTGCTGGTTACCATATGAAAGCGGTACAAGAGTAGGGCTATTTGCGATTATCTTGAAATAGGATAATTAAAAGAGAAGATAGGTCAGGAAGAGGGAGAGTTCCTAATCCCTTTGTCTCCAGAAACAGAACGACTTCAAGCACGCCCTTCTGCACTCCTCTACTGTATTGTAACTTTACACTTTTACTTACTGCCCTACACGTCGTGTCTGATACACGCTTACCGGTAGTACTATGGTATCTTACCTCACCCAACTACCGACACAACCGCGTCTGGCGGCATGGTGGGATCAGTAAGTGGAGTTACCTAGGCTTAGCTCCAGCCCCACAAAAAAGAATGTGCAAAAAAAATCTTTTTGACCTACGCAGGGATCGAACTATGATGTTTGTTAGTGATGATTTTTCATTGGGTTGTGATAAGATGCTTACCCTGCAATCTCTTGATTCGTAGTCAAGCGCCTTGCCATTGGGCCAGCAGGCCGTGTTTTTTTGATTCGTTGGAGCGCTCCCTGGTGTTTGGTGATATAAAGGACGGTTTGTAATTTTTGGAGAGTCTGGGAGGCGCGTGAATGATATCTTTACTTGGCATTGCCAGGGTGTTGATGTCGAAAGATATAAATGCCATGAATGTCATCTACAGAAAGTAGATGTCTGGATACATGTTGTTTCGCTGAGGTGGAAGAAAAGAAAAGCCAATCTGACTCTCTTGCACATGGCAATGAAACACAAATTTGTGCTCCTATATGCACGCCCGAAGGGAAACTCGCGGAACACACTGCTGTCTTAGCAGATGCAGGACGTTGCTTGATTGTCAACCTAAACTTGACTGGGACATTCCACACGCGACACACTCGTCCCGCACCTTGCATAAATTATGCAAGACTCGATAAGGTGCAGAGCGGATCGGAGACTCACCGACTTTGGTGTTGTACAGTAGTTCGAACCAGTATCGTACAGGAGCTGGCTGCTGCAAGAGGCAAAAATGCCTCAAGAGCGCGTGATCTGGACGTGCGTGGGGGTTATATGTTTCAAATTGGTAACGCAACTCCAAAGTCTGCAGGTTTTGTGGCAGCAACATAACGTTTCCAGTGCTTCAGACTACATAGCACAGCTGTGTGCTCTAAGCATGTGAATTCGCACGCCAGGGAGGAATGTATCTCAATTGACCTGGGCAGACCGCAAAGTCAAGGACAAGGTACAAGAAATGATAGGACGCAAGTTTGTACTTCAACCAAAAACGCTTGTCTTTAGTTGTTCTCTTTGCCATTGCCCAAGCTCACCGTACGAATGTAGTGCTTGCTCAACTCCACAGATATCGTTGAGAGCAGGAGGTAATGTATGTCACGATCCGACAATCTGGATCCAAGCTTCTTGTTATTGCCGACCGGCTAATGAAGGGGATGAAAAGGTATTTCTAGCTCTGATTTCGCAAAGGGTGACCACCATGATAGAAGAGAGTGACATGATTGCTAGCCGGACATCTCGGTCAGCAGTGCTTTAATGACCGTGCCGGTAGAGTGGCCCAATCGCTGAATTGACCTGCAGCGCTCGGGTCCAGCTGGGTAAAGGTATTCTCTTGGTAATGCCGATGCACTAATGGTGGGAGAGTCGTGTGCGATGGTGTTGTGGAAGATCCGGATCAGGACCCCATAAATCGAAAGCTGACCTTTTATCCTGAGATATGACGGTCATCGGATGTGATAGCGTGCTGTAGTTGGACGAACGCTCGCTGATATGACAGCACCTGGGCAGCCACGATTTGGTTAGTTTGAGGGGTTGACCTACCAGAGGGGATTTGAAGATGCCTCTGCCGAGTACGACAACAGGCTATTTTGAATGGAAATAGACCTCATCTTGTTAGTTATTTTCGATGCCTTCTTAAATTCACACGTCGTCACTGAATGGGATTTGCAACCGAGAATTTCTTGTTGATGTTCGCCGCGACATCCGCGACTTAGGACCGTTGATATGATTCACTGGGATACAAATATGGTGAGGTGGTACCAACCATCGGCCTGAAGTGGGAGTGATGGCGGGAGGTGTCGCACTGATTGGGCGCCTGCCGGTGTGGAGAAGGGCTGGCGGTGCCTGTCCTTTGCCCTTCTATTGTTCTTGCTTCCTTCTACGCTCTTGGCCAGACTTGGCTCAATAGGCTTGTATTCACGATGCTGCACCATCGCAGCAGTGATCATCGGCTTCCCTGCCTCAGCGTCGCCAAGCGGTGCAAAAAGTGCCTTCCGTTCGGGTCGTTGGCTGGGGAGAATATGCCGGGTCTCAGCTTTGTCCTCCGGGGCAGGACTACTGCATGTGTGTCCGGAACAGATCGTCGTCGCTTTTTGGACGTGGAAGGGGGCAGAGAGGCAGCCTCGCTGGTGCTCGACCGGTGATTGAAGGTGCATAAGGTAGAGTCTGGGCCAAAGAAGAGGCGCCGCTTCTTCGGCACAGTCCTGATATGATATGATATGATATGATATGATGGGGGATGGGGAATGGGATGGGATGGGATGGGATGTGGAGGATAGCGAGGATGGAGAGGATGGGTACCCCGCAGAGGAGATGAGCGGATCGATGGGATGGGGCAGGCTTGGCTGAGTGAGTGTGCGGGTGAGCGAGAGGGAGAACGTCGATTGGGACGGCAGCAGAAAAGGATGCTATTGCTGGCACCGGATTTGATTTGATGGTGCCCATGGTGCCCATGGTGCCCTCAAGTGCCCTCAAGTGCCCTCCCGTCCCTCAACGCTCGCAAGTCGCAAACCCCCATGAGAGATGTCATGTCGTTCACCACCTCCCACGCCCGTCGGGCCCAAAGAGGCATGCCGCGCCCCGCCAAAGAGCGCGGCTTGCGCCTTTGAGATCTGAGAAGCTGAAGATGGCCTTCGTGACCGTGATGCCTTTGAGTATTAATTCCGCCCTGGCCCTCGACGCGCGCACTTGCTCCGACTCGCGAACTTTGGCCTTGCCCCAATCATCCCTCTAGTGAACGGGACGGATCTGACAATAACCAGCTCGACACTCACATTTGCGACGCCAGTCAGCTCGTGGTCAGGTTACATCTCGCACTCAGCAGCTCCCAAACTCTCTTGGCTGTACCATCAGCACGCTGGACTACGAAAGTGCATTATCGGTCGAGAAGAAGAAGCAGCAGAAGGAGAGGAAAAAACAAGCAGCAGTCACCAAGCCGCTGTCAGATTCCCGTGTCGACCGAGGCGGATATGTCCTGCCGATCAGCCTTGGATTTTTGTCGAGTTCAACATCCAACTTCCGCTATCGCGCTGGTGCCTCTGCCTTTGCTCCTTTGGAACTAGAAGCTGCTCCCTGCCGCAACCTTGTCGCTGCTGCAGCGCAATGCAGTTTGGGAGCGCCAGCCAGCACTAGCACCCTTGCATTTGCCCGTGGTGCCTCTCCAACCCACCATCTGTGCGAGCGTCCCCTCTGCATCGTCTCGCGCCTCCCACAGCCAAGGTGCCACGACCGAACAAGTTCCTGGGACACGAACCTGCGACTTACACCAAGCATCGTCGAGATCCCCTTTGCGTATTTTCCTTCAAGAATGTGTCTTAGAAATTCACTCAACATACACTCGTACGGCAATCACTTGCCCCGGCCAGCCTCGCCAATTCAGCCTCCAGTCTCGAATTAACCTCACGAACCCTTCTTCCGCAGTCCAGAAACCTCCCCGAAGACTGCCTCTATTTTTGCGTGGGAGACACAAATTATCCAGCCCTATATTCTTTCTCTTCACCCAGATTGATCAATCCGAACCCCCGCCAGCAATTGGCGGCAGATGCGACAATGCCAACATCAGTCGCAACCCCACATTCGAATGCACCCTTCTTCACACCCGAGTCGCATAGCTTGCCCCAGCAGCAGACTATAATCTCGATGCTTCACCCCGAACTTCATTCGTCGAGCTCAGGTTCGAGCATGCCCTCCTCTCCAGAATCACGGCCGGTCGACCTGAGAAGTCCAATACTGGAAGAGGAGGAGGATGAGACAAGCAGTGAGGCTGCAAATGAGCCTGTGACACCAACAGATGGACATCCCCCACACCCGCAGGCTGTTCAAGCCAAGATAACCAGCATGCTTCCCATGGTTCCTAAGCTCACACCCTCGCCGACTCCTCTGATAGTGAATACTGTGGCTGAACCACCTCTCCTCACAGTGACAAGGCATGAAACTACCGTGATCGAGCAGCCATCTGCGAAAGTTCCAGCCTCCAAGTCACCGATGGGAAAGAGACCCACAGCATCAACGGTACAAGGGAAAGATTCCGCGGTGAAGCGTACAGTATCAGGCTTCTTCAGTCGACGGACCAAATCACAAAGTTCGAAATTTGACATCAAGCCTCTTACACAAATTGACGACTCAAGTTCGTCAAATAATCTTGGCTCGGATGGTACATTCCTGGACGAGCAGCCTCATCCGTCTACAAGAAGATATTCGGCAGCAAACTCCGGCTACACAACGAGATCCAACTCGCCCCCGTCGCCTGAGTCTCGCGTTGAGAATGGTGAGCCAGAAACCGCTAGAGGAGAACCGAAGCCTGGAGATTTCTTTACAAATGGAAAGAATCGTGCGTCTACGGGTAATGCTATTCGAGATCGCTTCTCGAAGCACAAAATCAGCTTCGCACAGCCGGGCAAGGATACTAAGAGTGATCGCCGACATCGTGCTACCAGTGTAGACCTGGATACTTCAGCTAGAGGCTCTAATGAACCTTACAACCCTCAAGTGCCGGAGAGACAAATTTGGGGCATGGTTGCGGATGCTGGCACTGGCCTAAAGGCCCGACGATTGAGCTTAAGTCTTCCCGATGACTTTATGGTGGACGTTGTTGAGCTATACTCTGAGTATACTGACCAGAGCAAGCTTGGTCGGCGAGGCAAGAGTATTGGCAGAGGTGCGACAGCCAATGTCCGGCTGATGAACAAAAAAGGAGCTTCCAGCGAAATCTATGCCGTGAAAGAGTTCCGAGGAAAATCATCTACTGAGAAAGCCGAGGACTATGAGCAGAAGGTCAAGTCTGAATTCTCCATCGCCAAAAGTGCCCATCACCCGAATGTTGTGGAAACATTTCACTTATGCACCCACAACGGGCGATGGAACCATGTGATGGAGTTTTGCGAACAAGGAGACTTGTTTAGTCTGGTCAGTCAGAAGTACCTTTCACAAGAAAAACGCCTGCCCGATCGTCTCTGCCTATTTAAACAACTGATCCAAGGCCTAAACTATCTGCACTGTCACGGTATCGCTCACCGCGATGTCAAGCTGGAAAACCTCCTGATTACCAAGGACAGCAAACTGAAAATTACAGATTTTGGGGTTTCCGAAGTCTTTGCTGGTATTCACCCGGGACTAAGATCTGCTGGTGGAGAGTGTGGAAAGGAGATGGGAGAGGTTCGACTTTGCGCGCCTGGAATGTGTGGGAGCCCGCCATATGTAGCCCCCGAGGTCATTGCAAAGAATGGTAAGAGTTTCCTACTACACTGCTATCTCGAAACTAATGAGTGTGAAGGCGAATATGACCCCCGTCCCTTGGACGTCTGGGGCGCCGCCATTGTCATGCTTTGCATGACTGCAAGTGGAGTCTTGTGGCCTGAAGCAAAAGCCGGTAGTTCGCCTCTGTATGATGAATTGATTCGAGGTTGGACAAAGTGGAATGCTAAGCACACAGACGGGGCCCCTCTTGATATTACAGAAAGCGATTACCCTCACGTTGCCTTCTTCGATCAACATATCAAACCTCCGGCCTTGAGACGGGTCCTTCTCACTATGCTCAATCCAGACCCCGCCAGACGAGTCTCAATGGAGACGGTCGCCAAGAACAGATGGCTCAAGAACGTCGAATGTTGTCAGATTGACAGCTATGACGAGCCTAAGTTGACTATCGATGTCTCAAAATCCATGACATCTTTGAAGGGTCTGTGCAAGATTGTCGCTCACAACCATCTCCCACCTTCGAAGCACCATTCCAACAGTTTCGTCCGTCTCCCAGGAAGCACCGATATGTAATACAATATCTCCTTTGTTTTGGGCACTCGTGTTTTCTGCTCATTAGCGGGCGCTATGAGGGCATCATTGGGCTCCTCGGAGTTTATAATATGTTTTAGAGCGGAACTGAACTGGAAGCGTTCATCCCGTCAAACCTGTGTTTGCAATAACCTGCATGGAGAATTACGTGGCTCAAGCGGCGTTAGGGAAGACGCCATAATCATGGGGATGCATAGAGAGAGGTTACTTCTCAGCTTGAGGCTTAGAGGTGTTAGTTGGGTTCAATCAATAATTTATCCTGGTGCTTGTAGCCAGACGTGACTGAATAGGGCTTGAACGACCTTATCATAGCCCTGTGTAACTACATCCCACGCTGTAACTCCCACAAAATAGTGGATAAATGGTCAATGGATCACCGGGAAGCTACATCCGTTTTTACCTCCCGAAAACTTACAGTTGGGGAAGCAAGCCACCCGTGTCAACTGTCCGCCACCGAGTACAAGTTCTCGCCAACGCCGAATACACAGCGTGGCGATGTTGCTGCCCGGTTGTCGCTCGTGCATGGTTGTGGCAACTTGACCAAGTTGCCAAATGCTCTGTTTAATACCGTCGAAGGGAGATCGCTGCAGTGGCAAAGGGCAAGAAGACATGTACGCCTATCGATGGGATTTGTGAGGCCGGTTCAACATGGGGATGCCGGTTCGCTTGCAGTTTTGTTCCACGAGATGCCTGTGCTTTGGCAGGGGGTGACTGCGAATGAGATGATGCGATTTTCTGTGCTGGCGTGTTCGGGGCGAGATTGGGGAGTAAATTTCCCATGGCCATGGAAATATTGCTGGAGGTGAGGATGGCATTCCCCTGTGACGACCACTGCTTAATAATTAATAATTTGTTCTGATACGGCGTGAATGAAGCATCTCGGGGCAGGCAGGTATATGATAGCTTCCTGCAATCGCACATTACATCTCGCCTTTGCCGGACGAGCCACGGTCTGAGGAGAGAAAGCTCCGTGTCAGCGACATAGGAGAATAGCTTGAGCAGCTCCAACTCCAGCGCACTCTCCTCCGATCACCCACCGTCCTCCAGCACTCCAGCAATTGTGTGTGCGACCTTCGCAGGCCTCGCAGCCTGTGGAAGGCTCTCAATGGCCATCGGAGACCTCAAGACACGTCTGCGAGCGAAATTCACACGGAGATACTCCGCGGCATCTTCGCTATCCCAATCGTCCGCAGACGGTGAAGCCCAACCTCCAGAGTCGTCCTCGCCCACCTCGCACCGCAAGACGCGCTCCGTCAGGTCGCGCAAAAGCATCCGCCCAGGATCCGTCCGATCGCTCTTCGGCGCAGGTGGAAAAAGCGCGACCATTGAGGAAAAGCAGAAGGATGGGTCAGGCATTGATGTTGACAGTGGGAATGAGGCTGTTGGACCTAGGATAGAGCGGAACATCGGCGCAGGACTAAAACCCCAAGGAAGTAGCGATCGACACGAAACTCCATCATCAGAAGCCACACAACCATCCAAAACCCCAGAGGCCAATCTTGAAGACCAGAAACACGACAGTTCGTCGACGGCCGACTTTCCTACCCCAAATACCGATATCTCACCTGTGCTAGAGGAAGAGGAAGATGAGAATGTAGACCCATTGAAGGAGACCATCCACTTCGCGACCCCAGACTTCATATCCTCTCCCACCACCCCCGCCAGCAAAGAGAGACCAGCGGATCTGATCAGACGACAGAGCATCCTGCCGCAAGGACAAACGAGATTGATCAAGACCTTGCTGGAGACCGAATTGCCCCCGCCCTCACGCGCTGCCAACCTAGATTATTTCACCACCAACGGACCCTCAACCATCAGCGCAAACATGGTGAGCAGGAAGATCTGGGTCAAACGCCAGGGAGCGTCGGCAACACTGGTCACTATACATGAGGACGACCTGGTTGATGATGTGCGGGAGATGATTTTGAAGAAATACGCAAACTCGCTCGGGAGGAGCTTCGATGCCCCAGATGTCGTCTTGAGGATTGTCCCCAGAGAACCGCAGCGACAAGAGAGAATACTAGGCCCAGAGGAAGAAATGGGAAGGACTCTCGATGCCTATTTTCCTGGCGGGCAGACTGTCGATGAAGCTTTAATCATAGACGTACCTCACAGGAGGACACCGAAACCAAGTCCGCAACCCCAACGAACATACTACGATGAAATTCGACCTACAGAAGCTGGCACAGAATACTTTCCTCCAATGCCAGTCCCAGCATCACACTCGCCCCATCTCGCAGGAGTGCCACCTCTGAATGGCCATCACGTCGTACTCCCACAGCACTCAATGTCAGTCATCAACACGGGGCAGGTACCTGCATTACCTTCCCCAGGTGGAACGGGCAGAAGACATGCAGGGCACAGAAGGCCAGCAATTGGTCGTACACATACTTCTTCTCCCACAATTGTCACTTCACAAGCACCTGCAGCAAATAACGGTACGCAAGCTTACATTCGCGGACCTCGGTCAAGAACTCACTCCAGTGCTTCAGAAAAATCAAATCCCCCTGCTGCCCCTCCCCTCCCCTCTCCTGCCCCAATCACAGCCATCGACATCGCATCACAAATTCAAAGAACAGCTACCCCACCCGCCGCTCGAGTCTCCTCCCCTCGTCCCACTGCACGCATCAAGAAAAGCAAGAAAGCAGCAGTCGATCACCCGTCGCTCCCCGCTGGCATGCTCAATGGAGGCGTTCCACCTATCAACGTCCTCATTGTTGAAGATAACATCATCAACCTCAAACTTCTTGAGGCTTTCATGAAGAGACTGAAGGTACGCTGGCAGACAGCTATGAACGGACGAGAAGCAGTAACAAAGTGGCGCGCCGGTGGTTTCCATTTGGTTCTTATGGATATTCAACTGCCCATCATGAGTGGACTAGAAGCTACCAAGGAGATTCGAAGACTCGAACGCCTTAATTCTATCGGTGTCTTCAGCAGTAGTGCGAGTTCGAATGCACCTGAACAAGGAGCAGATTCACCCGAGGGCGAAGACAAACTTCCCAGCAGCGTTCTTTTCAAAAGTCCTGTCATCATCGTGGCACTCACTGCCTCCAGTTTGCAGAGCGACAGACACGAAGCGTTGGCTGCCGGCTGTAATGACTTCTTGACAAAGGTATCTATCCCCAATCTCTTACCATTTATCTCTCAATACATTGTATCCATTCCGTCACCTTTCTCTCCTCGCCTCTCTGCCTCAGAACCCCTGTCAATTGACGCCCTATTGGATCACTGTACGAACATACGTTAACATTCTCTACTAGCCTGTCAACTTCGTCTGGCTAGAACGCAAGGTTATGGAATGGGGCTGCATGCAGGCGCTCATTGACTTCGATGGTTGGCGCAAGTGGAAGGATTTCAGCCAACAGAATGAAAACGACAAAGAGAAAACCAACAAAGGTCTTGCTGCGAAGAAGAAGAAAGCAAATAGAGCAAGTGTCGGTAGTAATCCTGGTGGAAGCACCACCAGGTTGGCGATTAGGGAGGAGCCAGAGAATGCGGTTGCTGTTGCGTAAACAGCTCGCATCGGGGGAATTTGTCTGCGTGGCTTTTGATTCGGTGGCTTGAGGTATCCTTCTGTGATACCAAGCGAGCTAGCTGTTTTTCTTCACCATTCACACTTCACGCTTCAATTGTATTTGATATGGAGATCAGATGAAAGAAACGAAAAGTCGTATACATGTGCCGGTTCTGAAAATACTGGCTGGCGTCTGGGATGGGTAACTTTTGGGATTGGCAGATTCACAAATTCACATCGCAGCTTCTGGGTCTCGGGTGGAGTTTATCAGGTGATGGTAATGGATAGGGCAATGTATACGACATGATTGCTTGTTTTTATTGGCTGCGAAGGGCGAGGTGGATGTAGAGGTGCAGAGGAGAAAGTGTTGAGGCTTGTAACAGCTAGGAAGGAGATCACGGTGACTAGGTTGTGACAGAGTGGGGGATGTGGGACGCAAAGGGCGAGGAGATGAGATGTGTAGATGTAGAATTACGCTCCATGCTGCATTGCGGTTGCGATTTCAGTAGCTGCTATGGTGGTGAGAATACACGTACATGCATGAATATATAATAACTAAGCAACGCCGAATATGCTCAAAAATCTTGTGCCACATCTTGATGTTCTCTTGTTGTGGTTTTGCTCCCCTACTAAGCGTCCCAGACATACCGAATGATTGGATAGCTTGATGGTTCTGTGGTGCTAGTTCACCATGATAGATAAGGCATGGTCTATTGTGACATGATATCAACGAAGGAAGGGAAGAAGCTCATCGTCTGTGGCGTAGTGGGTTGCACAACACAATGACTAGTATTCAGCTTGCTTCATACAATCAATGATGCTGCCAATGTCATCATCGTTGCATTGATACATTGTTATGGAGTACATGGGGTATGGGGGGGTATAAATGCAATTATGGGTATATATATAAAGAACTATGTGCATCCAAATCCAAATCCAAATACGAATTCCTACCCGTCCTATTCGTCTCCGTGTCCATTTCTCCCACCCATCTATCCAAGTAACTAAAAATAACTATCTACCTATCCAACTAATTATTTACCAGTTCTCATGGCCATAGCCATTCCTAATCCCAATCCTAATCCTAGCCCGAGACCGTTCCTGTTTCCCGGAAAGCAACTTAATCCGATCTGTGGACTGACTGGCTGACTGACTGACTGACTTCATCCCTATCTTTCGCGTGTGGAAGCGGAATGTGTCGTAACGTATTGTTTTTTTTGGTGTGTATGTGTGTGTGTTTGTGAAGTGTGAAATGGTTTGCGATCAGGATAGGCTACCTTAGACAGAAGGGTTGAAAGACACATAGCTGGCCGCTATTGTAGCTGCGTCTGACGGGGTGCTGTCCCTCGATTTGTCTATTCTTGTCCAGATGCTGGGATGCAAGGATCTGGGAGGCAGTAGTTCTAGATTCATGGCTCCTATTGCTAGTTCATCCGTCCCATCGGTACCATGCCATAGGTAGCAGCACCCATCGGTCTTCCGGCACCTCCAGTATGCGCTCCTACTTGTTGAAACATCCGCGCAATTCCGTATCATGACCAATGCTTTGAAATCTGACAGTGGAGCCCCACAAGATGAGTGGGCCAACATCGAAGGGCAAGGCAAGGCTGAAGGTTCAGACCCAGCAAGTTGAGACCCGTAGCAATGCTACAGTAATGTCACAAGTTGGCCGATGTCATATTGTCGTTGGTGGAGCCTGCACTCCTGTACATTGATAACGACTTCGTGCATGAGGGAAAACCTGGGGTTGAGCACGAGGTAGCCATTAACAGCGCCGCATATTCTTATGAGGGGCTTATCTCTGTACATGGAGTTGGACCTCCGGCTGATAACAGCCAATGCCAATTGGATATAAAACTGCCCGATTGAAAGTTCAAACATGAGAAAGTGTCAAGCCGCAGAATACCTCGAGTATTGGCTGGATTAATAGTTGCTGGATCTGAGACTGCTGTGATATCTTGCTGTAGCCCTCTCGTTGGCTCTATCGCTGACTGTTTGAACCGGATTTTGAACTCCAACTTTTTTTTGTTTGAAATGGCACTACTGAAAGGACGTCTCGTCCCACTGGTACCCATCCAGATAAGGATCCGCCATGTAAAGACCCACATCAACATCAGCCATATCGAAACCCATCTCGCTATTCATGATATCCCCATTATCAGGTATATTGGTCATGAGATCGAAGCTCTCGGGGCTATCGTTGCGCGCACTGTCTTGAGAGCCGCTCTTCATCGTCGTGTCGATCACAGCCCGGACCTGCTTCGCACATGGCCATGTATGTGATATGTTCTCAATGGCGTCGATGACGAGCCCAAGCGGCTTTGCGACGTCCACCGCTTCCCATGACGAGCCTTCAATGTAGCGCTTCATCAAGATGATGCTCGCTGCCGAGGCGAGAATGTGCACAAATGTGAAGGGTAGGTGGCTGTATTGGTAGTTCCGGGAGTAGATGCGGAGGAGCTTTATGATAGCTTCGAGGGATTCGTAGCAGATTTGCACATCTTGGCTCGTCGCTATCTTGGGGTCTCGGAAAAGGTTTCGCGGAGGACGGTGGAGGATGATCATGGCGGTGTGATACAGCATATGTAGATGGAGGACGAGCGAGGGTATTGGACCAACCGACCTGATAAAGTTAGTGTTGTGTCACCAGAGAGGCGTGTAGTGAAACCCGGCTGCATCTTCCGCCATTCGAGGGACGTACCATTGATTCCAATGAAGCTTGGCAGGAAGATCCGCGGACCATTTCGTAAGAGCTACATGTATATCGTTGATTGAGTTTGCAAGAACAGTCTCTTCTGCATCGACGTTTCGATTCTCAAAGACCTCTGTAATCATCCGATGAAGGATTTTGCAGAGTTCAGCTTGGTGGATAAAGGCGGCCACAAGAGCCATCCCATCTTCGTATGCTGTCTCAGATGTGCCTTTCATAATATACGTGTTTAGTAAAGACTCCCACTCCGGAGGGTATGGAATTCTGATGGTGTCATGAACGTCTGATTGCCCTGGATAAAGAGCAGGCGGACGGCCAAAGTAGAGACTGAGGTGCTTGTCAGCAATAAACGCAGCCCAGTAGGTGCGTCTCAGAATTTCTCGTTCCACTCTCGAATCGTCTGATCCATTCCAGTTGTTTGGATCTAGGTGCAGGCCCATCTCATGGGCGAGGCGAAACGCCATTCCTGAAAAGAGCCAGCCTTTGGACGTCTTACCATGGCCTATTTCTCGGTGTCCCAACAGGATCAGTGCTTGCAGAGTTGTGAGATTGGGGGACTCCAAAGCGGACCCATACAGGAGCTGCTGAGCGCGGTTGAAAAAGATGTCGGATATTTCTCTGGGAGCAATCTCTTCACTTGCAAGTGCTCCCATAGAGCAAATAGCATACATCAGAAGATCTGAGTAATATGGGCCTGCTCCAGCATCGTAATCCCGAAGGAAATATTCGCGATACAGGCACATATGATACTGATACTGGCTCTTGAAGAACGCCGCCATCAGATTCCGGCACAGAGCACTCCCAGGAGAGAATGCCGAGTTTAAATGGCTGCTTGCTACCATATCTTCGAGCAGACCAGAGCTTGAAGCCTCCTGAACATCGAATGTTGAGGATGCTTTCCTAGGAGCTTCCGTGGCTACCGGCGGTGGATCTTGATCTTGCGAAGGGCTGATCTGAAAGAAGCTCGTGGCACCATAGAACTCAGCAGCTTTCCCATCCTTAAGTCTCCTCAAGTGGCCCGTCCGAGACCTGACTGGTAATCTAACAGCCTTATCATCGGCTGGCTCGGAAGGCGCAACAGATTCCTCTTGCTTGATAAATTGACTTGCTGATTTGCTGAAATTGGCTAGCATCTCGTCTCTCTGAGAACTATCCACAGAAGCTAGCTTCGTAATAAACTTCTCTAAGGACGTGATCCGCCCTTTCAAAGCTTGGACATAGCCTCGAGGAGAAGGCCTATAGAACATGAGCACGTGTAAGGTAAGACACATAGATATCTGTCAACCATACCTCTGCTTCTCTCCCGAGCCAACAAAGTTACACTCGACCTTGGCTTTCTCGCATTTGGAGCATGGCAAAAGGCGGTCGCATTTTATCTACACACGGCATTAGTACGTGCATGCTTGTACCACTCGGCTCATCCAGCCCACCCCACCTTTCGACGTCTACATCTCTCACATCTAAACGGTCAGCTTGATGCCCAGGAACAAGCTCCAGCTCACTACTCACGAGGTCTGGAACGTCCTCCTCTCCATCTGCTCGTCGGGCGGGGGATTCATGATCGATACAGCAGCTTCAAGCCCACGTTTTCGTCGAGGATAAGGGTTACGACGGCGGGGGAGCAAGGCCGGGGGTCGTCCTTGGGCTCTTAAGCTGTAGCAACGGATACTTGTCGAGTCGGTAAGGGGTTTGGAGGTATATATTCTAGCTAGAAGGGAGAATCCGTCTGGAGAATATAGAAGGCAGACAGAGAGGTGAGTTGCTTATCTCGAGGATTCCATGAAGCAGGGATAGGTGAGGCTGAAATCCAAATCGAGTGGATCGTTATCCGGATGAAAATAACCCGGTGATCAGGTGATTGATACCAGGATTAGCTACTCCCCAGGAGTTGAAAAGTTGGGAATAGCTTCATTTTACTTCGGAGGAACAGAGGCCTGTGCAGATGGATCGAGGACGAGCAAAGTTAGTGATTGAGAATCCTCGCAAAGGATGAGGGGAAGTGGCTGATGCTCAAGACACGGCCCCACATTCATCTTTCATAATTGCTTTTTATTCACCAAAGAGGGGCGAGAAATTGGTTTATCTCTACGTACTTTATATTTTACGACTAACAGCACTTTTACTTGAAGTAGGAGAGCCACATTCCAAATCCTAAAACGAAATCTTGCATACACAGCGTTTTATCCACCGTACTCGCTTGCCAAGACATCACTTGGCTCGAGCTTGGTTTTCCGCAGAAACCTATGTTGGTTTTGACTTCCTGTTCATAAACCTCTTCAGTCCGGTTTTGGACTACTCAATTTATAGTTGACTACAAATTTAAGGTGTCCTATCCAGCCTCTGCTATTCGTGGTAGCTCCCCGGTACTCTCAAGCTGCAGTCCTCGTTCACGATTTCGGGTCGTCGCTCCATTTTCGATGTCTGCATCGGTTTGATCGAGAATCCTCTCTATTGTCCCCCTTTTGGCTTTCCTTTTAATACTTGGCGGGTCACTCCTTTGGTAAGAAAATCTGCTGTCCGGGTCGGGCGTGAAAATGTGAGGAAACTTGAACAACAACAGGCGCCTAGTCGCAGGCAGACAAGGTATAATAATGGCAACATAGACCTCTATTGCTGTCCAATAAATAGTGTTGACATAATCCCCTATGACTTTGTTAGTTTTGGACTCGAGATTCCGCAGAATCAAAGCACGTACATGTTTTGTTTGTGGAATCCTTTAATGCAACAATCTTAGTAAGTCGGACGATGGAGCAGATGCAAAGACTATTGAGGAATTAGCTGAGATTAACAAATATTCTTGTAGAAGCTCACAATATCCCTATATTGAACATCAACATGATGTTTATCTTTCTCCTTTTGCTAGTGTTTAGGTTCATCAGCCACGGGATTGGGACGACCAGAATCGCAACGTCCTGGGCAATGTTGATCACCGAAGACGCATATGTTAATTCCGACAGACCGAGGCACTTCTTTGATTCATCGCCAGTTTTCCAACCCTCCCAGTTGTAGGATATTGGTATGCATTGCAGAAGACCTAGCAGTTGAAAGAGTACCATGTTGACTGCTACCCATCCAAGCAAGATGTTGCAAGCAATTCGAAACCGATCGTATGGGAATATTCGTATATAGAAGATCAGAACGGAGACTTTACACAGACTGATCACAGTCACGTAAATAATGGAACCCCAGTAAAAGTACTTTCATTTGTCAGTGGAGAATCATGAAGATGGCGATCAACATACTTCAAATGCAGAAGTAACATCGTCTGGTGGTATTTCCCAAATGTTCCGGCCACTAGAGTGGGAGTTAGATCACACGTGTGATGAGGGAGCACTTCTGGACTTCAGGGGCACTGCTGTGACAGGAAACCATGAGTTAACAAAACTTACAATCCTTTCACAGCTGTCATGCAGCCGACTACACCAAAGGGACCAAGAATAACCTGAAGTCAGGTCAGCTTAACACATCAAGTACCAGATTAGTACCAACATCGACCGCAATCATGACCCAATCATCAGATTGAAACCCTCCTTCAAGTATCCAGCGAGAGGCTAGGCGAGCATTCAAGATGAGGGCTGCAACAGCCCCAAGAGCAACTGTTCCTATCAAAGATGCCGACCGCGACTCGACAGGCAGACCACAAGCACGATCCGAGATGTTCTTGGTGCCTGACAATGTAAGAATAAGACATGATAGCTAACTCAAAAGGAGGAGCACTTACGGAAGTCCTCTATAATTGTGCAGTTCTTCTTACTGCAAAGACTTACAGCAGAAGTAAAGTTTATAGAGCAGACACATGTTTTATTGTTGAGAGCACATCTAGAAATTGGGAGCATAGCGGAAATACAATCATACTATGATGATCTGTTAGCTACAAAAGTGATTAGGAGATCAACTTACGCCACAAGTCGGAAGGTCGTCGAGGAAGTTTGTGAAATCTGCCTGAATAAGGCAGGCAAAGGTTGCAAGGAAAAGAAGCAACCACCCTGCACCAATCATTGTGAGTACATGAAGGTGAAGAACAATGGCTGATCAATCACCCCTAGAACGACCCGGTGGAGAGTATTCGGCCCCGAGAGAATGAAGAGAGGGCCGATATCGCTGGTGGAAGCTCTATAGGATGCGCTGTGTGGATGTTTAAGAGCCAAGATGACCATGAGAAGAGAAGTTATCTGGGATAGACAGTACGATCCTTGTAACGTCTGACAACCCAATATAATTTTTCAGGAAATAATCACGTTTGGTCAGCGAGTGGAGAAAATGGAGGATGAAAAGTCAGGATGAACTTCTGGCTTAGATACATCCTCCGGACAGATGTTTGAAACAGACTACAATTCGTAAACATGCAGTTGTAACTAACACGCCCACCTATGAGCGGGATCCACAAACCGAGTTCACGCTTTGATCCTGTGCATTGAACTGGAGCCAACAACGTGTGGCCAAGGGTTAGCCACGCTTGCGAGCCTTCTAAACTTTATTATGAGTAGAATTCAAAAAGTGTAAGTGACTTTTGGAGGTTTGTTCAGAAATCAAGAATTGCCAATCCCACGCTGATTCATGGACTTCAGTCCTTTGAAGTCAGTTGAAACATAAGCGGCTCTTTGGCACGAGCGACGTCTTGACCAATATTCGCGGCGTGTAATCACATGGCGACCTCACTCAAACTTGAGCCCAGCGTTTTCGGCAGCCAGATTGAAGCGTGCAAAGAGACATGATGTGCCAGGAAAGAACTGGAGCAGGTATGATGTGAGCGGCAGTTCTGAACGCAATGGCCGCTAGGTAGCTGTAGCACTCGCCCTGGGAACCCCAGTCTATTGTTGGGACAGAGCTTGGATATAGCGTGAAACCAAGCTCTCAATCCAAATCTGTTAACCCTTCACAACGTGGATGGACATTTGAACTATTGTGGGTTTAGGGGGTGATAACTGCCTCATACAGGTAACTTCAATCCAATAGAATTGCTGAGGTGTTGATTTTCTCGGGACAGAAAAGCCGAAGCGTGGATGAGCTGTACGTGGAGAGCACAGTCCTCAGCTTGCAGATGTTGTCTGCTGCAGATCCGATTGAGGCGGTACCTTGATATCGGGTTGTGACGCACCCCTGTCAAGGTCAATGCGCGGGCAAAAACAGCCGAGGTCGTTTTGACACTATTTCGTCGACTTCCCTTCCCTCCACGTTTTAACCCCGCTGTCACTCACGACAACGTAGGATTACTCTCTTACCGGATCTACCTCCTCATCGCGCCATGACCACCAATGTCCTCATCGTTGGTGCTGGGGCCGTAGGGGCTTTCTATGCGTCGCGCCTCGCCCAGAACCCGTCAGTCAGAGTTTCCGTGATATGCCGCTCAAACTACAACGCAGTATCTTCCTCTGGCTTTAGCATCACATCCCCGAAATACGGTGCCTACACGTTCATACCTGCGCACACATTTTCTTCTCCTAGCGATGCTAGATCTGCGAATACCACATGGGACTACATTGTTGTTTCTACGAAAGCTTTACCGGATATTTCAGACGATTCCGAGATATTAGCTGAGCTAGTGACAAAAGGACGGACGAGTATTGTACTGATACAAAATGGCTTAGGGGTAGAGGAACCATATACGAAACGCTTCCCTGATGCCGTCGTGCTAAGTGCGGTTACGATTGTGAGTGCGGCGCAGACAAGCCACGGAATCATTCAGCATAACAGGTGGACAAGAATCAGTATCGGGCCGTATCTGCCTGGATCGATTGATGGCACAGCAAGCGTCGAGGTGGAGAATGCGGCTGTAGAGAGTACGAAGAAATTCGTTGAACTACTACGCTCTGGGGGAATCGCTGATGCTGAGTTGTATTCACATGCGAAGCTGCAGATGGTACGATGGCATAAGATTGCTATCAACGCCAGCATGAACCCGTCTGCAGTTCTCTCTGGAGGTAGCACAAACAACGCCATGTCTATGAATCCAGAGCTCTACATTCATCTCAAAGGTGTGATGGACGAAGTTCTCACTACGGCACCCAAGGTCCTCGGAACTCCTCTGCCAAAAGATCTTGCTACAAGTGAAGCATTACTGAAGAGTACACAAAAGAACACTAGTGGCAGTAAGCCTTCTATGCTCCTTGATTGGGAACAGGGCAAGACTATGGAGCTTGAGGTCATTTTAGGCAACCCGATCCGAATTGCAAGAGAGAAGGGTCTAGAAATGCCCAGGCTCCAAAGTCTGTACGCACTCTTGCGAATGGCGCAAAACAATCGCGATCAAGCAAAAAAGCAGGACAGCAAGATATAATCGAATGAAATTATCTCAAAATATGAATTAGTCGGCGTGTGAATGCAATGCAAGGATAGTGTCCTCAAATTGGACGGGATTTCTCTTGTATGTCAAGATATTCACATCTGACCGTGTTTAGCCGATTTCGAGAACGAATTTAATTGCTCAGTCATTCAAGCAAGAATAGGAAACTGTTCAGAAATCCTTTCCTAGTTGGACGCAAAATGGTCTGATATTGTAAAGCTACGCCACGCCTCATGCCTCCGTGAGAAGGACTTCCCATTTAATCCAGCCAGTCCCAATGCACCAATCCTAAAAAATACGCCATGTCATATACAAATCTTGCAGGGTCTTCAGAATTCATTTGGTCCTGCCATTCGCTCCTTGGTTCACAATGTCCCGATCTCGGCAGTCCAGGACTACAATGAGTGTCAGCTTTCCAGTTCATCATTCTAGGGCATACCGTGGGATGACTTTGTCAGTCGCATCGAACATGAGACAATCGGACCATGATCTCGCTACTCAGAAAGAAGGATGGGGAACCCACCTAGCATGTGCCCTGGCGCATGGGACATTATAACTCCCTTCAAATTTGCCTGCATCACAGCATTCTGTGGGGTCACACCGCATCCCCAGAAAACCGGAACTTCGGGGTCAAATCCATTTCTCTCATCCCTCGCCTTACTATAACTCAATGGATGCCCTTCTGCGTTCAATGGCTCCTCTCCAAACTCCGGGTGGTCGATATTCTCAATTCCCAGTCTCTCAATAGCATCCCATCCCCAATCTAGAGGTTCGCCATGAGTGGCTCCATACTCTCTCGTAATATCTCTAACCATTTGGATCTCGCTTAGTTTGTACGGCCTCATGGATACCACGTAGGTGGCTTGTTGAAAAACTCCAGCAGCGCAAAGTGGTACTGTTGTTCTGTACATCGGTACATTTCGTCTCTGTGTCGAATGTCGTGGTGGAAGTCCAGCATTTGTGAGGGCTGATTCGAAGCTAAAGGAGCATCCAATGAGGAAAGCGACGTAGTCGTCCGTCCAATGATCCACGATGTCGCTACACTCAAATTTCACCAACTTTCCATTCTGATAAACCATATATTTGGGCGCGTCAGCTCGAATATCGACATTCGACACAATCTGGTCCCCTGAGAGTCCGGGCAGATAGGATTTGACCGCATCCCACCTTCCTACGGAAATCGACTCGGCAATAAGTGGGCATGGAACCGGATTCCGGGCACAGAGAATCCGAAAATCTTGTGCATATTGGGATGGTAGAATAATGAGGTTTGCTTGAAGGTAGGATGGCGCATATCCTGAGGTGGGCGTGGTATGTTGTCCATTTCGCGAAGCATCTCTAATGTCCTTTCCGGTGGTGGATTCAGAAGACAAAGGAGTATCGCTTAAGAGACTAGGCATATTGGCGAAGTTGAGGGGAATCCCGTTAGAAGAGGGTTTGAATAATTCCTTGGAGAAGATGAAGACCAATTGGCAAATTTTGAAGATTGGTGAGCAATACTTAGAGATTGACAGGACTGGATCGAGATGAGAGCTCACGATAGCCGTTGAACTGATGGGCCAATCCTCTTAGTTCGGCCTTATTGAGCTATCACAAAGAGAGTACAATTGATGTTGTTGAATGGTTCTCTATTGACGGACATCCAACTCCGGGGTTCTCGACGAATGAGCCTTGCAGATCTCGTGTATCGTTAAAATCTAGGTGTAATACCGTGTCTGTATGATAAAGACGCATATGCAACTACAAATCAGAAATCTGGTCATTGGGAAGGAGACAGCCTCCTTTTGAAGAGGGACCAAATGAACACCCACGTCGTTGGAACGCCATTTTAAGCCACGGCACCAGTGACTTGAATCTCAGAACAATCTAAGGCGCCCCCAACAATCGGAACTTTATTTTGGGGGAGGAAGGTACAAAGGGAGTG
Organism: Articulospora tetracladia; assembly: GCA_003415645.1. NCBI lineage: Eukaryota > Fungi > Ascomycota > Leotiomycetes > Helotiales > Discinellaceae > Articulospora > Articulospora tetracladia. Next base: position 1,041,756 of record PYIV01000013.1, read on the forward strand.
GTACGGGAGTACAAGGAGAACCGTGGTCACGCGCTGCGCTGAGACAGATGGATAGAGCGTAGCATTTGCGCAATTTAATTTCACAGCGAGGATTTTTTTAGTCAAGAGTTGTGCTCAAGCCACTTGGAGACCAAAGAGCGTGAAATTGTTTGTTGGTCAGGCGGTGTGGATTGGTCATAATAAGGAGGCTCGAATGGTTTAAAGATCTCCGCGACATGACTTTTTCCTGGAAGGAAGGCGTTTCGTCTGGAAGGAAGGTGGAAGGGGCAAGGTGAGACAGGAGATTCTTCCCCGGAGACGTCGAGGAAATGGTAACACGAATGATATAGATGTGAACTCCGGTCTACTTAGACTAGCGGCATGTAGGACGCCGATACCGTCAAAATTGAAGTATAAGAAGTCCTTGGAACGGCTCTCGCAGACGTGACGTGATAGGTAATGCGACTCTATGCAGTGGCTCATCAACTTTGAGAAGTCCAGAGGCTGAAAACGCAGGTTGTCGCTAGAGCCGGCAGCTCGTATCGCTATCAATCCCGGGAATGCTGTGCAACGTAATCTTATGTGCCATCTCCGGCAAGTGACGAGGACGTAACACAGCGCATTGGTTTGAGAGAACTCATGATCCAATGCTTCTCTGAAGAACAAGCTCGCTTTCAATGGTAATATTACCATTGACTTATGATATGAACAATCTATTTGAAGCCTAGTGAATTTGATATGCACGGCAACTCCGTACTAACCCAAGTGGGGTTAGTATCCAATGATCTGCAAGCGAAGTGCTCCAAATTTATCGAGTATCGAATTATCGACAACTTCAACTCCAGCTCCTCAGTCGAATTCCTCTCGCGACGACGCATGAACCTATGCCATCTGCATTTCACACATTCAAGCTTGTCCCGATGGCGTCAACTAGTAATCGACAACCGACCCCTATTCTTCCCCCATCCACACCTGTCAATGGCAATGGCAATGGCAATGGAAATGGACGACCTTCACCCTCACAGCAGTCAGCAACCCTGCAACACGAAGCGCAAAATTTAACACCCACCTCGGAGGCACGCATGAATCCCCCGCCTCTACCTAGGTCACTCATGACACCAGCACGCGAAATGCGCGAGAGTTCCGTCCTGTCTTCTGCTGGCAGCAGCGCGCGCAAACCGCGTCAAAACCTCGACGAGCGTGATCACATCCTGATGGTCAAGCATTGCCTGGAGCAACGCGGTGGCTTTAAGGAAGGTACCAAAGCTCAATTCTGGACTGGTGTGAATACTGCTTTCCAGAGGGATACGGGGAAGGTTCTTGCGCAGATGAGTGCTACAGTTGGCCGGCTGGTTGAAGCTAGAAGACGACAAATCTCAGATTGGGAAAATGGCATCATTCCACAAAAGCCAGATGGAGAGTTGAACGATTTTCTGGACGAGTGGATGGAGTTTTTAAAAGTTGAGGACGGCGATGCCGAGGCAGAGAGGATGAGACAAGTTGACGCCCGACGAAAGGTTGAGGAAGCGAGGAAGGAGGCGCGGAGACAAGCCATCGCAGCAGAGGCTGCTGCAGGAATAATGAATGGTGAAGCTCAAACAAATTATGCTCCAGTGCCTTCGCCACCAGGTAGTATGCAGCAACAGCAAGAAGCTCCGGCCCCTCGTCCACTTCTGTCACAGCCACCTCCCCCTCAATATATCCAACAACAACCTGAACCTGGGGAAATGGTAGTCTCTAATGGACAGGTTGACATGAATGGCTACCGACCGCACAAGAGAAAGCGACAAAACGAACGCCAAATGACCCGCGAAGTACAAGATCAAATCCAGCAAGAACAACAATGGCACGCCCAACAAGCCCAAGCATATGCACTTGCAACCCCACCAGAACCAGCTCGCAGAGTCGTGATCGAAGGGGCCATGACCAAGGAAGACTGGAGAGAAGTTATGGGCAATGACGCTCGCTTGCGGGCTTTGGAGAACAAAGTCGACAAAATCGAGCTTCTCGTTTCGCAAAATAACAAGCTGCTATTACAACTCGTTTCGAATCAGAGCAAAGAAAGGGATCGTCATGTGGAGGAGGAGAGAGTGCCAGTTCATCTTGATACTGATTTTGAGCGCGATTATCTGTGAGCCCCGACGAACCCTCGAGTATCTTACTCGACACAAAGACATACATACTGAGCTTTTTGGAAGGTCGGGACGATTTTCGAAGACACCACTACCCATCACTTGATGTTTGGTCATTCTTTAGAACATCTCGACTCGCAGGAAAAATTCCTGCACTCCATTGCAGAAAAACATTGCTATAATTGCTCAACTGTTCTCAAGAGAACAAGTACAAATTAGGCATAGCTCAATAGTCAGCACCAACTTCTCTTCGTACATAGTAAGCCTACTTCTCACCCTCCAGTCTTGAATTATCGAGCACAAAAGCTAAATCAGGGCAGTTGTTCGATTATGTTACCATTTAGCACCTGCATTATTAGGGATTGCAATCAAAAGGGAGGGCGGACACGGCAGCATTTGGCCTCGGAACGGCAACTTACCTGGAGTTTAGGTGGTGGGATTCTGGGATTGATACCTCTTTGCTTTGCCTCTGCCTATAGCATTATTCTGGGCATAAATCTAAGAGTGGAGGGCAATCTCTGCAGCAAGTCTCACTCAACTTGTGAGCGCAAGATTATATTATACAAACGATCTTGATTGAATTTCATTGTGCATTTCTTTTGCCTGCGCGGAGTGGCAATGATCCATAATTTCTTTCCTCTTTTATCTAATCCCACTAGTGCTGACCCACAGCCGTAACCCCCCCTTAAAGCTTCGCTTAGCATAACTGTGACGTAAACCACCCCTTTAGTGCACGACCTTAGGAAGTCTCTTGTACAGGTGTATCTACTGAAAGTATCTGGTTTTTGCGACTGGTACCGACCACTACGCATGTGATGATGGGGAGAAGGCACAGCGATCGCTGTTGGGCCACTGGGTTTGCGATCCTCTTTGCTAGCCTCCAGCTGGCCGAGAAGAGAGAGGGACACAAGAAAGGGGATGCTGCGGATCCCAGTGCCCTTCCTTAGTCAGTAATAGTTTTAATACGATAGATCCACATATTGGAAACTCTGTAGCAAAAGAGTAATGATGCAGTAGCAATGAAAAACATCAGGCTTGCGGAATAAAATATTGGAATTGCTATGACCAACTCGCGATAATAGAATACACATTAGAGGCCGTTTCTCCATAAGAGAACGTATGATATCAACCGTGAGATCAACATATCGTGAGTTATGCGAAGAATCGCAACATCGTTAACGTGTAGACCAAGGCCGAGACTGACAAGTCAAAGGCCAAGGACAAACCCAAAGGAAAACCATAATGCCAAACTTGAACGCCGTAAATAAACCTCTGGAAACGGATATGGCCGCTGCAAATTTGAATATCGCAGTCCATTAAAGCAAGTACAACACGCCGAGCCGTACCCCCAATGAATGTGGACCGCGAGGCCCATTGGCTATGTCTTAAAAGTCGTGTGCAGTGTTATTCTGTTGTTGTTTTTGTTTAGATCTCATGCGACCATGACTGGAACATGGCAAAATTAATCCAGTTTTCTTCATCGTCCCAAACTCGGCACCAACAGGTCTCAGTACTCTAACATGTGACTACTGCCAGCGGCCTCCCATGTTCATGTTTTCATATTCATCGTCGAGGAACTCTAGAGTCCTTTTCTGTCCAGAATGGGTAGCATTTGGTGGTTCATTTTGATGGCTGGCGAAAGACCGTGGATATGGTGAAGCATTCATTGGGGCATTAGTGTGCGACAAGACGGGAGGAGAATGCGGTATGTAAGTCGGATTGGAGGGTGGAGGAAGTGGTAGAGAAGCATTGTATGATGGCGAACTCTGCATCGATGAAATGGACTGCTGTGACCGTTGAGGAATGCTGGTTGAAAATTCATAGAATGGCGTTTCTGGGGTATATGATGAGGACGACAGAGGCGTTGGATCAAAGTACATGCTAGGTTGCGAGCTCGGGAATGCTTGGATAAAGTTCTGTTGAGCACCTTGGTTGAATTGATCGAGTCGGGCGTCCGACATATCCTTAGGAACGCTCATATGATAGTCCGCTGCAGGAGAGGTATCGGAGCTACTGTGTTCAAATTTCACCGAAACGCCCCGAGAACTCTGCACGACATGCCCTCCTGAATTGTTCCCCAAATTTGCCGTCGTGCGAGGCCTCATCGAAAGCCCGCCACGGTTACGGCCATCATTCACACCATCTCTCTCCAGCGTTACCTGAGGTTTGGCCTGGTATGACAGTGAGGCAGAGAGTTGTGGAGTGAGCGCTGGCAGGCCTTCAAAATTAGAACCAACTTGTTGAGATACCACTCGCTTATTCTGTGGCTGCATCAGGCCCAACCCTGACGCCGAGTCGCCAAAGGAAGCCTGTCCCTGGATCGAGGAGCTATCCGCGGGCTGTGAAGGCAATTTCTCGTTCCTTCGAGACGTCTCGCCCTGTTTTGGTAACGGTTCAGCAGTCGACTCTGTAGTGCGTAAGCTTCTTGAGCCTTCTCTAACAAATTTCGCGAACTTACCTCCTGGCGTGCGTGACTTTTGCTTCCTAGGCCGATGTTTCTCGTCGATATGTTCTAGAAGCCTTTCATCGCGTTTGGCAGTGTAAAAACACCATGGACATTTCTTTGGATCCTTGTGATATTCGCGTTTGTGACGGCACTGGTCTTGTTGTCGGTTAAAATCCTTCGTACAGCCCTCAAAGTCACATGGTACTCGGGATGATGATGAGTCCATATCAATGATCAGGATGATCAGAGCCAGTTTCAAGACCGAGTAAAGGCCTGACGAGAAGATCTTATTTATTCGCTAGACGATCTGGATGCGTGACAACGTCTCAAACGAAATATGGGGTCAGAACAAGTGCAGGAATTCACGACTTACGTGGTTTGATGGCCCACCATTGCTTCCCTGGCCCTCAAGTGAGGCTGTAGAGGAAGTACGCTGATCACAAGATAGATTCCCTGGTATATTCCGAGCACTCTAGTTCTTGAAGCCGACTGGTGGTAGCATACTAGTCGCACTTTCAAGACTCACCGTAGGCGAAGCAGGACCAGTCAATGGGACGGGCACTTCGCCTTCCAGAGACAGATCTGCGGCGTGCTGACCCAATAGGATTGAACTCGAGAGCTCACCGCTACGGACAGAACCGATGGGGATGAAGAGGCAGTGATGAAAGTAGGGTACTTGAGGCATCTGGAACGACTGAGCCGGAACCTCCAATGTATCGCCACGTTGGAGAAATATTTGCCTTGCGCCCTCAGTAAGGCAAAAGAAGCAAGGCTTCGTATCGACCGCACCACGAGTAGTCCAGCCGTCGGAGTTGCATTGAAGCCAATCGCATTGGCAGTTCCTCGACGCCCAAACTCATGCACAACCCCCATCTTGGAGCCCAACGAGCTACCCCGGAGCCGGAATGGAGTGGTTTGGACCTGACGAGACCTAAAGATACCCAACACTATAGGCATTTCGATCTGGATGTTGAGGGCACAATTTGCATCCTTTATCAATCTTTCAGACTCAAGAATTGGCCTTGCAAACATTCATTCAAGGGCTTCTGACCGAGTGTGATGCTCTATGAGGACATGCTGACGTGGATCAAGTGATGAATGCTGGCGACATAGCTAGCTCGACTGCCCGCACGAAGGGCGGAAGCGACAGCCACGTGGATAGCAACACTGGAGTCGCGTACCGTGCCTGGCTGTTCACGCCTCTTTACGAAACGGAAGCGAGGAAAACAGCGTGAAGGCTTGGACAGACGAAGCAGAGTGAACGATGAGGAAAGGAAGGCTGGTTTTGTTGACGTCGTCGTCTTGACATAGTGCAGTACGGGAGCCAGGATAACACCTTGCTTGCCGAAGCACATGCGGAGAAGAGAACGCGGAGTGACTTCGTGACGGAATGTCGATGTCGATCAACCTTCTAATCTCCTCAACGCAATCCAACACATTCATTCCGCACCAAAGTCTCGATATCAGCATCGCAAGCACCCTATCCACCATGCATTTCATGGAGGCTTAGACGAAAGACTTCTTCGGCAATCTGCTGCGATGCCCGTCCAAGATAAGAGAATCGCCAATTGAGCTACAGAGACGATTCAGAACAGGAATTGGAGTGCTGTATTTTATCTCCGCCCACATATTGCCTACAGGTGGCCATAACCTCTGTCTGTGACTAGGTTAGGGATTGGTCTCGAATTTCAGATTCGCCAGCACAACGACATTTGTCCTATCGACATCCCACCTTACCTGCCTTACGACAGATAAAACAAGTCGAAGTTTATACGGCCCCATAAGGATGACACAGTATTGGACCAAGGATTGGGCTAGGCATTAGAAAACATGCAAATAAAAAAGCACCAGCACAAAACACAAAGGATGTAAATGTTGCATGCCAGATCAAGGTGGGCCTCTGCCCTTCGCCATGTCGCCATTAGGCAGCCTGCGGATGCAACAATATCTCCAATCCTTGAAAGAAGATTTTGTTCTTAACTTCGGGGCAATTGATGTGTTCTGCAAATAAGCTGTGCTGAGAAGGATGGTTGTGGGAAGTGGAGATAAATGCTCGGACCCATGTCTCCCTGTCCTGTATTGAAACAGGAAGGTTAAAACTCTGGGTTTTGGTTAATCAATTATCATGTTGCTCTATTCCAAGTGGAATTGTATTCTTCCGGCGTCACTCAACAAATACGCTGGAGTAGCAGTAGATGATGCGTCTTTGAAAAGGTTTCTCGCATGCATGCTTAAGTTGTGAAGAACAATCACAAAGGCAAATTCAGCTCTTTCAGAATAGACGGTGCTTGCGGTTGAGTTCGATTCTGATCAGATTTCCCCTCTATGATCCATCATTCTCTGAGATGTTGTGTGTTCTGCGGTTGAGGCGGTAAGTCGACCACCTGCTTCGCTATTAAGAGCGCCTTGTGATTGATCAATTGGAGCATATTGTCCAGTAAACGCTAGTTACTCGGCTGCATAAAGAGGCTGGCTCGAATAGTGAAAGCTTATTGGAAATATGCGCACAAATTTATGGGGCTCGCATGGGGCACAGCCTTTGCCTTCCCGTGGTTATTGGAGTAGCTCAGCTCACGAAGCGCTCGCGAACACACCACAGCAGATCGCTGCCGACCGCCTCGTTCGCGGTCAAGTGATCAGCTGCTTCGGAAGCTGGGCTTAGATTCCTTTATTGTGTGCCAAGTAAGCAAGGCTCGAGGCTCGTCATCGGGGGCCAAATCCAATACCAATTATCCGGCTCTTTAAATGTATCATGACTTCTTGGTTGCACGACTCGGGTTTTGAAGCAGAGCCCATATTACCAACTGCCTCTCCTTAGGCTTTCTCACCAGAGGGAGACGCAACATCATGTCTGCTCCTGGAAAGCCGAGCTTTGAAATTTCCAGCATTATGTTTCCTGCTCTAAGGACATACGTTTTACCTGAAGTCGTGGATGTTGGTATGAAGCATATTCCCATGCTGATCTTATTTGATCCTACAAGCTTTGCTGCACTGAAGACCATGTCTCCCAAACTTCTCTGTGCAATGCCAATGGAGAAATGTCAGACATCTACACTTCCCTTCGAAGATCACACGTTATCTCTGAGCTTCCTCGACCAGAAATTATGCACAAATGAAACACAAGCAGAGGTTATACCGAGGTGGGAAACCCAGTAAGTCTTCTGCTTAGCATTCCTTGTCGTACTGCAGGGGCTAAATGAGGATGAGGCGCAACTGCAGGTGCTTTGCCACCAGTCACAGCACCACAATTCGGGGTTGGAAAATTTATATGTGGGATTGCTTAATGTAATCATTAAGTATTGTCCGTGGTGGGGCCACCAAAATTATTGGCGCCACTAACATTGCCCCTCCCCACGATTTACTGCCTCGTCTCAGGTGCTGCCTCCTTCCCCATGGGTGGTAACATTGCTATGCAATCACTCACCTACAGGTTTGGGATCTCAAGTTGTGCATGTATATATAGAAGGCTTCCCATTTGACCCCGCCTTGTTCCTCATACTCCACCAGTTCTACTATTTCCTACTATCAACTTATTCACGTCGCAATAACGTCAACATGTTGGCCTTGCCCATCACCAGTGAAGTAGCTTCAGCTTCAGTCGTTACGAGCCCAGATAGGAGCGAAACAACAGTCGGCTCCTGCAATTGCAGTCTCATCAAAATCTCCATCCCCACTGCTTCGTTCCCGACCTCGAGCGTGATATGTCATTGTTTTGGGTGTAGGGCTAGCAGTGGCGGTTTGTACGTCCCTCCAAACGTGGCGAAATAGAGATCTAAAGAGCGCACGACAAATAAGAACGAGCTAATAGTAACAACCTTGAATCAGATTCTCAGTCTTCATGCCCCTCCCTTCCAAAGATATCACCATTACCCAAGGCGAACCAAAACTCTACCTCGATCACGATACCGGGAGCGGGAGACCCCTCCAGCGATATTTTTGCGGCAATTGCGGATCGTACGTCTTATCCACAGTGCCACTGTTTCCCTTCTTTCCTGATTTCCCACTACCTGGCCAAATTTCATACTTCCTGGTGGAAAAGAGCGGACTCAAATTTAACAATCATCAGAGCCATCTTCTCCATAATCCCTTCCGAGCCAGACGTCACTTACGTGAAAGGCGGCTTGTTTGCCCGAGCCGGCACAAAGCTCCCAAAACCAGTGTATGAGACCTGGTTCCAGCGGAAAGAGGATTGGGAGGTCAAGTGCGAGGGGGCTGTGGTTCTTGAATGAGAGAATGCATGTTGAAATTGATCCTAGGTTCTGGAGAGCCAGATGTGGGGAGATGAAGAGGAATCTGGTGGACATGTGAACAAAGAAAGACCTGATCTTCGTATTCCTGAGTCGAAAGGCATCGAGATGCTTGAATGTTTAAGGTACATGATGACCACACTAAGCAGCCCCATGTATTTTTTTTCGTTAATATTCAAATTATTTGCACTGATTGACTGAAGGCCGATGACAAATCACTCGGCTTATATCGTCAGCATGTTCATGCAAGGTAGAATGCTAAGCAGAGACTTTTCCTTGGTTGCACAATATTCATGTGAATCTGTCCTCTCCTTAAACCGCAATCGATGAAGGTGTGGAGACATGTTGGGGGACAATTTAATCCATTGCTATGTGAAGTGACCTCTACTCAATTGCGTGCGGTCTTATCTACCTAAGCTACCTACCTACGAGTCCACCAACCCTTCCCCAAAACTTCCACCAACCAAACAAACTTAACAATCGTCGCTCATAATCCACCGAGGCTAGGTCGCCTAAAACTCATCTCATATCATCTTATCTCATGCCATCTCACTCACACCGTTCACTTTTTCCTATCCATCACACTATACAGCCGCAACGGTGAAGATGAAGAGAAGGCAGGCAGCGTTGGATAGAAAAGACAACGGTCTTGGAAAACTCAGAAGAACAAAACACAGACAGGATTTGTGATTGGAGGAGTATGTTTGGTGGAATCGAGGTGGAAACAAAAACGCCAGCCGATGATGCACGTACGCTTGAGCAACCATTGTAATCCGCCCCGTTCCCCAAATCCAATCTCGCATGCGTAGCAGAGTAAGCAGGCTTTCATTCATTTCATTTTGTTGTTTCATTAAGAGAGTGAATTCTCAGGAAGCACCGTTCACTGTGCCAGGTGCCTGTCCCGCTGCAAGCTGTGCTGCGGCTGCCGCGGCTTGTTGTGCGTTGGCTTCGGCTTGGTGGACGACGCCCTGGACTATAGCTTGCTCTTCGGGGCTGAGATTGGTAAGAAGAGACTCATACAGTTGAGGTTGTTGATGTTGAAGTTCTAGGATTCTGTTAGTGTTCTGCAAGGTCATTCCGGGAGATCAACATACTGAGGAGTCCGTCTCGGAAAAGCTGATATGGCTCAACCTTGTCAAGAGGTGTTTCGAGAAGACTTTCTTCGCCAAGTTCATCATCCGAATCATCAGCTTCGAGGTTCTGGAACTTTTGGGCCTCCTCGTTCAAAAATTCGAGGTAAGCCGTGCTCTCGTCTTTGGCATCGCTCTCCTCCTCTGGTTCAACCTCATCATTCCACTGGTTATCATCGCCGGCCCATTCATCATCCTCATCCTCGTCATCGTATGCTGAGCCGTCAATAGGATATTCATCCTTCAAAGCTTCTTCTCGGTCTGGAAATTGGGTCAGCGTAATGGTCAGGCTACTATTGTGTTGACTTACTCTTTGTAGCAGCTGGAAGAGTTTGGAATAATCGAACGATGCCCTGAAGTAATCTTGGCCAGCCTTGTTGAACGCTGACTGGTACTTGGTCGGTGTTCAAGGAGAGAAGGGCTACGATAGCTGCAATCGACAACTTCTTGTCATGTACTCTGGTAAAACTGTCGATACTGGAAAACCACAGGCTAAAGAATTTATTTGTCCATCCTTTTGCCTCAAGGACTTGAAGAGTGAGAACCTATTGAATCATATTGAGTCTCACTTCGTGGATATTTATTTGAAGTCACTTACAGGATTGTAATAGATAGCATTGATCACCATCTCCATCAGATGAATTTTGTATGATTTGACCTTGACCTCGGTGCTAGTCAATGTGCGCATAGCAAGTTCAACCTAGCTCACATTAGTTTTGATGGGGCAAAGTAATTGAAGATGCTCACAAATGCCAGAACGTAATTGTCAGCATGACCACGAAGGCTCAACATGATACCTTCAGCCAATTTACAGGCACAGATTCTGTCAACGCCTCCCACTTTGTCATCCTGGAACATGTCTTGTACCATACCAAACAGTGCATCCAGGTAAGGTGGTGTCTGGATAAGATGTTGAGCCCATACTGCACGAAGTTATCAAGTGCTGGCAGCATATCCTCAAGATAAAGCTCGGCACCGGCTTTGAAGGTTGCATGGATGAGCTCGAAGGCCTGCCACATGGTTGGGGATATCGACTTGGCAGCAAAGGTACAGCTGTCAATGATCTCAAACACCTCGTTATACAAGTCTGCTCATAGTTAGGAATATGTGTCATAAAAACCCAAGACCATGACTTACCATAAAGTTTGTTCTCCAAAGTTACCTTGATGACTGGCATGAGAATCGACTCCATGTGGAGAAGAACATCAGGTGTGCTCTCAAGAGTGAGAATCAATGTGCCGATAGTTTGCAGGACACCCAAAGCAGTAATGCTCTTATCATCCAGATAGTCGCCGTAGCTATCATCGTCATCACGCTTCTCGTTCTTTTCTAGAAGTTCTCGGACAATTCTCAAGTACGTATCTCGCAATTGTTCGCTCAAGGCGACAGCAAAAGGAGTCAACTCGGTAGCAAACACCTCAACAAAGTCCTCCATCACATTTGATAGTGCGTCAACATCAACCTCGTTCGCGAGCTTGAGTAATTGTTGCATGATCTGAGGGATGTTTTGTTGCATATTTATCCGAATGATATCATGTCTGATAAGGGGCTGAAGAGCGAGCGCCGCCTCAACACGTACAGGAAGATCTGAATCCGCCATACATTCCAAAATGTTGCGATAGATGACGAGAAGGTTGTTGGGATCCTTGAAATCGAGCTGTTCAAATTTCTCGACAGTATCACAAGCTCGTGCTCGAAGGAAACCTTGAGGACTCCTGAAATCTGGGAAAACGAAGCGGACCAGGAAATACTCGACTTGCTCAGCAATTGGACTCTTCTTTCCCAGGATAACACTAGATAAAGTGCCGATCATCCGTAATGCGCCCTCTTTCGCGATATGGTTCTTTTTGTCATCTTCGGTCTGCTCGTACTCGCTGACAACCTTATTCACAAAGGCCAAAATGGTAAACGTGTGCTTCCTTCGGACCTTCGTGAGAGTCACCAGAAAGTTTGTAGCCGCAATATCAGGTGCAGATACTTCTTCATAGAAGTTGAGCTTATGGTGTAGATACTCCTCAGGGTCTGTTTCGAACTTCTCGACATCTTCGGCAGAGAGACACAAGACAGGGAACAGGAAATGGGTAACAAGGGTGTCCAGATGTGGTTTGAGGTGTCCCCACATTTGCTTCGGCCGCACACATTCGTCCAAGAAGACAAGCGTATAAGACAGGCAAGGTCTGCTAAGCCAGGTGGTTTTAGCTACCCATTTCTCAATTTGCTGCAGATATCCCTTCAGGATTTCAGGTGCAAAGTTTGTGGTGAAGCTCTTGGCAAACTCCGCGTAATCGTCCCCATTGCCCTTCTGCAGAGATTGGGGGTTTCCATATCTAAGATCTATCAGTGCGACTTCTTGACTAGAATGAGATGTATAGATGAATACCTAACAAAAAGGCGGTTTAGGTTGTGATAAGCCCATTTTTTAGCCTTCCACCAGTGGTTTGCCTCGCGCTCAGTCAAGTCTTCTGGTAAAGCACTTGCAGGAACCTCCTTAGCCACAGTTTGTAGGAACAGCGTGCACCACCCGATAACGGTCTGCTGCTCCCTCAAAGAAGGAGCTAGCTCGAACTAAATTTGTCAGCACTTTCGCAGGATTCTGCTTATTTTGATCAAGACCTACAAAGGTTGCGTGCTTATATGCCTTCAGTACAATATGGAGCATTTCTCCAGCATCCTCGCTGGTCTCATTAACTAAGCCTTGTCCGATAACCAAGAGCCTTGGGAAAGTTGCTTCCACGATCTTATCAAAATCGGCCCTGTTTTCCCCTGACTTGAAACGGAAAACCCGACAAATGGCCAAAAGGCACTGCAACCCTGCGAAAATCGAGGATGCATCGTTTGTATTGAGTAGCTGGACTGTAATGTTTACGAAAGACGGCCACTTTTCGGGAAAATCGAAGTGGAGAATCTTTTGCAGGACAGGCACAAGCTGTTGTCGAATCTGCGGCGGGGAAGATGCCAGGACTGGCAGAAGACGCTCTCGGAACCTTGCTTTCTCATCTTCAGGTATGGCTTTGTTCTGGGGGTCTCCTCGCTCGGCTTCCATCCTCTTGTGACGCGATTCTTCAGGTATACAACCGCTGCAGTTGTGCGTTAGTAACTGGCGGACAGCGGGGTAGGAAGTTTGCAATTTTCGTACTTGACAGTCGAACCGAAGCCTCCTGCTCAGCTTGTAGAATTTCCAGAAGCGCATCAGTAAAGCCTGGATGGTCTTCGGCCTGCTTAATGTTAGTCCTCAAAGAGGCCCTGAAGGGGGACGTCGAGGAATGCTCACGGTCTTCAAGTCCAGTTCGGCACGACGTCGAGCATCTGCGTCTGCGTCGAGGGTCGCGACAATGCGACCTCGTAGAACAGCCACATCCATTTCGATACCTAGGGTGGGCCGAGAATCCTGGGTTGGTATGACAAGTATACAGCCAGATGCTGGATCTGGAGGAGGAAGGTGGTGTCAATATTGGAGGTGTGCTTTAATTCTTTTTCGCGAAGGCAGAATTGCTGCGGCACTCACCTGAAAGCGGTCTGCAACTAGTAGCGTAGCCTTAGCAGCAGAGCACAGCACGTTTCAACAGGGGAATTGCGGGATCTAGATGATGTAGCACGAAAGGCAAGAGGCAGGAGAGGCACGAGAAATCCTGGGAAGGCAAGGATTGTGTGGTTTTAATTTGGTTGGATTTCATCTGGATTTTTCGACGGTCGAGTCCTAACGTCTGCACATTCGATTCGGCTGCGCGATACACACAAACCTCGAAACCCCTGTATTTTCGAGCAAAGGGAGCTTTTGTCGATCAACATTGCGTTTCAAGGGTGTTGATTGTTTAGGTTCCATCTGTTAATGCTTACTCGATCCAAGCCTGTACCAAGCAAACCCGCAGACAAGCTCTCATGCCAAACGGGCATGACGATGATACTTCAGCTGGCACGGTATCAATACCACAGACATTACGGACTGTGAAACCGGGAGTCTTCATCTGATGCTCTCAGACCGAGACCACTCAACAACCCCGCCATGGCCACGTGATTAGTAGATAGAGCGATAGAGAATCTCAAAGTGACCTACCTTGCGTCAATAATGAAGTAGCTATAGCTTTGGCGTGCCAGCTTGCGATGCGATCGTCCTTCCCCAAGCTTTTTAATTGTTCAAGCAACTCAACCAATGGGCCGCGAAGGGCATCGCGATGCTTCAATGCATGACTTATTAGTCAGCCGGCCTACTCCACAGAATTTCAAACATCACTGACGATGTGACTTTTTCTTATTCATCCCACTTTTGTGCGGAAGCTCGTGTATCTTGAATCACTCAAGAAAGCCTCCTTCTGGAACTTGCGTGTGAAGTGTAAAGTCTGATGGCTCTATCTGGTGCATCTGATTGGTTGGGCAGGACCTACTTAATTCGTCACTAGTGTGAGCTCCTATAACGTTATCACTTCGAAGTGGGATGGAATGGTGAACCCATGAGCTCGAGGCATTGAGACTAAACCATCTTGCTTTGACTAGAGACAGGACATAAGTACGAGCATTTCCTTCTTTTCTCTCATTCTTTCTTCTCTCGTGTTGTTTCCTCTTTTCATATTTCATCCCCACGTCCGAGAAAACTGCCCCTCTTCAGTTAACATGTCCGCAGACCAAGCTACGACAGGCCAGCTACGACCTGATGGTTCTCAATCTCTCCCGCATCCTCTCGATCAGCTCTCCATTGCAGAATCCAACGTGGCACGCGAGGTAATTCTCCGCACGCGGGTCCTCAAGTGGCGATCAACTTTCGCTCTATCGCACTCGAAGAACCACTAAAGAAGGAGCTAGTATGCTTTTTAGATTTGGAACACGCGGGGAAAGTAACTCCACGAACATCTCGACCGGCTCGCGTCGCAAAAGTCCAGTACGACGTTGCTCGAGCTAGTGGAGAGCATGAATACACGGAATCCTTGGTAGATGTGGTTAAAGGAAAAGAGGTAGAACAGCGGATCGTTAGCAAGTTACATCAAGCCGCTCTAACGACGTAAGTTAGGCCTAAGCCCAGGTATTAAAACTATCTGCACGGCATTATGACTTCACACGCGGTGTTGATGCTGATTGCGGATACAGATTTGAGTTTGCCGACTTCGCCGAAAGATGTATAGAATCACCTGTGTACAAAGCAGCTATCGCCGAATTCAACTTACCAGAAGGCTTTGTGGTAACTATCGATCCGTGGCCATATGGCGGTGTCGACTTTGGGGAGGACGCTCCACGTTACACCCAAGGACTTGTTTTTGCACGGGATGGTCGATCAGGAAATCTGGACTCCAACCACTACGCGTACCCAATCCCCATAATTCCAGTGATGGATACCTATACCAAAAAGATTGTCCGGATAGACAGGCTGGCAACTGGAGGAAGAGAAGACGGTTTGACGTATGGGACCCACACCTCAAATATCCTCGACCATTGTGTACCAGCCGAATACGTCCCCGAATTACTTTCTCAGCCACTTCGAACCGATGTCAAACCCTTGAATGTCACCCAACCTGATGGCCCATCTTTCCAAGTCGACGGCCATTTGGTCCAATGGCAGAAATGGCGGTTCCGCATTGGCTTCAATCCTCGAGAGGGAGCTACATTACATGATGTTTGTTACGATGGACGAAGTGTGCTGTATCGACTTAGTCTCAGTGAGATGACAGTACCGTATGGAGATCCAAGACCTCCTTTTCATCGAAAGCAGGCCTTTGATTTTGGCGATGCTGGTGCTGGACGTGCTAGCAACAACCTAGCCCTTGGATGCGATTGTCTCGGTGTTATCAAGTACTTTGACGCAGTCTTGACCGAAGCGGATGGAACAGCCAGTTTGAGTAAGAATGTGGTGTGTCTTCATGAGCAAGACAACGGAATTGGATGGAAACATACCAACTATCGTACGGAAAGAGCTGTCGTCACTCGGCTACGCGAGTTGGTTGTTCAGTTTATCATCACTCTTGCAAATTATGAGTATATATTTGCATATAAACTTGATCAAGCAGGTGGTATCACCGTGGAGACGAGAGCCACTGGTATAGTCAGTGTTGTGAACATCGACCCGGGCAAGACGTCACCTTGGGGAAATATAGTGAGCGCCGGAGCCCTTGCACAAAACCACCAACATCTCTTCTGCATCCGAATCGACCCCGCAATTGATGGACATGAGAATACTATCGTGGCTGAAGAGAGCCTCCCAATGCCATTGTCCCAAGAGTACAACCCATATGGCAGCGGTTACGAAGTTAGGGGTACCCCAATCACCAAATCTACATTCTTTGACGCATCACCAATGACGAATCTAACCGTCAAGATGACAAATCCATCAAAGTTTAATCCTGTATCTGGCAAGCCTGTAGCTTACAAGTTCATTCCTAGTGCATCGCAGCTTTTATTGGCACATCCTGATAGCGTAATGGCGAAACGAGCACAGTTCGCACAACATCATGTGTGGGTAACGAAGTACAAAGATGGCGAGCTGTGGGCTGGCGGCGAGTTCACCAATATGAGCCAGAAGGAGGTGAATGGTGTTGCTGATGCCGTGGCAAGAAATGACGATGTAGACAACACGGATGTTGTAGTGTGGAACACTTTTGGATTGACAGTACGTTTAACATCTTACATCACTAGATGGCACTGACACGGGTACAGCACAATCCCAGAGTTGAAGACTGGCCAGTCATGCAAGTTCAACCTACCTCTTGCAACTGCTCGTCTGCTAACATTGAAACAGGCCTGTTGAAATCCATCAAGTACATCTTCGTCCTGCGGATTTCTTCTCCGCCAACCCAGCTATTGATGTCCCAGGATCGAAGAACTCAGCTTCGGTGCTAGCCGATGGGGCTGATTCGTGTTGCAAGAGTGGTGATGTACAACATGCAGCGACAAGCCACCTTCAGGGCAAGGGGCCGGATTTCGATCCGAAGAGTAAGTTATGAGTGGGTAAGCTCCACATTGGAATGGTTTCAAGATTGAAAGGTGCAATTGAGTACCCGCGATGAACTCGTAACACATATTCCAAATTTAAAGCTGATTGTTTCAATAATGATCTTTTCTTCCATATTTATTGTACCGTGCGTTGTAGAAGAAACAGGGTGTCAAAAACGTACTAGGATGCCTATCCATGACACCAGTGCGGGTACTTGCTTAGGTCAGTTGCAGGCCTTGGGTAGGTGGCGGGGTGGTTGTGAAAGCGGAAGAAGGGATAGGGGTTGTGAGTGGTGCTAGTGTTGGGTTGGGGATTTTGTTCACGGATGAGGCTTAGCAGAGGGGGGAGATGAAGCTGGTTTTGTTTACATTAGACTCTTGTATGGAGAAAGGACGAGGATGGCAAAATATTACCAAACTCACGCAAAGAGCAATGTACATCTGGGAAGAGACATCCAGTGTCTTTCTACGCAAACGAAATGTGACTATGTGCCACGACTTGGAAGTATGTGCTTGAATGACTGTGGGAACTGATTCTTTTGCAAAAGGCTGAGTCTTAGCACTCTATATTATATTCAATGAACATATATCCATTCAAAGAGGCAAGGGGTAGGTACCCTTACTGATTCTCCGATCTTTGAGCTCAGCTCTATCATCCCTCCGTACGTTCTTCAATCTCTCTTTTAGGAAACAGTTGCCTCGATGTGAATGTGTGCGACAATAAGCTTATGGTTATGGTCGACTTATTACACAACTCAAGATCACAAGCCATCCCCGGCCTTCAGATGACGCACACATGTTCCTCCACACGGAAGACGGGTGTAGTATCATATATGAGTTGTAGATACGTATGTAGCTAGTGGGTTGGGTGGCGCGGGAATGTTTCGAATTCTGTTGTGTGATTCACATTTGACGTTGTGATTATACTTGCACCAAGCTTGATAAGACGTGGAACGATGACTCGAACGATTGACAAACCAGGATGAACATCGCGTTGGTTGTCATTGCAAACGCAAAATGTTTTGCATTTCGATCTCGCGCCAATTCCCTAGTTTTCTCGGAATGCTTTCCACGCATCTCCTGGCGGATGTGTCTTACTCCTCATCTTCCTCCTCACTAACTTCTTCTCCCGCATCAATAGCCTTCTGCCTTCTCTTCGCAGCCTTCTCTCTCTTCTTCTCTAGCAATTTCTTTAGGCTCTTCGCTACATTGAATACTCCTCCAGTACCTGTGCCACATGCCTCACAGCTCGGGTCCTTCCTGTATCTCTTCAGCGCACAGCTCTCACAGAAATAGTGCCCACATTTCGTGACGATGGGGTCTTTGTATTTGTCCCTGCATATAATACATGCAAACGGGATCCCCTCCAATGCTGCGTCGTCGTCATCTGAGTCCTCTTCCTCCGGGTTCCTATTTGCGCTCGCTACTTTGGTGCCAGATACCTTTTTCCCCTTTGTTACGTTCTCCCACTCCTTGTCGAGCTGCCAACCTTGTTTGTAATCCTCTCGAGCATGCAGGTATTTGCAGTTGTCTCCAAACCCACAGAAACCTGTGGTTTTGTAGTCCTTACAAACATCTGGGGCGAAATCCGTAACAGTGATAGTACGCAGGTTGGTTGGTGCTTTGACAGGTCCCACGACTCTGTTTGGCGCATCAGCGTTCTTTTGGATGAACTTGGTGGCGTTGGCGAGGCCTTTATATGTTCCATCTGCTGTTTCTGGTCCAGTTCTCGTGGAGCCTAGCAGGTTCTTGCTTGACAATGCATCGTTGGCATTCTCATCATACCAGTTACTCGATTTGGTGGCGTCGTTAGAGCTTTTAATTGTAGCATTTCTCTCTGCTGTGTATTTGGTAGCTGTGAGATCTGTATTCGATGTAGTATTGTTCTTTGAAGACGCAGTTACAGCTCCAGTGTTGTTCTTTCTTCTCTTGATCTTTCGCCCGGACTCGTCTTCGGAGGAGGAGTAGTTGTCAGAATCGCTGTCTGCTGGTGGAGGGGTGGCGGCTCGTTTCCTGAAATTGCCCTTCGCTCCTCGTTTCTTAAAAACCGCGACAGGTTGTGCTGAATCCATAGTGATTGATGCAATTGCTGAGAGAAGGCGATGTCTCAATTGATTTCAAAGTCTACGTTCCAGCTCAAATGTTGGTTGTGAAGTGGTTGACTTTGATTTAATGAAGAAGGCTGAATTTGTCACCAGGCTGAGCAATCATGCCTAAGGTACTAAGTAGCGGCAAATAGTCGGCCTAAGATTGTTTTGATCGGAACTCGCAATAAGGTTTGCCCGGCCATCGCATCCCGGGAATTTGTCTGTGCAGCTTCTAGATGTTTGTGCCTGTGGTGGATGCTGGGATGCACCGCGATAAATTTGGTCGAAAGTTAATTACGCCAAATTACACCATCATGCATTAACAAAGACTACTTCTGCGCAACATTCGGATGGGTTGTTTTGAAAACTTTCTTCCAGGACCTATCATTTCCAGAAAGGACGGCTATTTCAATCAACAAATCACGCCGTGTCCAATCACAACATCGCGTTTCTGACGAATAACAACAATCGGCACATGCGATACTTCTGATCTACGACGCCGGTAGAATCTCCTTCTTCTCCCCTCCTTACCACCAGCCATCTTGACTTCGGTTCGGATATGTTTTGCTGGAAAGTTTGAGTTGGGACTTTATTTATCTTGTCTGGTTGTTTTGTTCTTCAGAGACATTGACAGCTCACAGCCACAAGTGATCAATCGCGGTACCGATAACTTTGTGGGGAAAAAGGAACGTCGAACATATCAGGAACGCGCCCCCTAGCAACAACCACTAATCCCCTTTGGCCTCTCACAAATCAACACAACCACAACTGACAGCTCGTGAAACCAGCCATCTTTGTATCGCGTTGCAGGTTACGCTAGATATAAACGCTCTTTGTCGATATCTCCTCCAGCATCCCACGCGATCGGCACATCCACAGCCCTCGTGAACTTTGGTTGAAGGCGCGGACGAAGGGTTGAGGGAGGTTCTAGAGCTTCAACAGCCAATTTTGACTTCAAAACATTGACTGCTTCTGCAGTCAACTTTTGATTCAACGGCAATTATGGCTACCTCTCTCATGGCAGACCAACCAGTGCTGCCCTCTCCCGCGGACGAGCAGGATCCCTTTTCTGCCCCAACAGGCGCGGGTCACCACAGATTTTCACATTTCGACCATCAGCTTTTTGCTCTTGGTCCAGCAACCTCGCCAGATCAAGCCAGACGAGCATTAGAGGCTCATATTGCAGAAACCGAGCGGCGCATACAAGAAGCTTCGAAACTTGGGACAACACTCGTGGAACAGCGAAAAGAGCTGGGAGAGCGATTGATCGAGGTGGAGAAGCAACAAACCGAAGGAGATATTACGCCAGAGCTACGGCAGAAGCTGGTAGAGATCGAGAAGGAGTACAATGAGGTTGGACGGGAATCCGCAAGAGCATTTTTGCCGAAATCAAGAGTGTCTAGTAATGAATTGCCGGGATCGCCATTTGCGGGCGACGCAAAGGTAAGTTTGTTTGGTCTATGATTTGCGAAAGTCTTCTAACATAGTCCAGCGCTCTCTCAGTCCTTCAAAATTCGAAAGCCAAGCAACAAGTTCCCCATCAAAACTCAGCGTACCTAACAACCGGAGGCAACGTAACCAGCCAGCGAACCGCGTACATGATATCGAATTTGCAACTGAAATAAGCACATCTCTCTTGTCACAAGTCAGACATCTTCAGGCACTATTAGCAGAAAAGGAAGAGTCCGTTAAAACTCTCACACTAGAGAGGTCGAGGTTGGAGATTGAGGCCGAGGGATTCAACCAAAGACTGAGAAGTTTGGATGAAAGTGAACACAGATACAAGGATGAAAATTGGAATCTGGAGACACAAATCCATGAATCTATTGCCGCTGCAAAGGATGCAGCAGCTCGAGAGCAGAAGTTGACTCAAACTCTCAATTTGTTGCAAGCCGAGAAGAGTGCGGCACAGAAGGAACTGGACGAAATCAAGCTGAGCCATGCAAGACTTGTTGAGGACCACGCAGCTGCGGTGAAACATTACGATGTGGAACTCGGGACCGTCAAGCGCAGTATGACAATGGCCGAAAACGAGCGGGGTGCTCTCCAGCGAAAAGTCGAAGACCTAGTAGGACAGAACCAGGAATTGGCCAAAGCCGTTGCCCATCAACGCGGTAGACTCGACGAGCGGGATCAAGCTCGGGGTCTGAGTGACGAGGACTTTGAGACTGCTCCTGATGACCACACTCCCGAGCACTCACCTCCTCCATCCCCGGTCAAAGGAACGCCTCGTCATAGTATGCTCGAATCCGAGACTCTTAAAAGCTCACTGCACCATGCTCACCGCATGATCCAAAATTTGAAGGGCAACATCCATCGGGAAAAGACCGAAAAGTTGGAGCTAAAACGCATGCTTCAAGACGCCAGAGATGACTTAGATTCAGCACGCCGAGGTGACCCCGGTTCCGGCGTTTCTAAACGGACCCGCAAAGTCGATTCGAAAGAGTTCAAGAAGCCACTTCGCCCAGGCCAGCTTGGTCAATTGAGAAATAGTCGGAGTGAGGTATTTGTTGACGATGCAAACTGGGAAGAGGATGATGGACAAAAGAGCCCCAGCCATTCCGCCTCTGTCGCGGCAGCTCGCATTGCTATGGGTACTGGAGCTGGATATGCTGCTTCAAGTGTCAGCGATTCGAACGATCTCTTCCATAGTTCTCGCGAAACCGATCATAGCGAAGCGTTCGAAACTGCCAACGAAGGGGCTACAGAAACTGAAGATTTCCAAACCGGTGTGGAGGAAATGAGTGGCAGTGACGAGCTTACAGAAACTGAGGATGCCACAAACAACAGCGCTCGTTCGAGGCCAGCCCCGCTTTCTCTAACTAAGCCTGGTAATCGGCAATCATTTCAAAGCACTGCTTCGACGTCGGGTGATGAGTACAGCTACGAGGATGTCAGAACACCAACCTTGCAGCAACCACACCGACTCAGACTCAGGGTCAGCCGTGGTGGAAATAGACTCTCTAGATCTCGAGTGACAAGCGAAGAACCAATGTTCCAGCAGAGCAGTCCAGCTAGTTTTGCCAACAGCAGCAGGAATGGTACCCCTCAAGCTGCTGGGCAGAGTTTGTTTGCGGAGCTTGGTGATATGGCGGGCAGCGACGAAGATGAGTCTCTCTTGGGTACCCCTAGCAGGAGCAGGAATCAATCACAGACCACAACGCCTGCTCACTCACGACCGGGCACAGCAAAGAACACTCCAGGACATTTTACTGAAGCGCCACCGCCTGTGCCAAAACTGCCAATGATCGATTCTGGGATGATGACTGAGCCATGGGAACCAGAGCAACCACGTCCAGAGACTCCTCTGACTGCAGTGCCATTGATTGCTGCTGGATCTGCATTGGCTGGTGCCTCCCTTGTCGAGGCAGGCCATCTCATTGGTGAAAATTCTTCTAAGACCGAGTCAAAGCCAGTCTACGTATCGAATGACCAGCAAACATCCACTGACGCTGAGCCTGAGCGAGAAATGAGTGATCAGCAAACATCCACTGACGCTGAGCCTGAGCGAGAAATGAGTGACAAGCACACCTCCACTGAAGCTCCAACGAAAATTGAGATGTCTGATGCTGCGAGCCAGTGGCATGAGGAGCAAGTAGATGAGCATGTGAACAACCTTTTGAGTGTGGAATCGGACAAGAATGCTAGACCAGTATCGATCTCGACATATAGTGATATGAGCTCGCAATATGAGCCCGGCGTTCTAGAAGAGAAACTCGCCAAGTTTCCCGAACCTCCTCAATCTCGTGCTCAAACTCCTATGGCTAGCTTTGGTGGTCTAGAAGCCATGGCTGCTCCATTGACGATATCTTCAATAGTTTCAGAGCAGCTGGAACCAATTGAAGCTGAGGAAGTTCACAGTATAACGTCGACACGCGACTTAGAAATCCTTCCTCTCCCAATTGTGGAACCTGCCACACCCAAGGTTCTGTTCGCCAGTGCACCTCTGGCTTTCTCCTCGATTCAGTCTGTTGACACAGTGCCATTGGAGCCTCGAAGCCCAAGACGCGACGCAGTTATTATTCCTAGAGACAATACACCCAAAGATGTCTTTGTTGAGGAAGGGCAGCCTCAAACTCCAAAGTCTACTCTTATCGGCTCTGTCTTTGGATGGAACAAGAACAAAGATAATGGTGCACCAATCATTGCTGAGGATGAAACTCGACAATCCGCAAACAACTCTCCAATGGCTGACACACCAGAGTCTCAACGTCCACTCAAAGAATTATCGAGCAATCCCCATGATAGAGCGAAGAGGATTGTGGTTGAAACTAATGATGAAAGCTCACAAACTGCGTTGACAGCGAACCAGATTGATGAGATGCTGAGGAACAAAGTAGACAAAGGCATTGTCTCTGAAGACAATCAGAGAATTCCATCTTCTCCTCGGGCCGTCCATCTCCCTACATCTCTGAAAGTCAAGAAATCTCAGGAGAGCATTGGAAGCATTGGCCGTACTAGATCAAAGACGGGTGACGCTGACTCTATTCACGATACCGTGCTCGCAAAGAGGCCCGGCAGCGCTGGGAGTGGACGTGCGGGGTCGATTTCAAGTTATCACCCGCCATTACCTTCCGATCACAGGGAGGTTATCGCTGCTGCCGCCCAGCGAACTGGCTCTTCTGGAGGACCGGTCGTTTCGCCATGGAGTGGTTCTTCGGGCGAGTTTTCTACTGGGCCTGTCTCGCCTCGCAGTGGCTCTTCTGGAGGAGCACCTGGCAGTATGGGACCTCCACCGTTACCAGCCTCCGCTTTCAAATCAAACCCGTCTTTCAGACCCAGAACTCCAAACTCTCAGCAGCCGCTGAGCCCTACGGTCAGAGGTGGGACTACTCCAAGACCCCTGCACTCTTCTGGGACTGCAGAAATTCGATCTCCTTCGCGTCTCGCTCAAACGAGATCTCGAGCTTCGTCAGTATCCTCATTTGCATCTGAGGTAGATACTCGATTTAATCTGAGAAACGGGATGGTAATGCCACACGGTGTCGATTCTAATACAGATCCTCGAATGATTAATGCCATTACCCAGACCATGATTGGAGAGTATCTTTGGAAATACACGAGGAAAGCAGGGCGTGGTACCATGTCAGAGAACCGGCATCGACGGTACTTCTGGGTTCATCCATACACCAGGACTTTGTACTGGAGTGATCGCGATCCCTCATCTGCAGGGCGAGCCGAGTTGAAAGCAAAGAGTGTTCCTATTGAGGCTGTCAGAGTAGTCACCGACGATAACCCCATGCCGCCAGGATTACATCGCAAGAGTTTAGTCATTATGACTCCTGGTCGATCGGTCAAATTCACTGCGACAACAGGCCAACGCCATGAAACCTGGTTCAATGCATTGTCATATCTGTTGCTGCGGACTGGTGAAGACGCTGTTGCCGACACTGCAGATGTTGCCAATGGTGCTCTGACTCAGGAGGATGTCGATGAATTCAATCCGGGTTACGGTGGGAACCGAAGTACTGCTCGTCCAGGCCCTGCTTCGCTATCATCTTACAATAGTCGGACGACCCGGAATGAATCCCCAGCGAAGTCTAATCGAATGCCAGTACAGCCTCACTTGACCTCTACTGCAGGTTCTCGTCCCCAGCTAGGAACATTTTCGAGGCTCAGCAGCTACTGGAAACAGCCAAATGGCGGCCAGTCTATGTCTTACTCCAGCAGACGAAGCCGAAATAGTCTTAGTGGCAATGGAAGCATATACGAAGCAAGTGAGGTTCACGATAGTGCCGAGGATCTCCGAGAGATCATTGAGAAGCAAGACCGAGAGTCTGACAAA
Source organism: Articulospora tetracladia (assembly GCA_003415645.1). Classification (NCBI taxonomy): domain Eukaryota; kingdom Fungi; phylum Ascomycota; class Leotiomycetes; order Helotiales; family Discinellaceae; genus Articulospora; species Articulospora tetracladia. The sequence goes on from PYIV01000013.1 coordinate 1,066,477, forward strand.
CTGGAGAACGTCAGAGCTTGTTGTGATGGTATGTCCTTCAATCCCGTTGATATGTATTCGATTCTAACGAGCACAGGGAAACATGACGTTGGCCACTTACATTCAGTGAAGGGTCGATATGCAACTGTCGGCGCCGCCAACGGGTCAAAGACAGCAAAAACTGGAACCTCTTCCTCGCGAAACCAAAGCCGAAACAGCACTCGGCGCACCGATTGAAGCACCCAAATCGGGTAGCTGTCTAAACATAACCCTCATTACGAATGTTACGCTTATTTCCTTGATTCAAAATCGCTTTCATCTGCAAAGAGCGAGAAAGACAGCATCACGGCCATTCATTGATTCAAATCTCTTAGGTTATCTTTTGTGTAGTGAACGGGTACTATTGATTGAGAAAGGGTGTTAATCATATGTGGATCATGCTTGACGAGTCTACTAGCTTCTCTCTAATTTTCTTGTACGATTTTTTCTCTGAGGCTTGAGGCTGGTGGGCGCAACAGGAGTTCTATAGGGCTATTGGGGAGTGCTCTAGCTTGTGAGGTAGTAAGAAGATAGGTTGAGATATTGTAGTTGATGGTCAGATGACCAGAATAAAGAGCTTTTTGCCTTGCAAGCCTTTTGTTCGTGATTTGATGTACTAGTTTCCAGGAAGACGAAATCGTTAGCCTCCTGCTTGTAACGTTTCTATTTGTTGACTTCGCTTAACGAGCCCCTTTTATAAATTCTCATCCAGTACGCGTAGCTAAGCACACTAGTTACAAAACGGACAGGAGAAGCAAGAAGATGACTACTGGAGATTCTCATCAGTCAATTATCGGATATTGTGGAAAGTGCAGACTATATTTTGCTAAATAAGTAGGTAGTCTTCGGGACGTGAGCAGAGTTTAAGTCTCACTCGAGGTATGTCTAACAACCCAGAAGCATTTCTAAGTAAACTTAACGCCCTCGGTGCGTGTTTCTTGAATTTCGTTTCAGTATCCCTCTCACTGCGTAGAAGGTATTGAAACCCCTTTAGTCGTAGCCGTTTTCACCCGTGTCGGTTTGATTTCCATGAATGCGTCCGATCTTCGTGGCAGCAACCTCCATTTCAATTTCCCCCAAACGGCTGATTGCTCCTCGGAGGCTATGAAGTGCTTCTCAATCTCAGAAGACATGCACCAGCATCGACACTGGCACAAACTTCAGCCGGCGCGAGCACACCAATCCCGCCGGCAGGTCAACCGACATCAAGGTGGTTGATGGGATCAAAGTAAGATTATGGCTTTTATACTTGACGTAGATCGAATCGCTTCCCTTCAAGGTTTCTGCCTTTTTCGTGCCCTTATTCCTACGACTATGAAAACAACACCGTTCCAGAATCCCCGTAGTGACCCCATTGAGCCGACAGCCAGTAACAGTGGATACGACTCAAAGTGAGGGTTGATGAAAACGCCGACTCGATTTGCTGTTGGAGCTACCCAGATTGCCAGTAGTACGACGAAGAACATGAGCGGCATGAGTATGAAATGACTAAATGATGCAGGCGACTGGCTTCGAGCTTGAGCCAGAGCAGCATCTTGGGTTGAGGCCGCATAAGAGGCGTATTCCGATGAAGCGACGCCTTGTTCGGCATACCTTTCATTGTGAAGTTGGGCCATATGTACAGTCGTAGGCGTGACGTTTTTGGGGTGGTTAGAAGAGGTAGCACTTCGACCAGATACCGATGTGTCGAGGTTGAGGTATTCGTTGCCGATAGATCGCAAGAGGCGCTTCTGCTTGAGAATCTCCATACCAACGAGGTAATAGAGCAGTAACACGACGAAAATAGTGAGCCTAGAGAGGCGTGAAAGCATCAGTCAAAGTTGCAAGAATTGAGCTTCAGATTGAATGAGACGTACCATATAACTCCGTAGAAGAATAGGATCCTGAAGACCACCCAATTCCGAGAAATTGAACACCAAAGCTGCCAAAGATGTTAACGCATTGATTGACTAGTCCTTACGTATCAAATAGTACTCACTGTCACGCTGGCATACATAGGGCCTTCGTCCTTGGTATGAACGAAGAGGAATGTTATCGCAGGGATGAAACAAAAGCTGGTGATTGCACCAATGTATTTGATCTCAAGCTTCCGCAAATCCTCGGCATCGAATTTATGAAAAACGATAAGGTAGACGTCGATAGCCATAGCAAGTGTCCAGAGTACATCCGTCAAAGGAAACCTATACGCACGTGGTTAACATTGGAGACTTACGCATGTTCAGAGGCAAGTTTGCGAGCAGTGGACCTACATTTGCATCAGGAAGCCCTGAAATTGGCATAAAGCTGAGTGGTTTCCCGCCTCAGGTCCACTGAGAGAAATCATCGTTGCCGTGACATCGAATATGTTGAAGAAGGCATTGAGGAAGATGAGCCGGTTTACTGGATTGCGGAAGTGCCGGCAGAAGCTGAAAGTGCCGATGATCGTTATCACGCCCAGCGCGGAGAGGATGGACGCAGATCGCTCCACGAGACTTAGGGTATTGAGCTGGCTATGAGTGAGCGTCATTGCGAAATTTGGTGGATTGGCAGAAAGCACATCGGAATTATCACGAGCATCTGGAAAATCGACCTATAATAATTGTAAATTCTATAAATCAAACCAGCGGGAACATGAAGTAGATATCTGCAGCTGCAATTTGAATTCGTTTGTTGACCATGACACATAGCTGGGGGTGGATGGCGTGCTCTGCTTTTTACATGACGATTTTGGGTGGCATTTTTGGCCATCTTCAGCTCTACCAACCTCACTGGTTTCCTTCGCGCAGCTGCGATATGGAGACTATTGCTCGTGCTCATTAACTATGTTTTAGAAAGAGGCTTAGAATGATGTAATTGGTCTGTTCTAACAGAATCACTGGCATTTTGTTTTCTGTCAACACAGGACCGAAGTCGAGTCAGTTATGTCGTGTGCTTCGAGGCAAAAACAAAGAAGAAAAAACAATAAAAGTAAGGAAAGTCGCTGCCGCAGAGCACGTTAACTTGGCATTCGTAACGTACTGCCACTATTTAAACTTAAAGGCTTTCTTTTCAAATGAAACTTGCTCGCTCCCAAGTTATTTCCAAAAACAACTTGGTCCTTAGTGCTAGAGAATTACGCATAAAAGAGGTCTCATTTCGTATGAAGAATATAATGAGAGTAGAAATGCTGCGCAGAGCACGTTCCAAACGGTATTGGAGCCCAGCTCAATCTGTACCCATGGTGTTTGGAAACCGTTTATCATTTTCCGTTGCACCTCAGCTATAGGCTGGATGCTTCGGGCAAGAATAGCATCCCTACACTTACTCACCATCCAAAAGATACCGATGTACTTGCGATGAACGCCAATAAATCTCTCCAGTCTCACTGGGAGCTAAGAAAAATGGGGCTCTCCATAAGCAGCTGACTTCTTACTAGGATATCCCAGATGGATCTGGTGAGGGGTATGGCAACGCCCGAGCGAGAATCATAGAGTGAGTACCAATGACTTGAAAAGCCCACATGAACGGTTTTAACTTCAGGAAAAGGAAAGAGAAGGTGGACACCTTTATAAAGCCTGATGAGGGCCTGATGAAGGTTGCGCCTTACGCGCTGTATCTTACGAGCTGGGACGTAACAAGAGAAATAAATGTCTCAATCAATCGCAGAGCTTCAGTCCACTTACGTCAATCAGGCACTTGATGATGCTACTGAAGCCTCGAAAGATGCAAATGCGGCATTGGCTCAGTGAATCTCCACATCTTCAGCGGGCCAGAGCGAGTCTCAAACACCCCGTGTTTCTTGCTCCAATATGCTACCTGAACTGCTTGAAGCCATGAGACTGACGTACGCAACAGGAGAAATTTGAAAGAGAACAGGACAAGAGTACTGACTCAGAAAGACAATCTGCTTGCTGATTTAGCATTCTAGTGCCATGGGTTTTGCACTCTTGCTACACAGCCTGAGGCTTACCTCTCTTCTGCTGATATTTCTACTTATCAACCTGCTGCCCTGGTAAAGACGAAGAATCGCAATCTTTAGTTATCGTCCATCTACATCACTAGGTATCCAGGAGGCAATGACTTCAAGATGCAATCCGCTCAAAGAGTAGACCCGCTCTGATCGGCCGCATGCTCCGCACCCCACCAAACACAGAAGCCTGCCATCCTCCCCTCCTTCCCATTATCTCTCAAAATGTCTTCCCCAAAATCCATCCTTCTCACCGGCGCTTCAAGAGGCATTGGTCTTGCGATTGCGCATTACCTCCTCAAGGCGTCCCACAATGTCTTCCTGGTTGCGAGGACAGCGGCTCCAATGGAGGAGCTGAAGAAAACGTATCCAGGTCAGGTCGAATTCCTAGCGGCTGATTTGAAGGACTTTGAGGTATGCTCTATGTGTCTCTGAATTGTTGATTTTCCACCTTATATCACAAGAGCAATGCAAGACCGGGGCTGGCGAAGCTTGCTGCAACAGGGCTTCGAGTTGAGCAACGCAAGGAAAGTTTCTTGGAATGCTCTGGGGCTGTACCTGTTTTAATGTCGCTCTTATCTCTTTGAAGTTATTTTACTTCTACCCAAGTAAGGCAAGAGTTTCTTGCGCTCAGAGTATTGTTATCTTCATCTTTCTCGTACTCGTGTAACACACCTGAGATGTCCGTTATCTTCTCCCAGAAGCTCGTCTCCACACTCTACATAAGTCTTCTTACATTAGTATCTCACACCAAGGGCAACTGATACTGACACTGGCACAGGTTGGACCACAAGCCGTATCCCTCGCCTTAAAGGCATTCTCCCGGCTCGACGGACTCATCATCAACCACGGAACCTTGAGCCCAGTCAAGCGCATAGCAGACAGCGACCCTTCAGAATGGCGCTCAACATACGATGTCAATTTTTTCAGTGCCATCGCTTTTGTAAGTCTTCTCTCTTCCTCTTTTCTCAAATCTTGCACACCGGCATCTCCAATCCTCCTAAGTGCTAACCACTCTCAAACAGATCAAACCCGCTCTCCCAGCGCTCCGCTCAACGAACGGCCGCATAATCCTCACCAGCTCTGGCGCCGCAACCGGTGTATATTCGACCTGGGGAGCATACGGGTCATCCAAGGCAGCTCTCAACCATCTAGCCGCGACTCTCGGTGTCGAGGAGCCAGAAGTCACGACACTTGCGATTCGCCCAGGGGTTGTGGATACGGAGATGCAGGTCGAGGTGCGGGGACACGGGAGCGTGATGGATGGGAAGGATGCCGAGAAGTTCAAGGGTTTGCATGAGAGTGGGAAGCTGTTGAAGCCCGAGCAGCCTGGTAACGTAATGGCGCGGCTAGTGCTGGACGTTGAGAAGGGGCTGAGTGGGAAGTTTCTGAGGTAAGTGAGAGTGGTACTAGGATGATGTGAGGGTCAGTGCTAATATGTGCTTTAGTTGGGATGCAAAGGAACTTGAGGCGTATCAGGGCTGACCTCTCAGGTGTATGCGAGAATTCATCAAGAGCTTTCCTCGGGTCAAGTCGAAGTGAGGACCTTGAACGTTGAGACGCAGGCCACAACATTTCTGCAGGGAACTAAAGCTAGAGCAAGCTCAAAATTAGATCACCAACCCTCGTGCTCCCTCTATACTTGCAACACAGTAAATGAACATGTGTAAGCCACTTCCACAACCCTTATCACGTGTAAACTGCATCCATATCCTCCATACATCTCCCTCTCCCTCCCTTCGTCACCCCAACCACTCGTAACACTCACACCACAAACCCACCCTCGCTACGGAGCTCCACAAAACCCAACCCAACCCAGCCAGGTACCTTAAGGAACCTCACCTAGCACTTCCTCACCATACCTGACTCACCCAGCCTCCATCCTTCCTTCGATCCATCCACGCATCCATGCATCTCGCTTAACCACACACTCCACTCCACACCACAAACCCACCTACCACCTACCTCGACCCACAACACCACATATATATACCCAGACACGCCCTGACCTCCCATAACAATTCCTCAACATCGGCCTGATAGTTCAGTGGTAGAATTCTTGCTTTGGGTTGCTTTCTCAGCATCTGCTTGTGCAGATCTGGTTGCTCCAAAATTGTAAGAGGTCTCCGGTTCGATCCCGGATTAGGCCCGTATGAAGATATGATTTTTTTTTGGCTACTTTTTTTTTGGTTCCGCTTTTTTTCTCTTTTTTGTTATGCTTTTGAGCTGCGTTTTTGACGGCTAGCTGTGCTGTGTTGTGCTGCTACCGAGTTTCTTGGGCATGAATGAGAGGGTGAAGGGTGAGTAGGGAGTGGAATGGATGCATTGAGGCTGTGTGTAAGGCGATGGGATGCCGTCTGCCGGGGGTCTTGAAGATGGATATGTACAGTCACAAGGACAGCCTCGAATTCCCGGATGAGTCAGTTGCGTCTGGATGCTCCTCGTAGGTCATAAATCAGAGCTGGAAGGGAATAGTTGGTGCTATGTACTAAAGCTCTACACGTCTTGTTTTCCTGTCTTCTTCTCTCCGTTCTCTGAATGTGATTAATATGCATAAATTTCCGTGACATTTTTATTACCTAAGGTAACCTAGTATAGAAGATCATCGTCTATAAAGATGGTGCCCTCTTTGTCTGTGTTTCCCCCTCGTCTAGTCTCAAGCAGCAACGCAAAGCAACATAATATACCTCAGCACAGCATATCACAATCCCCACACCCAGCCTACCACTTCTTTATCCAAAAAGGCATCACCGGAGCAAACTCAAACTGATTCCGTCTACTCTCCCTCTCCACCCACCGCTCCCGCAACCTATTGCGCCTCTCGCGCGCCACGCGGCTGATCCTACCACAGCACGGGACTAGGTTCCGCAGCGCGATCTCGCGCTTCTTCTCCGCGCGCCGCTGGGATCGATAGTCGCGCTCTCGCTGCGCGTCTTGTGCTCTGGGGCCTGCGATGCGTGTGTCTTCGTCCCATATGCCAGGCATGTGCTCCGGTGTTGCCGCGAGGGCTGGAGGGGACGAGACGGCCTCGCTGCCTGCAGGGAGTCACCAGTACTCGCCGCTGTAGAGTCGTCTAGGGCTGTGCGTAGATGTAGATGTCGCCGTCGCTGGGTTGGTCTCCTCTAGAGGCGGTGCGGGCGTGTTTGCTGTTGCCCTGCGTGCACATGCGTGCTCGCGCTCGCTGGCTTGCTGTTGCAACAACCGCTGCTCCTCTCTCCTGCGTACCATCCACGTCGGATCACCCATAACCCCGCGCTCCATCGGTCTAGCAGCCCCTCTATCCTCTACTGCCGGTCGACCCCGCATCATCCCAAGCTCCTCCTCCCACGTCAAAGTCTCATTTCGATTCCACCCTTTGCCACACACCCAGCTCTCCTGGCCACCGTAAACATTCCGCTCAGCATCGCTATCGACCACCACCACTGGCTCCTCCGCACAAACGACGAGTACACGCCCTCCATCCGCGTCCGGACGGTCACGTAGAGAGACGCATGCGAGCACCGCTTCCCACTGCATGCCTTTGAACTGCACTCTGTCCCCTTTCCACCCTTGCACCAGAGCTGGCACCAGCATGTCGCGGATGCGCTGCTCATCTGGCCGCAGCGGCAACGCAGCGCTCGAGGCAGGCAGCCTGTTGAAGCTCCCACCGTAGGCTTCGCGTTCTACTCGCGTGCCGCACTCCCAGCGGTTGCGATTGCGTGCTGAGCTCGGGACTGCAGAAGGTGAGAGTTCGAGTACGAGGTTGCGGACTGGTACAGCGGCTATGAAGGATGCGTATTCTGCGAACAGGATATCAATTTGCTGGGTGAGTTCCTGTTCAGAGTCCAGCTGCTTCTCTTTCTCGTTGCTGGTCCGGGAATCGGTATCTGGTGTTTCGGAGGCGACACGTATGGAGGAGTTGGCTTGGTGCGGAATCGTGATGGTTAATGTATGTAGTCGCTCACAGCGCTCGTACAGTTCTGGCGACAGAATACCGAGCATGTGGTTTAGAGGCAACTCGGATGATATACCAGGCGGCTCGTGAAGGGAACGTGAGAAATCTGGCCTGTTTCTTGTGCCCGAGAAGCCAATTCTCGCTCCATCCAGAGATGTGCCGGATTTGATATCTAGGTACTTGAATGGCGTGGGTGTTGAATCTTGCAGCCTGTCGAATGTGAGCGTATAGAGTGATGTCTTGCCTCTGCCGTGTAGGATGCCCTTGACAAGAGCGAGGGGTAGAGAGCCAGTCTATGATTGTTAGGTTTGATATAAGAAAATATAGAAATAAGTGAATGATCTGCCTGTGTTCAAACACTGAAATCCTTCTCAACGCCCCTCCCCCAAATAGACACATGGCATGTTACAGATAGAAGGAAAGTCAAACTCACAAGAGTAACATGCTGTGCCCTCGGAAAAAAGCTCGGAGTTTCCTCCTCTCCCCAACTCTTCCTACTAACCATCCCATTCCCCCAGCCAACCCCTCAACACTAACCCTAACCAAATCCCGCATCCCCGCAAAGACCTTCCAAACATCCTCCTCTTTCCACCTCACCCTCGCGGTGCCCACCAGCTCCGGGACAAAGCCCTTGCTACTCTGCAGCCCAACCATCCAGCTCAGCTCCCTAATCCAGCCGGCGAGTTCTGGTCTCGCCAGCAGCGTGCGCACCAGCTTCCACTGCGCGAGGCATGTGAGCGACCGATGGCGGTAGGCGAGCGTGGCGTCCTCTGACTTTGCGGGGACGAGGGTGATGATGCGGTAGAGCAGCGGTGTGAGATTGCTGTTCAGGGAGCGCGAGACTTTGATGAGGGATAGGAGAGTTGGGGTGCTGTGGTTGGATGTCAGGGCTGGTGAAGAGACGAGGCGCTTTCCATGTGAAGGGGGAATGAATGTCAAGATTAAGATCCAGATATCGGGACTTAGTGAGGTGAGTGTCGTCTTGGATGGGTCGTTTGGTACCGGAGTCGGAATAGCGCTGCTAGGAGGCGACGTGGAATTGGTCGGTCGCGAAGCTGAAACATCGACTTCTCTGCGCCTCGTTCTTTGAGGGAGAGTCGTGGATCTTGGGTTCATCTTACTTCTTGGATCTGCATTGCGGCGCCATTCAGGTACCTGATTGGAATTGGATTTAACATAAGATTGCGAAGTCGGTAGTTCGACAAGGTCTCTGTCCTGCAATGCCGTAGCAAATCTGCGTTGGTATTGTTCTTTCATTGTTGATTTGCTTCAAAATTTTGTGTGGCCTGTGCCGACTTTATGAAATTCCCGAACGTTGGTGATGTGTGAATCGAAACACAAGGCTTTGTTGGTGACTCAATGAGACGCAGGCCTATCTTGAAGCGGAAGAGCTGAGCCCAATAGAAAGAGAGAATCGAAAGTCTGCCGCAGCAAAGCGACTGATGCACTGAGTCAATCTCTTGGAAGCCAACAAGTGGAGAAAGACCGCTCGATTGATTCGACAATTGGAAGGAATTTCGGGGACTACGAAATACATTGCAGATGTACTGGGGCTGTGTCTGCCTGAATTGATTGTTCCGTAAGAGCACAAGCCTCATGTCGGCGTCGCTCAGCTAGCTTCCCCGCAGTCAACTATGGGCAAGTTCCGCATACAGGCTGCGTAAGGGATGTCCCCGAAGCTGTGAGCCGATTTATTCTAAAGTCAAAAGCTCTGGCTGAGAAAAAGCAGAGAAGACAATGCAAAGCAAAGACAAAGATTCATGTGTCAAATCCAAGTTTTCATTCATATTAAATTATCTGAAAGATCACATAGGACCAAGCCCCAGTCAATTCTCCACGCTAACATCGCCTTGATCAGAGTGGTAACATATAGCCTGGCACTTGCCAATAGCAAGAAACAAAATCTTCATTGAAGACCCCAAATCGAAGATAATAGCGGCTTTTAACTATTCTTGTTCCACGCAGGCCTGGTATGCATCGAATTTTCCAGTGCGATCTTAACTATTCCACAAAGCGGACAGCTGTGCCGTGCAATGGGCGACGATTAGGGGTAGATATGGAAATCTATACTTCGAAGATGTCAGTCAAGCACTTCAACAATCTCTCAAAATCTCAATGATATAGAATAAGCCTCAGTCGAAAGATGAAAAGTCTTTTTTTCAGCATCGGACACGAATGTCCTAAGCATTAGCATGGAATATTTGCATCATAGGCTTCTCCCCAATGATCCACAAAGCTAGCAGAAAAAAATAGCAACATACCGATTAGTGCGCCTGCGAATAGATCTCATCTAAACATTTTCACGTCCTGAGGAGATCCCAGTCAGCTTCCACCTTGCGCAAAGTATGGAGACAGCGCGAGAGAGATCATCCTCGACACGAATTTCAGGTAATCGAACCAGTTTGCTCGTCATTATTGATCTGCATTTGATAGTACTTGTGTTGCTCATCATTGTATCGCGTCGAGGACATCCCATCTCGCTGTGCCGTCAAAGAGGAATTGTTAAACTCACAGTTGTTCATGTACCTGTCTTGAGAGCACGTTAGCAATATATTCTGGATAGAGCTGCAGGTGCGGAAGAGAGGCAGGAACGTGGTTTGATATCAGATAGTCCGTTTGGATGAGACAGGTAAGTCACCATGTAAGCCGAAGCTTTGGTAAGATAGGGGCGACACGAAAGTTCATCATAGAAGAGTTCCTGGAGGGAGGTGGAGGAAATGTGGTGGAACGTACCATATAATTTACCACAGCTGCGCGGCGGGTTGCTGATCCTGCCCAATGCATACATCGATATGCTTTGCAGCTATGCCGACTCAGCGCTTGACATTGTGACAGACCATAGCCCGGAAGGTGATCTTCAACATTGTGAGAAAATGGATGTCTTTGTCGAGAGGAATTGCGGGCGCGAAGTTTTGGTTCGAATAAATTTCCTTAGCGCCGATTCGCTTATTGTTGAGCTAGTCCCAGACAATCCAAGCCCACCTCAACTTATGGCCGATGTTTCCCCCAATGTCTCACGGATGGGGCTTCCCGTCAAGAGTTACTTTGTACGCACTCAGTGCCAGTTTCAGAGACGAGAGTCACAAGAAGGCATAAATATCCCAGCATATCTCTCTTTTACTCATATCCTACATCCTACAAACACAAATCAGATCCCGTAACATTCACCAAAGTCTAACACCTATCACAACATGACATGCACCTAATTGACAGACGAAATACTGTAGTCTTTGTTGGAATCTAGAGAATAGCCATGGTGATAAAACTCCCGGTCCCTATGCCAAGCAGAGTACATCCCACCGAAACCGAAATCCATCATTATGCGTGCCCAGCCCGAAAATTTGCTACCAAGAAAGCGCTATTGCTACCAAGCAGATGATGCCCATGCCTCCGCCATGCCGAGCCGCAACAAAAAAACAGCAGACCAAGGTTCACTTCATTTGAAACGAGACGCCTTTTCCACCCCTCTTTCATGTGTTTGTTCGTTTGTTGCCTCGCCCTGTATTCCATTCCAACCATGCCCAGCTGTAGCAATCGTACAATCGACCGCAATGAGGTTTTTATCAAGCTCGCCAGCTTGCGCTCGAGATGTTCGTCAAGAGTGACGCCGAGAGCCAAGAAAAGACAGCAAGCAAGCACGCCAGATATGATAATCGAACTAAAAGAGACCACGCTGTAACACCGTGCCATGCCTTCCTCCTATTGCCAAGATCCTACTTCAACTCCTCACCAATTTGCTACAACGCGTAGGGGGAATCTCATGATCATGAACACCACGCTACAAACTAAAGTGAAATGCGAAATGCAACCTGATGCAGTAACACCGATTGACTCCTTCCCATGTACCCTAATGAATGAAAGATGAGCAAATAGAAAAGAAAAAAACAAACAAACAGATGCCCTGAATATCGAAACGAATGAATGTCGAATCGAGATGCAATCAAGACGCCAAATATAACCTTTCAAATGATCTATCTTCCCATCATGTATGCGGGAAATCCGCCGTTTCCACCGTTTAGCATGGCCGCTGGACCCCCAGCGGTCATAGCACCAGCAAAATGGGGACCGTTCCAGCCGTTCGCTCCTCCTACGAATGATGGGGTAGCATACTGACTAGCAGCGCCGTTCATGGGGCTCACAACGCCTGTGTAAGCCATTCTGCCTTGTCCAAGACCAGGAGGAGCCGCAAGGCCTGGAGGAGGGCCACTAGCGGTACTGAAGGAGGATCCTTGGCCGTTCATCATGGCCCCATTCATGCCCTGCATGACACCGGGAACATTTGGCGGACCTGGAGATGACATTCCCTGCCCGGAACGAACTCCAAGTGGATTCTTGGAGAAGCTGAGGCGAATGCCTCCTTTGATACTGTTGTGAAGAGGATGCCCATACAATTCATGGAGTGCTTTGGTTGCAAACGACACGTCTTCGAATTCGACAAAACACATGGGCCCATTCTGCTTAGTCCTGAAGCAGAGGCGCTTATATCCACGCTGCTTTGAAAACATAGCCTTCAGCTCATCTTCTGAAGTATCGATCGGGAGGTTGCCGACATAGAGCGTATTACAGGGCGGATTTTGGTCGGCCGGGTTGACAGGGGGGAAGTTATGGCGCTGATAATGCTGACTGCCGAGTTGATAGTTGGCCGGCGGGCCTCCATTTGCCAGAGCCGTTGGGGAGGTGATGGCCATGTGCATAGAGTGTGTGGTAGGTGTAGCGAAGATGGAACCAGATGCTGGACCTGCAGCATTATTCGTGTTCAGGGACAAACCGGCCAGTCGAGAAATCGGGATCGATGGGTTTGTCGGTCGGCGCCCTTGAGCAGCTGACGAGCCGTTCTCAGCATAAGCGACCGGATCTTTCAGTAGCTCACCCGTCTCATCATCATCTACCGAGTCGTTGTTGATTAACGACTTTCCAGTAACTCTTGTCCGTTCGTTTAGATGATTGCCGATCGGCGATTGAGGTGAGAACAAGCTCTGGTAGTGAGCGCTGACTTCTGGATTCGGGAGTTCGTTGCTCGCATATGCACCATTGGTTGGCGGGGACACTCTCTGCGAATTTTGGAATGTTCCATTGAATCTGGACGATTGGCGAGGTGTTGGGCCGCCAGATGAGGCCGTAGACGAGGTCGAACTGGAAGGTCCTGTGCTGGAGGTGTTGTCGATGGTATATCGTCGGGAGCTGCTCGGATTGCCGTATAGTATCTCGACGATCATTTGCGCATCATTCGCCAGGGCTTTTCCATCTAGCATGTTCTTGGCCTCGAGTGCAGCTGCATAGGATTTGAAGCGCAAGACCGCTGAACGAAAGCCAGGGTCTTCGGACTTTTCGGGCGACGAGACCTCTGCTTCGACAAAATCCTTGGACCAAACCACCATGAGTCGCAAAGTATCCTCGGTCGTATTTAAGGGTAGTTTCCGGATGAGGACTGAACATGGACCAGAGGTAAAGGAGCCAGCTGCTTGCGCCGTATTGGCAGCACCTTCCGCAGCGAAGGCATTCATGGTAGTCATGGATAACGATTGATACGAAGACTGAGTACCATTGGAAGCACGATATGCCGGGCCAGCTTGGTTGAAAGCAGGAGCGTTCATGGCATGCTGTGGTGTAAAGGAAGCTCGGCGATCAGCCGTTGGGTATTGCTGGAATTGGGAGGTTGTGCTTGCACTCGCAGGAAGTTGAACCGCGTTCATGCCTCTTGGTCGTACAGAAGCTTTCGACGGAAGATCGCGACGAGAGCGTTCAATGATGGAGCGTCGATGCAGAATCAAAGGGAGGGTCCCTGGAAGTATGACGACCACGGTGTGCAGACGCAGAGGGAGCTGGCGCAGGGAGGTGATGGCTGAGCGTCGCGGTCTGGGGACGAGGAGCAGGCGATAAGAAGTCGCGCAATGGGCAGATAATGCTGGGCTGCAGGCTGGATGACTACCGATGGACCTTTGTCATTTGTGTGAGGTGAGTCGTCAGTATCTGTCAAGAGAGATCAGGTACAGAGTGCTCGCTGGATGGCCGTGCGACCCGCGTCGTTCAATCGCGGATTTCTCTGGGTCTGGAACTAGACACTCGGTCGCACCGTGTGGAGCTGGACGACGTGATGGGAGTGGATGAGTTGCGTAGTAGCACCTGGCAGACGGACGGCGGTTGCGGACACTGGACGCGAGGTGAGGATATATTCGAAGGAGCGTCGGGAGCGAGGGAGCAAAACGCGGGCGGCGGGAGAGGAGGTAGGTATGTAGGTAGGTGGTAGGTGTGCGGTGGGAGGTGTAAGGTGTGAGGTAGGTGTGAGGGTGAAATTGGGCTGCGAGAGTGGTTTTTCGAGATGGAACACCCAAGTAAAATAATGATGGGGGATGGTCGAGTCTGAGAAGCGAAGGCGGGCGAGGTGATTGGCTGGGCGGTGGGTGGTCTATCGCACGTACGCTCCTTAGCCTGCCGCTAGAGCGCGCTATCTGTGATCCCTGCCCCTGGCCCGTGCTGCTGCTAGCGTTGGTGCTGGTTCTGGTTCCGGTGGTGGTGGAGGTGATGGTGGTGGAGCTGCTGCTGCTGGTGGTGGTGGTAAGTAGAGGAGCTGGTGCTGGTGCTGGTGCTGGTGTGTGCTTGGCTTGGCTGGCCCTGCCCTGCCCTGCCTTGCTCTGCCCTGCCCGGCCCTGCGCGCTGCCCTGCCCTGCGACACCCTGCACCACCCTGCGCTGCCTTGCCTGGCCTGGCCTGGGGAAGCGGTCGGTGGATGGGTGGATGCTGGATGGTGGAAGCTAAGCTCCTCGACTGGTACTGACGGCTGCTGCAGTGGACCAGTGCTGATGCTGCAGCCGTATCAGGGAGCCCGGACCTGTGAATGGTGCGCGCCTACGTGGATCACGCCGCAAGGAGGGTGGTAGTGTAGCATCACCATAGCGACTGCCCTGCTGCTGCTGCCCTGTCCTGCCTGCCTGGCCCTGCTTGCAGAGTTGTGAAATGACGGCTGAGCGAGCGCGAGGGGCATGGCAGAGCATGGCATGAGCCTCCAACTCTGGCACTATCTATCCATGGCCAGAGGGGGCAGAGGGACGCCCAGAGGGTAACAGAGTTTGATGGGTACGAAGATGTGCTATCCTCCTCTCCGCGCCGTATTCCAGCTGATCCTACCATTTATTCATTCATCCATCCATCCATCCATCCAATCCCCCTCCCTCCCTGCCTCTAGGCACCGAAACTCAAAAATCCATCCTTCTCCCCACCCACGACCACGCTGGTTATCGCCCTCGCTCGAGTACCGTCCAGATGCCGAGTAGGGTAAATGGATAGGCGGGCTGCATGAAGGAAGGAAGGAAGGAAGGAAAGAAAGAAAACAAACAAAAGAATGCGACAGCGGGGGAGCCAACCGCAAGAATCCGATTGCGACAATCCATACCCTCCATCCCATCCATACCCTAAAACAAAGGTCCAAGCCGCGAGAATTTCTGGTCGCAAGCAACCACCGAGCCTTGCGATCTCTGTGAAATTTGCCGCTTTGGGTACCCCCGGTTGGTTCCAGCCGTTCCAGGGCAGACGCGACTTGCAAGACTTCTTTCTCATCAGGCCACAGACCACAGACCCGCGTCCAGTCTGCTTTCAGAATGGGAAATATCCGCGCTGTCAGCTTGGCTTCTGATCGATTTTGGCAGTGTCGAGGAGGGAGCGAGGGAGGGGGCCGACGGTTTGAAGGTGGGGTTAAGGAACATGCTTGTTCGGAATTGACTCTTTCGTAGCGTGGAGGCGCTCCGTCAGATGTCTCAGCTTGGTTTGGCCCTTCGCTCCGTATACTTGGGGTTGGGGTTAGGGTTGGGGTCGCGGTTGCGGTCGCTCTCTCTCCCGGCCAATTAAGCAGCCGTTCCGACCGAAATTGCTGCTCTCTGGCTGCGACGGCATGGTTGCACGAGAGCACCACGCCAGAGGGAGGCAGGACTTGGGCTGGCAGACCTCCCGTCCGAATCAAGATGCGGAGTCGATCTGGGAACAATCGAATTCTACTGTCGGTCTGCATGGGCATGGGCCATGCAACCCCTTGAGAAAAGTGATAAAGTGATAAGCCGACTGGCAAATGGCTGCTCGCCGACCGGACCCGTTTGCGCCCACGGGGATTGGGGAGAGACAAGACGGGCGGGTGTGCGCGACGTGTGTCTCGTCCCCTTTCGCTATCTTTATCTCCATGTTACACCAGGAGCACTTTGGCTGCACGCACATGAATGCGAACCTTCGCTGATCTTCAGGAGGCTGATTGGTAACTGCGCTGGGGGTGGACTGATGATAGACAGGGCAAGGCTCATGGAAGCAAGGATGCCACTTGACACTTTTCTTCTCATTCTATTCCTAGACGGGTCATATCGCGCTGGGCAATTTCTGGTAAATGTAACAGGAGGTCGTGACGATGTCTCAGTGTGATCCAGCAGCCCTCTCGGCTCGCCGCCGCCGGTAGAGGACGATCGTCGGGAGAGCACGAGGCCCATCGTTCGTTGAAATGGAAGACGGATGGGTGTCTGTTGGAACTTCGGCGCTGGGCGGGAGCTCTTCGACTGCAAAGCACGGAAGGACACACGGGAGATCTCGACATGCTTGCCGAGCACGCCCATGGGAAAGTGACTGCTCAGACGACGAGGACCCTGAAGAGATGACGAGATGTCGAGGTGACAAGATGTCGAGATGACGGGATGGCAGTCACACTAGGGGGTAGTGGTGGGACGCGGAGGCCAGGACGAGATCTCCCTTGGTGTCACGACGTGTTTGTGTGAGTTTTGCGTGATACTGGAGATAGTGAACGGGACATGGGATATTCATCCTCACCCTCATCAAGCTGGTTCTGAACATCAACTTGATATTTGCCCATACAGTCCGTCCTTGGGAGCGACATGCTGTGCAGCTGGGATCAGGGATGCAGTTCCGGAAGCGCAGCTCTCATTCGCCGCCATCCGTGCGCCTTGGACCGGGGCGTGCTTGTTGGGTCCTGGCGGTGGTGGTGGAGGTGGTGGAGGTGCTGCTCCTGTCCTTACCGTAGGAGAGTCCAGTACTGCTGTTGTTGTCGCTGCCGCTACTGCTGCCGCTGCTCCTGCTCCTGCTGCTGGGCTGGAGGGGGGTGTGGAGCTTCTCCCACCAAGCCTTGGCAGAGCAGTTGCCTGCGCCAGCTTTCTCTCCCCCCCCCCGGCAAGGCAAGGGAAGGGAAGGGGGAATGAGGCATGGCACGCCACGGCATGGCATGGCACAGCATGGGGAACGACCGCCCGCCTGAACCTGATCGGGTGATGATGGAAATATCGGCAGTGCAACGAACGACCTGCAACAAACGAACCCGCCCGAGGAGAACCGACGGGGGAGTTTTTCCGACCCCGAGACTGGAGATTCGATACCATCTGGTGCACCGATGACAGACAATTCCAACTTATCGCAAAGGCACCGACCGCACACCACCAGCCCGTTGCCAGCATCCATCCCTCGCCCATCCACCGTGCGTGTGCCATGCCCATCTTCGGGACCCCGTCCGAGATGCCAATTGCAAATTGCACTGCTGGGGTGGGGCACGAGGGAGGGCAAGACGTCACTCGTTGTTTGCACTGGATCCAGGGATGTGTGCTGTGCTCTGTGCTTCGTCCTTCGTCCTCGCCAGTCACTGGTCAACCATCCACAATGCCCCGATGGCCTGCACCACCGTACGAGGAGAATGGCAGAGGCAGACCGAGAGGGGAGATCGCGAGCTAGGTGCAGCGAACTGCGGACTGCATCTGCATCGTGCATTTGCGCCCGCTGCCCTCGCATCATTCATTCGATGCCCTTTATCAGCGTGGCATGGTGGAAAAGCATGATAGGAGATGGTGTTCGCATCCCAGCTGTCGTGCCCATTGTCCTTGGTCGATTGCGCACAGCGGAGGCGACTCCTCCATTCCGCTCCAGGCTGGTGGTACATCCATGGTCGTCCCAGAAGAAATTCACCAGCGAACGGGAAGCATCGGTCGAAGGTCGTCAGATGATGGTCGGCTCATCGTCTGCGACTGCGGCGATGTCCCGCGAGATCGAATCCCCAGAACCAACCCATTCACAC
Organism: Articulospora tetracladia; assembly: GCA_003415645.1. Taxonomy (NCBI): domain Eukaryota; kingdom Fungi; phylum Ascomycota; class Leotiomycetes; order Helotiales; family Discinellaceae; genus Articulospora; species Articulospora tetracladia. Next base: position 1,084,402 of record PYIV01000013.1, read on the forward strand.
CAAAAAAAAAGCAACCCCGTGGGAAAAGAACCGCTTTCTCATCATCGTCATGCCCCAAGAACCAGGTCAGAGGAACACAATCCGGAGCGGCTGGAAGCATCCCTCTTCGTCCGCCCTCCATCTGTGGCTTGTTTTTTTTCCCTCTTTCCCTCGTTCACGGCTGTACCCTATAGCGCACCATCGGCAGTGATAACAGAACCTGCACTAGCGGTTACCTGTTGGAGCCGGATGCTGGCTTGAGGCTTTTCACACTGCGTCCCGTTGATTTTCTGATTACGATACGATAACATTGTCCAACCGATAGGAGCCGTGCACGCAGCTTGGACTAATGGACTCACTTCCCCCCGGGCTGGCAGCTGTGCAGCCGCGTCACTGACAGACTGCATTGTTGAGAGAGGGGGGGAGGGGACACTTTTTCACATGTGTATATGAAACCCGTTAGTGCTTACTGTTTGCAGGAGGTAGCAGCAAAGCATTTATTGAATTTTGCGGCTCTTGATTCGGGATAGTTGATGATCATGTGATACCCATGCACCTCTTGTTTTTTTTTTGGCTTGTGCACTCAGTCCATCTGTCGTTTCGGTGACCCCCATATCCTTCGTGAACGAGTCGACGGAATGACCCCCCAATCTTTTGATCTCAACGGCACTGCACATGCTGGATCCCCATCCCATCACATCCCATGCCCTCCCCTCCCGTTACCTACCGGGCATTTAATCATCTCACAGGCACAATGCATGTAACCGCATCCCCTTTTCTCCTGATCTGGGCTGGGCTGGGCTGAGCCAGCTACCTCCCTCCCCAGCCCAACCCAACCGGCAACCCGAGTATATCCGGCAGATCAGGCACTTGACCTCCAATACGTACGGGTAGAGGAATTTACGACTCTGCAACCACCAGCGAGCGAGTGAGCGTCTTGTTTCCTCGGTCGGTCGGTCGGTCGGTCGGTCGGTCGGTCGGTCAATCGGTGAGTTGAGTGCTCTTCTTTTCTCTTCTCTTCTCAACGCCTCGGCTTCGTCGGATGCGACGGCGATTGGAAGGGAAGGGAAGGGAAGGGCGGATTTTGGGTTTTTGGTAAATTGGGTGTGCCTTCATTTGAGCGTGATACCGAGTCTTGCCTGCGTGCGTGCTGCAGGAGGAGGGAGGTAGGGGAGGGGAGGAGAGGAGAGGATGGGTGTGCTGAGCGTGTGCAGTGGGACAGTGCACTGCACTGCTCTGCTCGGGGGTCATTTCAGAGGCAGGCCGAAGGATTCGCGCATTTACTGCGCATGTATAGCGCATTTATTGCGCATTTCATAGTACTAGAGGAGACTGGAAGGGTGGAATCCTAACCATTGGACCACAGAAGCTGAGCTCTGATTGTTGAATCGAGCTTGGTGTGCTTGATTTGTGGTTGAGGGGATGTATTTGCTGTGTTTTGGGGTAGAGAGTTAGTGTTCGTTGTTGGTGGTGGTCGGTACGTGATATCAGAAAACCGCTGTGAAGAAAGCGAATGGACAGAACACCGCACCACAACACAAATCTAAGCATAAAAATATTTATTTCTTCATCCTACACGATGACTAACTGTCAGAAAGACATTTTATGATGTCCCAGGACCCCAGTCCAACCTGTATCCACATTAAATCTCGCCAAAACGTGACTGAGCCACTTAACTTTATGCTCTATATAATACACAATACGACCACCTAATTCATCAAATCAAGCATACCAAGCTCGATTCAACAATCAGAGCTCAGCTTCTGTGGTCCAATGGTTAGGATTCCACCCTTCCAGTCTTCCTGTTGAGCAGGAAACGAGCAAGGTGGAGGTTCGTGTTCGATTCACGGCAGTTGCACTATCTTTTTGCCTCTTTGCTGAGTAGACGTTGTCGTGGCTCAACTGTCGACGCAGGAGAGTTGTCTGTTCTTTTTTGCGCACTTTTGACATTTGTTATGATGTGGTGTTGGGGCGGTACGCTAAGCGAGTGTGGCCCCTGAGCGGGGATGAGATTGGTGGGATGTTGGGATGGTGGGTCGGAAGCGAGGACTTGTCTGAGTGGAGTGGGGTGAGCTTTGGTGGGGCAGGTGCTGATGACGATGCGGGCAATGTATTTGGTGCGTGTCTTGTGCTCGCCTTTGTGTGAGATAGGGGTTGTGGAGGTTAGACCAGGGAGGTGAAGGAGTGCTCTGGATGCGGGAGGTATGTAGCATCTAAATATAGCTTTGAGGTGATCTTTTAAGTGAGACATTTACCCTCCCAAGTCCAAATTATGGGTGTGAGTTCTCAATATGTGCGTAGCGCTTCTACTGATCTCAGTATGGACTTCTAGTTCACAATCCCTCCGTATATTTCCTAATACATATTCTTTGTGGTTCTCCAGGTGACCCAACTTGTCAACAGTGGAAGAATTGAAGATGTCGATGTGCACCCTGATTTGCGAGATTTCGGTGAAATTGTTGTTTAATCTTGAAGATTTATATTTTCCTCTACCCAAAACGTCCGAATCACCAATTCAAAGCGGCACGGCGAAGAAGTGTATAAAGTGGATGTGCCAACTTCGAAGAAGACGGGATCGAAAACTTAGGGCATGGAGATCGAGTATGGATGAAGCTCACGAGTTCTACCCTGCTCTCCAACTGATATTGCAATTGGATCATCGAGTATATATTCATTCAGCCGATTGACCGTTGATGCTGCTATCGAACTGATATCAGACTGAGGGACAAAAAGACTTGACATCACAGCATATCCTCGAAGCCTTTCAATAGACCAACAAGTATACCTTGGAGGAATTGTTCGTTGAAAAACCTACAAGAAGATAATACGCCACGAATCCTTATTCTCGTCTCAGTCTCCTGTAACAGTTCTAACTACTCTACAAAGCAATGACGAGAGCCATACCAAGAACACGCCGAAAACAAACTCACTAGCTAACAGTCCTCCAACTGATTGCACCCACCAAGGACGGATGGTTCAGTAAGATGTTTTCTGGGATAGCATTGTATCACATCTACTCTTCATAGTACGGAGCCTCACGCAAATACCATTGTGCATGATTGCACGCACATTTTGAGTTTGTATTAGTGAACAAAAGAGGGACAGTGGAGTTGAAGGGAAACACAATAATAAGATGCCTTGGAGCAGGGGAAGATATCTGTCTTCCCATGAAAAATTATACTGTTTCTCGAGGTGTATCATTGCGCTGTACATGTTCATCTGATGGATTTATCATTGGACTAGGTGCGTGTAACTAGAAAACCATCGAAGGGGTGACGCGAGGTTATCAAAGCGGTCTAAATCTCCCCCCTCCCCAAGCTAACAGGTCACTTCAATGCGTCTTTAAATATAGCACATTCGGTATATGAAAGTAAGAAATTCGATTCCACAGACGTAGCTAGAAAATCCCACGATGCACACTTGGTTGACATCCCACCAACCACGGCCCAGAACATCACATCACATCACATCACATCACATCACATCCAGCACGAGGAATCCACCTGCAAGTATGCAAGTAGAAATGCACTACGATATGCACTAAAATAGGAGAAACCCTTGACTTTGACATGCAGAGACGGGTCAATGTTGTCATTTTTAAGATTTCTTTTTCTCGTGGAATGGGTGGGGGTTTGGGTCTTGCCGTGCTGGACCCATGCGACGTTGCTGGCAAGCTATTTACAGCAGCTTAGCACTTTCAGCTATTTCTCCCCCACGTAGTAATCATCTTGCATTATCTATGTGCGCCGTGGGCATGGCGCTGGTGTCACACTCGCAGCCGGGGAGGAAACAGTGAAATGAGAGCTGGCAGGCACAGCATGGTTTGTTTGCTGATGTCTCCGAAATAGAGTTTGTAAGCCTAGCTTCATGGCGTCTTCTGTGGATGGTGTCAGGTCAGTCTATTGTGAAGTGAGGTATAGGTGTAAAACGTGGCCAAGTATAGAAAAAGGAGGTGGGAGGGCTGTAGCAGCCACAATACATGAGTCAACTCCACACATACACCGGCCAGTTCGCAGGAACAATACCCTCCCTTACAAAACATTACCTATAAAGCCAATGGTCCTATAAGAGAAAAGTAAACTTTGTTTCCTATCAGATTTAGAACGAGCGATCCAAGAAACGAAGCTGATTTCAAACCCCTGATTGTGTTCGGATACTGCAACCAGCGAGGTTCCGCTTGGTTCTGCGAGTCTAGACGCAATAGTTAATGAGTCATGTATCCGTTGAGATGATAGCGTAATCCGCAATGTTGTAGAAATGGCTTTGGTTTCTCCCTTCAATATCCAGTGTGTAAAATGAGAGTGCTCATCATCGGAAACCAATCACCCTCGGCTGTTTGAACTTGGAAATCCGGCATAACCTCCCACTCCTCGGCTTTGCGCATAGACGCCGTGCATCTGCTGTGCCATCTAATGTTGTGTCACCCTCTGCGCAGTCCGAGAAATTGGCGCCCCAAAACTATTGATATCTCCTCACACCATTGGTTCGAGATTTGGCTTTGCCCACCGCCAGCCTGAGACTATTCGTAGCCAAAGACTGGTCAGGTTGTAGTGTATGATTTCGAGTTTTCGAGGTAAGCTTCTTGATGAATGGACACTTTGGTCGGTCTGGCTTGTACGTTGGTCACCAGACATCTGAATGAAAGTAGTGTAACAACAATTTGTTTGTACGCATCTGTATGGTCGGAGGATGTGATCTCGAGTCGCCAACGTACGCATGGCAGAAAACGAGATCCCGAATACCCCCAATACCTCGAGGCGTTTGCCTCCAAGTTTCTCTACAGTAGAAAACTCCTACTGTGCCCCTGGTCTGTAAGTCAAAGTGTGCGAAAAGTGTCATCACTCACCTCTCATATGCGGCTAATCAAAAAGGAAATCCAGCACAGCCAAATGGTACCCACTGCATTAGTTGCTGAACAAGCTTGGTAGACAGTACCATTTGTGCGTGGCATATTGTCTCAGTGTGTAGGGTGCTGAAGGTTACTGACCCTTCGATACTACATGACCCTAGGTGAACAATGGAGCAATGAGGTGTATTCACATTCGATGCCTGAAGGTCATCACCATTCGTGAGACTCTCATTTCCAGAAGCACTCTTTGTTACAGCGGCGTGTGGAAAGACGGTCATGCGGCAGTTCAGAGATTATGTTACACTAGTTGTGGAAACGCCTCAGAGAGGAGGAGGAGCGCCGAGAGTGAATTCTCAAATGTACAACGCATCGTTTCTCTGAAGTGCAATTGTTGAGACCAGTACCCAGTGGTGTCGTACAACGGAAATTGAAGTCCGCACGAGAAAGGAGGTAACAAGAGATATATGCCGAGTTCGTCGAGCCAACACACCACATGATTCCAGCAGAATTGGAACAATAACAAGAAAGTATGCGCTGCTCTGTTATCGATTGGTCTACTATTTTCTCTAGCAATGCACAATTCAAGTGCGAATAGATCGCAAGTAACACAACAATGCCCAACCGTGATTCGCTCAAATCGCGTGACATAAAAACATATTGCGAATACCACGGCGGAATAAACTCCATGGATATCACTCACCATAACAATGTATTTCTAAGCAAAAATATACAATCAAGAATGCGCATGGGTACACGCGATAAAGAAATATCCACTGGTGATTTCAGGAAGCTTTCCGCACTTGCTTAGCATACCCGACACTAACTTTAATCGTACTCCGCGCTGACATATCATCCTCATTCTCAAGCGAGCGTGTGCCTCATGCATCACAGAACCTCACTGTCTGTTTGCGGTTAGCGCAGTGTTTGAGGAACACAACTATGAGATAGATGTCTGGTGGAGATGTTATTGATAATCATTTCTGGTATACTCTTGCGTAGAGATGCAAGGGATACTGCCTGATTGTAAAAGTTTGAATTACCAATCTGAGGAGGATATCGGAGATTGAGTGAATTGTAGGTGACAAGACGTCGGAAATGACGAAGCATAGGCACTTCGTCACGACACTGGCGTTCTGGTTTGAAGAGTATAAAGGTAAAGAATAGACAGCTGAGTTTGGGCATCTTCAAAGCAGCAGCATCATACACAACTTCGACACACAAATTCAAACAATCCAACAGAACTTCAAAATGGCTTTCCCATCTCCAGTCGTCAACTACCACCAGGACACTTATCCTGCCATCTCCCCTCTGTCTCCTCGTCTGTCTACCAAAGGCAAAAACATTGTTGTCACAGGAGGCGGCTCAGGCATTGGCTTTGCCATCGCCACCTCATTCGCCAAATCTGGAGCCAGTACCATTTCCATCTTTGGTCGCAGAGAGAACGTCCTCCTCGATGCCAAAGCAAAACTCAACAAAGACTATCCAGATACCAAAGTACTCACCTTTATTGCCGACATTGTCGATAAGAATGCACTCGTCAAGGCTTTCGAGTCCATCAAAGCCGATGTCGGACTTGTCGATGTGCTTGTTGCCAATGCTGGCGTTTTGTCGACCTTGAGTCCCCTTGCCAAGGCAGATTTCAATGACTGGTACAACGGTTTCGAGGTCAATGTCAAAGGCAATTTCAATCTTGTGACGGCATTCGTGCCTGTTGCTGCTAAGGATGCTTCAATTGTCAATCTCACCTCCGGTGCCGTGCATTTTCCATATATTGAAGGATTCTCCTCGTATCATACTTCGAAGCTGGCCAGCACAAAATTATTCGACTATGTGCACTTCGAGTATCCCGACTTTTTTGTATTAAATATCCATCCTGGCACTGTGAAGACGGCTATGGCTGCTCAGAACCCTGATTTACCTTTTCCGTTTGATGATAGTGAGTTGCTTCATTTGATGATACTTGAAGAATACTAACCAAGTCATAGTCAACCTCTCTGCCGATTTCATCAATTGGGCTGTCAGTCCTGAGGCCAAGTTCTTGAATGGCAAGCTTGTATGGGCACATTGGGATGTCGAGGAACTGATTTCCATGAAGAAGGATATCGAGGGCACCTCCAAGTTCACCTTGGGCCTCCTTGGGTGGCCATGAAGGTGACGAGAAAAGATGAAGCTGGGTGGCAATGTGGTCGTGTAGCTTTGCAAATGATTTCGATTCGCCTTTCTTGAGATAGTCCAATGATCGAGCCCTTCCTCGGGCTTCCACTCATGCTTGACTTTGCACGGGCTCTTCTCAGTGGTGAACTCCAGCATATGACTTCACATGCACTCAATCGCTTGGTTTCTTCTGCAAACATATCTCGTATGACAGAGTAAAGCTGACCATGCTGAAATGAAGAGGAGAAGGAATGTTTCTCGACCCACTTGCTCACTTGAGCGCTCCGCCTCTCCGCACCTTCCTATCTTGACGCGACCTTGACGAACCTGCATATCGAAACGCGAGCATCGAGGACATGCTCCGAACAGAGTGACAGTATTGAAGTTGGAATCCAACCCGACACTGTCCAACATTGGGCAGCGTTGACGACCACGACTCGAGTCTGTTGTCTAGACTAGGCTTCGCCCGGGATCTTGCTTGCCGTCGTCGTATCGACTCGCCGCCCTCGCGCAGCAATGTTTGCACGATGCTGACAGAAGATATATCAGCACTCAGGAACCGCGAACATATTACGGACGTAGTTCCTCCCATCTCACGCTCGCCACACCAATCGGCGCACATCCACCACAGCCCATGGCATCGATTCGCATTGGAAAAAGGAGGGCAAGCTCTTTCTGGCCGCTGGTACCTTAGCCTGACGCCAGAGGCTTGGAACCGAAGGGTCTCAGTCCCCCTTGGCGGCCCTTGCACGGTTCAGTGCTGACGAGTCAGAAAGCGCATCGCGAAATTTGGCTGTGACATTGGTCGACCTCACGGCAGGCCAGCAGAAACGGTGCGCTGCTGCGCGACGAAGCGGCCAATAGCTTCCAGCTGCTGCACTCAAGCGCAGCATCGTGGATATTGGGATGTTGGGGCATTGGGAGATTGGCAGATGGGCTGTTGTCCAGCAACACGACAAGACCGCGGTGGGAGGGTGCCGCTGCTGAGCGTGGGCGTGGCGCCAGTGAAGGCGACAGGACGACCGCCTGCCATGCACAGCGCCGACCAGGGCACAGGTACCGTTTTTTCTATCGTTTGATCGGATGGATCAGCTCAGGAGGCCGGCCTTGCGACACGATCGTCCCGGTATCATGTATATAGAATGCATAGCGCAAGGGGCAACCAAATGTCCTCTTTGGACATCTTCCCTGTGTCCATCTCCGCGTCCAGCTCCGCGTTGGTTGCCGCGCAAGTCCTTTTCCAACTGATCACATATACCTTTTTCTTTTCCCGTATCATCTCGTCTCATCTCAATTGCGACCTGCCAGCAGCCAGCAGCCAGCAGCCAGCCAGCCCAGCGAGGAGATGGCCCTCCACCAAAGTCCGGTAACCTAGCTTTCTACGCCCCTACGGTACAGAACCACCAGACTTTTCCGGAAAAGCCAGGCCCACTCCTCCCAACGACTGCCGCGCTGCGGATCCTGGCAGACTAGACCGTGCATTACGGAGGGAACTGGGAGGTGCAAAATTTTGGAATTCCTACATATTCCAATAATCCTTCTCCCCTGACCAGAAAAAAACTGCATGCCCATCCCTTCATCGCCATCGCAAGAACCGCGGCTGTCCGAAGGGGTTGTCGACTGTCAGCAGGGACGACGGTTCGAGGGCCGAGCCAGAACGTGACAGAAGAAAGGAGAGCCCGAGCAAGAGTGAACGCGCGTGAGAGAGAAGGTTCGCAGTTGAGTGTTGCAACAGAACCTACTGCAGTCCAACTGTCTAGACTGTGGTCAGAACACGAACGACATCTCTCGTCAAACCACCAGGAAGCAACTATGTCAGCTAGGACGTCACAGAGGTTCGTTTGCATATCACAATGCATGAATTACCCACATATTCCCAGGGCGCGCAGAAAGCTAATGAAGGGCAATTGGGTGTAGGAGAGACTATCATATTGTCGTTTTGGGTGCTGGTACGTGACCACTCTTCATCTGGACCAACGGACGCCGCGATGAGGATCGCAGGCCGGGTTTTCAGCAGGTGGTGATGAGATCTGCTTGAGTGGCTGGCTGACGATCTTTGCGATCTTTCTAGGTGGAGTGGGCAAATCATGCCTCACAGGTAAGGCGACCACCATTTTCTGGTTTGTTCATTGTGGCATTCATGCTAACGATTGCATCTGTACAGCTCAGTTTGTCCAGAATGTCTGGATTGAGAGCTATGATCCCACGATCGAGGATTCATACAGGAAACAGATTGAAGTTGATGTGAGTTTTGCACGCCAAGAGATCTCATGTCTTGGTACTAATTCTAGAGCAGGGTCGACAATGCATGCTTGAGATGTAAGAGAGAAGACCCAATTGAAATAACAGAACAGAAGCTTACCAGATCACTTAGATTGGACACAGCAGGCACCGAGCAGTTTAGTAAGTCTACCTTTACTTCATTCCATCTCATATTTCATCGATAGTCACGTGATAGTCACTAACACACTCCAGCTGCTATGAGGTACATCCATCCCCTTCGGCTTGAGAGAGGTTCAATGTCATTCAAAAAATATGAAACTAATCATGTCACAGAGAGCTATACATGAAGACAGGTCAAGGATTCCTCCTCGTTTTCTCTATCACTAGCCACAGCTCGCTACACGAGCTCTCGGAACTCCGTGAGCAGATCATCCGTATCAAGGACGACGAAAATGTCCCAATCGTGATAGTCGGGAACAAGTCCGATTTGGAAGAGGATCGGGTTGTGACAAGGCAAAAGGCCTTTTCAGTCAGTCAGAGCTGGGGGAATGCGCCATATTATGAAACGAGTGCCAGGAGGAGAGGTGAGCAGATATTTCTTTTCTTGCAGTTATTTTCTGGTAGCTTAGGTTTGGTGGGGTGTATGATGAGCGGGTATATGCAAGCACTGTTGAAGTCGTGGGGGGTGTCAGGAAGTAGTGAGGGGGATCAAGAGAGACTCTGAGTGGAAGTAAGGCTAATGCTAGGGGATACAGCAAATGTGGACGAGGTATTCATTGACCTCTGTCGCCAAATTATCCGCAAGGACAATACTGCATCCACGAGTTTCGATGACGAATACGGTTTCAACAAACCGAAACCATCACGTGGTCATCGGCCGACTCGCAAAGGGGGAAAACCCGGCAGGACAAGACCTCACTGCGTAATCCTGTGATCTAAAATGGATCCAAATCCGGACCCAGGTATCTACAGACTTGCTCTTCTTTTTGAGTATATTATTATGCCGTGTTGGATTTACCAAGGAAGAGAGGAGAAGGCCCGTGGCATGTGTAAAGCCAAGTCTCCCTTGTGGAGATGGGATCGTTCGACTAGAGGTTGAGCTGAAGAACAGGGGTGGAGTGTGTACGAGATAACGGAAGGCCTTCTGCATATGGAAATTGTTGAAATCAGGTAAATTATGAGAGTTGGAGTAGCGGAGTGGAGCGTATGTCTGCAATTTGCTAGCGATTGATGATAAGACGAAGGTATGGACGGATAGACGGATGAAAGCAGCTTGAACCATTATCTTCTGAGAGTGCACATACATAGGGTATGAACAGAGACGGAAAACATAGGGTAGGAGAGTATTTATAGACGGGTAGCTGGTAGCTGAACTGGCTTGGACTGGACTGGATTGGGTAGGAAGGGAAAACGGCTCTGAAAATGGAAAATCCTATCCCTCTACACTTCTACCAGCACAATTTGAACGCTATGTCGCGTTTTGTTTATCTCTTTGTGTGGCATGTTGTACGTATAACGATGCGTTCATTTGAGCCTCCAAAGAAAGACCCACTCGACCTGCTCCGAAAGTCCCACCTCACAGGTAAGCTTACAATCACTACATTGGCGAAATGCTCTAGAGTGGGTAAGCGTGAGATTGGCAAATGATATTTTTCTACCAATCGTTGTCTACTGTACAATGTGCACATCATCTTATCTCATCTATCATGGTTCTCATAGCCGCCGGCCTGCCTCGCCACCTCTCTACATTCTAAACACACCGAATTTAGTATCTGCAATCTCGTTCTTGCCGCCCAGTGCGGCCATCAAACTCAGTCCAAGCACACGTCTTGTGTGGCTCGGAGGTATCACGCCGTCGTCCTGAATTTATCGTTAGCAGAACTTTCCATGCCGCTGGTCGATCCAACAGGATGCATTACGGTCCAAATTTAGGGCAGAGAAATAGAGGAGAAGAGCCACTTACCCACAACCTTGCTGACGAAAATACAGCCTCACTCTCCCTTTCGATCCGTGCCTTCAACTCCGGATCCACTGCCTTCCCCACCGTCTCCATAACCGCCGTTAGCTGCTCCGACCCCATAACACCGATCTTGGCATTTGGCCACATCCACAGGAACCGTGGGCTATAGGCCCGTCCACACATACCATAATTACCTGCTCCATTGCTCGCACCCACAACAACGGTGAATTTTGGCACGTCTGCACATGCGACGGCCGTGACGAGCTTGGCTCCGTTTTTCGCAATGCCTTCACGCTCCGCATCCGTGCCTACCATGAAGCCGCTAATGTTTTGGAGGAAAATGAGGGGGATCTTGCGCTGGCAGCAGAGCTCAATGAAGTGCGCTCCTTTGAGGGAGGAAGTGCTAAATAGGATGCCGTTATTGGCGATAATGCCTACTTTGTGGCCATAGATGTGAGCGAAGCCCGTGACAAGCGTGCTGCCGTAATCACGCTTGTATTCAGAGAAGACACTACCGTCTACTATACGTGCGATGATCTCGTGGATGGGGAGTGGTTTCCGTAAGTTTGTAGTTGCGATCCCCACTAGTTCTTCTGGGTCATGGAGGGGCTCTGAGTAGGTTGTTGGTGAGGGGAATGCTTTAGTGGGCCAGTTGAGATTGCTGACTGAGCGGCGAGCGAGGACGATTGCGTGGGCATCGTCAACAGCTAGGTAGTCTGCTACCCCAGAGACGGACGTATGCATCTTACCACCTCCTAGGTCTTCTGCGCTGACCTCTTCGCCGGTTGCGGCTTTGACAAGAGGTGGGCCGGCGAGGAAGATGTGACCTTGACCATCAACGATGATACTTTCGTCGGACATGGCGGGCACATATGCTCCTCCTGCAGTACACGGCCCCATTACTACAGCTATCTGAGGTATTCCCATCGAGCTCATCCGTGCCTGGTTAAAGAAAATTCTGCCAAAGTGTTCTCGGTCTGGGAAGACATCGGCTTGATGTGGAAGATTGGCACCGCCAGAATCTACCAAGTATACACAACTACGGATAATTAGAAATAGTTCTCAACTTAGATTCCTTACTTACGGCAGATTGTTCTCCTGTGCGATAGCCTGGGCTCTGAGATGCTTTTTTACTGTAATTGGGAAATATGTGCCTCCTTTAACAGTACTGTCGTTGGCAACAATCATGCAGGTAACGCCCTCAATAACCCCAACACCGGTGATGATTCCACCTGCGGGTACTTCGGCTTCGGGATAGAGCTCGTGGCCAGCGAGCGCAGAAAGCTCCAAGAAAGAGGTTCCAGGATCAATCAAAGCTGTCACACGGTCTCGTGGAAGCATCTTCTTTCTCGCAATATGCTTCTCTCGAGCTTTTGGCGGTCCGCCCTGATGGATCTTCTTCGTCAATTCCTCCAATTTCGACATAACCTCTCCCATCTGCCGCGCATTTTCCTTGTATTCCTCTGAAGAAGGATCCACGATCGTAGGGAGTACTGAAATAGCATTTGCCTGGTTTGGTGGACAATGGGTAGCTACGGTGCGAATGCCCGGGCGAGGGGCATGAATTGGAGGTCGACAACATGTTGGCTTGATGCCACGGGAAAGCTTCAAGGCTCCTCGAGAAGCTCTCAGAGTAGACATTGCGTGTAGATTGGAAAATTGCAACTGCAGCGGCAGGAAGTGACAGCTTCAAGGCAGGTCGAGGACGTTCCTGACCCCGGATGTTGATGTTCCCAAAAGCTGGGGTTATTCGCGGCTTTACTGGAGTCACAAGCTAAGAAGCTCACCAGATTGCGGGGAGACAGGGATCAACAATGTCGGACAAGGATCTGACTGTACCTTGCTCGGCTTTGCGGCTTTGCGGAGCGTCACCACATCCAAAAGTCAAGAATGTAGCCAACCTTCCTCTTTACATAACTTTTACAATGGCGACAGTGAGGTGTATTCGTTCTTTGGCAACTCGCCCAGCACTAGCTGTGCGCAGCAAATCCACTTTCCTTCTCCCAATTGCCCAGCAACGAAATGCATCATCCAAACACCCTAAAGGCTTCGAACCACCATCGTACGAAGAGCTCAGTGAATTGCGCGAACGAGTGCAGGAATTCACACGCCGCGAGATCACCGAAGAAGTAGCAGCCAAGACCGACAAGAGCAATGCCTTTCCTAACGAAATGTGGGAGAAAATGGGGAGCGCGGGGTTCTTGGGCATAACTGCAGATGAAGACGTCGGTGGATTGGCCATGGGATATCAAGCACATTGCGTAGTGATGGAAGAGATATCTAGGGCATCTGGATCCATTGGATTAAGCTATGCTGCACATTCACAGTTGTGCGTCAATCAGCTCCAATTGAATGGCAATGCCGAGCAGAAGCAGAGATTCCTCCCTGGTCTCATTGCTGGAACCAAAATCGGCGCATTGGCAATGTCTGAAAGCGGAGCCGGCAGCGATGTTGTGAGCATGAGAACCACAGCCAAAGAAGTAGATGGCGGCTATGTTCTCGACGGAACCAAGATGTGGATCACCAACGGACCAGACGCCGATTTAATCGTCGTGTACGCCAAAACAGAACCAGATAAGGCCTCCAAAGGCATCACCGCTTTCTTGGTGGAGAAAAGCTTCTCTGGTTTCAGCTGTGCGCGTAAGCTCGATAAGATGGGAATGCGAGGTAGCAATACCGGCGAACTGGTCTTCGAATCTGTCTTTGTACCCAAAGAAAACGTCTTGGGAGAAATCAACCGTGGCGTCAAAGTTCTCATGGAGGGTCTTGATCTTGAGCGGTTGGTCTTAAGTGCTGGACCTCTCGGAATCATGCAAGCCGCGATGGATGTTACGCTACCTTTCACGCACCAGAGAAAGCAATTCGGCACCCCAATTGCCCATAACCAGCTAGTGCAAGGCAAGCTGGCGGATATGTATACCAAGCTACAAGCTTCGAGGTCTTATACATATGATACTGCGAGGAAGGTGGATGAACAGGGGATAATCAGGACCCAGGATTGTGCAGGCGCGATTATGTATGCAGCGGAGAGGGCCACGGAGTGTACACTGGATTGTATACAGTTGCTTGGTGGCATGGGATATGTAGAGGAGATGCCTGCATCGAGATTATTGAGGGAGTAAGTGAGCCCATTTCTCATTTATGGGAACAGGCTTGATCGAACGCCGCTAACGAGAACAGTGCCAAATTATACGAAATAGGCGCCGGGACGACCGAGATCAGAAAGATAGTTATTGGCAGGGTATGTACATTTCTCTCCTCTCACACACAATTTTTTTTCATTCACGAATACAAACTAACAATCCAAACAACACAGGCCTTCAATAAAGAATACGCTAGCTTTGCATCATGAGTTATGAGACGAGATTGTATTATGAAATACGCATTAAACAGGCTATGGAGATCGCTGGGAGCATAGAGGCGAGAAGTTGGCGACCTGACTTTGCTGTATCGAGCTAGATGAAGTAAATGAATCAAAAACACAAATATGTATGTTTACAAGCAGCAATATCATGATGAATTCATTGGCTGGTATGCAAGGAATTCAAAGTAAGCTTGATATTCGACACGGAGTTTATTTGCATTCCTGTTACCTGCATTGTATTCATCCAACCCATTCGGTTCATATAATCCACACATACACTCATATTATACTGACATCTCCCTCTCCCCTTTCTCTCCTCTCTCTCTGCATCAACCATACGCCCACCCTCTGCATACATTAATCTTAATCCTCTTAATCCTACCACATCATCGCTCCGTTCCATGCCTCATGCCAGACCATTACCCGTAAATCGCTTCCATCTATCCATATTTCCGCTCCTCTTTCCTTCCATCCATCCGTTCATCCGCCCATGCTTCCATACCTCCATAATTATAGAAGCACCCTACCAGCACCATCGCCAGCACCAGCACCAGTACATACTATACTACATATTCCATTATACCCCACCAGCATTGCAATACTCTTCACTACCTTACCTTACACAGCACTACACCCCGCACTTCCCTAACTTCCACCATTTACTTCTTTCACAGTACCTCGACTCCCCCTCTCCCCTCCCTTCATTCTAATCCCCACTACCCAGTCCAGGCCAGGCCAGGTCAATCCAAACCATTTCCCAAGCAGCAACCAGCCCTACTCTGCTACAAGAAGTCCTGACGATCTCCTTATTAGACCCACTAGTAAGCCCTATCTATGGTAAGCCCTACCTGCTACTACTACCTACCTGCCACGTTCCCATTACATCCCATCCATTACAACCCCATTACAAGCCCCATTACAAGCCCTATCCCTCCCTATCCCTACCCTTGTAAACCCACCCACCTCGATCCACCCACCTCATACCGCCGACCTCACACAGTACAGCCCACCCCATACAGCCTACCCCACAGCCCACACCACATACCAAACACCTTACACACACCGCACATTACCCCCGCAAAACCCAAAGTCCATACCCAAGGTACCCCACGGTACACACTGCTGCACACCGCACAGTGTGAGACAAGACAACACCCAGATACCCAGACACCCAGACACCAACAGCTGAGACGCAAAATGTAAAAACGTAAAACGTAAAATCGTGAGTGGAGACCCCGTCAAAATCACCACCACCCACCCCATCGCACCCCATGGCTCCGGACGCACGCACGCATGCACACATTACCACACCATACCTCAAAGCACGCAGATCCACCTAAAAATAAAACTCAAGAAGAAAAAGAAAAGAAAAGAAAAGAGAAGAAAACAAAATTTCAAGAATCCGAATCAGAAATAAGAATGACAAATCAACAGCTTAGTAGTAGGTAGAAATGAACATAACAGAGGGCCCACACACACACAAACACACACACGGTGAATTCTGAAATATCAAGACACCACACCACACAACTCCGAATACCAATATCAAAAAAAATAAAAAAAATCACACATTACATTTCATGATACCTATGCTATCCACCAACCCACTTCTCCCATCCAGAACCACCCGTACCCGCCGCACCCTACAACACAATACCCTTCTTCAGGTACTGAAATAACGTATTTATATATAGCATATGTATATATGTAATAACTTACCGTATGTAACGCATGAAATGTGCTCACTGCCCACTTTCGTACAAGTATATTTACAGAATAAAACCCCTCACACTCTTCCACCACCAGATAAACTTCCCATTTCACTCACCACAAAGCTTTACGTGCATAAATAATGTAATGAATCTGATCGGTCTGCTGCCTCTTCACCGCAAAATATGATGCAGAATAAGCTTCAAACGCCAGAGCAATGCGGTGCCAAGTGAACCCCCTGACCTTAAAGAACTAGAAAAAATCCCCTCCCATTTCACCCATATAGAAGTTAAGAGGAATTCATGACCGGATACCAGCCAGTTAGCCTCCATTCCACCCATTCCATACCTGTAGTCCCTGCCATGGTATAATAAAAACTTTTTGTTTGCCCACCAAAAAACACCACCCATGTATACACCTCGACCGTTATACCCACACACTGAATTGAATCGAAATATATCGCTCACTTATGATGCCTCTTTTCGTTCGGGGACCTGCTCTCCTTCTCCCCAGTTCGAGCCCGGTCCTTCTCCAGGAGAAGGGTGAGTTGACTCTTACTCCTGCTGAGGGCGCTCGAGGCTGTGGGTTCTGTTGTCGCTTGTACTGGTTGAACTGGCCGTTTGGTAAACATCGCGGTCCGACGCAACTCGTCTTGGTCTCGACCCTTGCCTTTGTCGAGCTTCCCTAACGATGCGGATCTTGATCCTTGTTGCAAGCCATCAAAACTGGCATCTCCTAGATCGCCCAGATCCAGCTGTCCACTTGGTGCCGAAAGTGTTGGTGCTAGACTGACAGTGCTCTTGGATTTGAAGTCATTTGAAAGAAGACCCCGCGCGTTACTTGAGCTGTCTGTTGGATGCCTCACTTGTGCTGCTAATGCTTCTGCCTCGGCTTGTGCGATGAGCTGTGCTGCTCGTTGATTTTGCCTTTCCACACGCGCATTAGCTTGTTCAAGAAGAATCCTCTGCATTTCGAGCTCTTCTAAATCCTCTGCAGTGAGACTCTCGGGATCTGCCATTAGTTCCTCTTTATTCTCCACTCGGTGAAGCGTAGTCGACGGTCCCGGATCGCCAGCGTACGCTGTAGATGAACTTGCTTCATCGGACACTTTTTGATTACGAACTCCAGACGTCGCCGACTTGCGCGGGGAGACGTGCTTGTTACCGGCGTTTCGTGAAACCACTCGCTTCTTTGGCGATTGGGCCGTATTAAGAGACTGACTCGAGGGAGAGAAGTTTTCCTGAAATCGAGATTGTGGCCTAGTCCTGGATTGGGCGGCGAACGAGGGTGGAGTCTGCTCAACGGAGGAGTGAACTCCAGAGAATTGCCCTGATTCGGAATATCGAGCCGGGCTATCGTTTGATGATTGTGATGTTTGGGAGCTCTGCCGCTTGACGATCACGGGGCGTCGCTTCTTTGTCGAGGCGACAAACGTCCCCTTCTTCCTACTCGGGGTTTTCTTCTCTGGCTGGGATTCTTGGGCATCCTCGGGATCCTGAGGCGAAGGTGGTTCGACCACCACATGAGCATTGGGGCTCTCCAACGTGTCTGGGCTTGTCTCGTCTTCGCTATCATGTGGTGAAATAAATCGTGCAGTTGGTCTCGGTCCGCTATTAGAAGGCCCTCGTGTCTTTTTTAGAATGGGATGTGGCATAGGTGCTTGTTCCCGGGAGAGGGGGAGTTGTCAGTGCCCGACTTATTGTGCTCCAGTCGTCTCAGCGCGGTGGTACTCGAAGCTCCCGGTTTGATACGTTTGGGGGCTTTCTAAGATTCCAAATTCAGTACACGGTCAAGTGAGAGGAGGTGAAGTCCATACCGATGGGGGACCTTCGTCACGGTTAGGAGGTCCGCGCAAGGGCACAAAGGTCTCGCCATCCGAAATCTGGGCGAAGAGTCTTGCCACAATGGCACCTTTTAACTTCTTCCCTCGACTGCCCCATATGCGCCACCACAGATTCTCGAGCCTTTCCGCGGTGGGATCTCTCAGCCGCCGTTGGGTAGTTGTGTAGACTTTTTCAAGATCAGTTCAAATCCAACCCCCACAGAGAGCATGGCGGCGGTACCTTTCCAGAGTCTGGCTATTTCTGCATCTCCAACCGGTTGAGCGTCGAGTTGCCCAATACTACCCTCGATGACGGACGAGTTGACGACGATTCCTTTGGGAAGCATCATCGACATGGCTTGCGGTGATCCAGCGCTGGGGGAATTCGACGGCAGCTCTTTCAAGGTAGGCAAGCCCACCAGGAAAGGTGCTGCGTCAAATAGATACCTGGGTTAGGGCCGCTGCATCCAGAACGACGAGCGTGAGGTTCGACAAGAAAGGTGCGACCTGATGATGGATGATTTCTGGTGACCCCAAGCTCTGCTCTGACCCAAA
The DNA here is from genome assembly GCA_003415645.1 of Articulospora tetracladia. Classification (NCBI taxonomy): domain Eukaryota; kingdom Fungi; phylum Ascomycota; class Leotiomycetes; order Helotiales; family Discinellaceae; genus Articulospora; species Articulospora tetracladia. Next base: position 1,103,018 of record PYIV01000013.1, read on the forward strand.
GCGGCTTGCATCAATCCCTTGGCCGGACGTATATGGTTCAGAATATTCCTCGTTACTCCAAATCTCTGGGGGAGCTCGGATGCGAATTTGTATTGGGTATGTAGGGTCCGTTGGCGAGACCTGGCTGCTGCGCCAAATGCTACCTCGCAACCACTTAGACGTATGGGCCTGTGACGCGGAACTTTTGTTCGTCAGACGAGAGGGCCACGAATACGGGACCGCAAATCGTGACTCGTGCGGGCGCAAGACGGCTCTGGCTCCTGTTGCACGCTGCTCTGGTGGAACTCGGAGGGGGAGAGGTGTTTAAGTGCTTTGTCTGGTTGAATGTTGTGCGCCTGGAGTACTGGGGAGGAGTCAGTTATTGGCTGGTGCAAAGGGCCCTATGCGAATAAGAAGCCGGCGCAGGCATCGGAGGGAGAGGCAGACCCAAGGAGCGTTCACAGGTGGGCTAAATGCATCAGATATGATCTGGGCTTACCTCCTCGATTTGCTGGAGTAATGACAGACGGCCGACACCGAGACGGATACCGAGGCCAACAGCGGAAGGTGGTCTGGTTCAGTTCAGTTCAGTTCTGTTCTGTTCCGTCCAGGTCCGTTCGGTTCAGGTACCGCGAGAAAAGTGGCAAGAGGAGGGGCCGCGGGTGTCTGGGAGGCAGTCGAGGTACTGGTACATGTAGTCGGGGGAGAGAGGGCAGGTACATGTGCTGGATCCGTAGGGCGTGGAGGTTGGCGAGCGTGGGTGCAGGTGGAGGTGCAGGTGCAGGAGTAGATGCAGGCGGTCGGTAGGTAAGGCAAGGCAAGGCAAGGCCGGTCAGTAGGTAGGTAGGGAGGTAGATATGCAGGCAGGTAGGTGAGGTCGGCGCGGGTAGAAGTGGAGGTGGAGGCGGAGGTCGATAGATGGAGGTGAAGTAGGCTTGAGGTAAGGAAGGCAAGGGAGGTCAGGTAAGGCAGGGCAGGGCAAGGGAAGCGCAAGGCCAGGCCAGGCCAGACCAGGCATGGCATGGCATGAAATGGCATGCGGTCGGGCAGCGGAAGGCGGTAGGAAAAGGTCGGCACAATCGTGTGACGCACGCCAACCTCGAACCAGGAAACACGCGAACGGGCCTCGGGATGGAGATGCCTGTGCCTGGCTGGCTGGTAGTATCGGGGTCAGCGTCGGTGTCGCGGCCTGTTGATGTGCTGTGCTGTGGCAGTGAGGGACGGCCTCGTCTGGATGCACGGCGGTGATGGCGGTGGGAGGGGAGAGGGCGGGAGAAGAGTGGAGAAGAGTAAGTAGAGCCAGGGACACCAAGAGCCAGGGAGGGAGCTCAAGAGCCAAAAAGTAGAATGGCACAAGAGCGGAAGAGCCAAAGAGCCAGGAAGAGCTCGCAGCAGCAGCACAAGGATTAGCGGGAGAGAGCAGAAGCAGAGGACAAAAAGGCAGAGAGTCGAAAGGGCAAGCCAGAGCGAGGGGAGGGTTATCCAAAGCGCGCTCATGGCTTGAGAGCTGGCGGGCTGGCGGCGTGGGACTGGACGGCAACGGTGGGGTGAGGAAAGATGTGAATAAGAGGAAGTAGCCAGCCAGAGACAGGCACAAGGCGTGACAGGGCAAGGGCAAGGCGAGGCAGAACAGAGCAGAGCAGAGCAGAGCCAGGTGAAAAAGCACGTCAGATTATATCAACCAACAGAGAGATCTCCCGAGAATAAACAAACATACAATCCCAAGCGTGCCCAAACTCACCCCCATCACTCCCTTGCACGCAAAGCATCCAATTCGCACACCAATGCCGCCTGGCGGAAGAGGGCAGACACTTAGTCACTTAGTCACTTAGTCGCACTCGCACGTTTACATTGCTGGCTCCCTTTGCGCTCGCTGACCTTTTTGCTTCATCGGGGCTCAGCACGCTTTTGAAGAGGAACCGAAGTCCCCCTCAAACCTGGATCCTGGATCCTCGCACCCGTGTGCACTTCTACTCTGCTCCGCTCCGTAAAGGGATCCTCCTCTTCCGCGTGCCGGCTACGCTTCCGACCATCTCGGCCGGCGACGACGACCCCCTCGCCGCCGCGACCGCCGGCCAGGCCAGGCCAGACCAGGTCAACCCAACTTTTCGCTGGCAGAGTCGCACACGCGCAGACACATGCAGCGTTGCTGAGATCCAGCCTGCCCGTCCAGATGCTGGTGGCGTGCACCGTGGCTCGGTGAGGGTGTGCAGGCACCGCGGCCATTGGGGAGAACGACACCCAGCCCGCCCACCCAGGATGAGTGCTCCCAGCCATTCGGTCGTTTTCATCAGCCCCCATGGAGAACAGCACACGCAGAACAAACCAGCAGGAAAAAAACACATATCTTGCGCCCTCACCCTCCCTCGCGTGGCAGAGGCACCGTTCGTGGAATCAGCCCAAACGGGCTTGCATGATCGTGGCGACGTCTTGCGCTTGGGAATGCTGGCATCCGCAGTATCAAGATATCAAGATATGACAAGATATGACACGAGCACAGAGACGCCTTTTGTCCATCCCTCCCCTCCCTCTTCCTTCCTTCCTTCCCTCCTCCCCTTTCCCCCCATCCCATCCCGCCATCATATCAGAGCAGACGCTTGCTTGCCCCGAGCTCTTCTGATACCTCATGGCGTTGCTCAGCTCTCGTCTCTCACCGCTTCCAGGATCCCTTCCACCGCCAGGAGGTTAGGCCTCACCGCGACATGACATCAGTCCGAAGGAGTCCAGAGGCCAGAGGAGCCGGAGAAGCCAATTCGATGCCCATTCATCCCATCCCTTCCGTTCCCTTCCCTTTCCATGCTATCCCCGATCCGCATCCGCATCCCATGTCAAAAGCCATACCGCTCTGCGCCTGCGTCTACGCCGACCATGATTTGCGAACCAATGCAGCACGGGGCGAGGACGAAGAACCTTTGCCTTTGCCTCTGCCTCCCCTTTCCCATGCTCCCACGGTGCGGTGCAGAAGCAATGCAAGGCGATGGTAATGTCAGAGGAATTCGATCACAAGCCAGCATCTCCTCTCATCTCCTCGAGCCGGCCACGGCAAGAGAACGCGGTAATTCATCCATCGTGCCGGCCGTATGCGCACACTGGACCTTCGTCAGCTCTGCGGATGACCACAATTTCCTAAGCTAAGGAGTCTCTCGAAGATCAAGCTAGAGCCAACCCCAGGTGCAAGGGATCACGGTCAAGATATCGAAAGTCTAAAGTCCAAGAGCGCCGGGTCGGTTGGATGTCATCCACCCTCGGCGACACTCAGCCGACCAGAGCATATCAAACGAACCCAAACCCGACCCAAGCAAAGCAAATCCAAAAACCAAAAACCAAAAAGCCCATCCGTAACTGCAACCGCAACCCCACCAGCCAGCCAGCCAGCAGCCAGCCAGCCAGAAACTAATGCACCGGGACCTGTTCCGAGCCTGGAGCAGTTGCTGAGCCATCCTGCTGACCTCGTCGCGCCGCATGCTGGTCGTCTCACATCACGTCGTGTGACGCTGCGAAAAAGGTGCGGTGCCTTTTGGATATAGCCGGGCCCTTTCAGAAGGCATGTCACTCGCGGGTGGCCGAGCAGGCTGGTGGCACGGCGTGTGCGTGTGCGTGTTGCGTGAATGCGCTTCTCTCTTTCGGTCTCTCGCTTTCTCTATTCTGGAGGAGATGTGCCTTCCTGGTTGCGGCGGCGGTGGGTAATTGCTGCATCTCGGCGTGCATTGCAGCTCTTCCACATTGTAGCTTAAATTAACCCTAGCTACCGCTTTTCTTCCAGGTACTTTGCACTCGAACATCATCTTGCATTGCACCTGTACTCTTACAAGAGTGACTTGTGGATGAGGATATGATTGCGGATGCGATAGGGATGGGATAGAGATAGCGCTCTCCTCCACGGAGAAAGACTCTGCATGTCGGAATCACCACAAGGAGGTGTTCGTCCTGCCGTCCTCCTCAAGCTCTGTAGATAGGACAGGGTACGGAGTGCATCTCGCGCGGGCAGTACTGTACTGTACTGTACCTGCCTCGCCCGTCGCCACCAAGATACCACCCCATCTGCATTCCAGGCCATGCATCCACAGCGCACAACCACCACAACCACAAGCAAGGTATCTCTCCAACCTCCATGTCCCATCGGCAAGAGATCAAGTATCTACAATCTCCTCTCCTCTTCTCTCCATTGCAATTTCCATTACACACCATGAACGCTATCTATCTCTCACCGCGCACCTACTGCCTGCCTATCTCCTGTCGCATCCATGTGCGTGCACTACACAGAACCGCACCATACATACTGTATTGTACGCGAGGAACCTTTCCCACCTGCTGTCTTCAGCCGCATCGTATGGCCCCCATTTCTGTCGCCGTCGCTCCTCCATTGCATCATCTGACCCCCATCCTCATCCCCATCCAGATCCGAGAGAAAGCGACGGGAGGGCAATGTACTGTACTACTGGACTGTACCACCAACCAACCACCAACCAGCAACTCGAAAGCTTCTAGAACGTCTCCCTGTGGGTGTGTGTTTCCCTCCCTAACCCTAACCCTGACTCCCCTCCATAACCCTCCCCTCACCGTTCAGCCGTCTTCTTCCAGGCGAGAGAACCACGACCACTACCACTACCACTACCCCACGCTCCCTCCCTCGCTCCACTTTCCCATAATCATAATCAGATCCTCCTTCTCCCTCCCTTCCCCAACCCTAACCCCCACGCTGCTACTGCCACCACCGCTGGTCTCTCTGTAGGGACCCTCCGTCGTTTGACGCGACCCCTCCCTTGCGGCCCGGCACTCACACACTCACACGCTGGCTGACTAACTAACTGCTGGTGGTACAGTATTGCTCCCACGACCGAGTTTGGGCAGGCTGGATGAACCCACCAAACCTGGACAAACACGCCCGCTCCATGGATGGGGATGGGATCTGAGCCGTCACATTCCTATCCGCATGCACGCACACCCGATCGTCACTGATGCGGCCCGTTGACTGAATCTCGATGGGCATCGTGACGACGCTGTCTCTCTCCCTCTCGCTCTGTCTCTCTCCGGTGTAAGCACCCCAGGATCAGACGACGGTACGGCACCATTCGATCTGCACCCTGGGACGGCGGTACCGAGGCTGGCGAAAATGCCCGCGCTGGATCCCCCTTCCCTTTCCATGCCTTCCCCTCTGTCTCGCGTGTATCTCGACACCCGGGGGGCTGGGACGGAAGACGTTCAAGATTGCTTGTTCCAGGCTGTGGAGGAGGAGGTGTGTCCAGAATCACACCGATGATTCATAAATCACTCGATCTCATGCTGAGGGAGGGATGTATATTCCATGCCATTCTGGGTGCCTATCCTAAATATCACATACTATACAGGAGGAACATGCTGTGGTTCTCCCAAGGAGGAAGAAGCGCAGTCACAGCTTTCAAGCCTCAGATAGAACGGCGCTGGTTAGGTGGCTATATCTCTCTCTGTTTCTCAATATAGACTACAGTATAGGACGCCGGGCAGGGTCATTATAAACCAAACCATTAGACGATTGTGCCAAAGCACAGATACACAGATACACAGATACACAGATACACAGATAGACGGGCAGATAGACAGAAATATCAAACAAGATAGCGATAGCGATCTAAAGAATACCTTTCTCCTCGGAAGCAAGCAGAGGCGCAAGTAGTACTGTACTGCACGGGAAGACGAGGCAACCAGGGGGGCTCCTCAAGAAGGAAACATGGTCAAACACGTCCCTCGGGTCTTGCTTGATATCAAAAAGATATCATCAGGTAATCTACCAGGGAGGAGACTGGACTGGACTGAACTGGGGGGTAGAATGCCACGATACGGCACGATACTACACTGCACGATACTACACTACTACACCGTTCGATACGGTACGATACGGCAAGATACGACACAGCACGATGCGACAAGATATGGTATAGTATAGTATAGTAAGATGCGATCCGCCACGATAGGATTTGAGTACAGTAGACAGGCCCTGGGATCGATCGACCGGTTGGTTGGCTGGTTGGATGGTTGGTTGGCCAGTCGGTCAGTCGGTCGGTCGTTCGGTCTCTCGCCTAATCTCTCGGCCCCTTTTCCTCGGACCCTTTTTCACCGTTCCTTCCCATCTCATACCATACCTTCCCCTGACCAGAACCAGAACCAGAACCAAGCCAGAATCAAAACCAGAACCAGAGTACCATACTCCCCATTTGCACCACCTGAGCGACCTGGGCGAACTGGGCGAACTGGGCGTCCTCTCTTCCCGGAGACGAAGAAGCCGAGCGGGAGAGAAAACGGTGGATTGTTTGGAGATCTGTGTGATGATGATGATGATGATGCAGGTGATGGATGGTGTTTGACAAAACTACCTACCTTACGGAACAAGGACCAAGGAACAAGGAAAGAAAGAAAGCAAGGCCCAAGTTGGTCAATTAGCGGTCTGGCTGGTGGACGAGTCAGGTAGGTAGGGAACGAAGATCTATCTTTTGTTGTATTTTATTTTATTCTTGTCGTTTAGTCTGTCTGTCTGTCTGTCTCGGCTAGGAGTTGGCTCCGCTTGCAGCCTCATTTACCTATCGAGAGCCTCCCCTCCCCTCCTTCCCTCCTCAGCTATAATTCTATTTTTTTGCTCAATATTTTGTTTTGTTTTGTTTTATACAGCACCGTACCATGTCCTGTCTAGGAACACGGTCCTTTACCCCCTCCCCCCCCTTCCTTCCTTCCTCTTAGACCTATGGGGGAAATGTGAGGGCAGGCTGGGACATACATGATGCCCCGTTACCCAATCTCCCCACAATCGAATAATATGGGAAGGATAGGTAAGGATACGAATAAGCATCTCGTGGAGTGGGTGGTGCAGTCGAGAAGGAGGCTTAGGTGAGCTGAGACTTGGGCGTTAGCGCTGGTTCGATCCTTGAATTTGGGAATGAGGGATTGGGGCCAGGGTTCAGGGTTGAAATGATCGGGTTTGAGTGATCGGGACGTGGTTGTGGATGTGGGGAAGTGCATGTGTGTGGGAGTTGCGTGCGAGACACGCTAGGGTGTGGTGCGGCAGTTCGAAGATATCAGATATCAGAGAGAGCGGGGGTAGGTGCAGGTGGATGCATTTCGAGACGGAAGTGGAAATGGGAGGAGAAACTTACCGTGTAGCCGCCATCGACGCGCAGATCGGCGCCTGGAGGGTGGGGAGCTGTTAGTATAGTAGGGAGCTATTGGCGTTCTCATCTGGGAGCGGGGAGGAAGAACTTACCCGTCACATAGGCAGACGCATCCGAGGATAGGTACGTCACGGCGCCCATGAGGTCTTCGGGTTGTCCCATCTTGCCTTGTGGGATGAGAGATGTCCACTGTCGCTTGAGGTCTGGGTTCTCGTCCAGGATCTTCTTTGTTCTAAGCACATGTTAGTTTTCTCATCTTCCATCGTCTAACTTGTAACTGGGGAGAAGAGAAACAGCCAGTTGTCAACTGCTCGTCTTCGAACTGCCTTTGACCGAGGAAGGGAACTCACAAAGCGGTAAGCATGTAGCCAGGCGATATGCAGTTGACCCGAATGCCAGCATGAGCCCACTCGACCGCCAAACTGGAAGCCAAGTGCCTCACAGCCGCTTTGGCTGCGTTATATGGCGCCTGCGGCTGGGGCACGTTGACGATGGCTCCTGACATGCTGCCGATGAACACCATGGCTCCGGGTGCCTTGCGCTCCATCAGGTGCTTGGCCACGCCGATGGCGAAAAGGTATGTGCCGTCGACGTTAACGCTCCACAGCTTCCGCACACGATCAATGGGGTAGTTGATGGCTTCAAAGTTCTCGGCGAAGCCGGCGGATGTCACGAGGTTGTCGATCTTGCCGTGCTCCTTGATCACCTCTGCGATGACGGCTTCGACGGACTCTTGCGAAGAAACATCCGCGTAGTGTGCTGTTACTTTAGGAATCCTGTTGCTTAGTTAGCCTTGACTGGCTTGTGCGGACACCTGGGCTTACTTGTCTGCTCCGGGGTTCTCTTTGACAAATGCAGCTACTAACTCCTTCGCTTGCTTCTCAGCTTCTTCCTCTATTCACAGTCAGCATTACCACCAGCACTTAATATAGTCGCAAAGCATACTATTCAAATCCACAATCGCAACATCAGCACCACTGATCACCATCGCTTGGCTCATGACCAGTCCCAACCCTCTCGCTCCACCCGTTACAACGCCCACCCGACCCTCCAGCGAGAACGTTGCCAAGGTACGTCTAAAATGCATCCCGCCGCGTCCCTGCACGGGCTTACTGGACGGCAGCTCATGTTCTTCTGGGTACTCGACTTGGATTGTGGGATCGGTTTGGGCGTACGAGGCCTCGGAGCCATCGCCGCTGTTCTGCTCCTGCAGCTTAGATGACGTCTGCGATATTGAGCGAACACTGGCTATAGAGGAGGGTATGCTGCGAGAGGCAATTGGGATCTGGCTTTGGCTCTGCACGCTCCTGCTGCTTCTGAGCACAGTGCGAGCTGTCTGCCGCAGAATCTGAGAGCGAAACATGATGAGGGGTATGGCGGGCGAGCAGATGTGCTCAATTCGATGCTCAGCGCGGGGTAAGTTCACCTGTGGTTTTCTGCTGCCAATTGATCTCAACTGGAACTATGGCACAAGTAAAGACAGTTGAATGAGAAGATTGAAATATGTTTGAATGAACAGAAGTGAAAAGCTTTTCTGCAAGCTTCAACCTTCGACGTGCTGCTCTGTCACCAAGCCCACCGAATTCCCACTAGATGCGGCATGACGTTGATGGGCCGCAGATCAGTCTGCAACGATTTTTGGAAAGGGTCCTATGCTGCAAAGAGACGAGAGGGACTCCACAACTTTGTGGAAACCATTTGTTGAAGACGACATGAGGTGTTTGGAATGGGTACTATGGATACGGCGTGTCTCCATAGCAATATCGGAATCCTGTTTGAGTAGGGCCAGCATGAAAATGTTGCCCCCGGACCCTCCCTCTCGCTCCGCTACGTCGGGATCCAGAATTTAGGCTTTGGTCTTCCGAGTATATATTGGGATGCAGCAGGACGGAGCCACTTGGGCCTTGTCTCTCCTCAATTTCACGAGAGGTACCTTCACTTTGAGGGAGATGTGGACGTCAGGTCTGCTTTTTGAGGGGAAAACCGATAAGGAACTGTATCAAAGACTCCCCACATATTAACTCTATATTTAGAATCATTATTGGAATTGAGACTCGGCATTGAAATACGAAAGAGTTACTCATATGATTAAATCATTCAGAAGGAAGCAGAAATGATTGTGACGGCCAGAACTTCTTTCACAGTCATTTTGGATGTTGTTTAATAGAGTTCTTGTGATACAGCTGAGTCCCCAACTCTCAGATCTCCACAGCCCCACCCGAAAAAGGACTAGTGTGCCTCGCAATCATCTGCTCCTCCATCATCCTGCGACAACGCCACCCAAACAACGAAGCAGGACTTCTTCCTCCACGACAGCAACTTCATCTATCACGACAGTTCCTAATACTAAACACCAAGAAACCAACCCATACGATCACAACCATGCGTTTTTCGCAACTCTCGGCCGTCGCGGCGTGCGTCGCGGTCTCATCGGCCTTCCTTCTACCACCCGAGATCTCAGAAGCCGACATCGACATCATCAAGACGCTTCCCTTCGAGGATGCGGTCGGCATCGACAACCGTGTGATTGAGCTGCGCTGCCCCGGATGTCCCGTCATCTCGGATCTCGAGGGCAAGTTGCACTCGGCACAGGTGGTGGAGAGCGTCTTGCAGCTCAACTTCAGCCTGGCACACGACGAGGGACTCGACAGACTCATGCTGAACGGCATGCAGATCTACCCACTCGACCCGCGCTCCTCAACCTTTATGGAGCCGCTGACGGCTTCCCAGCTTGTCAAGGCGGACGACAATACCTGGACTCATGCGGCCACACCCAAGTTGGGCTACTCGCTGAGCATCAGACACCCATCCTCGTACAATGACCGGGATCTGGATCTGGTGTCCATTCATATCGAGATTGTCGAGGTAGCCGACAAGTTCCTCAGCGGTCTCCCAACTGTGGATATTAAGATCCTCGAGACGCCAACCCATAGACTCATGATCGGAGCGGCGGAGATCCACTCTCCCAAGAGCGACGTCGAGACGCCTTCGGATGACGGACAGGAGTGCACGACTCTCGTCTGCAAGTGGAGAGCTATCATCGCTGATCGCTTGTCCAAATTGAAGGGCATGAAGGGTGGTTGCACCAAGGGTAAGGGCAAGCCAAGTGTCGTCGAGATTGAGGCTGAGCCCATGCATCACGGTCACCATGACCGTCCTCACGATCGTCCTCACGGCCACGGCTCTGAAGGTCCTCACGGTCACCACGACCGCCCCCATGGTCATGGCTCCGATGGCCCTCACAGATCTTACCGTCACCACCACAGACACGGTGGTATCGCAAGATTCCTCCGTGGCATTGTGATGCACATCTTCATCCCAGTGCTCATCGGCGTCATGGTCGGCATCACCGCCAGCCTCATCGGCATGGTCGTTGGCCACATTGCCATCTTCCTCTGGCGCATCACCTTCCGTCGTGGACAACGCGGCCAGTGCGGTAACTACAGCCGCGTTGAGCAAGTCGAGGCCACTGAGACCACAGACGATGAGGACAAGAGCTTGATCCAGCACCAGGGCCCACCACCTGAGTACGAGGTCGTGGTCAAGGATGAGAAGGTTGACGAGGTTTAGGGAGGCAATATGACACCGGCGTTGAATGGGGAATGGATGAGATGGCAGGCAGAGGGGGTTTCATGGAGTTATGACGGATCATAGGTGGGCACAGATGGTGTCCAATCTCAAATTGAGCTGCAAGGGGAAGCAGAAGGGGAAAGGGGAGAGACAAAGATGGATATTTCATTTGTTGAATTGTGTACAACTATTTTGCGGGCTGCTGGTCAATGGGAAGATAGCGTCTATTGCTTTTTGGGCATATTCGTCAATAGGAAATGCATTATCTATAAACTAGTATCTTCATGGTTCTAACTCGTGCGTGATTCATTGATGCTTGGTGATCTGAGTTGGGGTGGTGGATCGATGTAGGACGTGCGTGAGATTACAGTAAGTTGAGTCAAGTTGTAGATCGTTTTCTTTCCTCCAAGAATTCGCTGATTTGTAGTTATGTTTTGTTATGCATATACGTGTGAATGACTTCATATTTAGAACCCAGTAGCCATGGAGTCATCACACTGCATTCATAGTTTCGAGCTGACTCCTGTATATCAAGTAAAATCCAAGCCCGAGACAGTAGAGAACTGGTGCTTGAGCAGAGACGTGGAGAATAAGAAAAGCAAGAGTGAAGCAGCTGTAAGGCAGCAGTGCTATTGGTACCGTTACTAAATCCATAAACTATATTTCAGTCTTAACTGGTATCTTCTTGCTGCAGGCTCCGCTCGATGGCTCATTCGCAGGTTCCATCTGTCCTCATTCACTCGCTGGCCTCGTGCACGCTCGCTCAACCCAAAGTGACATCCCTCCATGTCGAAACCCAACCGAAGAGAAAGCACGAAATGTCTGCTACGGTGATGAGCGGCCAGATGACGCGGAGATACCAAACCCCTGCGAATCTTGTTAATCTTATTGTTTATAATTTTGCGGCTTCCGTGAAAGGTAAGAGTAAAGGAGCTTCGGAGAGCATAAATACTTACAATGTGGCAACCCTAACCTTGCTGCAAGCAAAACCGCAAAAGCTGCTGAGTAAACCAGTGCTGCACCCATAATGACATAGTCGAAGTTATGGCGTTTGTATCTGGTGGTACCTCAAGTATTAGTGAATGTTCATTCTTGATATACACTATTGGGCTGTCCATCCCAATGTATTTCCTGACCACCAACATAAGAGTAAAAAAGACTGCACGTACATCCAATGGTAAAACAACCTCTGTCCTCGCATCACATCCAGCTTCCACAATGCCAAACCCAAACAGAGCAGATTTAACACGCTGAATACAAATCCGAGCAGCAGCCCCAGACTGATTCCATAGCTCAATATCGAGATTATGTTCAACGGGACGTGTAGAAAGAACGCAATAAAGCAGATGATGCGCCGGAACAGAGCCGGTGTGTCCGATGTGTCCCAGTCGGAGACGTACTCGCGAAAAGAGGTATGTGGTGAGGAACCTGGTGTGATCAAGTGCGTGATTGAGGATTGTGAGACGGAGGCTTGGTGGGAGGGAGCCTGGAAGGGTAGGATATCTGGTTCGATGGTCCCTGGACGGGTGGTGGATTCGCGGAGAGAGAAGGTGAAGAACATTTTCGGAGCTCTGGAAAATATGCACTCTGATCACTTTCTCTCCTCTCCTTCGAGATATATGAAGTGAGGAAAAGAAACTTGAAGCGTAGATGTTGGTGATCAAGGCAGTGAGTCAAGTGAGGCGGAAGCTCGGGACATGGGGGTACTTATTTATGAATCCATGCAGCAATCGAAGGATTGAGGCACAGCCTTGTGCCAAGTGATCTAAGTAGAGATGAGGCCCTACCTGTTGGTACGGCACAGCAGTGTTGGTGTTGGTGTTGGTGCTGGAAAAGATGAAACTGCACCTAAACCAGAGAGCTTGTGTGGCTGGTACCAAGATGACATGGTTGTTGGGTGCTGCGGCTGCCTATCGACAGCGACCAACGAGGAGGAACTCCTGAAAGAAACTTGGCGCTACAGGGAGAAAATCAATAAGAGGATCTAGGACTGCATTCTTCCGATTTGAATGATTGGTGATATGACTTGTACTTTGCCATCTTGGAAGTACGGAGTAAGGACACAGGAAAAACTGAACCTTATGCTGGGCGGTAGAGATAGCATAGTCTCAAGCATACTGTCTTTGTCCGTCGCACCTCGAGAGTCCAGCAGATGTGAATCTCGTGATACTCACTGAATTTGAGATTGGACATAGAACATATCCAAACAACATTTAAGCCGCATGCGGTGGCGGTGGTGAGTGGTGCATGTGGTTGAGAATCACCATTCGGCTAGGTGGATATCGCGGGGTTCATTTCTGGGGAAGCTCCCCTGTAAACCCCAGCCAGCCAAGCCCGCAAACCAAGCTAACTGGGGCATTCCAGCAGTCAGCTTCCCCGAGGTTCGCTTTGCACCGGCATTACAAACATCATTCAATTCACCTCCATTCACCTGCTCGAAGGCTCTAATTCGGACACGATTTAGATGCAGAAGAACCGGTCATCGAAGCAAGAGAGTCCTTTGAACCTCTTCAACTGACTCTAACAATCAACCGCCACAATGCTACCAGCAACCAGAACCCGGGCAATCGCCCGTGCCATCCTCTCCTCTCATTCACGTCATCTCTCCTCGACGCCCTCAACACCAATTACCTCTGTCCTAATAGCTAACCGTGGCGAAATTGCCCTTCGAGTCGGCAGAACAGCTTCTGCTCTGGGTGTCCGCTGTACAACCATCTACACCGACCCAGATGCGCAGTCACAGCACGCACTCTCAAGTCCCTTTGCGGTAAACCTTGGAGCAGCGAATGCATACCTCGATGGAGAACGAATCATATCAGTTGCGAAGGAGCAGGGCTGCGAGGCTTTACATCCGGGCTATGGATTTCTAAGTGAAAATTCGGCGTTTGCGAGGAGGTGTGTAGAAGAGGGGTTGGTGTTCATTGGGCCGCCATGGAAGGCAATTGAAGCAATGGGGAATAAGTCTAGGAGTAAGGATATCATGATCAAAGCCGGCGTACCGTGTATACCTGGCTATCATGGAACAGAACAAGATCCGGGGCATTTGTTGGAAGAGGCGAAGAAGATTGGCTTTCCTGTCATGGTTAAGGCTGTTAAGGGAGGGGGTGGTAAGGGAATGAGAATTGCCCTGACAGAGCAGGAATTCTTGGACAAATTGGAGAGCGCGAAGAGCGAAGGAAGAAACTCATTCGGAGATGATGTGATGCTGGTGGAGAAGTACATTGCTACTCCGAGGCATATTGAGGTCCAGATATTTGCGGACAAGCATGGAAATGCTGTTGCTCTAGGCGAGCGAGATTGCAGTCTACAGAGAAGACATCAGAAGATTTTGGAGGAAGCTCCAGCACCAAATCTAGCAGAAGATATTAGGCAAGACTTGTGGGAGAAAGCTAGGGCGGCCGCACTAGCTGTTGGCTATGAAGGAGCTGGAACCGTAGAGTGTAAGACCATGTCCCCCAGGTTTATTCAACGAAACTAACAATATCAGTCATTTTCGACAATGATACAAACGAATTCTTCTTTATGGAGATGAACACTAGACTTCAAGTAGAGCACCCAGTCACAGAAGTGGTTACAGGCGAAGATCTTGTGTCATGGCAATTCAAAGTAGCTGCTGGTGAACCGCTACCATTGGATCAGGAGACTATTGCCCAGAGAATCAAAGAGCGTGGGTGGGCTATCGAGGCTCGCATATACGCCGAGAATCCAAGTCAGAACTTCATGCCGGATTCAGGCAAGTTGATCCATCTCAAGACACCTGCAATCTCAGACAGTGTTCGCATCGATGCTGGCTTCATTGAAGGCGATACTGTCTCTTCTGCTTATGATGGGATGATTGCCAAACTCATTGTGAGTGGTCCTACAAGAGAAGTTGCAATTCGAAAGATGCACGCTGCCTTACAGGACTATGAAGTCGTTGGCTTAAGCACCAACATTGAGTTTCTGAAGAAAGTTTGCAAGAGTCCTGCTTTTATCAAGGGGGATGTAGAGACCGGTTACATCCAGAAGTATAACGATGAGCTATTTGCTCCTGAAGTAATTGAGCCAGAGACTTTCGCTCAGGCAGCACTAGGTCTTCTAGCTAAAGAGCTTTCTACTCCAGGCATTGGTCCTCACGGCCAATCTATCGGCTTTGGAGCAAGTAGCGAACGCCAGTTTACTTTCCTTACATCATCCAAACCCGACAGCCAACCAGTCCAAGTAGTCATCAATCAAGTCGCCCGCAACCTCTTCGACGTCAGCATCATAAGTGCAGAAACCAAGGAATTCTACCCAAACGTTGTGTGCGAGCCTCAGTCCCCATCAATTTCCTCGTTCTTTCCCCATACCAGAGTCGAAAGCACAGTCATTGCGGACGGTGATAAGATCACCATCTTCCAGCGCGGTAAACAGACGCAACTTACACTTGCAACCCGGGTTGGTTCGAGAAAGCTTTAGGACTGAAGGATGTGGCGAACAGTGTGCTGGCACCAATGCCTTGTAAGGTTCTGCGAAACGAGGTAAAGGAAGGAGATGAGGTTGAGATGGGGCAAGCTCTCGTTGTGTAAGTCTAACATAACTTCACGGCTTTAATCTATGGGACATTGGGGCTAACATATGCGGTAGGATTGAGAGTATGAAGATGGAGACCGTGATTAGGTCACCTCAGAAGGGTGTTATTGCCAAGCTGGTGCACAAGGAAGGTGTAAGTGTCTCGCATTCTGTTCAGTGGCCGACCGATCTGACTGATCTTCATAGGATATCTGCAAAGCAGGAACAGTACTAGTTCTCTTCGAAGAAGTGAGTCTTTCTCTATTCCCCATTCCCTCTGCACTGCCTGACCATTTGCGCAGCATGAAGAGTGAACCATATGCCGGTCAAATGATGAGAGATGATGGAACGATTGTATGAACAGAAATGGGGCTGCATTGCAACTACGTGCACTGGAGTTTTGGAGGGGGAAAGGGTGATAGGAAGGTTTGTGGTCAGAGGTCGTGTAAATATGGGGCTTACCATACATTTAAACAGACAAAGCAGGTAGATCTCTAAGTATTAGCAATTAACAAAAATTATGATCTTAAATACAAACCACAGGAGGACTTCTCGAATGTGTTTGAAGATAGCCAAGCTAAACCTCGACACTTCCAGTCACAGATTCTGGGCTTGAATTCCTTTCGAAATTCAAGGGTTGCTCTACATGTACACGTTACCTTTCTCAACATAAAGTATATGTGCGTTACTTGACAGCGACGCCTCCGCTATCATCTCCTACTATATCTTGCACTATTTCATTCACAGCTAACCAAAGACACCAGAAGACCAGCCGAATCGACATTTAGAGACAATTGCATCACGAGAAAGGAACTCTACTGAAAGAAGGGAGCCGAGGGAGAGATAACGTCTGGCCCTGACAATTAGGTCATTGGTCGTGCTATGCTGATGAGGAGAAACTGGAGATAGGTGAGAGACGAATATTTATACTACTCGTTTCTGGTGGAGGTTGCGACTGGCTGCTCATCAAGTTGTGGATTTGTAGGTGAATATCAAAATCTTTTGAGGAACGGTAATGGTGCCTAGGCATGCATCAATTTGATACAGTGACAAGCTGGTAAGAAGCGGGAGGGGGTGAATCTGTTAGTGAAGCCGTTAGAGCAAGGAAAATCACACCATGGGTGGAGCAACGGCAGCAGATAAACTGAGTGGGAAGAGGTATATAAACACATTCATTTGGTGACCTTTCCTTCTGCTTCAGAGAAGTATAAATGGTCGCATAGGCTGAGCGGATGAGGAGAGTGAATGTGTACCGCGAATGCAGGTATCATGTAAGATGGTTGATGATCTAGAGACATTAGCGTGTGCCAAGTCCAGTTGCTGGAGAAACTTTCTCAAAAGCTTCACCATCGAAAGAATACAGTAGCGTTGCTAACGCAGATAGTGAAACATTTAAATGTGGACAGAGTGAGTTGACAGTGAATTGCAACTCGAGTGGGAGCAAGTAAGAAGTTTTGCTGTCAATTTCGTGATTCATTACATATGGTTGGCATTATTGTGCTTCACAACTTTTGTCCGTTCTTCCCCACCTCGACGACTTGATCAATCCCTTCATAATCTGGGAGATCTAGGTCGTATTTCTCTTTGATATCCGGACTTACGAACCTACTTCCCGTTAGCCACTTTATGTATACCTAGCTCAGTTCCTTCAATTCATCTCCCACTCTCACTACACACCAATACAGCCTTTTACATGTACTCCTTCCCCTGACTAATGGAAAAGAAAAGACTGGACTCACCTTCCTCCAATAAAATGCCTCCCCACAAAAAACTTCACCAATGGTTTCGGTGCCGTGAGACTCACCAGCACCTCTGGCATGAAAGTCACACCAGGTCCGGATTCTGGCGGTCCGGTCTCGATGTTCCAAGACGAGGGTGCATCGACTGACGTTACGGGGAGGTGTGTATCTTGCAGGGCGGTGATAACGGCAGGGAAGGGTTCGCGGATGGAGCCTGCGAATGAGAACCCTGGGGAAATGTGTTAGTGTTTGGATTCATGAGCTGGTTATAGGAAGTGTGTGTTTCGGTGTAGAACGAATGATAGTATCCAAGAAGGTGAGGAGGAAGCGCAAAACTGAGGATGGGAATTGGATAGAGCGCAGTTCAGTTCCTTAAATCGACATTCAACTTACCAAAAATAGCATCAACGACGTGATCTGAGTCTTTTAGTGCAGCTGGAAAGTCCTCTGTAAACGGGATATTAAGATTCCTCAATTGTGTAGAGAGGCGCTTCAATAGATTAGTTATGAATGCCCTGCCAGTTTGATATATGTGAGAGAAGGTCTTACTTGGTACAGCTCATTCTTGCTCTGCTTCGGATAGTAAATGGTAGGCTTGTAACCATAATGCCACAAATGTCTCGCAGCTACAAGGCCATCTCCTCCTATTCCACATATCTATTAGCTCTCCTTCCTTTCCCTTTTAAAAGACAAGTTTATTTCTCACCATTATTTCCAGGTCCACAAGCCACCAGGATTCTCCGTCCACGACTGGGTGGATGCACGCGGAACACTGCTCTGATTTTAGGCACATTTCATATACAAAAAATATGAGAACAGGGAAGACGGAATCTAGTAGAAATTTAGATCATTTACCTGCTTGAGAAACAGATAGACCAGCCAGCTCCATGAGTTGATCAATAGAAAACGCGCCGATGGACATAAGGTCCCTGTCTAGTGCTGCTGCGTTTTTGGCTGAGAGGGTCTTGAATTGCATTAGCTACACGGAATACTGGAGGACTTGAAGAAGCGCGAAAGAAGTTTATCTAGACGGAAAGTGAAACTAAAGTCTTCTAACCTTCATGGCCATCTTGGGAGCTTGTTTAAGGAAGTGTGTAAAGTGCAGTTGAGATCTAGGACTTGAACTGCTATGACAGAAACCGAGATAAACCACGAGTGAGATGAGGGAAATGAAGTGTAATATTCCGGAATAAACTTCAAAGTGAAATTTATATTCTCAGGATCTTCCGAACTCTCAATGTTTTGAATATAATCTGCTGTTGCATCGTCAAAGTTGACATCACCTCACCTCCACTCTCCTCTGACACCCCGGCTGCCCAATCGCGGAGCGGAACCTTTCCCGCTCGTCAAAAAAGTCGCAACAACCACATCTCACGCGCATCAACCCCAGCTCTCCCTACGACATCACATCACCCCTCCGCATTCGCAGAGCAGCAGATATGGTTCTCAAGATCCGCCTCGCACGCTTCGGGCGCAAGAAAGCTCCATTCTACAACATTGTCGTCGCGCAAGCCCGGTTCGTGCTCCCCAGCGCCCTACGTCCCCGGCGCCCATCTCTCCATCTCACTCCCCTTCGTACTGCCATACCTTATACTCAACATGCTAATGTGCTTCTACCTTAGAACTGCAAGAAATAGCAAGCCCCTCGAAGTCCTCGGTACCTACGACCCGATCCCAAAGCCTCCCACGGATGGCGAGGGAAAGCCATTCAAGGACATCAAGCTGGATACAGAGAGAGCAAGGTACTGGCTGGGTGTTGGCGCGCAGCCGAGTGATCCTGCATGGAGGCTATTGAGTATGGTACGTTCTGTGTGTTTCTTCAATTGGTTTGAGAGAGGGGAATTGGGAACGGGATGGAAGGGGATGAGGGAGAGGAAGACTGGATAGCCAATTGGAGAGCTTGGGATGGGCAAAGACAGATGGCGAGGGCTTGTTGGATTCGTGAGGCAATTAGAGTCATCCAGAAAAGATGGCGTCAGGAAGATACAGGAGAGACCTCAGAAGGCTGTGATGTCCCTGATCTGCCAGGACTCAGTCATAGCGAGAAGACAAGAACAACGACATAGCGCAAACCCTTACTAACACAAAACCCACAGGCCGGCCTCCTCGAGCCCAAATATCGACCAGCGATCGAGATCAGGAAATAAGCACAACTCCAACCCACAAAACCCCGCCCAATCCAGCACACAGCTCCGTCGTCTATACATATTCCAGCATAACGACAAGCAGTGTGCAGCGAGCGAGCGGGAGGGACATGAGAGGAGTTTGATGAGAGCTGGAATGCAAAGTGCAATTGAAATATCAAGCACAAATGCCAGCAGCTACTAGAGGGGGCATGTACCATCAACCGAGCGAAGTGTAGGCACATGGTGGACGTATATTGCATATTGGGGGCGTTTGGGTCTTTAATTGAAAGAGAAGAGAAGAAAAGATATCTTGGGATTGTGTATTGTGTGTGAGAAGTCCTGAGATGGCGTTTGGGATTATCATGTATGGACTACCGTGTATTGTACAAATTCTACTATACTCCCGAAAGAAGAAGCTTAAACCTCAACCAACTATTCTTGCGTGGATAGAACACACATATCACTTTTGCTCGTGACTCGGAACTTCTCAATCTTACTACGACCAAGGCATGGGATAGAAGCTCAAATCGCTGTTCCCCAAGGGAATGAGTTGTTCATTATATCATACTACCCTACATTCTAATTAACAGGTCCAATGCTAGAATCAGAACATCCTATGCTCCAACCATCCAAAACGCCGAGCCATGCCAAACTCCTTTCCCATGCTCTATCCAATATACCCTACAAATATATACCATTCTACCCAAATCTAATGGGCTGTCGTCCCCGAAAAGAACAAGTTAGTGCCTAAGCACAATGTCATAACAAAAAACCCATATATCGCTAAAGCCAAGGACAACTTTCGTAGAATAGTCTTCTGCCATGGAGCTGGTGCACCCATGACTTGGCCTGAGACACCTTCCTCTTCGTCACCACTCTCACCCTCGTCTCCATCCTTAGCTAACTGCTGATGGTGGGCTGACTTCGGGTCTGAGATTTTGTAATAGAATAGACCGGGGAGGATAAAACTGATGCTCGTACTTCCCGTACTTCCTACATACGCAAGAACCTTGTCGAGTGACGAAACAGTCATTGCTGTGAAATAGGAGAGGACGAGAATTGTGCTGGTGATGATGGCGAATCGTAGATCACCCATCGTATCGTTTCGCGCGGCAGGTTGAGCTGGAGCGCCTGTAAGCAAAGCTGATCTTGCTGGTGAGCTGTTAGGTGAGTTACGAGTGATCTTTAAACCATTCGGGCGCCACTTCATAACTGCGTCGACAGAGGCTCGGCAAGGATGCACTTGAAGAGGGTATGAGAACATGACCAGGATGACGATTGCGGCTTTTGCGATGGTGGATGCGATTGATGGGACGTCTGTTTGGTATGAGTTATATCAAGGAAGGGGTTCGGATCACTTACACATTCCCACGATATTTCCTGCAACACTATTTCCAAAAGAGAGGTAACCAGTAATAGCAACCAAGACATAAATGAAAGCAGCCGAGCCAATACTGGCACCAATGACGCTCGTGGTTCTATGTATGTTAGTATTAAATTGCAACCGGAATGAAGAGACTTGCCTTCGAGGTGAGTTATCCTTGATCTCATTAAGAATTGAGAACATCTGCACACGGTTAGAATTGACTCTACACACCAAAGGCCCGACATACATTTTGATGGCAAGTATATGCAAACACAATAACCGGAAAGCTCTTCAACGTAGGGACAAGGCCACCCCATTCAATGATTCGGATCACTCCCCTATCTGACTTGGTGTCTCCTTCGCAAAAGTGGTAGACAACCAGAATCACGAGGTATCCAATGGATATCAAAGCCACGACGCTGGTATATTTCAATGAGTCGAGCCGACGAAGGAAGGACAATGGTATCACAACGAGCATGAACGCTGTTACCCAAAAACGTCGGTCCACAAGGAAAGGCACGTTGTCGGCATTCTCGTTGAAACCTCTCACAACACCAGGCATTAAATCTCCGATGATGATCAAGTAGCTGACCCCAACACCGAAGCATTTGATTGCAATTGCCGCATCGAATATGACCGCTGCATTTGGGTATGTGATCTGTGAGAGCGCAAAGAAAGAAGATGTCCCTCTCTCAAGATATCTGGCGCATCGAGATTGTAGGTATAAGCCGAAGGCTGCAGTTAGGCCAGACCACAGTATCACAAACGTTCCAAGCATTATCCCCATGTGTGACATCGCTAGAGGCATGGCCAACGTCCCTCTATGCAGTGTCAGCAAGTTCTGTGAAATGTTCAAGAAAATTAAGTTTCCTTACGCTCCGATGACTGGACAACTGTTAGAGAGCAGGCTTCAAAGGGAGGAATTACATACTGGTGTTCACAAGATTGATATTGCTGCTTATCCATGTTGCCTGTCCCGCAAAGTTCTGCTCTTTAATAGCCCTGCTTGAGCGACGTCTGGAGCTTATATATTCAGTTTCATCCTCTCTCCTTATTGAAGAGTACTAACCTCCGTCCTCGTGCCGAGTCTGAAGAGTAGCCATTGGCCGTTGTCCCTATCGCAGAGTAGGAAGCCATCTTGAAGCCTCGCAAACGCTATCTGACAATCCACCAATATATCGTAGCAGCGGTGATTTGGGCCAAAAATCTAGAAGATACACAGAAATAGCAGTGTATCGCTCGTCTCTTAGGCAGAAATAATGAGGTATATCTGCTGATGGCGGAAGGATGGGGGAAATTGGCGCGTCCAGTGTGTGTCTCCAACCTCGGTCCCGTTCTCGGTTTTCAAAGGGAGCCTCGATGTCGAATCACATCCAATGGCAGATATCCCAGATCGACTGGGCGAAGTGTCGTGCTTCTGGTGACGATGGTGCTGGTGGAGAATGGGGTATGGTGTTGAAAAGTTTGGACCCCGGCTTCAAGATGACAGCAGCTCCATCACGTTGACGGGAGCGCTAGGGACGGGAAATGCAGTCCAGTCCAGGGCAGCAGGCAGGATCGGCAGGTCATTTCGCTGGAATGTTCAGCCTTGTCTTAAACAACTGCCAAGCCGAACTTTCTTTCCAACAACGGGGCCCCATCGTTCATCGTGAGTCCCGATTTCCAGGATCCAAGTTGCACAATGGAGAACACATTCGACAAGACGGCGGTCGAGACGATTGATCTGCTTGAGGCTCGACTGAAGCGGATCGAGTTCGCCGTGCGCGGTCACCTCGACGAGGCTTCAGCATCCAGCAATAAGGATTCGGCCACACAGCGACTGCAAGGCTTGGAGCATTCTCTTCATCAATTAGCCTCGAAGTCGCGAGTGGTTCAAGATCTTCTGAGATTACGTGGGTTCACGCGAGACATTTGCAGTGCGCTTCTAATTTTCAATAGATTCAAAACATCCCGATCTCTTTCAAGCTATTGATTCGAACGACCTACCTACCACGTTGGATACCGAAAGCTTACTGTCCGTCGTCCTGTCTTCTGCAAGCTCGTACCCATCAACTGCGTCGCGTCTGACTTCGATCCTGGATGTACCGATCCCTCGAGCAGAAGTGTCTACCCAACTGATTGACCTGCAACCTCGAATTGCGAAAGTGGAAGCTATTCAAACTGCCCAGAGTGCAGATATTGCAGAGCTGAGAGAGAGAACGGCGGCTGTTCTTCAGCGATGGTATACGCAGGATATTCTTCAGATTGGAGACAACTGGGCAGATCTCGAGGGGAGAGTTGAGCAGGTGGAGCAACGGGTTCGGCGGGTTGCAATGGCCCAACGAATGGATGATGCCATATGAGAAGTATACTCAATGCTACTCAACCTGGTGACATTCTATGTACCTCGAAATACAGGAGCGCTATACCTCTGACGAGTTCACACGTTTTGGAGGTCCAACAAGTGGTTACACCAGATCGCGGCAGATGAAGATCTCTGTTTCTCGTCGGTTGAGGCCGAGAGTTATGGACCATGCTATGGGAAGTCGGGTCACCGGCGCAGCTGCATTGACCGGATTTTGCCAACCCGCGTCTCAGGTGCATGAGCTTTCACATGAATATGCTCAAGACGGACGATCTGACTTCTTGGTGCACTGATATGATGAAATACTGCATAAGATCTCTGCTTCTACAATGCGTTCGGGCAATCATTGACCTGGGCTTTCGGTTGCCATCCGTAGACGGCTGATATTGCGAGTCGGCTCCAAAATTACGTAGTAGTGGTTTATGAAGCATTGTTTGAGAAATGAAAAGAAATTCCTCCCCAAAGTTAATGCAATTGCCAAGGGAATACTTACTTGACAGCAGCTTTTACCGACAGGTGGTTGGTCTCCAAACTCTCTCATACACTATTCAGTCGTCGTCAACACTCGCCACAGCATCTGCATAAACTCAGCATTAGCACAAGCCGGCATGTGCCTCAACCAGTCACCATGTGTCAAAAGTCACCAACAGAGATATTCCTTGCCGCAGAGCAATCGCAGAACCTGCTTTTTCCCTGCCAGCCTGCCTTAGCTTACCTGTATGGCTGTCTTCCACGTTGGAGCTTCCCGCACCGCCACATCGACAACACCGTGGGAAGATGCGGAGGGCTCAGCCATGTGTGGCGATCATCCGGAGCGGATGATTGTCGGCCAGTCGTGTCGTGCAAATCTCGGTTTGGAGGATGCATTAAGTGGCAGCGGCCAACGAAGACGATGGTAATTTCAACCCCGCAATAATCCAGATCAGCCAATTTTGGAGGCCTGGACTGTGGGAGGCCTGGTGATCATCTGGCGGACTGGCACGACTGGGTGCCGATCCCGTTCTCTGCACAATATGCTTTCATCGCCGTGTGAGAAGTGTGAAGTGTGTGAAGTGACTGCACAACGTGTGCGCGTGGTGAAGCCAGCGGACGCGAAGGTGAAACGCGAGAGAGAGACAAAGCCACCCCCTTCAACCTCCCCCAGTCCTCTTCACTCTGCACACCGATCAGTCACTTTCACGTTTCCCTCCCCATCGTCATGTTCTCAGCCACAAGACTCCGTGAACGTCTGAACGAAGGAAGCTTACTGCGCGAACGAAGCTGACCGGCCTTACCTTATCGCATTGCATGCTCCCGCTGTGCCTCAAAGGGGTATCTGCTGCGGTCTTGTCTGCACTGCAGCAAAACTTTGCTAGAGAGTGCTTACTTTTTTTTTCTTCCTCCCCCTACTTACCCGCCTGCCCTTGCATTGCAGCACAAGACTGTTTTGTTTGTTTGTCCGTGTCAGCAGACAAATCGACTGGATGTGAGAGCAGGACTGGAGAAGAAGCCAAGTTGTACCTTTGTAATATACTGGTATGGTGCAGGAAGGTACCTTTGGTAGGGGACAGTACTTTCCACTCCACTCCACTCCACTCCACTCCACTTCTCTCCTCTCATCAGCCCTCAGCCCGCGATCGAAGCCAGCAACAGCGGCACAGCGAATCAGACTCGTGAGCTGGCGACAGGCCGATGCATCCTGTCTCACCCCCTCATTGCTGGCTGCCCTCTATCTCGCGGTCCGTGTCGCGCCTTTGCCAGTCATCCAACCCTTGAAACGCGGCGCGTTGACTCTTGAAGATCCTCGACTGCAGGCCGTAATTCGTACATGCGGATGGTCTCAGAACTCAGGGGCCGCCACCACACCTTTTTTTCGCGGAATCTTCAGGTCACGGAAGCAGGGTTGCGGTGACGATGAATTGATTGAACTGACTTTGACCTGGGACTTGGACGTGGTTGAATCTCGCCGTCCCACGGCTGTGCTCGCGCAAGACTTGGAACGGTGCTATAATAATATCGGATCGGTCCCCCTCGGCAGCGGTGGCATCCAGGTACAATCTAACTTGGGATTATCTAATTATTCCCAATAACCAGCGGCTGGGCTCCCTTCCCCCTCCGAGCCTGCGCGCCTTGCCCCATTGGAGAGCCGCGCTTCCAAGCAAGCACCTCCCATCCACCCCATCCACGCACCCAAGCCAATCACGTCGACAGGCATCCAGCAGGAACAGGAGCCGGAGCCAGCATTGGAGTGGTCGAGTGAGTGGCAGAAGTGGCAGAAAGAGGCAGAAAGTGGCACAAGGTGGCAGCAGCGGAGCGGATCCAAGAACACATCCAAGCACCCCCCAAGCTCAGCCAAGGCCCCCCCAGTGCCCCCTCGCCGGCCTAGCATCAACGCCGGCCACCCAAAATCTCGTCCATCTCCCCCATCCGCCGCCCAAAGCTAAAGCCAAAAGCCAAAGCCAGAGTCGCCCCGAACCCGTTTCGTCTCGTTCGGGCTCTTTCTGCTTGTGTCGCTGCCTCCTGTTCACTTCGACTCTTGTCTTGTCTTGTCTTGTCTTGTCCTGTCGTGTTCCTGCCACCTCAGACCACTCTTCGCTCCGACCACGACCAAATTCAATTCAGACACAACAGGCGATCTGATCCCCTCTACGCCCCATCCCCATTCCATCCCATCTCGTCCAATCCTCCCTAGTGTTGGTCGTCGTTTTCTTCTCCTGCTCCTCCTCTTGGTCAACTACTCGACCACATTTCTTCGACCTTTCTGTTCATTCCCCTGACTGGAGCGCCGGATTCCCCAGGGACCAGGAAAGACCTCGACGTCTCCTTACACTCACTTGTGTCTTTGTTACGAACCATATCCACACTCCTTCGAGCGTTGCCGTCAACTTCAATCAATTCTCCATTCTCAATACCCATTTCTTTTCGCTGATCCCGATTGCTGGTTTGCATTGTCGCCCTTAATTTCTACGCATTCACGAATCCAGGACGTCTTTCGGATAAAGGATCCTCTCCAGCCACGACCACTTCAGCTGAAACGCACCTCGACCACACCATCCCTTCCTACTCTTACCTTGCTTTTCTTGACTTCATTTCGAGACCTCGCTCGATTCGATTGAATTGGATTCGATATCCAGAGCTCGATAATATCTACCTCTACCTAATACACGCCTTGCGGAACGAGCGGTCCCACGGCCGATCGTCCCCATGCCATCGTACGGATCTCTACATTCGCCATCTCTTCGCAAAATGAACGGTGGAATGGATACTAAAGGCCGGAGGACTGGTGGAATGCGCACAATGAGTATGGACAATATATTGGGCGATCCGTTCGCGCTGGCGACAGTTTCGATTGCGATGGTACGTTGAAAGGATTGAGGCTGCGCCGTCTCACTGTCTCGCTGTGGAAGAACCTCAACTAACGAATTGATTGTAGCTCGCATGGTTTATTTCTTTCGTCGGTTCAGTGATTGCCACCGCAGAAAGGGACGATTTCCCCAACTACTCGTGGTTCGCCATTGCATACATGCTGTGTGCCATCATAGGAATTTTCGTCGTGATTGCTTCCGATACCATCCAGACATATCATGTAGCTATTGTGGGCTATCTGGCTTGTGGTTTGGTGTTGACCAGCTCATCCGTCAATTCTCTCATCTATTCTTCCAACGGTGCAAAGGAGGCAACCGCCGCTGGACACATCTTACTTTCTATGGTTAATGTACGTAGCCTCGTCAGAGCATTCCGAGCCTTTGACTGACGTGAACAGATTGTATGGATCTTCTACTTTGGTTCAACCCCTTCAGCTGCACCCCGCGCTTATCTCGATTCATTTGCTCTTCACAAGGATCACAGAATCTCGAATGGCGGAAGGGGAATGACCAACAGCTATGGTGGAGGCCGACCAGACACTTCAGTATCATCCAACATCCCCCCTCAGATGTATACCTCCGCACAACTTGGCGGCTTCGAGACATCATCCCCTGTTGCAGGATTCCCAGGAGGAGCTGCAGGTACTGATCGCAACTCGTCGCAACCAAGGTTTGGCAATGGAGGACCCATCCAGCAAAATAGCAACCTTGGCCCCAGCCCTATGGGCAATGACCCGACACCAGGCGAGGTTGTGGTACCCACGGAATACCCATACCGAGCGAAGGCCATCTACTCATACGAAGCCAACCCTGACGACGCGAACGAGATCTCCTTCTCGAAGCACGAGATATTAGAAGTTTCGGACGTAAGCGGAAGATGGTGGCAGGCGAAGAAGGAGAATGGAGATACGGGAATTGCGCCATCGAATTACTTGATCTTGTTATAGAAAAGGCTATTGAGAGGGTGTGTGAAGAAAGATACAGACACGGACTGGCTTATTACCTTTGTTTTTTCAGGATCGGAAGGAACCTTTGCGGATACAAATGCAACGATATGGGAATTGGAGGATCCACCGGAGTGTTTGGAGTTTTATGTAATAAGTCAATGTGATACGATTGGTTTCTCTTTGATTTTGTCTAGTCTTGGACGCTTTTCACGTTTACATGTGAATATCAAGTTTCCTTTCCCACTGGATGCCAGGATCAGTGATTATCGCAGACGTGATTTCATGTGCTTTCAGATTGAGTGAGTGTGATATGGATTTTTCTAATCTCAAGTGCGTGCTGTATGAGATGGTCGTTCTAGATACTTGGTTACCTATGATGCTTAAAACTTGATAACTGCAAGTTTCAAGACTTCAAGCTCAAAACCTTAAGGCTTTAATTGAGGCTTAAGCCTTCAATGCTTTGGCCTATCAATATTGATCCTTATCGGAATATCGATCTTCATCTCCATCTAGATTTCGATTGCAATTTCAATATGTATCGAGTCAATCATGCCGAGTCGAGTGGCGTGGAGCTGAAAAGTCGACCTCGAAATATATTTTTGCGGGGTAACGTAATGTGCTGGCTGACCTTCCTTGGGTTTAGGACCAGGGCCAGCTGGATAAAATCGAGCTGTTCTACCTGCTTGACGAGCAAGTCCATCTAGCCTAGGCTCGCTACCTTGGGTTTTGGGTACAGGTGCAGGTCGTTTGCAGGTACGAACGGCTGAGGTGCATGAGAGAAAGGGAGCTGGTGCTGGGAATAACGGGTATAGGAGCGGGAACGAACGGTGAAAAGAACGACGGAAAGAACGGTGAAGAAGGGGAGGAGAGTGTGGGGAAGGGCGGAAGAGGTAGATCGAAGGGAGGTATGCAGGTACTTGGAAAGTAGGGGTAGGATGGCAGGTGAGGAGTGGATTGGGGATAGAGGGGTTGAACCGGTAGAATAGACGGAACGGGCTAGAATACTGGCGAAGAGGGCAGGGGGAGACAAGGTGTGAGGGGAAGATAGAGAAGGGAGGGGCAGATTGAGGGGATAGAGCTGATAGGGAGGGAGAGGGTAGATAAAGGGAGAGTAGGAGGACTGGGACGGATACGTAAGGAAGTGGGTAAGAAAGTAAGGTAAGTAAGGGAATTGTACATAAGTACAGGTATAATGCAAGGAAGTTTATCTGAAGAAGAAAAGTGATAGGTTCGCAGGAGACCAAGGTGCAGGAGAGACATACAAAGGACGAAGGTAGACAGAGCAGGGGAGAGAAAGTATGATATACTAACTATACTAAGATCTAACATCCTTCTGGAATCAGATGCGGAAATGGAAACATAATTACAACCACCCGTGTGCCTCACCTGCCCTGACGTGGAGTAACATGACCTGACCCGACCCAACCAAAGACACCTCCTGACAAGAGCTACAGAGCTGGCGTGGGAGACATCACGAGGATACGAGTATTGAAACCATAGAGCAGATTGAGACGAAGCGGAGCGCACGAGGACAAGCAGGAGGGAAGTGGTCGAAGTGAGGAGCAAGGGGATCCCCCATTCCTATCACTGGCTGGCTAGCTACGGGTATGGCGTATGTGTGTGCCTGGTTGGTGTACGTAGTAAGTGTAGCTAGTAGCTACCTTTGGCCTGTGGCTTGCGCTATCCGGCCCTGTGTACAAGGTGACGAGTTGGTACGTTGGTACGTTGATAGTGAGATGTGAGTTGTGAGCGAGGGGGTTGGTAAAGCTAGGGATGGTATAGCGTAAAATATTTATCTCATTGAGAGGGCTGGCACCGTTTGAAGAAGCCGAGTAGACAGGTGCAAAACCAAAACCAAACTCAAAATCCAGAATCCAAAATCCTAAAACGAAAGAGAAAGAGAAAAACAAAAAAGATATACACATATACATACAACAGTAGGTATTCGCTGATGGTCACCCACTCAACTACTAATCTACCGATCTCGAGCTTAAATATGGGAGAGCGGACGGGATCCCTTGTTCTCTCGAGTCTATGGTCGTATGTGGAAGACTGTGTCTTGTGTGATTTTATAAATACCTCTCTCTTTGTTTTGGATGATGTGTGGTGGGGGTGAGGGGATGGCGATGGTGTAGTTCGAGTCGATGGGTGAGAACTCCGAGCGAAAGGGAGGTAGTATGTGTACAGATATGTGGTGATAGTGGTGACGTGCCAGGTGCAAGTGGTACTGGGCATTACCATACCGTAGTTTGATTTGACTATATTAGCAGTGCTTACTTGTATACTGATCTGCTATCTTCCTCGTCTCTCTCTTTGTACTCTCTTTTCCTCTTCCGCTTCTACCCTTCTCTTCTCCAACCAAAATCGTTACCTATCTCCCAGAGTACCTCCCTACGATATCCCTATCTCCTACCGAGCCTATCTTTCTATCCCTTCCACCTGCTAGCCCTGTCTGTTGATCTCCTAGCATTAAAATGACTAGTTGACCCGACTCAACCACTTCGCAACTCTGCCCCTTGCTACGTTACGGTGTACACCATACCTGACTCACCTTTATCGTCTTTCGTCTCTCATATGCCTCATTGCAAAGCACTTGGCGTACAAGAATCTCGTAGTCTTACACTCTACCCCTTTCAAACATCAGTTCCAACTCCCTCGTCAAGGAAAGGCAAGTCGCCATAGTGGAAAAAGAGATCCAACAATAACAGAACACTAGAAGCTCTTGCTTTGCAAGTTCGTCAGTGCCTGTGCGAGAAAGCTTCGTGTTCCTCCGTGAAGTTAGTGAGGCGTGTTGAGTGACCTTTCGAAAGAGTTTCTTTTAATAGAATTGGATATGCAATCAACGCAACACCAATACTTCGCAATGCACACAAGTTCATTGAATTTGCACGCTTTTACGCACTCACGCTTCGTGTCAATCAGGTAGTAGTAACGAGTATTTGTAACTTCTTCCATTCGATTTTTCAGGAGCACTGGTATATAGGTATGTATAGATGTATAAACAAAACGCTTTAACACGCACAGGGAATGACACAGAGTATGCCCAGATAAACATAGCAACTAAAAGACAGAACATGGCGTAAGCAGGGTATGTATTGATGATCTTTGAGACCGAGATTCCTCTAGTCGAGGTCGTTTTAGGAAATAAGAAAGTGACGATGGAGGTAAATACTAGCTTTTCTCGAAGAAAGAATCGAAATCGTTCAATTCCCTCATGCTGCTCTCTCTCCCATCACGCCCAACGCCCATATCAAGCCCTAAGCCTAGAGCTGGATCCCTAAACGCCTTTATCACAACCAATTCTCCCAAGCAACTCCTTACGGTCGCTACTGTGGCCGGGTATACTAACGCCAGTAGCGCTGCTTGCACTTTTCCTGTATCGATTCTTGGTCGCATTGCTTGTCCTGCCGCGCAAATTGATAGACTCGACACCAACTTCTTCCTCATAAGGCTGGACTTCGGCCTGCGACTCAAGCTCCTCCTCATCATCTACAAAGACTTCGTTGTCGCCTTCATCGTCGCTACGGATGTCATCTGCTTCTCCACCTTTGAGCACGCGAATTGCGACTTTGATGATCATCCAGAACCACATGAGCGTAATACCTTGGAGGAAAAGTAGAGCGCTGAGGAATCCCCACTTAATGTTGTTGTTCCAGCACACGATCCCTTCTGGGTTGCGGAATGGATCGAGCAGATGACCAAATCGATCTGGTGGGGGAAATGGGCCTTCGATGGCACTGGCCTTGCCTTTGTAGCAGCCATAGGTGATTACAACTGGGATGTCAACGTACACTGACCAGCAGATTGTTAGGTAAACGACATGGCGAGCTGCAAACCAGACTGCGATGAAGAGGCCAAACAAATAATCGGTAACAGTGGTATAACCAAGATACTTGAGGCATTTCGCAACCTTGGAGGAATGTCAGTGATGCACATTGATTTAGAAATGCATACTTACTGGCAGAACAATATCTACAACATCCATCATGCAGAGAATTAGGTTCGCAACTTTAGTTTGGTGGTACCCATAAGCGGTAAAGATCAAGCTGGTGGTGACAATATGATGCGTAAACATCTGCCAGTGATCTTTTCTCCGGGCTTCAATGTTGATGACCAAAATTTGCTGAAGCCAGAAGGCGTATTGGGCTAGAGTGTACCATTTGAGAAGTCCATCAATTTCACGGCTGGGCCAATTGGTCCACAACTCCTTGAGGTTGAGCCAGTAGTCCGAGGTCATTAAGATATACTGCCAAATATCAGCATTTTTCCATTAACCACACAACAGTCCAGCTTACCATTCCAAGCGGCCAAAACACAGAGTAGAAGCACAATAGCCAAGCCTGCTCAGCGAATCTGGTCACATCCCTTGCAGTCTTCACACCACCTTTCTTGGCGAGGGGCGTCAAGATGTGGTCCATAACTGCAGCGCGCAATCCAGTGAACACAACAATCCAAAATGATACCATCCAAGCATCATTCCAGCCCGCGCAGTATAACCCGGTGTCGGCATTATAGTAGGAGAGTTGGTAGAACTTGCGGGTATGTCTGCGAGCTCGGGGGAAGCATAGATGTGTGAGAAGAAGCAGCACCAGTAGGTTGACGGAGAGTCCTGAAATTTCTGGTCAGCATGCGCATCCAATCAACACAACGGGGTCCTGGCATACCGATCTGGTGGTTAACAATCATTCCGCAGAAGATCTCAAGAGGCCCCTCCTCTTTCTTCTTGGCTTTCCTTTTCAGGCTCCGCGTCGTTGAATATTCTTGTAGGTGGCTCTCTTCGAAAACATCTTCAATATCTCCAACTTTCTGGTCTTTCTGTCGCATCCATTGCTGTCCCTCGTCCTTCCCCTCCATCATGTCAACAGTCTCCGAGGGGTCGCCCATGGTGTTTTCGCAGGCACAATTCTCCAGGATGGGGTTGTGCAAAACGGCCAACGAAAAAACGAATGGACAACGGCCAATTGAGAAGAGTGAGTGTCCCAATGGTCGCCGGTGTTTAGTTTAATATATTCGGATCATGAGCCCATGAGATAGGGGTCGCAGAAAAATGGATTGGGGGTGATTGTCGAGGGACTTCTCGCCTTGCTTGTTCGAGCAAAGCGGTGTGCAGGCGAAGTGCTGGCCCTCACAGCCTTTTTGTCTTTTTTTTGGGGTGCAACCTATCGAGTGCGGGATGGCCTGATGAATGCACGAGAGGAGAAAGCACCGGCTGAGACCTTTTCACCACGACCAATAAAAGTGTTCTTGGGTAAATTGAGATAGCTCAACGATAATTAGTTGGCTTTTAAATGGATTCCAGCACGTTGGTTAGATGTTCATTTTAATATTGTCAACTTCTGCACAGGTCGGCGCTCCATAATTTAGCCCCTGATGGTTGGTACCTTGCTGCGAAGCTTAAACCACTTATTGATCCAAGTTGTTTGACGCCAAGCCTCAATTGTGCTAGGAGCGGGCACTTCTTGCCTGCGGCGCCGTCGACATTTCTGTAGCAGAGACCGGCCGGTCCTCTTGTACGCAACGTTGGTTGTGACCGGTCCAGTTCAGTGCGGCATGCCCTGCCGGTTGATGGGGCCGGTGAGTAGGATCAGGTAGTTGAAATGGCTTTTGATTCATCCGCTTTTCTGCGAGTTGGCGATTTATGAGAGCATAGAGAAATCACAAACACAAGAGATGACATGAAAACTTTTCACAAGAGATTCAGAAGAGACTCCGATCAGCTGAGTGCAATCTTCATTAAAAGGGCAGTAAATTATCACCATCAGCCACGAATCCTTCCTGTACAAACCAGTGCTTCATAACCCAGTTCTCTGTTCCTCCCATAACGCCTAAAAGCTGCCCAAGAATAAATTGAAGAATAGAAACCGATCCAAACCATCGAAAGTACCGTTTCCTTTAGTTGTTTGACTGGTTGTTGAGAATTCGGAGAATGGCCAGGAACAAATTGATGATGTCGAGGTAGAGACTGATGGCCGCTGCTATCTCCTCCTCAACATGATAATGCTTCATAATCAGTTGTGTGTCCACCAGAATGTAGCCAGAGAACAGCAGTGCTGCGGCTCCGGAATAGATCAGTTCGGTAGTACTGCTGTGGGGGAAAAAGGCAGCGACAAAGCCGAACATGATCAAAAACCAAAGCCCTCCGAACAAGTATGGAATCCATGATGTGAAGTCGTATTTGGTCTGGCAGGCGAAGAGAGTGAGCGCAATGAAGATACCTGCTGTTAAGACAACGGCTTGAAGCACAATTCTTGACTGGTAGAATGATACGATAACGGAGACTGAGTACGCTTCAAATCCTGTAAAGCCGGCGAGGAACAATAGGTTCATGGGATAAGACTTGCGCTTCCAGTAAGTCAAGACCATGAATCCGATGGCACCAAACAGCTGATATGGTCAGCAGACTGCATCATATGTCATGGGTTTATACATACTGAAGCCCACATCATCCACTGGTTCGATTGAATCCAGTTCTTGTACGAGTCGTTGAAGAAGGAAATCGAGGCTAGGACAGCGGTAGAAACAAGTTGGACAGAGCTAATAATCATCAGCGAACATAGTTTCTTTATAATGACCGAGAACTTACAGGATAGCATAGACCTTTCTGATGAAGGCCATCCGAATATCGATGGTAGCCTCGGAAACATTGCCACCAAACTATAACACCATCAGCATTTCCTCCTCCCCCATAAACCCATCCTCCAAAGATCTGCGACTTACTTTGAAGTCATCAGGGATATTATCCTCGCTGCTTCTCGGTGCTCCTCCTAAGAGCGCAGCCTGGTCTGAAGATGCAGATGGTTCATCGATGTAGGATGGTGGGGCTTGCGAATACATGGCAGTATCGTCGAACGAGTCTCGCTGAGGAGCAGCGGTATATTTGGTTGTTCCTGACATCTTGACGGTTTGTTGCACGTCAAAGGATATTCGAAGATGTTGGAAATGATGGAACTGGTCGAAGGTCGAAGGCAACGGTTGGCCTTGAAAGAGGCGATGATGATTGCAGATGATGACCGCGGGAGCTAACCTGGTTTGTATGCGGGGCGTAATGCCGACAAGCCGCCGTCCTGCAAGATGGGGATGGGCTTTTGAGGCGAGTTAGACTGTACAAGTGCGCTTTCTTTTATGTGTAATTATTTAATTAGGATCTTGTATGCTTCACGCTGTGCTCTTCATTATGTTCGTATATACATAAACCTATGTGCATTTCCGACTTTGCCCACGAAATTATTCTAAAACAGTTAACCGACAGGTTTTATACTAGTCCAAGTCTAAAGCTGTCCCTCACCTAAGGAACTCATCAGATCATCTTCCCCCTTTTTTTGTATTCTACGAAATTATGTTCTTGTGGTTGGCTAATTCCCAACATAGATGCATGCATACAGCGAGCTGAATAGCCAATGAAGAACGGCACAGTTGGCCATACTAAGCATCCTTACATTCAATAGCTAACAATTGGTACCATTGGCCCAGACTTCCCTCAAAAACTACTTGCCAATTATTCACATTCATTAGTCGTTACGCAAATATAACAACCATAGAGGCAAGTAAAAAATTTCAAATTTTCATCGACTATAACCACAAAAGAAGACAGAAAGCCTGAAGCTATCACAGCACTCCAAAACACGCCTCTCTCATAGGTAGGATGATGAAAGCGAACTTTAGCTGCGCATTAGAAGATGATAAGAAAACACGTGATTAGCTTTTCAGAGCCAGAAAAGTCCTTGCAATGCCGTCAACGACCCGCAAAATGAAACCCCCAGCTCCGATATCCCTTCCCATCAACTACTCATATTGCCGTCAATAGGCCTATTGTAACCAAACTGTGTCGTTGTGAACACAATTGTCCCCCTACAGCTCAGAAGCTAGCTCAAGCCTCGGACTCGTGTCCACCACCATTTTGAGCTTCTAGGTGTGCGGTTTGCTCTCGGTGCATTCTGGCCTCAATCTCCTTCAATTGACTCTCACGAGCCAACAACTCCTGTCTCTTCTCGTTGATCTCTCGCTGCACCTTGACCTCGATTTCTCTGAGCTTCTCCTCTTCACGTCTAAGCTGCTCTTCCTTTAGGCGAACTGATTGGGAAGCCAGGTCTTCGGGATTCATTGACGAGTCACTGTAAAAGTCAAGATTAGCATAACAATTCGCCGTCGCTTACGGGATTATGGTACTTACGCTCCAGCACCACCCTCAACACTCTTGCTAAGTTTCTCGGTACGGTAGTTCTCATACAAGAAATCGTGGGTGATTTCCTTCAAATCTGCCAAATGACTGTGTAGGAGCGCACTTCGAATAGCCAGGAAGTCGGAGTGTCTTGGGTTGTCTACCTCCACCACACCCCAAGGGTATTGTCTAGCACGGACTTTGCGGCCGCCAATCTCAACTACTTCCTCAGATCCAACAATCGCAAATGGCATCAGTCCACGAAGCTCAGCGTTCTCCTCAACGGTATCCTCATCATCTTCTTCAATGTCGTATGGGAAGTTGTAAACTGGGATTCTATAATGCTCGATATCCTCCATGACAAGCTTCTTCGATTCTGCGAGCTCGGCTGGTGTAAGAGAGTCGGCTTTGCCGATAACTGGGATAACATTAACACGGGGTGACAGGCGCTTCATGAGCTCAATGTCGAGCTCTCGGAGACTATGGTCTGATCAGCAAGGAAACAGGATATATGATGCTGATCATATCTTACCCGTGTCCAGTGGGAGTGATAAAGTACAAGAGAGCATGAACACGATTGTCGCGGAAACGTGGGTTACGCTTGATACGGGACTCCTCGGCAAGAATGTCATCGTATTGTCGCTCGAGATAGCCAACGATCTCGCCGAAACTTCAAGACGTCAGTACTTCTCGCATGTGAGACTTCCCCAGTTCATCTTACCTTGCCTCGTTGTCAATCTGGTCTCCAAAGCCTGGGGTATCAACGATTGTCAGGGAAATACGGGTTCCCTCTTCATCCAATTCCAACTCTACGGTATAATCAGCATCGCATAGCGCTACGTCAGGTACTCATGCGACTCGTACCAACAGTAATGGGCTTAATTCTAACACCCTCCTCGAGGTGGGCGTTCGTCGCATCATCGGCATCCTTTCCTGAGAGCACCTTCTTCCCGCAGAGTGTGTTGACAAACGTAGTTCGACCTGCCACTCAGGTCAATTATCATGAAGAGAACTGGCCTAACGCAGTCCGACATACCTGTACCCGATGCACCACAAACCATCAAACAGAACTGGATACCCTTCTTGACATTCTTCTTTCTGCGAATCTTAATCTGTGGAGAACCTAAAGTCAGTGTCGGCACAGTTATATGTCGATTTTAGGAGAGCAAACCCCAGCGTGGTACTACCAGGCAACGCTGTGGTCAGAAAGTCCAAAAGGGGTTGACGCAACACGCCGGAGGGAATCAACATACTGCGCTCAATGGTGATGACATGATGGCGGATGTCTGTGGTGGGAAATCAGAAGCCCGACGCAATTCGAAGCGCAGTGATCACGGTCCGGTTGGTAAGGGGTAGGAGATGGTATGGTGTTGTTCGTGTGAGGTCGCAAAAGTTGCGGTGGAAGGTCGTTTCTTCCTCAGGGGAACTGGAATTAATTTGGCGAGGTTATGGGGTATCTAGGCCCAATTCGGCAGAGTAGCATCAAGCTGGAGACAAGGCTGTGAGAGGCTGATCTTCCTCGCTGAATCACTTTCTTCAGCACTTAGCTTTTATATGGAGAATCTTGTGTTCAACAGGTCATCTGGGCGATAAATCTAGCTGTCCGTCTTCTTTCCTGAAATTTCTACTTCGGAATAAAGTCTGGCTGCAGTCGACTGACCAAAATCTAGGACCAATTTCTCGCGCGACAGGGGAGCATTAAAGGGGGACCCATCCACGCCACGCACAGGCCAGCCAACTGGAGGGCCAACGCGCTAGTGGTATCTGCCGGAGCCTTACTTACGACCTTGCGGCTTCGCGCGTCCTGACGCCGTCTATCATTTGCAGATTCGTACAGTGTCAGTACGCTATGCAACGGTCGTAATAGCATTTCGCAGAATATTGCAGGACAAAACCCATCGAATACGCCAAAGATCCAAGGGTTAAAAAGACCGGCAACATGAATACCAGACCCGCTATCGAAAGCTCCAATAATCCAGTAGCCTTGTCAGCCTCCTTCAACCAAGACGCCAGTTGTTTCTCGGTTGGTCTTGATACTGGTTTCTGCAGTGAGCTTCCATGATCAGTAACAGTGACGGTGCCTAAACTTCTTTTAGTTTTCAATTCAGAGCCATGCCAGCTCCGAGTGTCTCGAGGTACGAACTCTGGAGCATGATTTCAAAACCATAATAATCGTTATAGATTTCAATGCAGGAGTGGGCGCAGTTCAGATGCTTGGGAAGGCCAACTTCATCGCCCTTATTGGAGGTGGCAAGCAGCCCAAGTTTCCTCAAAATAAAGTCGGTGACGGAGGTTCTTGACACTTGGCAATACATACTAATGGTGTTCAGGTTGTTATCTGGGATGACGCCAAGCAAAAGGTTGCTCTACAGATACCAGTCCTCACAACTGTTCGTGGTGTAAGGCTCTCTAGGACTCACATTGTCGTCGCCCTGCAGAATAGTGTGCGCGTGTACAAGTTTTTAAGCCCGCCTGAGCTCTGGTCAGTTTTCGAAACTGCAGATAATCCATTAGGCCTATGCTGCCTAACCTCAAAAACGCTTGCTTTTCCGGGCAGGACACCAGGCCAGGTGCAGATGGTCGAATTATCCACAGGAAACGTTAGCATCATCCCAGCCCATGGTTCTGCTCTGAGAGCTATTGATATCAGTCTAGACGGTGAGGTTTTGGCCACAGCTAGCGAAACAGTAAGTAGTCTCCCCAACCTGATAGTTACAATATTGATTCGAACTAGGGCACTCTTGTGCGGGTATTTGCAACCAGCAACTGTGCCCGAATCGCAGAGCTTAGACGTGGTGTAGACCATGCAACGATATATTCTTTGTCGATCTCTCCATCTGGTCAACTACTTGCTGTCACGTCTGACAAATCCACTCTACATATATTCGATATTCCGCACCCATCAAAACCGCTGAAATCTGAAGTCGCGATGGGTCATCGAAGATTGACTTCAATGGGTAGTGGAACAGGAAGTCCTGTCGGAGAAGTCGATCCTAGCCAGAAATGGGGTATCCTCGGACGCATACCTCTAATGCCAAGAGTCTTCTCGGATGTCTATTCCTTTGCCTCGGCGCATTTTGAGATTGGCGATGAACTGTCGTATGGGGCATCGACGCCATTAAACAGCGAGGCAGCATTCCGCCCCCCAAAGGCATCATAGGATGGACAAGTGATCACAGTATCATCGTCATAGGAGGTGGGCGAGACGGCAGATGGGAGAAGTTCATCATTGCCGAGGGCGAGGATGGTAGGCGATATTGCCTGCGAGATGGTTGGAAACGGTATCTGGGCGTCAACTAAGATTGTGTTGATGTATATAGCGGATTGGGAGATAATTAGCATGGCGCAGGAGCATATCTGTTTGGAGTACTGGGAGGTACCCTCATTTGGTCATGTGCATTTGGGTTTAGCTGGGCACTGGGACGTGGAAATCGTTTAGTATTTTTGAAGACGCAGAATTTACTGACCGGCTTCTTCCAAACTAAGAGTCTCTCCTATAATCGTCTCGTCTCCGGTCACGAGAGTCTCCCCTCCGCCTACCCAACTCGCCGGTCCTATCTCGATCGCCTCGATCACGGCTGTCTCTCCTTGTGCTTTTCCTCCTGCGATCATCCCTCCCTTCGTTCTCATGTTTGGATGTTCTGCTTTCCACAGCGCTTGTTCGTACAGGTGTGGTATCTCTCGAACGCGACCTTCTCCTCTCTCGTTCTCCCTTACCGTGACGAGACCGTCTGCTACCGTCTCGACCACCTTCCTCGTCCTTCGGTCTCCGTGATCTATGATGATGACGATGCTTTCGGGACTGTTCCGGTTTCTTGCCATCTTTGACTCTTGCCAACGCCAACGCCACTTCCTCCTTCTTCTCTTCGATTAAAAAGGCCTTCATTGGATCGTCATCGTCTTGGTCCTCCATGAGTTTGGCCAATTCAATCTCTTCCCTGAGCATTGGCCTTTCCTCTTCACTCTCGCTCTCACTAGTCCGTCGTCTCTTTCTTCGCTCATCTCCATCCTCTACAGCCTGCTTCGCCCTACCGTAAGATCATGCCCGTCATCTGGCTCATCGTCCTTCTTCTTGTACCTCGTATGATCCACCCGTAGTGTGCGACCCTTGATTACTGCTCCGCCCAGGTTGTCGACTGCGAGATCAGTGCTTCGCTGGTCCTCATACTTGAGGAAGGCAAATCCTCGCGATTTGCCAGTCTCTTTATCGCGTATCAAATTGATGTAGGTAGGCTCCCCGAATTGCGAGAATATGGTAATTACATCGCCCTCAGTGAGCTCGAACGGAAGGCCACCAATGTAGACGAAAGCTGTATCGCGATAGTCTGTATGCCAGGAGG
This sequence comes from Articulospora tetracladia, assembly GCA_003415645.1. Taxonomy (NCBI): domain Eukaryota; kingdom Fungi; phylum Ascomycota; class Leotiomycetes; order Helotiales; family Discinellaceae; genus Articulospora; species Articulospora tetracladia. The sequence continues at coordinate 1,142,600 of PYIV01000013.1, forward strand.
CTTCCGGGGACCTGTAACACGCGTGTCAGTGAGTGAAGTTACACAAGAATCCAACTTGGCTTACACTCCATTTTCAAGTTCCCGCTTGTTGAGCTCTTGGATCTGTCGAATGCTATTCATGTTGGCGCAAAGTTTTGTTGTCTTTCTGTTTGGGGGCTCCAGGGTTGACGAGGCTGCGAGAAATTGTTTGCTTGCCGGAGCTCTGCCTCGCGCATGTGCATCAAACGAAACTCCCCCAACGCGTTCCCAAATTTATGAACAGGTGCTTTCCGGACGCTACTTGTACCACACCGCAGCTAGGTACTTTACCCAAGCTTGGATTCAGATGAATAAGAAAGGGGATTTCTGGCCACTACCGCTGCAATAGCAACGATCGAGAGCTCCGATTTAGGAGTTTAGTTGATTCCCGTTGAGCTGCCCCCTGAACGAGAGCCAATGCCACAATGACTTCCTCCGCCAACAGAGCCTCAACATACACGACTACAAGCGATCATGATAGACCGAAGAGCGCAGATGCGAAGAAGGATTTGTGGTCCTCTATGCTGGATGGTGTTGCCAGTGGAAAGCGGCTGCCAGAGAAGAATATCCTTGTCTTAGGTGGGCCATCATGCCCCATATTGGTTATGTAGACTGATGTTAAGGCAGGAGGATCTACTGAGTCCCAGAGAGAATTTCTGGAGTCTCTGTCTACAGAGGATTCTCGGAGACAGGATCGACAGAGGAAGCAGCCTCCTATAGCAAACAACTTCGCATTAGGATACACATACCATGATGTGCTTGATGCCGACCACGAAGGTAGGGCCATGGCGATGTACATCCAAGGAGCATTTCTGACTTTCACCAGATATTCTTGCCCGGCTCTCAATCTACCTACTTTCTGACCCGTCGCCATCCTTCACCCCACTACTACAACCTCTTCTCACGCCCCAAACAATACCAAATACCCTCATTGTCATATTGCTAGACTGGTCCCAGCCATGGTTTTGGTTGAGGCAACTACGAGACTGGGTGCGACTTCTAAGGACCCTGCTTGTATCTCTTGATGAAGAGAGCAAGGAGAAAATGGCAGAGGTAATGATTAGCTGGCGGGACAGGGGGCGTGGCGGAAACAGTCTGGACGGCGGCGGGGTGAATAATTCCACAGACGCAGATGTCAGCCTTCCGCTTGGACCTGGAGAATGGGAAGAAGCGTTGGGATTACCGCTCTGTGTGGTGTGTCAAAATGTAGGTGTCTGGTGCGAAGTACGCAATGGGGACAATGTTAACACGAAATTTAGTCTGATCGGATTGAAGTACTCGAGAAAGAACGAGCTTGGAAGGAGGAGGAGTTCGACATTGTTCTGCAATTTTTGAGAACAATTTTGCTGAAACGTACTAAGCTACCTTGACCTGGAAAAAGCATTCACTAACTCAAGTGTAGATGGTGCCTCACTCATATACACAATTCCCTCTGTGACGAGTCCTTTGCAAAGTCTCGTGCATTCGTCTCTTGGAATCCACTCGTTACTAAAACGACAGCCTCTAAAGCACAACGTTATTGACCGTGACAAGGTTCTTGTGCCACCGAATTGGGACTCTTGGGGAAAGATCAGAGTTCTTCGTGATGGCTTTGATGTTGAAGCCGTTAATAAAGGGTGGTCTTCAGATATCGAGGAATCATACGAGCTGGTCCCTGATTCTAATGGGGCTGTGGATGACGAAGAGATTGTCACGCAACCGAAAATCTCTGGTGGAGCTGTAGAGGCGTACGAAGAAAGAATCCGAGATCCTAGTCTGGACGCCTTACAAGCGACAAGTGCAGAGAGCAATAGTAATAAGCTTGAGGTGTCAAGTCAGGATAGTCAAGCATTCCTAGCGACGCAACTGGAGATCCTTGACACGATCCGCCAGGGAGCTGAATCTAGTGGTATGGATAATAGTCGACAGATCCGTGGTCGAAATGAAAGTCCTTCCGGAGTCGATGGCGGTGATGAAATTGTCAATGAAGCTCGCGTCAATGAGCACATTGGACCCGTGCAGTTCAATATGGGTGGCATTCAAGTCGATGCTGATGATATGCTGCAGAGACTAAAAGTATGTACTTTGCTCTACAATGGTTTGCACACCCACTTACTTGATTACAGGATCGCCAGACGTATCAAACCCCTGAGCCGGGCTCACCAGGAGGACCGTCGACTGATGGAATGCAGAACGAAAAGCTCGCATCATTCTTTGCTGGATTATTGAAAAAGAGCGGTGGCAGTGCAGCAAGTAGCCCAAAGCCGGGTGCATCATAGGTGTATGTACGTTATGTTCTGAAAGTGTTATTGCGATCTTGTGGTCGGCATTGTGGGATAATTTCTATCCATGGCTCGGAGTTCGTGCAGGTCAAATGATGAAAGGTTTGCCGGCCGCCTTCAGAAAGGATCGCGGCTCTTGCATGATACCCGGCGGCATATTGTATGTTGGAGAGCTTTGAGAGCTGTGTACTTCGTCTGTTCATAGAATATACCTTGAATTAAATCACAATTTGCAAGGACACGGTGCATAATCATATACAGTGATATCTGTTTCTCGAACGCCAGTCATTCTGCGGGCTTCAGTCGTTAGAAAGTGACAAATGATGGCCCCCCAACCAAGCCACTCTCAAGTGCGCTGAATATATAGATTGAGGAGTAGTTCCCAAATTCTAAGATCCATGGACTTACGAATACTAGTGGGTAACTCAACCACGCACCGGATCTGTATTCTATTTCTGGTGTTGCTTATACGGGTGCTGGCAGTCGGATTGATGGCACGGTTTCTGTCACCCGCTCACCTGGTAAGATGAAGGCTGAATCATGCTATGTCCATCAGATATATAAAAATTTGTCAATTCAGCTATTTCCTTTCTAATAGAATATGGTTAAGGTCAGAAAAATCGCGGCAACGACCAAAACATGCACAGGATAGACAGTCAAAGTTACCACACTAACGAGGAGTATCAGCAGTTGGACGGGAACTATACAGCATGTCAGACCAGCGGCTATATTTGCCTTCCATTAACTATTTTATTTCCAGTGGACTCTGCTCAAGAATTGCGAGCGCTGATAATGAAGATGAGCTGTACCTTAGTCTAACTCGCCTCCCGCAACTATCATTGTTTCGGGACAGTAAGCGGTTCTGTACGATTAGTAGCTTTTTGAAACCGGGCGCGGATTTGCCAAATCCATGACTGGGATCACCTGGTGAGGAGAGGGTAGAGTTGGTCGAGGGCGAGATGGATGCTTCAAAGAGTGGGTAAAGAACATTGGTGGTAACAAAATGGCACTCGAAGCTTGCGGAAACAAATTCGAGAAATGTGGGAGGATTTTCTTACAGGTTGATAGAGCAACGCTGCGCATAAAACAAAACTTTTTACATCCTTACGCGCTACTTATCCCCAGTAGCGGTAGATTTTTATTTGAATGCCCCGAAGATCTCGTCTTCCTTTAGACCTCTCTCGAGCGAGATATGGCTCACGTCACCCGTGCTCAGAATTCCTTTCTCGCAAACGTAAGTACTAACATATCTTCCTTCCACGGTCTCGAAGTACACGTTCCGTGTCGATACTCGTCCAGCGCCTTCCAAGACTAACTGCTTCTCCGCACTCTCCCATTTCTCACCCCATGCTGCCCGAATCTCAGACTTGTCATTCTCCTCTTCTGCGTGCTTCTCTAGATTGGCATCGACGACGATCTTGTCGCTCTCACTCACCACCACAACCTCCATGGTTGGCGAAAGAGCCCTGGCGCATAAAACAGCGGCGAGAGATCCGGTTTTGTTGCTCACACATCCAGAGCGAGAGATGCGATCTGCGCCTAGGAGGACTATATCTACATCCTTAGCGAGCATTGCAACGCTCGCATCAGACTCGACTTGGACTTGAAGTCGAGGTATGTTCGCTTTTCCGATGTCCTTGAGCAAAGCCAGGCCAAGATAGGCGCCTTCAAAGCGTGGTCTGCTTTCCATGATTCTTAGGTTGATTTCGAGCTCAGGGAGATCCTTCAATGCCGCAGACAAACAAGCTTTCATAGACGACGAATATGACAGCGTCAGTATCCTGAATCGCCAACACCCTAGAATTTGATTTTTTGCTTTCATCCACTCGGTGAAATGCTCAGTCAACGAGACCAGCGCTTTCTTGCGAATAGCAATGCTTTCTTCAATAGAAGAAATAGCCGCATTCTTCATCCTACTTCCCCTGCAGCCCCCACTCGGCCAACTTTCACCAAATTCATCAAACCACTTGACCTTCACAGCCGCCAGTGCGAAAATGAGAGCTCCTCCAATAGCAGCATCCATTGCAGGACGTGCTTGCTTGAGCTCCCAGCCATAGGAGCAGAGGGTCTCCCAGAGATGCTGGGCAATGAAAGGGTTTTCAGTGTCGTTTATTAGATCGATGAGAAGTTCCAGAGACCGAGTTGCTAGAACGCTAGCACCGTTTTCGTGGTCATCTTGGAGGATTTTGACCGCTTCTTGAAGGCGAGACATAACTTCTGATGATGTTGAGTGAGGGGAAATTGGAAGTGAGAAAGTCAGATGATAATGCCTTGTTTGTGTGACGCTTATGCATGCAAGCAACCATTTGGAGATCGAGCTGAGCTTCCACGCATCTAGTGCACGCTGCACCTCAAAATACTACTTGAAACTTCCATCTGTGTGATATTCTTCGCAAACTTCCGATAATCTCTTCTTGCTGCCTTTCTGGCAGTATACAATCACTCACTAGTAAGATTCAGCGATACAAAACCAATGTTCGTTTTCCAAGGATATGAAAAAGCAAAAACAATCAGCCATCGTTGGAGGAGCAAATCCAGGAGCTGGAATATCGCAGCCACCGAGTTCGTTCAGGTACATAGCGCAGTTATATAAATGAATTGGTGAACAATTAGAAGAAAAAAGAAATTCAGGTCTGCTAGAACCGCATGAGATCTGCAAAGCAAGGAAACTCACAACGATGAGTGTAACAAATTTTGTTTCTAACGTGCAATTGGGCCTTTATCAAATTTATCGAAGGAGCTGCTTTCAGATCAGCACATGTCATTGATGATGATGACGTTCCGAAAGATCTTAGGATTACATAATCGCTCTCAACATCCAAACTGGGCAAGATCACATCTCGACACATCTGCGTCTATCACTTGGAGACATGGAAGATACTGCATAACGTTTCGCAATACCTGCTTTCTAAGTTGGTGGCTTTTTAAAGATAAGGAGAAATTTCAAGTATATCTTGTGTTATCAATAGAATGCCAAGTGGCCAACTTACAAGGTCTCTTATTCATGAAGTTAGCCCTCGGCCAACAGCACTGTAATGCACCACCGAGATCAGCAAGTGCCGAAGCGTTGCCCAATGATCTCAATCTCTGCAAACACAAGGCCTCCAAAAACCCCTAATCTCATTGAGTCGGCAAAGGCAAGGGAAGTGTTCCCGACGAGCTTGTGCGTTGAGTTACCCATATGCCCCATTCTTGGCTAGGCAGGGCCTATCGCAACGACGTTGCCCGATCATCCCCCAGTCTCTAGAGAGATCTTCTCAAGGCCAAAGACAATATGGACGTGGCAAAGCTTCAGACCGTCCCGGTCCGCTGATAGTTCGTGCGGTCCCAACGTGAGCTTATCTCGAGAACACCCACTCTTGACCCATACAATTTGAGTATTATGGGACGACGGTCTAACTCTTAAGCAAGAGCATGGCGACATTAATTTTTCGATGGTAATCTTTGGTTCGAGAATATCATTTCTTCTTCATCATGGACACCTCACGCTTTAGAGGAGTGAAGGATAAGTTGAGACTGAAGGGCAATGAGGAACAACATGAGAAGACGGACTCGTGGAGTAACCGCGATCTTATCCCTCTTCCCCCTGCGAGGCGAACATGGGGTGCTTTCCATTATTTTGGATATTGGGCTATCAGCTCGCTCAATGTTAGCAATTGGCAGACACCAAATACGTACTTAAGTATGGAATCTCGTACCATTATCTGAGCTGTCACATACTGATTGTAATTAGCCATTGGACTGTAAGCTTTCCCTGGAAGCAAGATTTCCCCTGAAATCATTCAATTGAAGCTGCTTCGCCGTAAATAAATATCGTTGCAATTCATCGATTTTACTCGCTTAGTTATCGAGGTGTGCTGGGTGTGAAATTGCTACAATACTGACCTACATCAGATCGGTTGGTCAATCAATGGCAGTCATAGTCATAGCAAGAGGTCTCATTGCTTTGTTCTCTACTCTTGTCGCATGGTGTGGCCTGCGATGGCACATTGGTTTCACGATACAGAACAGATTCACATGGGGCATGCGAGGAAGCTATGTTCCCTTGTTGCAGCGTATTCTGTTGAACTTTATCTGGACTGCAGTACAATGTGAGTAATATCTAGGCGCTGAAAGCTCTCTCCTCAATGCTAATCTCGAAACAGGCTGGAATGGTGGAAGACTTGTTGCGTAGGTCAAATACCAACTGCTCTTTTCTCACGACTGACTCCCGAATCTCTTAGTGTCTGTCTTTCTGCCATTTGGCCTTCATATGCAACCATTCCCAATAGCCTTCCGTCATCCATGCCAACAACAACCTCCCAGTTCGTTGGTTTCATCATATTCTGGACGCTATCGCTTCCATTTCTCTTTATTCGTCCAGAGAAATTCAAGCTGCCTTTCCAGGTAGTCTCTATCTACTGTGGAGTAGGAATGATGTGCATGAGTATGTCACGCATCTATTTTCGTCGAAATCTTGCTAACAATTGCAGTGATCTGGTCTTTAGCAGTAGCCAAGGGCGTTGGGCCGGTCTTCACAGCCGGTCAGACGATAGCTGAGGGAAGCAGATGGAACTCTTCTTGGCTGATGATGATGGGTATCAATCAGATGTTGGGAGGTATTGCTGCCGGAATCACGAATGGATCCGACTTTTCTCGTTATGCCAAATCGCCCAAGCATTACGTCGGGGGATCTATTGCTTCGGTGTGGATTGTTGGAACTCTTGTAAGTATTACCAATTCGCCGAAACGACTATTCCATAGCATGCACTATAAGATTTTATTTCCCTGAATTATAGCTGACTTTCGCAGGTCTCTCTTGTCGGTCTGGTGACAACTTCTGCATGCCAGAAAATCTACGGCAAGATCTATTGGAATCGTAAGTCGATGAGACAACTAGTTACTTTATTGGTTCAGTGCTGACTTTAGAAATAGCTCCTGACCTCCTGATGGTTATGATGGATAATGGCCAAGGCTCTTCCAAAGCTAGAGCCGGCGTGTTCTTCCTCTCTGCAGGTTTTGCGTTAACAGCCATGTTTGAGAACATCTGTGTAAGCACACATGCAGCTTTCTCCAAAACGATGGCCTACTGATTCTTGGCTAGGGTAACGCCGTTGCTGGTGGAATAGATCTTGCGGGTCTTTTCCCCAAATATATTGATATTAGACGTGTAAGAAACCCCCAATATAGGGAGCGTAACCATTAACACCGAACTTAGGGTGCACTGATAACCTTCATTGCATGCTGGGTAAATACTCCACGGCTTCATATCTCTCAACTCACTCAGCTGACGTTTCATAGGTCGTCCAACCCTGGCAATTGATCAATCGTGCTGCAACATTCATCACAGTCCTCTCATCCTTCTCTGTCTTCCTCGCTCCTATCATTGGCGTCATGTGCTGCGATTTCCTCGTCCTCCGTCGTCGCAAAGTCCAACTGAGCAATTTGTACCGCACACACGACACCAATTATTGGTACTGGCATGGACTCAACTGGCGCGTGATCCCTGCATGGTTAGCTGGATGGACTCCGTAAGTAGCTGTGCCTGAAGAAACGTGTCAAGAATTGACTAATTTGATGTAGAACTGTTGGAGGCTTGATCGTTACTGTTCGCGGGAACAAAAATGCCCCAAGGGCACTATTCCAACTGTATTACATGGCCTTCTTCTTCGGTACGTCCCAACCCCTTCCTAATTGTTGATCCAACCCCCTAAACCCCCAAACAGGCTTCTTCACAAGCGCGGTCCTCTTCTACATCACCATGAAGCTCTTTCCCGTCCCCGGAATAGGCGAATACGATGATATCGACTACTTCGGGGCTTTCACAGCCAAGGAAGCTGCTGCTCTGGGCATCGCGCCGGTTGATGGTATTAGCGCGTTATCGGAAGGAGTGGATGATGTTCCGCCGCCATTGGGCGAGAACGAAAAGGGGCCCAAGACGGGATATGTGGTTGCTGATGGGGCTTACTAACTTATGTGGGTGTATGTTGTGGGAGTGAGACGTAAGAAGTGAAGAGTGAGCGGTCGTGTGTGGGAGAAGCAAGCTCTCGGGAATTGATTTGAGCATGTCCATGATTTTTTAGGCCTACCTCCGGACTTCCATTGATCGCAAGCAATGTTCCAGAAAGCTACGAGTAATAAACTAAAGCTAACCTCTCCATGGCGATATATCAATCTCCATGATTTTCTTGCATATTTCGCAGTACCAAATGCACTGTTCACCCCCTTAAAGCTTCGCTTAATTATAGTGTACTAAAAGAACTCTTCTCTATCTTCGCTTTGTACCTGTATAATAGATCAATAGCGCCCGGCAGTTACCTTTTCTTGGTAGCTCATATGAGAGCTATTGTCTATTGGCTTCTGAGTTCAGGCTTCGCCATAGATTTGATATATCAATTATCCTTGAAATTTAGCCTCGGCATTCTGCACCAGTCCCCCGGCATAGATATTAGCTCAAGCACGCAGAATCTGTCCAAGTCACAACTGCGGAATCCATTTGGATAGTGTCTGAATACGTATATCATGCTCAACGGCAGTCTTTGATTCATATCTTCATTATATATTACACGCCTTAATTCGAACTCGTACTGAAATAGTATCCGTCCCACAAATACAGGTAATCCTCAAGCACACCACTGACCAAACTCGGTAGCCTTTCACTAGTACTGTGCAGAAAGCCCTTTGTGACATTCTCATAAAAGGCACCGCGCATACCCCACCATCCCATTGCCCAGCCCCTCTTTCCCCACTGCTCTCTCTCCAAAGCCGTCGTTCTCAAGCCGTCTTTCCTCAGCTGTCTAGCAGCATACTCGATGCTTAATCCTAGCAACCATGGTTGCCAGTTCTTCTTATCCTTGGTCCGCGACATGGCAACTGCATAGATAACAGGTTGGAGAATGTGGAGGATCTCGGCAAGTTGTGCTGAGCCACGGACGCTGTTAAGGAGTGCTGATGGTGCTTTGATGTCGTCTGCTGTGAGAACCTTGGAAAGTAGGTAAGATGAGATGTCTGATGGGTTTGGAAGCTCAGGGAGACTAAGTCCTGTCCTCTTCATCTTGTATTCTTTTGCGCTGCCACCGCTGCTGCCACCAACCGATCTCTCGCTCCCTTCGTGGAACCCTTCATCTTCGAAATCGGAATCGGTTTCTTCCTTCTCTGGCTCCTCTGGGATGATCTCGCGCTCGGGTAGGGCAGGTGTAACCAACGGTCTTGAGTTCGTGATTCGAAGTAGCAGGAAGCGACATATCGCTTTAATGATCTCCAGCACCACCACAATGCGCCAGCGCGTCTTCTCACCCTTCCGTTTCGCCATCATCTCCCACAGCAGCTCTGTGTACTGAATCATAGATAACAGTGTCGCGACCTTTCTGTACATCTTGCTCTTCGTGATCCAGAATTTTGTATAGCGATTATGCGGGCTCTGCTGTCGCGGCATGCCAGGTAATTTCGATACCGCGCGCGTTAGCAGCGTGTCGTGATACATTGATAAGAGCTGGATAGAGGAGTGCAGAGACTCGGACGCCAGTTCGGCATCGCGAAAGCGTCCAGGTATGATGTAGGTTAGGGATCGTAGAGCGGATTCGATTTGCGTTACTGAGGATTGATTTTTGGTGATGAAGGTACCGTACATCGAGAGCCATTTCGGAGGCATCGCGAGGAGATTTGGGATCCCTTGCCGCACGTTGGCGGGCTTGAGGGCCTCCATGATGTAGTGCTGTTCAAAACGACAGAGAAAGTATAAGTAAAGAAACAAAATGGAGGAATGAGTGTGTTGAAGTGAGGTCGTTCATGCGTTGATGGTTCAAAGAAGAAAGGTGATTCAAAGGAGGTGGTTGGCGCGTGGGGAAGAGCCGAGGCTGAGATTAGATTGATCTTCACAAGGCTCCGGTTAAGTTCAACTTAATTATTTGACATGCGCCGTCCCACTTCAACGATATGGCCAACAAACGTCGCCGGTCGAGTGCAGGCTCAAGTAATGAGTCGCCGACATTAAAGAAAACTCGAGTGGGTGATTTTCAAGATCACGACCGGATATCTGCCCTCTCTGATGAGATTATAATCCGCATCCTGCACCATCTCCCGATACGCGCCTTGATCTCTTGCCACCTTATCTCACATCGTTTCTATCTCTTAGCTGGGGACTCGCAAATATGGAAGAATCTATACTACAATCGCTTTGTCTTGCCCCGAGCATTACGGATTCCAGGGCTGAAAGCTGCCTCGTTGTTGAAGCAGGACGAGGCGTTGCACTTTGCTTCGCGGAGGAGTAAATGGTTAGATGAGAATACCTTAGTTAATAGAGTGGACGGCAAGACGACAAATTGGAAGAAACAATACAAACTACGGCATAATTGGAGTATCGGAGCCTGCGAGGTCCAGGAGATACATGTCGCAGATCGCCCTTCGGTTCCTGAGATGCTGGTCCGGTTGGCCGAAGGTGTGGTTGTCACTGCAGACAAGGAGGAAGGGTTGAGAGCCTGGGATTTAAAAGGGAAGGCAATCATCGCAAAGTGCGCACTTGAAGGGGATAGTGTGCCCACTTGTTTGGCTGTGGATGAGCAAGATTCTCGGACAGGGAAGCTTGGTATCGCAGTTGGCTTTCTGGATGGCGGGTGGGGAATCTGGAGACTGGATATGAAAGGGAGAACTTTTGACAAGGAGTACCGGCATCCAGGATCGAGTAATGGGACATTGAGCGCCATCGCTTGTGCCAAGCCATATATTCTCACTATTACAGAAGGCCAGCTGCTGTCTCTGTACTCGTTCACTGCTGCACCTGAGGAAGAACAGGACCTTGTGCAGGAGGACGAGGGGAACGAGACCCTAGAACAAGCAGTCCCGATTCTTTTGGAAGTTCCACCACCAACAACTAAATCTTGCGAAGTATCCTCGACACCACGCCTTCTCGCCTCCCTGAAGTCACACACTTCCTGGCCACCACTCTCCCTCTCTATCCGGACAACTCCCGCTACTATAACAGCCAGCATCGCCTACTCTCTTCCGACCTACTACTCAGGCTATACCATCGGCCTCCAAGAGTTGCACCTCTCCCCTACGACGGGCCTGATCACATCATCTCGTCTTGCTTCTGCACTACCCCAAGGATTCTCTTCTTTCTCCTCGTCTTTACCGTCTTCGCCAGCCTCTGGGACTTCTTCTCCGTTGCCAGGCTCAGTTGGAAGTGCAAACTCACGACCCACAACACTCTCATATTCACACCCATACATTTTAGCAACGCACCCAGATAACACACTGACGTTGTATCTGTGTACGTCAACTTCATCTATGCTCTCCATTACACCAGGAACCAAGCTATGGGGCCATACATCCTCTGTATCTTCCGCTGAGATAACACCAAGAGGTAAAGCCGTGAGCGTCAGCACTCGTGGCAATGAGTTGAGAGTATGGGAGCTTGAGGGCGGGGCTTCGTTTGCCTCATCCTCGACCACGAATTTCACCCCATTCGGCACAAATCCCATCTCAACCGGCAGCCCGTTTGCAAGCAACCTGGCTGAACTAGCCCGAGCACGCAAACGAAGCATCAGGCTCGCAGAGCGGAGTGTTCAAATTCTCGCCTCGCCTTCTACCCCCTCTTCCCCACCAACACCCAAAACACCCTCAGTAAACAGAAATGCACCACAAAAGAACGATCCCATGGATGGCGAAGGCTCCCACGACTTCGACAAAGACGCAGAGAGAGAAAGTCACAAAGAAAGATACAAACAAGACACGCAAACCCACAAGCGCTGGGTAGGCTTTGACGACGAGATGGTAATAGTGCTGAAAGAATCCGGCGCCGGCACGCAAGCACTGATGGTGTATGACTTTACATGACGAAGAGACGAATGAATATACCTTTGTGACAATACGCACATAAGAACACATAGAGTACTGTACAAATCTGATAGACTGTAGATACAAATTGCAGATACAGTAAAATAGTCCAAACAAATAAACAATAAAAATAAAAAAGCAAGCAAAATCTCAACATCAAGCTCAGCCATATTTAAGAAACCTCGTACTTATTCACCAAGGTATATCTACATATCTGCATATGTCCCTATATCCGTATCTCCCTATCTCTTATCGACCTGTACATCTACATCTACATCTACATCTACATCTCCACGCATACGTGTATGTACCTTACCTTACCAACCCTCCCTCTCCCAGCCTACCCACCATCCACTTCATGTTTATTTGCATAAAAACGAAAGAGACATCTGCATAAAAATAAAGTATATCCCAACACAACACAAAGATAGCACAAAAAGCCCATTCGTAAAATCTCTCAATCTTCATCTCCCCCATATTTTTTTCGCGCACCTATACCTACCTAGAGCACAGCAATAAAAACTCTCACTCATTATTCTCATCCGTGATACCCACCTCATCACCCCCTCCGTCCCTCCCTTCCTAGTATATACCTCACCTCACCTCACATACTCACCTCACATACTCACCTCACCTCTCCTCATCACACCATAAAAACTCGATCGAAACCCAAAACCCAAACCACAAAACGCGAAACCTCAAACGCCTACATGGTCGACCACCCGCCCGCACGTCGCGAAAGACAAGACAAGATAACACAGGAAAAGAAAAAGTTTCCACTTCCGAGTCAGAAAAGCACGGCGCCGTCAGCGGCAGCAGCGGCGGCGGCGCCAACGCCAGTGCCAGTGCCACAGCGCGCCAGCGGGGTTGATCTGCAGCAAGCAGGCAGGCAGGCAGGCAGGACCACCGACATGGTGTCGTCGTCTGTCTGTCTGCCGAACAGTGCCGAGCCGTTCCCCAGATAACGACAGCGACGATAGACCCGGTCGATCCGAGATCCGGACAATGTTAAAATTCACTTCAATTGAAGACGCGTCACGGGAATTCGACAAGACGGTGTATTTAAAAAAGTTTCAATTTCACGCCATGTACTGTGTGTAGCGGGGCTCTATCTACTCCCCATTCTCATCGATCAATCTTGTGTAGATGCTCCGATATGAGATAAACCCTTAAATGTCTTGCTCGATTGCATGCATGAAAACCCCGCGCACACTACGCATATGCAGGTCCGTCCCAGAATCCCGTCCCATCCCCCAGCCAGACCTTATCCCAACCTGTCCCAAACCCAAACCCAGGGCCATCCATCGGCCAAAAACAAAAAAGCATCAGTGACAAACTCCAAACAAATAATCCATCCATCCATGATATGCTACCAATGTTGTGTGGTGCAAGAAAAACCAATTCGTAAAAAAAAAATGCCGTATCCCTGTGCAACAAACATGCATGATCAGGGAACGAGAGTGGAGCTGGGCAGGCTCGGGGTATCAGCAAACCCAATGCAAATGCAACGCATGATCCGTACCATATTCCCCATCCCAAATCCAGGCCGACAAATGAAATGTTGTCCGTCCAGATCCAGGTTGAATTGAATCTAATCCGTGATGCGAATAACCGTCGCCATGCAGTTTAAAGGAAAAAGAGTCCGTAAAGTGTATCGTCAATTTCATGAAAGTGTATGTGTGTGCGTACAGCGTCTCTGGGCGAAACAACACTATGACCAGCAGGATGATGCTTCGATGGAGAAATCTCAAACATACTCTCTGATATAAGATGGATCCAACCAGTGTACTTTGTCGAATGCTTGCCACAGCTTGCTGGCCTTGTTGACGTCGATCTTACACGCTTGTTGAGCATCAGTCTTCCTAAACTCCTTGCCGATCTTGTAAGCTTCGATTCTCTTGATGAAGATTCGTCGCTTTGATGTAAGATAGGTTGCACAATCGAGTCGGAGATTGGAAGCCAGAGACAGTTCGTCTGGGTGAAGAAGATGAGCGTGCGGATCGCCTTTGAGGTCAATTGGAGCCCCTCTCCAATCAACCTTCAGGGAGTTAGGCTTGTTAGGTAGGCTGCTGAGTGGCGGGCAGAAGTCTGGCAGGAGATCAAAGTCTTTGTCCTCTCGAGCCACCTTCTTGACGCCATCGGTGGGAGTACCGCCTCTACCTCCATTCTGACCAACAGTCTTGGGGAGGCGAGGTGGCTTCACGACCTTGAAGGGTGCTTGTCTGGCCGGCTTGTTGTTGGATACGTGCCTAATTCGCACGCCAGGCCCAGCTGGGGCGATGGCGGTGTACTTCCTGGCCAGCGAATTGTCCTCTCTCAATTGTGCCAACTCTCGCTGAGCCCATAGTCGCCTATTGGCATTGAATGCCTGCAAAACCTGGGACTTGAATTCGAGGACGAGTTCGTATTCGCTGTGGCGAGGAGGTGAAACCTCTCGGAAGCCGCTCAATTCTCTCGCTGCTACATGCTCATCGACAACCCGATGCGTATCGTGATCGGTGAAGAGAGGCGGTTGGGAGGTAGGGCTGCCTTGGTGAGGAAAGAGGATCGGATCTCGCACGACAATAGTCGACGAGTCTTCAGCGGGGTTGATGGTTCGGGTCTCTGGGGAGATTGGTGGCGAGAGCGGTGCTTGACCTCTGCCAACGGAATTGGCGAGCATTGGCTTCATCAACAGATCCATGGATGATGGTCTTGATGTCTTGCGAGAAAAGCTGTCGTGGGGAGTTTGTTCGGGTGGTGAGAGCATGGCTGCCTGCGGGGTGAATGGGGCCTTGCGTTCCATATTCACGAGTTGATTGATACCAGGCAGGTAGGAATTGGTGGAATTGGACGAATATGTAGTAGAGGTGGTCAATGGTCGCATGTGTAGATGAGTTGTCGATGAGAAGGTATTCTCGAAGCCAGTGGAAGGCCGCAGGGTGGTCGGAGATGTTTTGTCATCCATAATGGAGTCGTTTGCTTGTTGCGCCTCCCCCAGATGCACCCAGTTAGGTTGTGGCAACTTTCGGAGAACAAAGCGGAATCTGATGCTCTTAAGTCCGCCAGGCAGCCGTTCGAGCAGGAAGGGCCGGAGATTGTTCAAATGTCGAGTGCGTTGGAGATGAAGGTTGGAGGATGGCGAGGTCCAGTCAGCTGAGTTGTCAGATTCGGTTCTTTGTGGTTTCCGGAATCCAGTCAATGCGAGAGCGCGCTGGCGATCTTGAGGGATTGAGTCAATAGGACGGGAGCCTGCAGGACGGTGGGAGGGCGAGGAGGAGGGCAAATCGGTGTTTCAGAACAGAGAAGAGGAAGTATGAAATAAGAAGAGCGCGAGAGGGACAAGCAATAAGTAGTGAGGCAGCGGGCCTCGACGACAAGAGAGAAGGGCCAGCAATGACTGGTACCTGGAGTGGTGTGCACGGCGAGCGTGAGGTGCGGTAGATGACTCCCTCGTGATATAAGCCGATGACCAAGATAGGCTGCACCCACCTTCCTTCGCCCTCACCCTGTCTTGAGTCAAGCCTGGCAGTTGCGGGTTCGTCGTCTGGTTCCTCAGTCTACCTAGTAGATGGGTTAGGCAGCGGTTACGGACGATTCGCGCTCCTGGTTGGCTGGGTGGAGGGATGGGCACGAATGCGAGGCCTCTTTGTTTGAAGGCTGTGTTTGGAGGGGCGCGCGTATCCCAGGAATGTGCCAGTGTCTGTTGCCAGCAGCAGAGGCAATTGGCGAATGGCAGCGTTGCGAGGGAGGGTGGCCATTGAGCCTCCACCAGTCACAGTCGGCGAGCGGTGCAATGGTTGGGGATTTGTAAGGCTCCGACGCTGGCTCCGTCTGGCTCTGGCTCTGGCTCTCGCTCTCTTTCATCTCCCACGCGTGCGCCCCGTCGGTCCTTCATGCGCGCGGTCGATGGTTCGATGGGTGCGATGGAAGGAATGGATGCGATGTGCAGAGCAGCGCTGCACTTGCTGCACCAGGTGAGTCATTGCGGTGCGGTTGCCGTTGCGATGATGAAGCCTGGGGAGGAACAAAAGGGAAACATCCAGAAAAAAACATCGAGGGCCTCGACTAGCGAAGTGTCTAGGCCCCATTAGGCAGGAACTAGTGCTCCACAGTTAGGCTCTGATGCCTACCGTAGCTACCTTACCTGCCTCACCTTACCTGACCGTCGCCTGTCGACTGCACCCACGACGCCTTCCGCCTTCACCTCCACCTCCACCTCCTCACCGACCAAATCAGACTGCGCAATTCATCAATGTCCTCTCCCTCGTCCTGGTACGTACTGCTGTGCGCGCGCTCTATTGCTAATTCCAATAACCTCAGACCGACTCGACTCAATTGAGTGACGCCCACATGCAATTGCACGCAGCTCGATTCAACATGGGCACATTCACATTCGCATTCACGTTCACATTCACCTGCACTGTTGTGTGCGTGTGTGTTGTGCATCAATCCGCGTTGACGCGCTCCCCATCGGCACACCAGGCGGTCCAAGTCCACGTCCCCGTCCATGTCCATTCCATGTCCGGATTCCTCATGGCCTTGGGCAATCGCGGCAGATCCCCCTCTTCCTCCCTCTCGCGCCCCGTCCATCGAGGCTATCTGCTTGTCAATAATGGGGGTCCCGTCTCCGTCTCCAGATCCATATCCATACCCATATCCATATCGATATCCATCCCCGCCCAGCGCCCTCGTCAGGAATGCATTGAATCCAATTGGAATGTCGCACTACACCAGAATGGTATCATCTGGGTTCCGCTGCACAATCGCCCCCATTGTCCCATTGTGATTGCTGCTGGTTGAGGCTGTCTGGTGTTCAGCACGCCACCTGGACCTCCTCCCCCCTCCTCCTGTCTCCCCTTTGCCGCCAAATGAACATTACCCTATTCGGCCAGCACAGAAGCACAGGACGCCTCACGCTCTAGAGCAATTGGCAACTTGCAACTTCACCGCGCATTTGCAGCACCACAAAACACGTGTACTTGCTTCTTTCAAAGTCAATTATGCCGTCATGGCTGGCAATGCACTTTCAATTGACTTGGGCCAAGTATCCCTATCCGCCCCCTCCTCTCCATGGATCATGGATGATGATGGATGTTGGGATGGGTCCACGAGGAGAAAGTGGTTTCCTGAGGTCTCGTCTGTGGCCTCGATCCCTCCCTCCCCCTCCACACCAAGGCAAGCATGCACACGTATCATCACCCATCGTCCATCATCCATCATCCATCGCCCATCATCAGCATTGCCACGTTCGTGTAGCCCGTGGCCACAAGACTC
Organism: Articulospora tetracladia; assembly: GCA_003415645.1. Lineage (NCBI taxonomy): Eukaryota > Fungi > Ascomycota > Leotiomycetes > Helotiales > Discinellaceae > Articulospora > Articulospora tetracladia. The sequence goes on from PYIV01000013.1 coordinate 1,159,948, forward strand.
GCATTGGATCCCTTCATCTCCCGAAGCGTCGGAGCAGCAGCGCACGTTCGCAGCTCTGGACCACCACCTCCCCTTCGCCATTTAACCCCCGTGAAACGATCATCTGTCGGTTCTCATCAAAATAGACCTGGACCCCAGGTCACATGGGTGTGGTGGGTGTGGTGGATCTTCACATGCGCCGTGTCTCACATCATTTCTACCCCTCCATCAGCATCTCCAGACACCACCTTCATCAGCTCTGCGGGTTTCCAGCCCTCTCAGCAAGATATTTCCGACTTCATTGCGTGCAACCCCCACGACGGCAACTTCCAATTGTCCCTCATCTGATCAATTGGCCGTTCATTTGAGTTTCAATCCAAGCATGCGCCTGGACATCATCCCGCCGCAAGTGCAAGGAGAGGGGGACTTGGTGGCGTTGCGTTATCGTGTGATCGACTGCTTATCGATACAAGATAAGAGATAACTTTAAATGCGCGTCGAACTTGTCTTGTATCAGGTTGAGGAGACGATCGAGACGATGAGGTGCTGCTGAAGAAGGGATGGCAGCTGACTCTCCCGACGTAACCGCAGATGGCATCCTGAGGGTGCAAATGCCATTCCATCCCGCACGCCCTCCCTCCCTTCCTTCCTCCCTCTCTCCCCGTCCCTTCTCCATCGGCCCCTCCGACGTCCTGCAGATCAGTCACTCGTACTTTCGCGAGGACGGGGTGCAACTCACGTGCCGCACCTCCCTCCTACACATGTGACTTGCTACCGCAAGCAGCGTGTTCATCGGGAGTCGCGCTTAAGGCACGACCCTGAATCATGGGATCCACACCAGCAGCGGGCGGCCCTGCTCACCGACCTGCGAACGGCACGGTTACGGCGCCAACTGGGTGGGAGGGATCGTACAGTTACCTACTGTACGAGTGAACCACGGAACAACGTCTGCAGTTGATTTGAATCAAATCGAATCGCAATGCACCCACGACACGACAAGCACACTCGGCGAATTGACTTTGACACCGAGCACGTTTGGTTTGTAGGACTGTCTCGATCGCGGGCGAACTCTGTCATGACTGGTCGGTGAGGGAACGACTCACCGCACTCGTGTCAGCACGCTCTCGACATCACTGCTCTCCTCTCTCCTCTCCTCTGTCCTCTCTCCGCACGTAGGTATACGGTCAGTCCAGTTACATTTGCCGGGACGGAATGAGAGAGGGGAAGGGCGAGGGAGGGAAGGCGGGAGTCAGTCGGTCGGTCAACGATTGAGGCAGCATTGATTGCGGCTCAGCAGCAATGCAATTGGGAAATTGAAATTGGCTGGCGTCCCCGTCGCAGTGCATTGGCCGAGATGATTGTTTACGTAGGGAGTTTATTCGCCTAGGAATCAGCCCTACTCCTCTCCTCTCCTCTCCACTCCACTCCAATCCTCTCATCTCCTCTTCTCACATCCATCTATCTGCCTTTCTCGCCTTACCTTGCCCTGCTCTGCTCTGCCCTGCCTAGGTAATTACCATTAGATCCCCCTCCCCTCCCCTCCCCTCCCTGAACAGCACCCGACCCGGGACCGGGAAAAATCAACGAGGCGGCCAATGGGAAACCCAATTGAGCCAATGAAACAACCGTGATGCCTCTCGCATTCATGCTATACATGCTCGATATGCCTATGATATGATATGATGTGATGTGATTCCTGACTCTGGGTCTGCCGCTAGCTGTAGTCCGGCTGTGGTTCTGCCTCCACGCAGAGAGTCTGCCACCCAGTGGGTCTCTGGGCGTCGGCGATAGGAACGAGGAGCCTCCAGTCCAATTATATTCCCAACGAAATCCCATTTTCCCATCGTTTCATTTCTCCAGCTGCGTGGGAGGCTGTCGCTCGCCTGACTTGCGATGTGCGCTCAGAGTCAAAGAGAGCCTGAAACTCAATAGTAGGTAGGCAATGGCAGTCAAGGTAGGCTGCAGCCTCGATATTTCCTAATCGAGAAACCCAGTCCAGTCCAGTCCAGTCCGCGTTCTCGATATCTCTACATAGGTACTCGACCAATTCAATTCACTACTCATTCATATACCAATTGAAGAAATCATTTGGAGATAATCCATCCCTGCATCTACATCTCTTTTCTTTCGTCACTCATAGCATCCAGTGGGAATCCTTCGTCGCGCGGACTCAATAGAGGGAGGGAGGGAGGAAGGGAGCGACAGGACAGCCGAGCCAATTTCACACAAGGCGTCCTGCAGTGTCTCACCCGAGGTAGCCATGTAGCCAGCCAGCCAGGTAGCCAGCCAGCCAGCAGCGCAGCATTGTTCTCTAGCTGCTCCCGGCTCTGCTCCCGGCATTGCTGCCTCTCCTACCTCTCTTCCTGCCTTCTGCCTTCTACCTTCTCCTTCTCCTCCCTGCCTTCTTGCCTTGCATTACATTGCTCCCCTGCCGCATCTCGGCTCAGATGAGAATCGGATCCAGGCTGCCGCTGCCGAAGCAGAGAAAGAGGCAGAAGTAGAAGCAGAAACACTAGCAGGTCTAGTGAAACGAATAGAGAGATAAGATATGATATGATGTAATGTTATGTGATGTGGTGTGGTGTGACGTGATATAGTATAGTATGGCATGGTATAAAAGGATTTTATAGCAAGCGTAGTGCAGCTAGGTTGCATTCCTATCACACCTGAATATCAACAGTTTCCGAAACTCGCACGAAATTTCATGCGATGGGGGGAGGGAAACGAATGCTCTATGTTATGGATAAACGGACAAGTCAAATTTAACCCAAGTCCCTTATTCTGAAGACGAAACTGACAGAGGAGAAAGAAGGTGGTTATTTATATCTATCATCGCGGTACCTAATTGTGTGTCCAACACACACGCAATGCCATCATTATGTTCCAAGCTCACCACGCACCACTCACCACGCACATTCACCATCCGTCTTTCATCAAATCATGAATCCCATTCGCGGCACACGACTCCAAGAATAATACGAAACCCAGCCGCCTCGCAAAATATACCTGCATAAAACGCCCTTTTCACATAAGTTCCTGAAAGAGAAAAGAACCCACCAGCTATATATCAAATTAGACTCAGCCAGTCGCTCAGATAATCTTCGGTTCCGTTTCCGCAGGGGCGGATGATTCGAATGGACGCCAGCTGGAGTCTCCACGGGCACCGCGGCAGGAATGAGCGGCTCAACCAATGCTTTGGTCTCCTCGTTGGGTTTTGAGACCGTCTCAATGTCGTTTAAGCTCGCATTGCTGGTAAGATCTACAAGCTCTTTGGTCTCTACCACAGGGGCCTCGGATTCATCGATCATCTTTGCGATTTCTTCCTGATCTTCTTTCACCATAGTAGCAATAGCGTTATCATCTTCTGGAGCAAGAGTAACCGTGTCTTGAGTGTTTTCGGCGATATCCGCAGTAGGTGCATTTGCCTCGGTGAGGTCTAGAGTCGGCTTACTTTCGTCGGGGCTTGTTGACGTTGGCAGAGTCTCAGCCTCCTTCTCAACAGCGACATCGTTAAACATTCCCTCCTCCACACACTTGCCGCCCTCGCAAATCAAGACCCTCGTTTTGCCATCAGTTCCAAAGTCCTTGAGTAGCGAGTTCCTCTCTCTCAACCAAGAGCCCTCCTTGTCACTCTTTATCCGCGCAAAAGTGCCCAAGCCTCCTCTAGGTGACTTCTCAAACTCCTTGACCTTCATTACACCATTGTCATCCTTCTCGCCGCCTTGAGCGACAACGACGCCTCTCACACCGAGCTTGCCTGCAACAATGCTAGGCATGAAGCTGCTAAACAGCCAGGGATATTGCAGAATCTCACTTTCGAAAGCCGCAACCGTCTGGCGGGCTTTAGCACTGTAAGTTTCGTCATTCAGGAGAGAAGAGAGACGGAAGAGATTAGAGGCTGAGGTGCCGTTTGTAGAGGGGTCCGAGGTGTCCATTCCATCTTTCAACCGGAGGATGGTGTGGGGAGCACCAAATGGCGTGGCAAAGAATGCACCTGTGCCATTAGTGTCGTAGAAGTGAGTGATTTGTGATTCTGTAACAAGTCAGTCCAGTAGTAGAAAATCATACGCAGAAGATACTAACCTTGCAGGTCATCGGCCCAGCGAAGCCACTTCTCATCAAAGGTGGCCTCATACAAGTCAATCAACCCCTCGATGAGGAATGCATAGTCCTCGGCAAATCCAACAGTGTCACCACGCGATGTCCGCCAAATCCTGTACAAAATCTTCGTTTCCTCATCGTAAAGTTTCTCCTTGATGAAATTTGCAGCACTGAGAGCAAAACCAAGAATGAGCTCCGACTTCTCCGGGTCAAATCCTTTGATGACCGCCGCAGTCCTGGCCAGCGCCCCAATAGCGATACCATTCCAATTCACAACAACCTTATCGTCCAAGCTTGGTCGAACTCTCTCCTTTTCTCTGTGTGCTAAAAGAGCAGCTTTTCCATCTTTCAAAATCTGAACGATTTCCTCTTCTGTTGAATACCCGAATTGGTTCTTCAGTCCAGCAGGTGTTTGGACAATGGCTAAAACATTCTGGTCAATGAATTCATCATGAGGATCCTTCTCTGGATCTACGTTCCCATGACTGCTGACATCGAAAAATGCGCAGAGAATACGGGCTGCCTGTGGATCAAGAAGATTCTCTAGCTCTCTTTTAGTCCAGACATAAAATGCTCCCTCTCTCTTCTCAGAATCCCCTTTCCTAAAGAGACTGTCTGCATCCTCACTGGAGTAAAAGCCGCCTTCGGCATGGGACAGAGTAGTAGTAAGATAGGTGACAATATCATATACTACTCCGAGCATCTCTGGATCTCTTGAGAGAAGGAAGCCGTCCAAATATACGTGAATTAGCTGTGCGTTGTCGTACAGCATCTTCTCGAAATGTGGCAGAGACCAGTTTTCTGTGACTGAATATCTGCTAAATCCATTTCCAATGTGGTCATGGATACCTCCTCTGGCCATCTTCTGCAATGTCCTGAGTGCCATACTTTGTGCAACTTGGCAATCTTTCATGCCAACCACATCGATAATTTCCTGGGGATATTGGCCGATTCGTAGGAGAAATGCCAGTTTGCAAGGCGTTGGGAATTTAGGCGCTCCTCCAAATCCACCATTCAGGTTGTCAAAGGTGGACTTGAAATGTACCACTGCTTCTTCAAGGAGCTCAATGTCAAGCTCCCCACCCTCGCCCACTCTACCTCCAATTGTGCCTTCTGCAGAAAAGCTCTTTAACTGCTCCAAGATCTTTGCTGACTCTTGACGAGATCGAGCCTCTTGGTCTTTCCAAACACCGCTTAGCTTGTCCAGTATAAAAGAGAAGTCCATATCATCTGCGTCCATTGTGTTCGAATTTGGCCCAGGCCAATATGTACCGCCAAACACGGGTTCAAGTTCAGGCGTAACAAAGACATTCAGAGGCCAGCCTCCCGAGCCAGTGGTAGCTTGGACGAAGTTCATATAGATGCGGTCGATATCGGGACGTTCTTCACGGTCGATTTTGATGGGTATAAAGTCTTCGTTCAGTTTTGCGGCTATGTCTTCATTCTCGAAGGACTCGCGCTCCATGACATGGCACCCTGAATAGTTAGCACCGATCTCTCCTACAGCTTGAGTGACTTACAATGACATGCGCTGTATCCAATGCTAAGGAATAGCAGCTTGTTCTCTTTGCGCGCCAGCTCGATAGCCTCTTCGCCCCACAGCTGCCATGCGACAGGATTCTTCTCATGCGCACGAACATAAGGACTCTTGCTCTCGTTGGCTCTGTTAACAAGCACAACCTTCTCTTTCTTCTCCTCTACAATGGTCTTGTCGCCTCCTGCACCTTCCTTCAGCGCCTTCCCTATCCCATTTGCCAGGCCCTCCGCCCCACGGAGGTGTGCTGCCATCATGACCCCGCGGACCTCGTCCTGGTTACCTGGGAGTGTATGAGTGTATTTATAAGCTTCAGCTGCTCAAGGACCCGATCGCTGGAGCTTGTGAGTAGCGGCTTCGTAAGATCTGCGCCTCCTGTGCGGTTTTGCTACAGGATGATAGCTGGGAGACTTGACAAGGCTTGGAATAAATAGCGGGGTGCTAGAATCTGCGCAGATGCTCAGCAAGCAGAAATGTGAGGCCCTCTATTGGTGCGAGCTCTAAGAAAGCGACTTGATAGGCGTATCAAGTTGAGCGGGCAGCTCCAAAAGAAGACGGTGAAGATGTGTGGTGGGTTCTTATCCTGCTCTTTCTTCTTCCATGTCGTTATCGCGGAAACCGGAAACCAAGCTAGTGAGGATACCCCTCAGCCACCATCAATAAATACCAGATCTAGCAGTTTCCACATATAAGGTGGAACACGATCAACGTCTTGATCGGCTGTCTCACAATAACAGACCAACCTTAATCGTGTTTTACATCAAGGGAGAAACCCGCGGCACAGTAATATTTCTCACACCTTATTTCAACTACCAGTGCCAGGTCAGAAACTTGTGATTTCATTCATCAATACAGTATTCAGCTAAATTCATTGCAACTTTGACTTTTGACCATCCTAGCAGACCAGTCATTCCAAGCTCACATGCCACATGTGATCGTCACCAGACATGCTCCAGATAGCCAGAGGAAAAGAACACCGATCCATGCAGATTCTGACCAGGCGAGACGAGGCGAAGAGTAAAATTCTCAAGGCTCATCGAAGAAGTATGTACATTGAAGAGAATAATGTTAGGCCAACTGTCTGTGACAAAGCAAAAATTACTTCGTCAACCATGACAACGATGCTCCAAGTCTACGCAGATCCAGAAAATGCAGCGAATAGTTCAAGAAGCATCGTTCATGACCCAACCAGAGAAGAAGATCGCAAAGAGATTCGTCACCCTCCAGAGGCGTGAGGACTATCCCAGCATGCGCAATCGGTGGTCGTAATGGTGAAGTGTTCGGCGAGGGGTTTGAGCTGCGTCCCAGCACGGCAGCCAAATACCCCCTAAAATCGTACATGAAAGGTAGACACGCTCCCAGAGCCCATGAAATAGTGCACTAATTTGGTGATCGCCTAAGAAGTAACACTGGCAGTAATGCCGGCGTTGCCAATTGGCTTGGTAACTTGGGAAGCGAACTCGCCGATGATGTTGCCTTCGCTGGCGTAGTTGCTATTGACAAGTTAGTCACGACTTGATATCAACCTCCATGTAAGAAACACGTACCAGACAGTGTAAAGACTGGCCATGCTGAAGATGGAGCCCGCCCCGCAAGTGACGGTGGCACAACCAACAGTAGTGGTAGCCTTCCACAGGAGAGCAGAGAAGTGCAAGAATTCAGGGCCGCTGATATTTGGAGAATCAACACCATAAGGCATGTTTGCAGCCTCACCATAATACCATTGGTTGGTGATGGCATCAGCAACGGCTCCGGCTTTAGACGCAGTCGAGAGATCGGAGGATCCATAAGCGGCAAGGTTCTGGCCATATCCGCCGCCACCCTCAGTCCTTTATACAAGTCAGTATATAACCAAAAAATATTATTGGGATGTTTGCTTACATGTCATGAGCGAAGACACAGGTGTTGGCAGTGATGAGAGCTCTCGCAGCAAGATCTGAGCTCCACGACAAGCCACTGGCTGTGTGGTTAGCACGGTGCTGGTTGTGATGATACAGAGCAGCGCTTTGGTAGTCAGTTGGCGTAGCAGCGGCAACTGGTGCTGCAGAAGTCGCGACAACAGCAACAACAGCGGCGGCGGCCTGTTGAGTGGTAGCTGCAACCGGAACGACCACTGCGGCTTCGGTAGTTGGCTCAGGAGCCGGGGTAGTAGAGGTAGTTGCGGGAACGGCGGCGACAGCCACGACGGTTGGCTCTGGAGCTGGAGTAGTCGAGGTGGTGGATGGTGGTGGGGGTGGAGGAGTAGTGGATGAAGTAGTGACTGCAACCTCGGTAGGGGTATAGCCAACTACGACGGTATTTTGGACCTTGACGATAGTTGTGTGGACTTCTTCCGCCGAGGACGATGGAAGAGGTGCACCCATCGTGACAGTCACATAGACGATCTCAGTGGTGATATCATAGACATACTCCTTCTTGTGGAGAGCCTTGTGGATTGGAGACGCAACGGACAGAGCCGCAAACAGGGAGGCCAAAACGATTGAGGAACGCATGTTGGGGGCGAATTTCGATAATGCTGGGAGGATCTGAATTCGGTTTAATGGCCAACTTTCTTCGAGAAAGCTGAGTAGACAAGTCGATCTCGTAAAATGTGAAGGAATGTATCGAGACCGCGGTGGTTGGCAGCGCTGCTACTTTGGATTCTGTCGAAGAATGGTTGCGGATGGGAATACGTGAATGACAAAAGTACTGGAGGGAGCGGCAGTAGACTTTGTGTTCTGTGTATGCGGGATTGACGACCTGGTCTCTTGTTGTTTTTAAGGAGAGTAATTGCCGCGAGCGACGAAGAAGGGAGTGGACTGGTTGGACGAAGGGTGAAGAAGGAAGAAGGTATTCGGGAAGTGCAGCAGTTTTGGAGTTGCGGAGGGATTGGCAGCAGCACCAGCGATTTCCTAATGGGGCGTAGCGCCAGGAACGCTCCCCGCACCGCACAGCAAAATTCGAGCCGAGTCGACCATATGATCTGTGCTAGGGGGTGGATTTGCCGCCACTGAACTTGAAACACGGCCACGATATGCCTGGTCCGACTCATCTCGGCCGCGACTGTTCATGAACAATTCTCTGCCCATCCGAATTAAAGACGGCGATAAACAAATCTCGTCGGTCATTATGTTGGATAGCAACAAGATTATTATCACGCTCCCTCAAGATTGCCGCATGAATATCAACACGAAGGATGGATTCAGGGTGAGCGACATATTCTGCATGGGTGTGTTCTCTCGGCGCATCCCTTCCAAGAGAATACGGAGTAGGGAGTGAGGCGTCGCTGGCCGAGACGTAACCCTCCAAGACCTGAATAGAAGCGTCGAGCTGAACGGAATCTACGTTCAGGGCGGCCGGCATTAGGTTTGTACGCGAAACCCTCCAAGCCATGATTCGTAACTACCGATTTAGGGCAGATGGCAGGTGCTAAAGAGCCACTTGCATCACTTTGTGTGGTGGCTCACTGGCTCACTGGCTTCCTGGGTGGCTCACGGCATTGTCGACGACGAGACCATTCTTTCTTTCTTCCACCACCAAGATCTGGGCATCTTCATTCGAAGAGCGAAATAAGCATTGGACAACACGCAGAAACACAAGGTCTCACCCTGGGAGCCCTGCCATGCTGCCTTTATCGAGATGATAGGGATAAAGAGACGTCAGGGCACCCGCTCCTTCGGATATTTCTTTGGCGCGGGGATCTGATTCGCAAATTGCGGGAGGCGTTTGTCCCAGGAGTTCCACGGACCCCCTTACGCAATTCCATTGGCCCAACGTTAAATTATTCTTCGTTCCTGCATAGCTCAGGAAGACAGCCAGGCCTATCCTCACTGCGGGACTTGCGGGAGAGTTGGGTGACAGCGCCTTGCCAGACTGCCAGTCACAGGCAGCAAAGGTGCCCGCCAGATCGATATCAAACACCCGCCAGTGCGATAGCGCCAGCATAGCAGAATGTAAGGCTGAAGGCTAACCACCGCATGCTCACAGAGGCAGAAAGGTTGCCGTCGAATCGGAGATTGGCTTATTTGCCACAGGTCAAGCAGCATGTTATAACTAACAAAAACCAGTGCCTTTCTTCATCAGACGGTAATTCAGGAGGCTGCATCCTGGCGGCGATCATCGCGGTACCTGCAGCAAGATCACGCTAATGTGATTTCCACCCCGCTGACTGAGCCATAATCCTGGTGCCTGAGCCGGGGTTTGTTTCGTGCAAAGTCCCGCAAATTTAACAGCCTGATTGCACGAGCCGTCCTTCGGTTCGTCCAGAGTCCAGACGGCTTGCGTTCGTCTCTAAATGCAATGCGAAAACTTTGTTTCGATTCCCGCTTCAACAACTCGTCTTGTTTCCTTAACAGTTCTACACTCCTTGAGTTTGGAACACCAAACCCATTGAGCCTCCCGAGGCTATTAGACTTGCAACTCATCGGATGTCATGAGACTGAAGTGCCCTAGACCGACCAGCTGGCCAATGTTTCTTTGTCCTGTTTCGTCTCGAAATTCCTCGCTTGGGCTCATCCAAACAATCTTTCAGTGAAGCACGAGCGTGACTGACGTCGGCGTTTCATCAGCCGTAGAATTCATCGCGATGAGGAACACTATCCATGTTCGGTTCGCAGAGTCGTTCGGTACATGATCAACTAGCAGTGAATCCTCATGCTTCGGACTCTGGTCGATATTCCCCTCCGCATTCCAAGCTTTGTTCAACACCAGCAATTTTGACTCAGCGGTTGATCGTAGAACTCATACTAGTTGCAAATATTCCGATTTCACAGCTACCGGAAACTTCAATGTGTGGAGCCATGTGCAAAGGGGCGTGTAACAACTGGAAGCATGTTGCAGTACTGTACCTCGATCGTTGGTCATCGCGGTTGAGTGCATAATGTTTACCCTCAAGCCTTTAGTCACTATTCTAAGCCTCAGCATTTGTGAGTGCAGGCTGGGATCTGTGATACAATAGAGAGGGGATCTAGTTCTCAGATCAAAGCACACTTTCTTTTTTGGTATCAGGTATCAGGTCAATGTGCTCTCTCTTGACGAGAGGGTAGAATGCATTCCTGCGTGGATGCTTCACTTATGAATCACGTTTATGGTGGCGAAGGTCAGATTATTGTATAGAGCTTAGACTCTCTTGGTTCTATTAGTAGAAGATCAGTAGTGAATTCTCTTTTTACTGTCTGGTAAGCTTGGGTGGCAGTGATATTTTCAATGTTCCCGTCGGTTTGGCGCTTCCAGCGTGCGATGGCTTACAGACATTGGAACCCACCACGGAGAGCACCGAAATATCGGACACAATGGACTTTAAGTATCATTGGAGCTGAATACATAAAATGAGGCGCTATTTGTGAGTCCGGAAACACTGATGTCTCTTTCACGCAACCTGCGGATAGCCTCACCAGTCGTACCTATGTTGCCCGAGGAAATGTTGCCTTTGATATCTCAGCTGCACCAATTAGAAAGGAGAGGAACATTGTAATCGGGTATGAGGAGTTACTGATAGGAACAGGGAGAAGAAAGATATTGCAAGTTCATGGTGAGCTGATAAATGCGAAGAGAATACGATTTACACCGTATCAAGTCAGAGTCCGTATTACGGCATGCCCGATTCGGTTCAATTGGCCTCCAGTACGAAGAACAGCGACGCATCATAAAAAGCAGCCAACGCCCACCATTCAATACCTCTGGCACTGATGTTCAGCTTTCTATCAAATGTCAGACACTCCTCCGCCTTTGCCAGCCATCATGTTGCTGCTCAAGCCCGCCATACATGTCGGGGCACGGAAAGCGGGCAGGCCGCTTCCACTCAACGGCTTCACAACGTCAGCTCGCCAGGGCTTGCCAAGGCTCACCATTATGCAAGATCCGATTCGACATCTTGGTAGCTGGCGCTCATCATTGCTCAGTCTGTCCCCGGAGATGATGTGGCCTCGACATGCGGGGTGATTCGCAGGCAGAGGCAGCGTGCTGCATTTGCGCCTGCCTCGGTGCTGCTGAAGATTCCCTGCCATCTTCTGGAACCTGCAGTTTTGGGCTGGGTCCACCTGGGCAAATTTGGCACCGGAGCTGCCGAATCGCGCAAGACGTCCTTCCCGATACAACTTGCATGATCGGCATCACGGATTTTCAGTCGGTATGTTGTTCGTCCATGATCCATCTTTGAATGAAATGCTTTCCTGGTCAAACCATGATCGTGGTCCTTCAACCACTCACGGGATTCTGACCCGAGGCAACGGCAGAGAGTGGTCATCCTCACATGTCGACCGTTGCATGGTGCGACCAACCAGAACCCGCCAATGGCGCACCAAAGAGCTCTCCATGGGCTTGCATTACGATGTCTGACGTGTGAGTGGCTCACATGGTGATAAACCAGGTTTCGCATGTCTTCCAGAGGATGAGCGGCAGGTCCGTCAGCTCGGCGCCGACAGAAGGAACAGGCATACCGTTTCGCCGACATGAGGTCTTGGTCGGCGTTTGTCCCATATATCTCACTGCTGGTCCAGCATCACAGAGACGTGCGGCCGACATCCACAATCACATTCTTACCCTTTCAATACCCGCTCAACCGTCGGCATTTCATTCACACTAGGGCGGATGTATTGCTGAAGTCAGCTTGGAGTGAATCCACCTCTCAGCCTCTCACCGCATTGGTCGTTCCGCCGAACGTACCGAAAGCGATCTTCCTCCATATAACTACGCTCTCTGCCCACTGTCAGCTCTTTTCGTGCTTCCCTGATTAAAAAATTCCTCAATATGGCGTCTTTATTCGATACTAGTTCGCCGTCTTTCGTAGCGGCGTTATGCTTCGGAGCTGTCTTTTTACTGTATCAGGTCGTCTTGTATGCGGCTCAAGAACAACGACGCAATGCGATTAAGAGCAGCAAGGGATGCAAGCCCGTTCCAAAATATCCCCACAAAGATCCTGTATTGGGCTCCGATCTCTTCTTCTTAAACATTCGTCTCGTCAAATCTGGAACTTTCCTAGGGGAGATTCGCAAACGTTACCAGCGTCTGGGATGGAATACCTATTCGCAACTCATGTTGGGAAATAGGGTCATCAACACCTGCGAGCCAGAGAACATCAAGGCCCTATTAGCCACACAATTCAAGGATTTCATGATGCCACCTATTCGTAACAATGCACTTCAACCAGTATTCGGTCATGGGATCTTCACGACGGATGATAAGGAGTGGGAGACGTCGCGTTCACTGTTGCGACCAAATTTCACCAGAAGTCAAGTTGGAGATCTTGATACCTTTGAGAGTCACATTTCAAAGCTGATCGCCAAGATTCCCCGAGATCAATCCACGGTGGATTTGCAGGAGTTGTTCTTCATGCTCACCCTCGATTCAGCAACCGAATTCCTGTTCGGACAGAGTACTGATGTTCTGGGAGATTCCCCAGAACGCGGCATCAAATTTGGAGATGCATTTACGTACGTTACTGAGCGGATGGGACTAGAATCTCGAGTTGGGCCAATTGTAAACATACTTCCCAACAAAAGGTACGCCGACGGCAAGAAGGTCATTCACGAATACGTTTCCGGCTATGTGCAAGACGCAGTAGCGTCGTACAAGAACGGGACTGCAATCAAGAAGGACGGCGACGCTGACAGATACGTTTTCCTTGAGGAGTTGGCTAAGCTTGGCTGCGGCGCCCAGAAGATCCAGGATGAGCTTATGAATGTGTTATTGGCTGGCCGAGATACCACTGCTTCATTACTCAGTTATCTCTTCTACATTCTTGCTCGCCGGCCAGATGTGTTCAGCAAGCTGCGGGAAGAAGTTATGCAGTACGGAAATCAGCCGCCTACTTTCGAGCAGATCAAAAGTATGAAGTATTTGCAATACTGTCTCAATGAAAGTAAGTAATTTCGAACATCCTGACCGAGTCGGTAAATTGACAACTAGCAGCTCTACGGCTACATCCAATCGTGCCAGGAAATGCACGCACAGCACGCGTGGATACCACCCTCCCAGTTGGCGGTGGACCAGACGGAAAATCACCAATTTTTGTAAAGAAGGGCACAATGGTGATCTATCAGGTCTATATTATGCAGCGACGAGTGGATCTCTATGGCGAAGATGCAATGGAATTCAAGCCTGAAAGATGGGAGTCAATTCGTCCGTCGTGGCAATACCTGCCCTTCAATGGAGGCCCAAGAATATGTATCGGGCAGCAGTTCGCATTGACAGAAGCCAGCTTTACAGCGATCAGGATATTGCAGGCGTTCAAGGGAATCGAGTCTCGCGACGATTCGCCGCAGAGGGATCTGCTCACACTGACGGCGGCCGTGAAGGGAGGTGTAAAGGTCGCGCTTGTCCCTGTTTGAGTTCCTACATTTTGGATCATGGGCACCTGGCGTTTTGAGGTTGATTTTTTTAGGCATAATTAGCAAACCAAAATAGCACGTCTTCTGGCACTTGTCTTGCGGCATGTTTATTACCGGATCGGTGGGGATGAAATATGTCTCGGCTCAGTCCTGGTCCGAAGACTATCTCTTAAGTCACAAGACAACTGACGAGAGTTGAAAACATTAGGACTATTGAAGACATCTCTTCCAAATTCTCTGTGTCATATAATCCTTGATTCTGAATCTTAGCCTTGAGATTCTCTGTCTTGCTCCTCATAATGTATACCAATAGGGCACAGAATTCTCCAAACGGCCTGTCTCCCGAACTTCCTCGGATGTCGTCGTCGTCTAAGTACCTTACTGTTCCCGTCCCAATGGTGCATGGTGCATAAATACCGACCCCAAAACCCCTCCCCTAGTAACATCCTTGATCCAATCGTTCCATCCCAAAATATAAGCTTCGCAGCTCGCTTTCCCTAAATCAGTATCCGAGGGTGCTGGTCAGCGCGGAACGAGAACTCGGGCGGGGCTCGTCAGTGTGGGTCACTGCAGATGATCGACAGCGTCATTTGTGGCGCGCCTCGGTTTCGAAACGCAGGGTACGAATGATGAGCGAGTGCTGAGAAGGTTTCTTTTCTGGCAGACCACTAGATTTCTCTTATAGATGAAGGGCAAGTGAACACGCTGTCCTCACTGTACCGTCGCTACTTTCTGAGTTGTATATCAATAGCTCGATACTGTTGCTGTGGGTGAGAGAAGCAGGGACGAGTGTTGACGCGCCGAGAATATACGTACCCGCTTGAAGCTTGGATATTTTTTGGCAAGGACACAGAACCACTGCGCAGCATAACGCAACGCAACGCAAGGTCTAGGACGAGGACAGAGACGAAGACGGATCGCGATCACGAACCGACATTATGGCAGCTCCCGTGGACCCAGCGACCAGGAAGAGGGTGTTGAAAGTAGTGTTTATATCACTGTTGCTTGATTTGGTACGTCCTCCACCAAATCGCTGTACCGCACGCCATTTGCCCGGACTATAGCTAACGATGTGCGAAGATCAGTTTTACATTCATCCTGCCTCTTTTTCCATCTCTGCTGGCTTATTACCGAGAGTGAGTTTGAAGCAAGGGGTTGCTGTACTGTGCTAACATTCCGGGTAGTCTCGAAGCCCCTACTCAATTCAGCTCTGCGAATAAATCACCCTCGGTACTCGCACATATCCTCACTTACCTTAATGCCTACAAGGCCTCCTTTGCACGACCAATCGATTCAAGATATGATATCGTGCTCCTGGGCGGAGCGCTGGGGAGCTTGTTCTCGTAAGCACTGTCCATACATTCCTCAACCGCCCACCCCGCGTCTAATGCTGCCAAAACAGACTCCTACAAGCCCTGGCTTCTCCAGTCATAGGAACCCTCTCCGACCGCTACGGCAGACGCACAGCTCTGCTCTTCAGCATGACGGGCAACATCCTCTCCGTCCTCCTCTGGGTCTGCGCCACGGACTTCCGGACTTTCCTCCTCTCGCGCATCGTGGGTGGACTGTCGGAGGGCAATGTGCAGCTAGCCATTGCGATTGCCACCGATATATCGGACGAGAAGCAGCGAGGCGCAACAATGGCGTTGGTGGGTATATGCTTTAGTATCTCCTTCACATTCGGACCGGCGCTCGGGGCGTGGTTAAGCACTATCAGCAGTGTAAAGGCCAATCCATTTGCTACAGCTGCAGGATTCAGTCTCTTCTTGATTGTTACAGAGACGATATATCTATACCTGGCTCTCCCAGAAACACTACCTAGTAAGGTGGCCAGCGCGAAACTGAATGGTGCCCCAGTCTCCACAAATGGAACAACCAAGCCAACAGCAACCGCAAATACAAGCGCAAAGATGGTGTCCTCTTCACCAGGCACAAAACTCCAGAGAACAAACTCGCACTTCTTGCTCAATTTGACACATTTGTCATTCATCCTTTTCTTCTCCGGCATGGAATTCTCGCTCCCGTTTATGACATACGATCTCTTCGGCTACACAGCCGCCCGAAATGGCCGGCTTCTCGGATTCATGGGTCTCGTTGCCAGCATCCTCCAGGGTGGTGTCACTAGACGCATGTCACCTCTCCTCTCTGTGCGGATTGGCATGGTATCCTGCCTCCTTGCGCTATTCCTTCTTGCGCGAATTGACACGGTCACGGGGCTCTACCTAGCAACCAGTCTCCTCGCAGTCACGACCGCAACAGTTGTGACTGGTCTGAATGCATTGAGCAGCTTCGAAGCAGGTGAGGATGAGCGTGGTGGGAAGCTTGGAAATTTGAGAAGTTGGGGTCAGCTTGGGCGTGGTGTTGGACCATTGCTGTTTACCAGTGTCTACTGGTGGGCGGGTAGAGAAGTGGCGTACACGATTGGAGGCATGGGAGTGCTTGCTGTCAGTATGATTGCATTCTTCGGGCTGAAAACACCGAGGGGTCTGGAGGGGAAGAAGATCAAGGAAGTTAAGGGTGGAGAGGCTGATTTGTGAGAAGCACACCTGACGTGGAGGGAAGCTAAGGCCTTAAAAATATGGAAGTCCAAGATCCGGTGGCATCATTCAGATGATGGTTTTGGCCAAAATAAGAAAGTGCAGGTCGACGTGCATAAGTGCTTGGGTAAATGAGAGGTATTGCACTTTGGAGTTGTACATGTTGTACATTGCGTGCATGGATATGGGATTGGATGGAATGGGATTACAGGTGTTGGATGGGTTGAATGTGTCGGGTCATCTGGGGGATGCATGACATGGCTGTATTCGTAGTAGAGAAGGTAGGTAGGTATGTCAATCCATACTGGGCGTTTTGCTTGTATTTATCTGTTATTGAAAATACGTATCTAAGAGCAATGTCCTTGTAACATGGTTTCTCGACCTGATGAACGTGATGGTGGCATTTCTACCCAGTGCAGAAAGAACAATTGCATTTGGTCTTCCAAGTAGCCAGCTTCTTTTTAATCTTTCTCACAGAGTTTCTGTGTGTAAAATGATTCATTGCATCAGGCACTCTCTCATATCAGGTATTTTTTTCCATATCCCCCGCCTAGGCAAAATAATCCTCACTCCACCAATGGCAAGACTACAATCCTCGGATGACTACTATTACTACAACCCCCTAGATGATCATTGCATTTTAAGACCTTTCAAAGGTCAAGAGGCGTATCTATTCTAGCATCTCTCAAACATTTGAAAGGTTGCCTGGAAACTCAACGTTATACTAAGACGATGTTGGTGTGACGAATATAAATATCTAAACCTCTGCCGGCACAGATGTGACCCTCTTGAAAGTCTGCAGGATCAAGTCAAAGCACGTAGAAGGATAACTCTAAACCAAACCTAGTTCGGAAGTCTCACAATCAATATATCCATCGTGGGAAGGCTAGTTCTACCCAAGAGGAATTGCCCTAAATTATCTAGAACTACACTTCACGAGACGGCCGCCTGTTTCATTTTCATTGACAATATGGATAGCGGTAACCTCACAACAACCTGTGTGCAGCAAAAGGGAATGGCCGAGAACGTTGGATTCATCGGCGGGATGGCCGCAGCAGGATTTATCGTCGCTTTCTGTATCTACTTCCTTTTCTACAACCTCGCCAAGAAGCGGCTGCTCAACTCGTTGCGACTGCTCGACCCAAATGAAGCAAGGGTGCAGATATGGATTCGCCACGAGCTCGACAAAGTCTGCAGAGCGTCAGTGGCGCCGGTAGATGAAGTGTCGCCTTTTCTTGGAGGAAGTGGTGCGTGGCTTGGAGGCCCATCGTCTGAGAAAGTCCAGAGGAGAGAGTGGCCTGCGGACTCGGAGCTGGTGAGGAGGGCGCGCGCTGCTTACTTGCAGGAGCAGGCGGCAGTGGAAGCGCAGGAGGTGAGGCAAGGTAGATAGGGCTCGTGGGGATTGAAAAAGTCCAAATCTTGCCTACTTAGCTACCTTTCCTTGAATCTAGGATAGGATTGATGTTTTACTAAGCCATGAGAGTCAGGTACGCCAAGGTCCTTTCTGAAAGTCGTAGCAAGGAGTCTATTCTCATGGTTAGGAGCATATTTTAACATGTGCTTGAACAATTGTATCGAGTTGCTATTTACCCTACACAGCACGTACTCGAGGTACTATACGTCTTCAGTATTTCATAGTGTTTTGGTACTCTGTCTCACTTGGTGGGTCTGGTCTCAAACGGGACTGGCTTCTCACTAGCGTAAATGAGTCATATTCACTCATCCTCACTCATCGTCGCTCATTCTCGCTCATGCATGATGATCCCTGTTCTGCCGCATCCACATCGCCCAATCGAGATCGTGGCGGGGCATGCTGTTTTGGAGGTCTCGTTACCGACTGAGATGGAGGAAGGCGATTTACGTGAGAATGGCTCCTTGCTGGTAAATGATGTAGCTATTTCAGCAACTTCATGTGTAACGTCGGGTCGTAGCTGGTACTTGGCTGAGATGCGATCACTTCGACTCATGGTGAGGAAATATCGGTAGTTTTGTAGTCTTTTATACTCATAGCAAGCTTTAGAGGGAGTTGATTTAATTGATATGTGTAAAGTGTGCTATATATATGTAGAAGAAGGGAATTTAATATAACCAATAACTTGAGATCATTCAAAGCCTCGAAGGCGACCAAACTCCGAACACCGCGCAATGTGCAAGGTAAGATAACACATTCCCATGACCTTGTCCCATCCCGCTCAAGGTAAAGGAAGTCAATGTGCACGTAAGATGACACTTTCTTCAGACTCATCCTAACGTCGGGAATTGAAAGCAATGAAGAAACCATTTTGCCGATATGAACCTCTGTGATTCATCATAACCGACATCGTCTGAGCTTCTTCATCCTCCCCTCTCATTTCACACATTCTCCTCTTGTCACCTCTTCCCTAAGCAAAGTACTAACAGACAATTTTCCATCTTAAGGGCCTTTGACGAGTCCCCTCAGGACACCAACTTCGGCCTCCAATCTCGCAACCTTTAGCTTGAGCTCGTCCCGCTCGTTCTCAGTTTCTTTGAGAGAGAACTCGAGGGAAGATACCTGGTCGACGCGTTTCTGGCGGTAGCGCCGGGCGGCGAGGGTGTTGAGGGTACGTTTTTGAATTTTGTTGCTGGAGTTGGTGGACGGCGACATTGACCGGGACACTGGTGATTTAGAGGAGTTGGGCGAGAGTGAGTTGGACTTTGTGCTAGCGCTTGGGGAAATAAAGATGGAATGGGAATCTTGGTGAGGGTCGTGGGGATGTGGAGTGGATGAAGAAGACGAGGTTGGGGTGGAAATTTGATTTGTGCCTTCTGGTGAGTTAGTCGAGTTCCAACAGAGTTGCCAAAGAATGTGAAATTTGAGGAAGACATACCTGGTGCACTGAGTGGCGAAACGCTAGTTGAATGCGAAACTTTTCCAGATTGATTGGAAGGAGCTGAAGCCGAAATGTTTTCGGGGGAAATATACTAGGTGGCATGAATTGAGGAGGAGCATTTCCAAACATAGCACTCCAAGATTGGTCCCATTGACCAGGCACACCTATCTGTGGCCATGAGCCCGTTTGGGGAGTTGAAGCTGGTGGAGGCATCGCGTCGCCAAAGAGAATATAATCTAGGTCAAAATCGAGACCAAGATCCAAATCTAGTTCTGGTTGCAGCACAGGTAATGTTGACGAGTCTGGGAGGGTGGATGGTGCGACGTCCCAGAGAAAAGGTTGAGAGTGAGAGTCGTAGTAGAGGGGTTCTTGAAGTTGTGAGTGCGATTGTGAGTGTTGTAAGGAATCAGAGGGTGTTGAAAAGAGCCAATTGTCCAGACCAAGGGGGTTTGTATAAGACGTAAGATTGCTGGGGTTGGAAGAACATGGTCGATGTTCGGACACTTGTTGCGCACATGATGATGGTGGCGAGGGGCAAGGGGGTATTGCTGATTACGGGCCTGTGAGACCCGTGGGTTGTATTTGACTACAAAACGTTGTAGTGAAAGGGTTTGGAGAGGAAGAGAAGGAGTTCAGTTGCGCCGGACGGCTTTTATGTTCATTATCGTGGAGTAGGAGTGGGGAGGGAAACCCGGGCGGTGAGACGGCCCTGTTGCTTCGGGTTAGAGGGAGAGTGGGGTGTGCCCCAGTAAGCAGATGGCTTGCATCCGAGGATTACGAGTGAGTCACCGTACCGCAACATGAAGCAAATGAAACTAAAGCCGAGCACCAGATGACGTCGGAATGGCGCTGGGAGAGTTTGTTCACCCTCCAATTGGATCTCGAACGATTCCAGAAAACATGTGCTGATGTCCCTTGAGATGCCAGACTGAACTCAATTGATTTAGAGCCAGGGTGCGAACTCTGCTGGAAAGGCCATTTCTTGTACATGTTCTCGCTTCCTGTAAGTTGAGGAAAGGGGGCATAATGAGTGCTTCCTGTTCAGGTCGAGATCTAGATGTTGTTACTAACTTCCCTCTTTTGCTATGCTAAGATTTTCTTGTCAACTTTCCTGTCGCTTGACGGATATCCTGCACGAAAGCTGCTGTAGCACAGAGGCTGTGCAATGCCTCTTGGGATCAATTGAGGGCTGAGCACTCGGTAGGCGAACATTAGCAGTCGCTTCTCACTTCGACTTAGGACCTACCTTATCTTAAGATACCTTACATTTCCACACCCACCACAACCTCCCGACAAGATCAATATGAATTCAGAAAGTTCTGCTGAAGACTCCTCTTTCCATATTTCGGGATTCTGCCTTGCTTTCTTTATGTAGCCAATTGACCAATGAGGACCAAGGGCTTACACCAATGCCCACGGTTCAGCCCCCGCCTTTCCACAAGGCGCAGTGCCAGGCAACAGCCTCATTTCTGAGAAGTGGTATTGACCACTTGTCATTCCTTTAAAGACTTTTAAAGGACCATATCCCGTAGTTTTGTATCAGCTCTTGCAACTTATCCTCTCCTGCATCTACTTTCCAAGTATCCTCTGCCAGAATATTCACAACAAGAGTTCGCTTCCTCTTCAAGCTATCAAAGCTCACCGATTGCTACAATGTCGACCGTTCTCCAAAAAGCGCGTGCAAAGTACGCCGCGATGGCGAAAACGCAAAATCGCGGCCGTCCCTCTATTGTCTTTACAGAATATAAATCCCTACCTGTACCTGTTCCCGACGATTTCCTTGCTCCGTTGCTAGATCCGAAGCAGATAGAAGTCGATGTCATTGATTTCGCTACATCGGTTTTGCCAGAGTACAAGAATCTCTATGCTGTAGTCCTCGACAATGTTCTTTCGAAGGAAGAATGTGATCTTTTGATTAAAATGGCTGAAATGTCTGCTGGTGCCCACGGGAATAACTCCTCTGCTGCATCAAAATCTACAGCGTCGCCCCCTCCTTCAGATCCTAGTTCTGTAGAAGGACCTGTAAACAACGGTTGGAAACCTGCCAGTAAGCACTTCTTTTCTACCATCGTGTTGAAGTCTCCCCTGAGCGGGAGGCAAAGCGACATGCTTCAAAAATTATTCTTCTAGGAGCTCCGAAGATATATCTTACCAGTCCTAACTCCGAACGTGCCTGTCAGAATCTCTACTAATTTTGTTATAGTGGTAAACGCTGGACCCAATCGAGAAGCGCTAGTCTTGGACTATAGGAACTCGGATCGGATCATTTGGGACGATAAAGAAGTCACCACACGCTTGTGGAATCGCGTGTTGCAAGGTGAGGGTATGAAGGAGTATTTCAGTGTGCTGGATGGAGCCAAATACGTTCCTGCTATTGGACCAAGTGCAAAGAGGAGCGGAGAGAGGTGGGTTATTACGCAGCAGGGGTTGAATGAGAGGATGCGATTTTTGAAGTACGGACCAGGGCAGTTTTTCAAAGGTTTGTTCCGATTCTCCATTGTTGGAGCGAAATATTGACATGACATAGAACACTGCGACGGCACTTACGAAACCCCTGACGGGAAGCAACGCTCGTTCTATACGTACCACATCTATCTCAACGATTCAGGGCAAGCGCTCGGTATCCCGGAAGGTTCAGAAGAGGATTCTCCAGACCTGCTGAGGGGAGGAGCTACTACTTTCTGGTCGACAGATAGGAAGAAGAGGTTGGACGTGGATCCAAAAATCGGTAGGGTGCTGATTTTCCAGCATAAGAGGCTGTTGCATTCCGGGGATGAGGTAACGCAGGGTGTGAAGTACACCGTAAGGAGTGATTTGATGTTTGAGTGGCAGGGAACAAAATATAGCGATGGCTCTGATCAGGTTGTCTTCGAGTAAGGAGTGAAATTTGGGGAAGGGAAATCGGATGAGTTCTCTCGCTGGTAAAGTTATTGCTGGCCAGATTTTTGGTATGATTACACGGGCATCTTAGAATCCACAAAGCACTTTCGGATAAGCTTACGTTGGGCAAAATTGAAGATAGAATAGATAGCTGATTGAAATACAAAAAGTACCGAGGACACTGAGCACTAGACTGCACGCCTGTCTGTAGATGCAAAGTGAGTCGACCATAAGACACTTGTAAATACTGAAGATATGCGTACTGTACGATGAAGGGCAAAGAGCAACTCAACGCCACCCTACCAGCACGTAACACCAGATGCTTCAAACCACGAGAATGTTCGCCAACTGAGCCCTTGCCGGGACCCTCAGAAAGACCATTGGCTTTACCGAAGCTCATTTCTCGTTGAGATATCCTGTGTTAGCTCTAAGGAAAATTAGGTAAGAGCAGTAGATATGGACGATTCTCTGAAGTCGCAGTAAGTAAATCCGAATCTTAGTTTCCTCTTCATTGAGCTTCGCGGCTCCGGCTCAGTATTGTACATATCGAGTGGTGCCTTTGTCCTCAATCCCCAAACGCCATCCATGCCCGCGCTGATGTAAAATACCGTATCCATGCACCATACTGTACAGTATATCCCACAATCGTCTCCCCTACCAAGCCCACTCCATGCGCCGCCACTACCCCTTCCTGAACTTCTCATTCTCCACCTCCCTCCAATCCCTCTCTTCCGGCTCATCGCCACTTGTTGTCTTGACTGTAGTCGCAAAGGCCGGTTTCCCGGCATAGAGCTGGCCACTTGTCTCTTGTGCACCACCCTCCAGTTCCTTGCTGACCGCAATGGGCTGATTTCCTCTAAATCTCTTCCGCATATCCACCATGCCGCGCTTGCACTCTCCGAGACCTTTTTTGAGCTGCTGACACTTGGTGGGCATTTCTTCGATGAGCGGCGATCGCAGGCAATCAGAGGGCTTGTTTCGTTGAATCATTACGCAGTCGGATTCTTGGAGGCATTGCGCGAGCGCGGCTCCTGGGTAGAGTTAGAGGGGTCCAGGAAGGGACGGATGGAGAGCGTACGGATATCTTTGCATGAACTGGGCATTTTGGTGGTATGGAAAGATTCCCTGGCTTTTGGAGAAGCTCAATTGGGTAGTTTTAACTATTTGGGTGTTGCTTTGATGCGGCGGATTCAAACTGGCTGTTTACCACGCACGCTCTAGATGTTTTTAAATAAGGTGGAAGTACGTCGCAAGTACTATCGAAAGTAACGAATTTCTCAAAATGGAAAAGATCTGGAGACTTTGAAGTGTGTAAGTATACAGAGTTGCTAAAACTCATGACAGAGAAATGTTGTCGCTGAAGCTCATGTACAAGGGTTCGGGGCTCCACTAGAATCTCTCGGCCTTTCTTTGTTCCACCTCCATCGCGGTCGCGCGCAGTCCATTCCAACTTCAATCCCGTTGTACCTGAATCTGCGAAGGTCGTTGGGTTGATTCGGCACATTTGAGGCTCATTGACGTGTTTTCTTGGTGATGCTGTGCTACCAGAATTCAGGTTATCTCGTTGGGCCAACTCAGTAACGTCTGCGCTGGTGAAAGCGTGGTGAGTGAAGTTGCGCTGTGCTGTGCTGGACCAGCATTTGGCATGTGACATCAGAGCTCGAGGTATGCAACTCCCAGCATTCCAACTTTCCACCGTCTATCTCTCCCTGCAAACAGGGCGCGATTCGAGAAGATAAGACTAATTGGTAATTGCCAGGGGTTCAATCGCATTTACGGAGGCTGTCTGTTCTGTTCTGTTATATTTTATTGTTTGTATCACGGAGCGTCATCATCCCCATCATCGTCCACCGCTACACTGTACATAGCACTTTTGTATAACAGCTAGATAAGATGGCTCCCATTCCTTTCCTTGGCCGTCTGAATGTGTAAGTAGCTTCGCCCTTGAATGTGGCTTTGACCAAGACTGTCAAACATGAAACGGCAATGGCTAATATGAATCGCAGAGCCGAGTATATTGCCCTTGTTGGATCTTTTATTCTGGTGGCACTAGAAGCGATAATTCGAGTACTTACCCTTGCGCTGCGTACGTCCCTCGAGCATGTGGCAGACCTAGGCTCACTAGTAAACAGCAAGCTCCATAATTTCGCTCTTCTATCGAGCGTCAAGGCGGCTTTTCAACCGCCTCGCATCTGCTTCTGTCAAGAAGTCCGAGTCAAAGAAGTCAGGTACGACCAGCCGGAATCCGAGTACCTATCACATGCTAATTGCAGTAGATGTATCAACCTCTATTCGAAATGCTTCCGATTTCGTTGATCTTTGTGCGCTCTTTGGCTACTACGCAGAGGAACATATTGTACAAACCGGAGACGGATATTTATTGGGATTACATCGGCTAGCATGGAGAAAGGGGGAGGAAGATCAGCAAGTGAACCATGGAGAGAATAGCGTCAGGAAGAATGTCGTCTATATGCATCATGGCTTGATGATGAATAGTGAGGTATGGGTGTGTTTGACAGATGAGGAGAGATGCCTGCCATTCAAACTAGTAGAGAAGGGGTACGATGTCTGGGTAAGTGCTGCCAAAATTTCCCTCTTATAGTCGCTGATGAATCCAGTTTGGGAACAACAGAGGCAACAAATATTCTAAGAAGGCAGTTCACCACTCGTCGACAGAAATACCTTTTTGGAATTTCTCCATGGACGAATTTGCTTTCCACGATATCCCAGACAGCATTGCTTACATCTTGGAAACCACTTCGGCTCCTTCGCTCTCTTATATCGGCTTTTCTCAAGGAACGGCACAGGCTTTTGCAACACTAGCTGTCCATCCTAGACTCAACGACCAAGTCAATGTCTTCATTGCACTAGCACCTGCCATGTCACCAGCTGGTCTCTCAAATGGCATAGTTGATGCTCTAGTCAAGGCGTCGCCACAAGTCCTCTTTCTTATGTTTGGTCGTCGCTCTATCCTCAGTTCAGCTACGATGTGGCAATCGATTCTCTACCCACCAATCTTTGTCAGACTCATAGATATGGGTCTTGCCTTTCTATTTGGATGGCACGCACGTAATATTTCTGCAAGTCAGAAGCTAGCTGCTTACCCGCATCTCTACTCATTCACCAGCACCAAGAGCGTTGTTCATTGGTTTCAGATCATTCGAACAAAGAGTTTTCAAATGTTCGATGACGATGTCCAGCCACCTCTTTCACTTGGAAGTGTGAGCAAGTATACCAAAGTCGCCAAATTCCCAACCCGAAACATTAAGACTCCTATTGTTTTGGTGTACGGTGGTAGCGATTCGTTGGTCGATATAAATATCATGTTGAAGGAGCTGCCTCCACATACAATAGCCACGGAGATTCCTCATTTCGAGCATCTCGACTTCCTCTGGGCACGCGATGTCGACACCCTTGTATTCCCACACGTGTACGATGCACTAGAGAGCTTCTGCGATGCGGCACACTCGAAGGAAGAATATGAGCGATATCGAAGCGCACGCCACGCTTCTCTGGGTGCTGGCATGAAGCGGCCAGCTCTACTCCCTAGCTCTATGAGTGATGATGATACGAGTAGTCAGAGAAATGCCCAAATTTCTGCGCTAGGAAATTCAAAGAACGGAATTATCCACGATTCAATAAAACTGCGACCAAACGGGAGAAAGGTAGCGACGGAGGATTATGATGATTCTTCTGAAGGCGGATTTTCACCTGTGGGCGTGCGCCACGTGAGGATGAGTACCGAAGAGATTGATCAGCCAAGTGGTACCGGCAGTAGTGAAGGCAGCCCGACTGCAAGCAAGCAGAGAAAACGCAGTGGTAGCATCGGGAGTCATTTAAGTTTTGCAAGCGGGGTCAAAGGCATCAGTATTGGAGCTGGGAGAGCTGTAAGTGGTGTCAGTCAAGGGGAGACTGTTGGAAAGGTGACAAACAGTGCGGATTTGAGTGATGGTGGGAGCGGTGGTGTAAGGAAGAAGATGAAGAGGTGAGATCTTGGTATGTAGAATGAAGTGTTTTCGGATTTTAAAAGTTTCGCGTGGCTTCGGGGCTATGGTATGCATGACTTCACACCACGGGAAGTCCCAGGCTGGAGCGGCGCCATACCTTTAGTGATCATGTACACCAGTAACGAAAATACCTGAGACATCAGGATTTCGGCTTTTACAGCGGACGGGTAAGTGGTTATACTTCCGGCATCCTTTCTAAAGCACTCTGCAAGCCCAACTCTTATATTCACGACTCCACTCCTGCGATTCTTTGATGTGTTGGATCTCATCTCTAAGTATAGAATGTCAACCTTAAATTTTATCTGAGGTTACACCATCAGGATGCCGGGGATAGCCATTATGCAGAAGTCACTTACATAGCAAGCTCTTGGCAGCACTGTGAACACAGCTTCATGAAAAACCCCTAAGCAGCTAGTCAAATCGCGATGATAGTCCTTTAGATAATAAAAAAGAAAGACGGGTTGAGAGGACGGTGATCTACCTACCTAAGTACTCCTACTTGATCCCTCCGGTGGCTTGCTTAGGGACTAGGCTTTGCGCTTGCTGTGCTGCCTTTCCATATTCTGCGCCTACGGGAAGTATGCGAATATCGACTGATCCTTCCGCTGGCTTTCTCTATGTCTATGTTGCTAATTCTCCAACTCGTGGCTCCTGCCAAGAGTTTAGGAGTTTGTCGAAGAACGCCCACGAAAATGCGAAAGGAGAGTCAAGTGATACACAGTTAGAGTTATTCACTTCGTTGCCTGGCCTTAGCCATCGTAGACTGAGTATATAGCTACAGCACTGCCTCAGCTCAATTGAATCAACATTTCCCTTTGAAACATTTTTGATCAAGGTCGAATTCTTAAGCATTCATACCGCTGTATCAGACACACGACAATGCATCTCTACCTCTATCCCCTTATCATATTTGCCCTCTCATGGGTAGCATTCTCCCTACCGACTGAGGAAGAGCCACGTTTTGTGCGCTTCCCTCTCAAACGTGCAAGTCATCCTGCCGTTGAGCGGAGACAGAACACTGTTCCTTTGCCATTAAGCAATGTCTTTGCGTATCTCATCCAAGGTAGTTTTCTCGTCCTTTATTAGAATTAGCCTGTAGATATGGATGATGGGATAAGGTGATGATGGACACTGACGGTGTACAGTGAAGATCGGCACCCCAGGAGTGACGATTGAGTTGATGCCGGATACTACTAGTTCTGATACATGGGTATTTCCTCCTCTCCAAACCTCTCTTTAAGTGCTCGTTTGAGAGTTGGTAGTTGGACATACAACCGAACTTATGCACCAGATACTTTTGCTAACGCTATCAAGGTTAACCCAACGTGTGCCAATACCATTTTCAGTGACCCATCCCTCTGCCCACGGGGCTTGTACACGCCTGGAAGTTCATCTACGTCTTCCTCAACTGGCGTGTCGATGAATTGGCAGCATGTATATGGTGATTGGTCTGGATCTGCAGTCGGGACGTTTCATAAAGATACCGTCACCATAGGGTGTACGTTCTCTCGGTTTCCATTTTTTCGACACACTCTCTCCTCTCATGAATCTCTCTCCTCTCATAAATCTCTTTCCTCTCATAAATCTCTTTCCTCTCAAGAATCTCTCTCCTCATATGAATCTCTCTTCTCACTTGAATCTCTCTTCTCACTTGAATCTCTCTTCTCACTTGAATCTCTCTTCTCACTTGAATCTCTCTTCTCACTTGAATCTCTCTCCTCACAACACACATGCTAACAAAAACGATTATTTAGCCGTATCGCTCACCTCAGCTCAGTTTGGAGTAGCATCTGTCAGCACGGCATCTAGCTCCTCATCCTATGGCTTCCCATTCGGTATCTTAGGACTTTCGTATGGAGGGTCGTATAGCAATATCGTGGATAACTTCAAGTTACAGGGAAAGACAAACTCGAGGTTGTTTGGGCTTGGAATTGGCTCTGGGAGTCCTGCCGGTATGATCCTTTTCCTCTTTCCATACGGACCTATAAATTTAGAGATTGGAATAAGACCTTTGAGACTGACTTTGACAGGCGAGATTGTATTCGGTGGTATTGACACTAAGAAATATGCCGGGCCTCTATCTGCAGTACCAATAGTGTCCCCTGGCCCCGATGGCTCAAAGAGGTAACTGACTTCATGATCTTCTCCATCTAGAACTCACACTCTCACAGGTATTGGGTGACTATCACCTCACTTGGCAAAACACTTTCAGGTGCCTCCGCCAACTTCCCAGCGACAGCGACTGTTGCTCTCGACTCATCATCCTCATATTCATACCTCCCATCATCTCTCATGTCGGTTTTAACATCAAGCATCTACCCCGGGGGTCCTTTTCAGGTAGCCTGTACTCCGTCCCCTGTTCCTTGGCCTCACAAACTGGATCTATCGACTTTGTCTTCGGCAGCGTGAAGATCAGCATCCCATATAAATCCTTCGTTTTCAATCATGCAGGGTCGTGCTTCCTGGGTGCGCAGACAGTAGCTGCAGGACAGGTGCCAGTGTTGGGTGGTGCATTCATGAATGCTGTTTATTGTTAGTTGTCTTACTTCTCCACCCTTCCCTCCTATTTCGACTCGCTTTCATTACCCAATATAAACTCAATTCGATTTCAGAACTGACGAAATTTTCACATCTCAGCCGTATTCGACCAAGATTACAACACAGTCTACCTTGCTCCTTTCCAAGACTGTGGCTCCTCCGTTGTCGCTGTGCCAAACGTCGCCGGTGCACCTCTGCAGTCTCAATTCGAAGGCAAATGCTGCAAAACCCCCGTCACGCCCTCGCATACACCCACCAGTAAGTTCTATACGGTACCGACAGCATGCCATACCAACCGCTGCTTGGGAGCCATGTCGAACCCTGCGAAGATCACGCGAGCATCAAGTTTCTGTAACAGTTTCTTGAGGACCAGCGTCCCGGCATTGAGCACGCAGGTGGTGCCGACGTACCTGGCTAGTGTGTGCAGTAGCAGTAGTCAGATTAGCAGTGTGAGTAGTGGTTGTCAGTGTTTCTTGGCTCAGTATACAGGGCCAGCCTTGAAGTGATGTCAAGGGACATTCATGTTTGCGGTGGTCTTTCCTGTACTCGGACAAGGTGGAGAGGACATGGGAGGCAAAATGAGAAGAGGGAAGGCCGGGCCGGTGGTTTTGGATGTTCAATGCAGTAGTTCACTTTTAACGTATAACAACGAATCTCATTTATTCCGAGCAGCCGCAGATTCATCCAGAGAACCATCCTTTTGAAATCCTACCTCCGCCGATCACGTGCACAGAAATCTGTACTGTATATATATTGAATTTTGCCAAATGCTTCCATCAAATCACAAACCCAGCCCTCGTAGCTCAATGGTAGAGCGCGTCACTAGTAATGACTACATTCAGCAGTCATTCGACATGACGAGGTTGCCGGTTCGATTCCGTCCGAGGGCACGTGACTAGTCATCTCTTTTGATTTTTATTTGTTCCCATGGTCGTTGTGCTTCTTATTTAGTGAAGAAGTGTGAATGGCCTCAATTTTTGGTTGTGTGGGCTTAGACGCGGGAAGTGGGGCGGTGAATTTTAGGCGAGAATAATAGGAGCCGATGTTGTGCCGTGTTGAGCCGGGAATGCCTACCGGGAGTGAAAGCGCCGACGAAACACTTGGAGGTACGGACGGACATTTGGAGGTTATTAGACTAAGTGTATAGGTAGTTATTGGTGCAATGTTCAATCATCGGCATTTTTGAGGTGGTGTTGGAGCAGCGTGATTGTAACGTTCAGTGGTTCGAAATTTAGCATGGAGCACAGCTATAGGGGTACAATTTTGTGAAGCGAAGGACTCTGTTTGGATAGCAATAACATAAGGTATATTCAGTTAATCATAAGTAGTCGTCGAGCTATACAATCAGTGATACATAAGCCTATTGAAACCGCGCAACATCATATAAGCATCCCGCCTCAAGTCCTCTAAACAATCTCCTTAGTATCCTTCCCATACTGGTGGAACAGGGCGTTGTTATCACTCTCATCAAAGGCATCAACAACCGTGGTAGCAAACTGGCGCGCAGGAACCTTCTTTGCGAACAGGATATCAAGTTCGTGGTAGGAGCGGTTCCAGGTCTCGGGAAGGCGGTAGTATGACCAGACGAACATGCCGAAACAGGTTCCACCCCAGACGAAGCCGGTATAACCCTTGAGGTTCCAGGCTTGGGGGTTCATAAAATATTGCTGCAAAGTACCTCCAATGGTTCCAGTGAGATTAGAGAGATCTCTTGCGAGGCAGATAGTCTTTTGGCGGAGGCGAGTGGAGCCCATTTCAGCTGGGAGAGCCTGGAGTTTGTTAGTGTTTATTCAAAAAATGTACAGAGTAGAGGAACTTACCCAGCCAAGTTGGCCAGCGGAGAGTTGGAAAATAACAGTCCAAAGAAGAGTGAGAACAGCCTGGGCCATGCCAACAGATGGGTGGTCAGTCCAGACATTGAGGACACCAATAAGCATAAGAACAGCGCACATGCCCCCCATTCCCCAGACGTAGATAGTGCGGCGACCAAAGTATGGCATCAGAAGCGTCCAGTTGACGACACAGGCGACGAGAGCAAGAGCGGTTCCACCAAGAGCCAGAGAGTAGGTTGCATCAGTACCAAGGCCGACTTGTGAGAAGAAATAAGAGCTGTTGTAGGCGAAGCAGATACCACAGAGAATTTGACCAGCGAAGACAAGGCAAGCGATTTCAGTCCGGCGGAGCTCGAAACCCTTGAAGCAGTCGAGGTAGCTAGTTCCAACAGAGAGCGACTCCTCAAGGTTGTTTGTGAAGATGATGGTGCTCAAGGTTTTTCGGGGATCGATGCTTGACTTTGGAGACTGGAGGCGGCGGAGCGACTTCTCGGCTTCTTCGAGACGACCCATTCGGACAAGATACCATGGTGACTCAGGAGCTAGGTAAACCAATGGAATGAGGAAAACTGGCCAGACCCACTGAATTGCAAATGGGATCTTGTAGCCCCATTCATCAACGCGCGTAGAAAGTCCCTTTAACACACCAGCACTGATCAGTTGACCAATGATGAAACACATGTTTGTGTATGAAGTCATATATGTGCGGAGAGCTGTGGGGAGGACCTCAGAGGCGTAGGCAGGAGCAGTAGTGGCCAGAATTCCCCATGGGAAACCGCAAAGAATTTCACCAACGAGGAGGACTGGAAGCGAGGGTGCGAAGAAGACGACGAAGATGGAAAGGGTCAAGGCGATAAGAGCGCCCAAGACAACCTTTCTTGAGCCATATCTGCTGACAAGGAAGCCGTTGAGGAGAACACCGAAGAACGACCCGACGCCGGAAGACTGGGATAGTCCAGCTTGCCATGCGGCTGTCATCTGATAGCCAACGGGTGTTGAAGGAGTAACACCGACCCAATGGCCATATCTGATGAGGAATGAGGCTAGATATTGTCAGTATGAAGGCAAACAGGGGCAGTAATTCAAAAGACTTACGATAGGCGAAGAAGTTCGAGAGGAGGTTTGTATCATAACCCTCCATAATAACACAAGTGGAAAAGACCAAAGACCAACCGAGAGCTTGAGGGTAGGCTCTGATGGCCTCCCTGACGCTGAGCTCTTGTTCGTCCCGGGTTCCTGAGAGAGCTGCTTGCTCCAGAGTCTTGCCGGGGACTCTGTTCTCCTCTGAACCGTGAGCCAGACTAGCTTTTCTCATAGCGTCGGCAGAGTCGATATGGTAAACTTCCGCCTGATTCGTTTGAACTTTTTCGTCCATGTTGAAAGATCTTCCGACGGTGGTAAGAGGACGATGGGATGCTGTTGGAGATGCGAACAAGACAGAAGAGTGTGAATCTGATCTGAGATGATCTGGAATGATCTGATCTGAATGATGATTGAGTCCTTGGGAATTTGATGAACATATATAGTTTTCGAGGTGGGTTTGCGGGGTGCTGGGGAAGTGCGGGTTAGTGCTAAAGAACTACTACCAAGTGATTGATCAATCAATGGGGTGTTTCCGTTCCCGCCACTTCACCGGACCAACAGAACCCATTCAAAGTTTAGTCCGCAAGTCATGCAGTTAGCGGCGGGTTTGAAAGGAGTTATCATCGCTCTCAATGTGGCGCGTACTCCTCCGCGGCTGAGACTATTGCTGCATTCAAGGTTCGTCATTAGAATTCAGGATCTAGATATCGAGAACTGTCTTTGATTCTCGTTTTGTCTAGAGCAAAGCAGCTGTAGAACGGTGATATTTTTCAGTTTTCTTTGCTTGAAATGGTAATGACTCGAGCATTGCCACAGGACCTTGGGGCGAAAGTCAGCCAGAGCTTCCCTGCTGCTCCCAGCGCCTCGGTGAGACCTACAAAAAGCGAACAATAGATGCCTGGACTCCAAGGAGTCCCCAGGATTATTCCCATATCTTGAATCCCCCGCTCATCAATGCTCAATGCGGAGTGGGAATTTCTTGATTGATGGCGGGGAATGGCGGGCACGGAATCAAATTGAACCCTTGCAATTCCGCCTCAATCCCGCCTCAATACCGCCGCTAGTGCACTCTAGAGGAACCATCTCACAACCTTATGTCAAGATGATTCCCTTGTCGAAAGCCGCGTCCGGTTCAAAGTTGCGGGGAAGTCGTCGGGGAATGACCGAGAAAGGATAACTTAGTGCTGGAAGTAGACATGGCATTGATCTTGTGACTGCGTCAGGGGATTCTGGCTTGGCTCTCCACATCCCTTGCCATTTGCTCCGTTCGTGCATCCAATCCGCAATCATGAGCTCCGGTTGAAAACCGCCGCTTGTCTTGCGCTGTGGGTACCACAGCTTCACCAGAGGTGAATAATTCACCCAGGAAAGGCCCTCTCCCCCATTTGGAGAATTCTGCATTATTAACTGCAAAGCCCTTCATTTCCCGCTTCTTCTCTTGCGATCGCATCCCTACCACGAGCCCTCATTCCCGACGCACTACAGCAACGAGCACCGCATTTGAAAAGCCCCCGACCTAATAATCAGAATCAAGAATCAACCCTCCTAAGTTTTCGTAAATTCAAACAGACCATCGCCAGCCACCATGTCTTCAAGCATTCTCCCCATCATAGCACAGGGCTGTGCTTCGACTGTTGTGAGCAATGTTCTCGCAACGGCCATTACGTCCTACAGGCAGAACGTAAGTCATCCAAAAATCATTTGATCTAGTCTTACAAAGTAGCTAATGTTGTAAAGACAAAATTCTCCATGGACTGGACAGCTCTCGGTCATTTCCTGATATGGTGTATCATCAATACTCCTCCGAATATCCTCATGTTCGTAGCTACACCCCACCACTTTTCTCAACGGTCGGCTCACAAATCAAAGTCAGCAATCTCTTGAAACTATGCTCCCTAGTCGCGCGCCCAAGGGTAGCAAGCATAGCGACGAGGCTCAGCTCAATATCCGTAACACCATTTTAAAATTCTTCATCGATCAAAGTCTCTGCTCAGCACTGAATACAATCTGCTTCTCTCTGTTCATGAACAGTGTCAAGGGTCACGAGATATCGCTGGCGTGGGAACACGCAAGGCGAGACTTCTGGCCTATGATTAGAGCTGGTTGGAGCCTTTGGCCATGGGTTAGCTTGGCTAACTACAGTTTTGTGCAAAGTATGGAGGGGAGAGCAATACTTGGAAATCTGGCAGGACTAGTATGGGGAATCTTTTTGAGCCTGACTACTGCTGTCAAAATCGATTGAGAATGACATTCAGTTCTAGTCTTTTCCCCTCTTCCTGTCCACCATTGTTGGACTTGAAGCCAGATAGATAGCTGGATTGAGTTATTTGCGACAGACTGTGGAGCCGATTCCATGTCCCTGATGTAAGGCATCGTCTCGGAGAAGTTCCACAAAGCGCAAGATCGAGCTTGTGCCCTTCTACACAGTTTGTCAAATACTCTCAGGCTAGCAAGAATATTCATATGGTTGCCACTACAGGCGTAGCTTACGTAGAATCTCTCGCTCAATACACGACTTTTTAGGCATGGTTTTGTTTTCGTTTGTCTGCAAGAGAAGCGTGTGGGTCTGAAACATTGATGTAATTGCAAATGTATGTCCAAACATCTCAAAGATCCACCAAAATCATGAATGAATATACGTAGATAGTCTTCAGAAGATGGTCCAAATGAGTCTCAGTATCTATTGATTCTATGTCGCTAACCATAAACCTATTACCGCAGCCCAGCCCAGCAGCTTCTACTTTATAGCTCATCCTTAACAACACTGTGAGTCTTCAGATTCTTGACAGTGGTTCTCAATCGATACATCTTAACAGAGTGTCGTTTGACGTTGACCCTCCACGATCCATATGGCTGGATGTTACCAACATTCTGACCCATCAATCTAGGGTCTTCTCTCTCCAATCCTTCTTTATAGGGAGTTTCAGTCGCGTTGTAGACATCAGCATGGGCAAGAACCCTTTGGAAGTCAGATGAAGTAGCGTCCAGCAGCGCCTGAGCAGTGGAGGTATTCATCCTGTGTCCCCAAAGATCATAGACATCCCACGGAACTGCATTTTGGGGAGCGTGACCATTGGGGCCGTCGGAGACGAAAATCTCGGACAACTTAGCCTCCATCTCAACGTCGGCGTCAGCAGCGTTCAAGAGGACTAGAACAGCATCGCCGCCGTAGAGATGGCCACTCCAGATCTGAGTCTCCCCAATTCCGTATTCATCCTTGGGAACATTGAGATCACGGGAAATGCGGTGGGTAGAGCGTCCAAGAGGGTCTTGGCTGACTGCGATCACCGCTGGATTGTTGAGGATGGTCAAGTCTTTGGGCGAGATTTTTCTGATGTCGTTGCCGATGAGCAGTGGAGATTTAATCGCCGCCCACATTGAGAAGTGTGCCACATACTATACTTCTGTCAGAAACTGGTAAAGATGACACGCTAGACTGTAACTTGTACCTCATCGTCGGTCATTCCTCCGTTGCCAACTTCAAGCATATCAAGATCGTTCCATGCCCCAGCGAGACCTCTATCTGTGTATGGTGCAACTTTATTGATGATATTCAAAACTGAACAGTGGGTACCTGGAGCAATACAAAGAGGGTTTCTAGGATCATCGCAGGAACAAAGTATATCTGGTCTAGTGAAAGAGTCGTAGATGTCCCCACTCATTCTCCAAGAATTTGCAATACTACCCGCCCACTAAGAGAAATCGGTTAACTGTATCCGGTTGTAGGTAGTGTTTGAGCCCTACTTACAGTGTGTGTGAAATCTTCACCCCAGTTACACAGACTGTAGAGGATGTTTTTCCCAGTTGCTTTTAATGCTTTGGACATTACCTCAAATCGATCAAATGAGAGTTTGGGGGTTCCAAATCTCTATGCCACTGTCAGTATCTAAGAGTTTAGCGTACGGATAAGTCTTACCCCCAAATGATAACCTGCAGTCTTGTTAGCGTTTTTGTATGGACATCCAATCGTCTTAGACTTACAGTTGTCGTACTTGAGATAGTCAACATCCCATTCAGCATACTTCTCTGCATCTTGCTTTTCCCAGTCAAGCGACCCCGCTGCTTTTATTAGCTTCTACGAGAAGAAGGTAGCAAGGTAAGCACTTACGGTATCTAGCACAAGTCATCTCTCCGGCGCTCGAATACATGCCAAAGAGTAAATCTAGCCCGTGGATGGCATCTGCCACGTGTTTCATGCCATGAGGAAACTTCTTTGAATCATGCTTGATGTATCCATCGTCTCCTCTCTTACTTTCCTGCCAGCAGTCATCAAGCACTACATAGTTGTAGCCCATGTCGCGCAAGCCATAGGACACAAGCTTTTGGGCAGTCTCAACAAGTAAAGTCTCTGAGACGTCACATTGGAAGGAGTTCCAGTTGTTCTAGTCCCTGATTAGCATGCTACTATAATTATAGTCAATTATCATAAAGTTCAAGGTAGCTTACCCAGCCCATCTGAGGTGTTCTTGCAAGGCCGTTCTCGACAGCAGCGGCACTGCTCGCTAAAGCTGCAGCAGTTACAACGAGTTGAAGAAGTGACATCGTGGCGTCGTCTTTTCACCAAGAATGAATATCAAGACGGAGTCAGTAAAAGAGTAGAATGAAGAGTGAAATATGAGAATCGTGAGAAGTACCCTCAATTTATTCCCCAAATCTTTTTGCCAAGTCAGCTTGACCCCAGTTTCAGCGGGCTTGACACTAACAAGCAATCCCGCCTTTTCCCTACTTCCCCATGTTCAAACTAGACCGAAGCGAAAACCGCCTACCCCGCCGCTAGCATTGCCTCGAGCCTACCGTTTCTCTTCAATCCCGCTGGCCCAAGTCTCCAACGAGACTGATTCGGTGATCCAATCGCGCCGCGAATAATCGGAGCGAGTAGCGGGGGCGAAGGTAAGAGCTCGCCTCTCTGACTAATACGTCGTTGAAAGACTTGACTCGGTAGTGATCACGTATTAATTTTCGAATTGTCATGTTACCGCCGTTGTAACCTAGTGATCGTCGAGAATTTGCTTGTTCTCTCCTCTCTCCACATAACTACCAAAGAAACGAACAATAGGAGCAATGACCGAAGGAAGGACTGTTGACAACTGTACTCTCTAGAGCAACTTATGTTGGCAGCGAAATTCTCAACCAGGCCATGGCAGCAAGGCGACAAACTTGTGTTCTACATATCAGATATGATTGCTGAAATCATGAACTTCTGCGAGATTGACGCAAAGAGGAACAGGAAACATCGCTGGTAGATCCACGTGTTGGAAATGGCGAAATAAGAACGAGGAGAGAAACGTACATCAAGACTTTGTTCTTGATTTTGACATTCAAGTGTGCGAAGCTCGCAAGTCGAGTTGAAATCTGTCTCTTATAGCTCGAGCGCTTACTGGAGAAGACATGTGGATTTTTGTGGCAGTATACGATACACCAACTATATGTACGAGCACATTCACCGAGATCTTGAGTTTATTCTTCATATTTATATCTGGATGATTCAATCATATATTCTATAGTCATTACCTACATTTCTTCCTTTCCTTCCGCTCCTCCCATCATTCCCTATGTAGCACATCCAAACAATCCAACCAACCAACCAACCAAAGCGCTATCCATCACAAGTAACTCCAGCTTAAGCCTCCAGTCCTGTCGGAAGCCAATCCATTGTTCATCAAAAGGAGAGAAACAGACTTTGAGGTATCATAAAAAAAGGGCTTACAATCTTGAAAGATCAGAACGAAAAGTTCGAAAATGCAGAAAAAGATTCCCTATGCTCGTGCAATGCTATCATCTATCTCTCATGGGACTTCCATGATTCGTAGCTCGTAATTCATCATCGTAAATGCAGCATATTCTCAGATCCTGGCGATTTACCAGACGCTGCGTCGTGGGCGTCCACCACTGTCGTAGATAACTTCGCGCTCAATAATACGCTCATCTTCGAAACCACTGTCGCGAAGGCGTCTTCTCTCACGTCGCTCCCAGTCTTCTCTCTCGCGTTCGCGGCGTTCGAAATGCTCTCTTTCGCGCTCGATTTCGCGGATACGTTCTCGGCGCTCTCGGCGGATGCTCTCGGAGAGTTGGACAAGTTCAAGTACATCCTCCTAAAGAAACGTTAGATCTAGTTTGCTGCGCGAGGAAGGGTAAACTTACGTAACGCAGATATTGAATGATATAGTAAAAGAACTCAGTTTCCTCAAAATCATACCCAAGCTGTTCAATAGCCTCCCTGCTCACGAGATCCTTTGTCACCTCGGTCCACAAGTCGCCCATTCTTTGTTTTGGGGGAGCACGAGGAAGGCCAACTCGGCGATCGCTGACTTCCTCGATTCTCTCATAGTCGCGCTCGTAGGTAGTGCTGTTTTCTCTCTTACGTCCACCGCCAGTGTGGATGTCGATTTCCAGACTCGTAGAGCTGGTCACCTCACGCTTTGGTTCTTCTCTAATTTCTTCCCGAATCTCGACTCGTTCCCGCTCTACAGGGGCTCTTTCTCGCTCGGGGATAAACTTGCTCCTTCGTACTCCGTTGTACTTCTGCCACGTAATTTCCTCACTGGCACCACCGACGCCATCCATACGCACACGCTCGGTTCCAGGTGGTACATCTACGATAGCCCAGTCCTTGGTGGCTCCGTTGAATGCTTCTCCGATGTAAGCGCGCTCGTCCACCTTTCGAGCATAATAATCTGCTTCTTCCTCGTCTTGTCTGATATCGACTCGAACTCTGCTCTTTTCTCGTGGAGGTGGTCGTGCACTCACACTCCGGCGTCTGTCAATCTCCAGTCTAGAGTTTCTGATTTGCAGCTTATCGCGCTCTTGTTCGTAAAGGAAATCATCGTCGTAGAAGTTGTCGCGACGACTTATGGGTGCAGGTGTGCGGGCCCGTGATGTGGATGTTGTTTTCGTGATGTCGACTTCAGTATTATTGCGCGATGTGTAAATGTCGATATCAGTCTCTTTTGTCTCTGCTTCTCGGCGAGGGCGTGGTGGGGGTGGGGATGGAACATGGGCCAGTTCAAAACCTGCAGTTGTTAGCGGGGTCGTGGCGGCAAAGAGGGGAAACGTACCATGATTGATATGTCTGTGGTGAGTGATAATTTCTTGGTGGATGGGAGGAGCGCGGATTGTTGGAGGAGGAGGGATGGTGAAGGAGATGGAGTTGGCTGTCGCACTTCTCGCTCGATATTGCGCACACGAATGCGCTCAATAGCAGGTGGGGATGGGGTCCTCTCCCGTTCTCGTTCGATGATTCTCTCCCTCTCACGAATCCGCATAGGCGGAGGGGATGGGGTTCTCTCTCTTTCCCGCTCAATAATTCTCTCCCGAATTCGCACTGGCGATGGAGATCGCTCTCGTATTCTCTCGCGAGTCTCGACGACTCGTGCGCGAAGTCTTTCTGGTTGAGGGGATGGTGATCGACGTTCTCGCTCGACAATTCTGGTGGAGGTGCGGACACGATCTGCCGGCGGAGGAATGGGGTCGGATCTCTCAATAATCCTCTCTCGAATTCTCACTGGAGATGGAGATCGTGGTCGTCGCTCCAACTGTCTGGTAACAGTCTCGGTGTCCCGTTCTCTCAGCACCAATTGTCCTGGTTCCCCTCGTCCATAGTCATCACGAAGGAAGTCTGGACGGCCTCCACGCTCTGGTCCTCTTCTGGTGGTGTAAATGTCGATCTCCTCGTCGCGCTCACGCTCTCTGGTCCGGACTGGTGGTCCTCTCTCCTCACGGAAAGAGTAATCTCGCTCCTCATACACGGTATCTCCTCGCCTGGACATGATGGCGGCTGAATCGGGCTAGATATTGCACGGTTTCTTCTCTGGAGCTCGCAATAAATCAACTAAATTGATAGGAAGATGTTTGAACGATGGGAGTGCAAGAAACGCGAGCGACGAGAATTTGTATCGGCGTTGATAAGGCTGTGAGTTACATACAGTTGGACGTCGAAGTTGGTGGGATGACGATGACCCAGTGGAGGGGCTGGTTTGGGCTGGAATAGTGGCTCTTGAGTCGTCTCCAGGTGTGATGGAGTGCGATTCCTGCACTGTCACAGGCTAGGTTGGGGTGAAACCCACTGGCGCGCCGGCTTCCCACTGGATCGCTAATGCGCAGAGACTGCAGGCATCACCAGTTCAGGGTATCAACGGGCATTTCTACTCGGCACGGTGGATCTTCTGACATCAGGCTGCATGGCCAGGACGGAAGAGGAGAAAAAGAAATGTCTCGAAGTGGGCAGCTCGACGAAATCTGGGACGGGAGTTATACATGAACCTCTATAATTGGGAAAACAAGACTCCGGCACATCCAAGTGGGATGTTGAATCACTCGGGGGCTTGTGACAGCGGCTGTTCCTGGGAGTCGCGAGGCCTCGATCGAAGATGGGTGAAGATGTGCAGGCCCAAAGTGGAGAGTAGAGCGGGAACTTGCACTCGACCAGCGAATAGGAAACACGTCACGTGGGACTCGGAGTGCGAGTCCGTTTCTTCTTTGGATGTCGTTGCTCTCGTCGCTCTGTACTCGGTCCGGTCCGAGGGGGTTGGGTGTCCTTGTCGTGCAACACGAGGGAGGGATGATCCCACCCACGGTTGGGTTCCTTGGGCAGCAGCTTTCAGCTCGGCGCCTGGCAAAGCCTCTTTTCTTCGTCTCATCTACCCCTCATTGGACAATTTCGATGTCGCCACGCAGTCCACGGATGTAGCCACTGAGATTGTCCGTGGAGGTGAATGGGGCTCTTATTAGAGGCAAGTAAGCTCTCCTTTGGTGTCAGCTTCTCATACCCATGCCGCTGCACGTGGTCTATATCGTTGAGAAGCTCGCATACATATGCTAGGTCTGGAGATAGGGAACGCATTATCCTTGGCTGTAACGCAGAGACAACAGCCTCAGGGCCTTGATGAGCTCTTCCCACTGCTGCACAAGCCTCGTCCAGAATAAGCAGATGCACAACTACATTGTTGCATTACACTTCAATATAGGCACCGCATCTCCGGCAGATCTCCCACAGTTCCAACCTTCACACCTTACCTTGGTTGCAAATGTATCAACATTCTCAACGCTGCTTTCTTTGGTTAGATGCCACTGGTCAGATACCTAAACCAAGGTCTTGCGTAGGTGCTGTCTGTATGTTAAAAAGGACGAAACAGCGGCCCATTTCTATAATAAAGAACCTACTTGAAGCATTGCAAGACTTTCATCTTCCCCAGAAGACTCTGAGCCCGAGAATGCGATCGACGCAAGGGATTTTTTTGTGGTCTGGGCATCCACAACGTCCTACCTGCTGTCAGAACTTTTCTAATAGGGTTTAAATTCCTGGGGATCCAGTGAATGCAATACCTCTTCAAATGAATTCTGAATTATGTAGCGAATGATTGTGACCTTTTTCTTCTGCCCTATCCGATGAACACGGCTGATGATTTGTTCTTCTACAGCAACATTCCATTGAGGCTCCATTATGTATAGTCGAGATGCGGCAGTGAGGTCAGTGCTATAAGATGGATGTGAGAAGACTTCTGAGAAACAAGACTGAGAAGTGCGGGCTACAGAACGTGCTCACCCTGGACTAAATGCGGAAGATATAAGCATAACTTGGACATCAGAAGTTTGAAAATTCTGCAGATATTGCGCCCGAAGAGTTGACGGTACGGTTCCATCAATCCTATGACAAGATATTAACTCTTTTCTTAGAGCAAGCTCGATGATGGCTAGGGTGCGACTCCAGCAGGAGTAGACGACACTAGGAACTCGTTAGCTTTTTGGAAGACATGTTGAGACAGTAGTTTGATCGAGTGATATAGAAAGTACCATTTTTCAGTCTTTGACAACGATTGGATGCTCTGAAGCAGAGCTTTTATTTTGGTGGGAATCTCGCCTGATTCTAGCTGAGCTGAAAGGACATCAACAGCAGGAGCAATGCCAACGGATACCTCTTGACTCGGGCACAAGGGTTTGTGGGCGCAGAGAATATTTTCTGAGGCTCCCAGGGGCTTTGAAAAGCAGGAATTGCAGATTATGCGAAGGCATTTGAAAAGGCGGCATCGTGAAGTCTGCTCATCTTCTTGGGTGACATTTCCAATTTCTTCTCCGCAACTGGCACACTTTACTACGCCTAAGCTCAGTAGGTTGTCGAAGGATTTCTGTGCGGTTCCTGAATCCCAAGTGCTTTCCATGTCCACTTCAGTCGATGCTGGGTTCGGTATTTTGAGGGTGGATTCTAGAAGCCCATGATTACAGATGAGTCGCAACTTATTAAGCGATAGTAACGCATTGCCCGAAGCACTTGGTGTTTTGGCGACTTTTGAACTGATCAAGTTGTGAAGCCCGGTTTTCGCAGAGTCATATAATTCTTGTTCAGCAGGACTAAATACCAAGCGATGTGTCTCCTGAAGCTGGTCGGGAAGGGAAAGCAATTCCTTGGTGCGACATAGAGACACTGCGCCCATCAAGACTTGTAGGCGCCTTATTTCGTCCTTCCTAGTCACTATTGGTAATACGATTTCAGATTGAAACACTCGGGGGTTCGAAAATGGGTACACGCGTAAAAATGTGAGAAGACTTCCAATATCAGTTAGCCGATTCTGACTGGGCCTACTGGTTACAGCCCATCTGTGATCTGCTGATAATGCACAAGCAGCGCGCGCAGTCGCCGTCTTTGCATTGCGGATTTCGTGAGCTTGCAAAATTAGCTGAGGCACTCGAAGAGCTAGCTCACCCGCTACTGCCATAGATATGAATTACCTTCGTCGAATACAAGCCGGTGC
The DNA here is from genome assembly GCA_003415645.1 of Articulospora tetracladia. Lineage (NCBI taxonomy): Eukaryota > Fungi > Ascomycota > Leotiomycetes > Helotiales > Discinellaceae > Articulospora > Articulospora tetracladia. The sequence goes on from PYIV01000013.1 coordinate 1,202,342, forward strand.
CATCTGACTGAATAAAGCGAGCTTGACGCCTGGGAACTTGTGGATCTCTTGAACTCGGACAATATTATGGAAGAAGTCGTAATGATGATATCTCGATCCAAAATCTCGGATATTGCTGATCTCTTTCTATGGAATACATAGAATGACAGACCGCCTGGCCAAAAATGGCTAGGATCGTTAGTCAAATCCTTTCGACGGATTATGACAGCTTACCGTTCTATCTCGGACACCCATGATGATATAAGACCTTTGGGAAAGTCAGCATGACCTTTTAAGATTGGTAGTCTGCGTACTAGCTGGAACGATAATCAGAGTGGCAGGAGCTCGCTGCATTTGCGGTTCAGCAGACAATTCTCTTTCGACGGATGTTGTCTGGTTTAGCTTCGCTGGATTTGATGCTATTAACGCTAGAATTTGCAAAGTTTTTCCTAGACCCATGTGGTCTGCAAGTAGTCCCCCGTCGCACGTGGGAGGGGGTGTAGGATGAACTACCCCTGTAATAGAATCGACAAATCTTCTTCATGTTAAATCAAAGTCGAGATATGGAGTGTAAAGAGTACCCACGCCATGCCACTATCAGTTTTAATCGTTCTCAGCCAGGTATCTTTCTCTGGCCCAGTCAGCTGTTCCCGTCGTAGAAGAAATGACAGTCCTTCTTTCTGATGCCTGTGCCAAGTAATTAAATTAATAAATTCTGCTCCAAAATAGAATAATGCGCCTACGAAAGAAGTCTCGTCCGGATTTGAGAGTGAGCCTCGGTTTCTGGGAGCGTCTGGTCTCGAGGAGCAAAGACCTCGAGATCCATAATCGAATCCCATTCCTTGGTAGTCAAAGACTCTACTCTAGATGAAATGCGCGCCGGGGGCGCAATTGCTAACGTCGAGACAATCCCTTCGCCTGGCATAATTAAGAGGTGAGGATTTCTGTAAATGGTATCTCGCACTGGATGAATAGGATCCTGGAGACTAATACCACATTTTGCAATGAAGTCTCCAACCATTGGGGCATGATGATCTGGACCATATATAATAACGTATATGGATATGACCACAGTTGATCTCTTCTTTCTCTTGCTCTCTTTTACCGTCCACTTTATATCTCCATGATTCAGTCTTGAGAAGCCTTGCAGTTTAAGGGGTTCTTGGGCCGCCAGAGTTCGAAGAATTTCTGCCATCCTCGGCTGGAATTCACCAAGTTCTTGTTGTTGGTCGCCTACAAGTTGGAACAGCTTATTGTCTTGACTCAATTTGACGATTCTATTGGCGGGGCGCTGAGCTCCAAGAAGTTCGCGGAACACTAAGAATGGAATATCTGTAATCTGAATGTTGTAAGTGGAATGAGCTGTCCTGAGACTGCCATCTTTCATACCATGCCGTAACACACTTCGTCTACAACTTCGTGGCTGTCCCGATTTTCATCTCGTAATTCAGTCAGAACAAACCAGGCCTCAGGAAGAACACCATGAACGTCCTCTTGGGAAACCTTCACTACCGTTTCGTTCCTTTCATTCTCATCCTTTTTAGATGGGCTGGATACAAGGCTGGCAGCTGGCAGCGGTGACTCGAATCGCGGGACTTTGAAATCTTTTGACTCCTCGCATTCATCCTCGCACTTAATTTCTGAATACATCGTCTCAACAGATTGGAAACAAAAATTTGACTGCAACTATATACCATGGGAAGAGAAACAATTACCCTGTTGTTCGTTCGATGCATTGCAGCATTGTCGCTAGCCGCTTGAGGCATTGCCATGGGCTGACGGAGCCACGGGTGCGGGGCTGTACAGGTGTGATTGCATGGGTTGGTCACGATAAGAGCCATAATCAGCCTCGACTTCAAGAAGAAATGAGATCAAGGTTCAACGGTCCCCGCGACTGGGTTACTCCTCAATGGCATCAGGGAAGTTGCGACCAGCAGCCAACTTGGCTCTGGATGCGGCTGTCGAGAAGCTCAAGCAATCCCTGAGCCCAGCTGACGTTGTTGACTTTCAGTCGACAACTCTCGAGGAGCTGTGGCGCGCGATTCACGATATTCAGCAAGCCCAGCGGGATCGCCAGTCACTCTGCAATCTTACCCGAATTAAGCCCTTACTTGAGATGTTAGAGAAATACTCAAAGGTCATCGAAGTTTTGTGCAATGGAACTCCTTACATGCCGTGGGTCTGGGTGAGTAACTGTTAGCCCCGAACCCTTTTGCATAAGTAGAATGGCTGATGATCGAGCAACCAGGCCCCAATGAAGTTGCTACTGCAAGTACGTTCTTTTATGGCAGCAAGCTCTCACCTCAACGATCTCTGTTAACATGACTTAGCTTGCTAGTGGTTATCAGAATATCTTTGAGAAGTTATTGCTAGCTTATGCACGCATAGGTGAGGCTTTGCCAAGATTCGACAGATATCAAGTCGCTTTCAAAGGTAATGCTGCATTCGAGGCTATTCTTGGGACAGTGTTCTCCGAAATAGCTGATTTCCATCGCCGAGCATACAAGTTCTTCAGGCGTCGAGGTTGGAACCCCTTTCTTGCAGTCATTATCGATGTTGACGATGCGACAGCATGGCATATTTTCTTCAATTCTTTGTGGTCAGACTTTGGTAGCCGTTTTGACAGTATCATACAAAACCTTGAAAGACACCGAGATTTGATAGACCAGGAAGCATTGTCTTACGACATCGTGGATTCTCGAGAGTGGCGGCAGAAGGCAGAAGTTCGGCTCCAAGAACGAGAGAAAAGAGAGAGGATAGTCCAATTACAGGGAGCCATTGCTTGGCTAGCAGTGGATGGATTTCAGGAAGATGACCTAGAACAAGTTTTGCAGGAAGCCAGCCCCACTTCCACAGACTGGATTGTTGGCCATTCGAAGATCAAATCATGGATGGAAGATGATGAGAGCCAGCCGGTCATGTGGTTGCGCGGAATTCTGGGCGCTGGTAAAGAAGGTCTGCCGATATGGGAATGCTCGCTGACTAGCAATTAGGAAAGAGTTTTCTGTCTGCTCGTATCGTGCAACACCTCCAGGATAATACAGACGCTCCAGTGCTGTATTTCTTTTGCAAGCGATATGTCAACAGCCAAAATCTATACAGTGAGATAGTTCGGACTTTAATCTCCCAGCTTCTTCATTTCAACACCGACCTCTCACTCCACATATATGACAACTTCATGCAAAAGGGCCGCCCCCAAATGACTCAACTCCGAACCCTTTTGGAGCAACTTTTGCTTTCTTTTCAAAGCTGCCGTATAGTAATTGATGGCTTGGATGAGTGCCAGGAGGCTGCCCAGAAAGCCATCATGCTTGATCTCTTTAAAATGACATCGATAGCTGAAACCTCTTGCAAAGTCTTTTTCTCGTATCGAGATCTGACTACAATTACTTTCATACCAAAGCAACTGCTGAGAATGCCAATAGTATGCTTGTCAACAGAACGAGCTTCGTTGAACTCCAATATCCGGTACTATGTGCGGGAAAAGCTAGCTGAAATACAGGAAGAGGATCGATTTGAGGGATACAATATGGATGAAATTGAAGAGTCAATTATGCGGAAAGCTGGAGGTGAGCTGGACAAGTATAAATGGTTAAAACACGGGCTGTATTCTGACATATATCAGGAATGTTTTTGTGGGCAAAGCTAGTGATTGAAGAGCTGAGGCATCGTCAGTGTATCAGCGATCTCCGCGAAGGAGCAGAAAATTTGCCTGAAGGGTTTGAAGACACGTACGTGGCTTCGGGATATATATTGCCATGGGGTTGGTGCTAATCATGGTACAGTTACGGACGTATATTGAAACGTTTGAAATCTGGTCTTCACGGATATAGGCGTAAGCAAGCGATGAGGATACTGGAATGGGTAGCTTGCTCATACCGACCTCTCCGAATCCATGAGCTCCAAGACGGCATTTCTTTCGGGCAGGAGAACTCCACCCTAAACGAAAACACCAAACTAGCACGCTCCGTAGTGGACGTCTGTCGACCACTGATTGAAGTAGGGCCTACTGGGATTGTTAGTTTTGTTCACCCTTCAGCAAGAACGTAAGTTGATATCTCTTTTATCCCACCTCGTATTCAGCTAATCAATGTACATTTAGCTTTCTGCTTTCAGAAATTAGCGGTGACGGGATTCCATTCCTTAATGAGCTCCAAGCGCACCATAATATTACATTCTCCTGTGTTTGCTATTTGTTGACGAGCCTTTGTCTTTCGTCAGCCACATTGGCTATCAATGAACGTCAAGGTCGAATTCTCAAAGGCTTTCACGGACTACATCATTACGCACATGCCTTTTGGATTGAGCATCTTCTCCAGTACGCAAACATGCTTGGATCTCTCAACTCTGGTGGCGCAGAAATTCTTACATCTCACGTGCGCCGCATGCTTGCTTTCAAGAAAACAGATTGGATTGCGAAGGCAGGGCAAATATCTGTCAAGCAGGAGGCTGAGCTGGAAGAGCTTTCCAGTAGAGTTTCAATCTTGAGCTCTGAGACCGATATTCATGAATTCATACCGGAAGTCCTCGCATTCCAGCGAGCCCTATTCCAGGAGAATCGTGTTCAGAGATCACAGAAAGGTTCGTAAGATCGAATCTATTGTAATATATAAACTTGAATCGCCGTTGACATAATTCTCGTTGCAACAGATCTTCGAGACTACAAGCTGGAGCACGATCCGACACATTTCAGTGAAATATTACACTTTTACCAGACAACAATGGAGCTGTTTCTACAACCCCTAGATACTCCACAACTCAAAAACTTCGACAAAGATCTCCTCAAAAATTTCCAATCCACATATCGAGATTCGGCATATATATGTCGATACCGTCTATGCCCGAGAACATGTGATGGATTCCCGTCGCCACTTGGGCGGGAAGAACATGAGGCCATACACATCAACCACTTGAAGTGCCGAGATCCTTCTTGCGATAATGCTTCTACGGCATTTCCATCTCTTTTTGCTTTGCAAAGGCACAGAAAGTTGGCCCATCCAGTAGTTGAAAGTCCAATTCCGACTCTTCGATTACTGCCGTTAACACAAATTAATGATCAAGTCCCTATTGGTTGAAACAGGCAATTGCGCACGCTCCTCACATCTAGTATTTGAGTGGAATGTACAAGATATGTGGAAGTGGACACTACGTGACATTCAGCCTGATGCAATGAGTAGCAAAAATATAGTAATATGGACAAATCAAGTGGCTACGACACATAACTTGACTAACTTTCTCGCCCTGACCGGCTAGCAGACTAACTGAAGAAGGAGGACGAGGAATTAAAATCGTAGAATTCTGGAGGGAGGCATGTACTATTAAACAGCATGGGGGAATGAAAAAGATCACATATATCAAAACAAAATTTCTTGACAATGGATCTCACCAAAACAAGAAGGGACCAAGAGTGTGTATTTTGAATATCTAGACGAGATATGGCTCGCTGAATACCATGCAAATTTCAATAACTAGACTACAGAGAGCAGAGATTTTCCATTCTACTCCATTTCCCCTTTCCAAACCCAAACGCCTAGCTGATTTTTCCTAAACTAAACTACAACACCATCCCTAAACGTATGCTGCAACACCCACTCCACATGCTCTCTGACAGCCTTCCCAGCCACATTCTCCACCAACCAAAGACTAGCATCGATCCCACAACTCACACCCCCCGCCGTCACAATCCTCAACCCCTTCTCCTCATCCACACGATTAGCCACAAACCGCGTCGTCTCCACGACCTCCGTCCCCTTCCCCTCGCCCAACACCTTCGCCTCAAGCACCTCCCTCAACTTCCCATAGTACCCCGCGTGCGTCGTCGCCTTGGTCGTCTTGCCACCCAGGACACCCGCCTCCGCCAGGAACAAGCTGCCCGTACACACACTGAGCAGGGTACGCACGCCGCCGTCAGCCTTCCTAGGCAGTGCGGCAAACGCAGCGATCAGCGTCATCGGCTCGTTGCCGGTCTGCCCGCTGAGCACCAGCTCCGAGGCGCCGCCGGGGATGATAAGCACGTCGTAGCTCGCGAGCGTTGCGTGCGCTTCGGCCATGGGGATGTGGCGCGTCATGGTGAGGCCTTGCTCGGAGGTTGTGAGCTCCGAGATGGCGGTGATGGTGTTGTGGAAGAAGGGTGCTGAGGTCGTGGGGTCTTGCGCGTGGGAGAGCGTCTCGAAGGGCCCGGCGAGGTCGAGCGTGTCGAGGGTGGGGTGGATGGCGAAGAGCACTTTGAGAGGGGTTGGAGCGGCCATTTTGGGATTGATGGTTGGGTTGTGAGGAAATGGGATGGGGAGTTCTTGACTTGTTTGTTGAGTTCCTTGTGCGTGCGAGATGGGAGCACTTTATGTCCTGTCGTGGATATAGAGTATCGAGCCCACGTGAGACGCAATGCTGACAATTGGATACATCCTCGCGCGGGGTGTTTTGTGTTCAATTCGGGGCAACTTTTTGTGAAAGTGGGATATAGGGGTGTGCGGCTCATTTGTGTATGTCTTACCGGATATAGAGAAACGGTGCTGATGCAGCTCGGTAGAATAGAAAATGGACTTAGATGCGACATCGGCATGTAGTTGGTTGTGATTGTTAGACGTGATAGAAACACGCCTTTGACGTGGAAATGAAATTTTATACCAGACTTACGGTAATGAGACATAGTAGTAAGAGAATAAATGTGGGAATTGTAATTCTCTTGCAAGCGGATGTTGAACTAATGCAATTGTAATTGCAGTTTTGGAGACAGCTGTAGCAATTAGAGATTTACTCAAGCGAAGAGCAATGAAAATATGTACCTACATGCTATTGAATTCGAAAGGAGATGGATTCGTAAAAGAAAGAATTCCTAGCAAACCAAAAAAAATGAAGTGCAAAACGGATAGAGCCTCTGAAAATAGCAGATGAGATGGCCTCAATAATAGAAAAATTGTAGTTAAATGACCTCCAGTAGCTTGAGCTTGTAAGTGAGAAGCTGAGGTTGCCTAAGCTGTGTAATGACAGCACGAGATTGACCTACCTCGACCAATTAATACTAACCAGGGTAGATTGTAGCAACTGTGATCTGAGTCCTATAAAGATCATTCTCGCCTCCAAGTCACCGAAAGAGCACACGAAGAGAAATTTCGAATACAAAAATAGCCAGAACATCCAGACCATAGAGAGCCACACTTCCGACTTGAAGGCAAAAGGTAAAGTGTATCCCAGCATGACTGGATCCCATCCACGTCCACGTACCAGAGACGCGCCGGAAGATTCGGTATTCTCATCATCTCAACTCTGAGAACATTCCAATCGAAGATGGGAAGAAACACATTTCACGCCCTATTGCTGGCACTTGCCTGCATGAAGCCCCATTGCGCGTTCATCCCTAATCCGCACGCGGTGGATCTTCGTTTCCGCATCAATGCAGGAAACAATCATGCATACTCAGTGGAACAACACTCTAATCCACAGCATCCTCTCATTCCCTCCCCTTGAGCCAGAAGGGAAGGAATGCTCGAATGCCACGTGGAAGCGCAATCCGTACTGTACTTAGGTATACTCCGTATATTATTCACCGCACGAGGAGTCGTCATCAAGATCGCGGCTGCACATCCCAACGCCTCGATCGCTCACATCAGGATCGCCAGATCATCGACTCTCATACGCAGAGTAGTGCATAGCACACACTCCCTCCCTTCCCCGCACTCATCTCCTCTCGTTTCTTCTCAGCGCGCCCGGCCACGAGGAGCATCTCCCACTAGGAGAATATCCTCTAAGATCAGCCCAAGGAAGGAAGGTCCGCGTACGTACCGCACTGCACTGCACTGGGGATGACGTTGGAACAAGGAATCGGCACTTGCGACTTAAGCACCGCCACGCGCTCCGTCATGCGGTTTACGCTTGAATCAAGCATGACTGACGGCCACGATGGACGTTCGTCTCATGTGCTGTATGTAAGGTACGTCCCACATCGCACAGCAGGACGCGACACTAACAGACAAAATGCCAGCACCGACGGACGGCCATCCCAACATCCAGCATGACGGTGCAAACTAGGAGCCACGCCTCGGAACAATCATGACGTGACGTGCATCCAACCCACGAACGTGAACGTGAACATGAGCATGAAAATGTGCAAGGGATGGATAAAAAAATTCTCCTGCCCCTCTACAGTATCCATAACCATATCCATCTCCATATCCAGATCCATGCATGCACAACTGCACAGCCCCATTCAGGAGCAAGTACATGGCAAACTCTCCCGTATCGGCAGGTAAGCGAGCGCTCTGCTCGAATCAGCCAGCGTTTCAAGCACACGGCTTTCCCCACACGCATCGGTTCCATCGCATGTCATCCAGACGATGCCGCCTCGCCCGCTGGCAGTTCGTTTCATGTGGTAGCATCTTGAGTTCGTTTTTAGCACACCCTCCTGTCGCTCCTCAGATAGATTCAGGTACCTCCGCTGCCAAGAGCCAGAGAGTGTACCGCGTCTGTCTGGAGTGTCGTTCGAGGTTTGGATGGGGGCGACGTGAATACGAGATGGCAGTTTCTGTACCTGCATGCGCACAGACGGATTTGCTGCTCTGGTGAACGGTAATCGTCCTGGGTGGGTGTGTGCAGTGCAGTATGCAACGCGGAGTGAGTGTGCAGTGTGGTGCAGTGCAGTGCAGCTGTCACCGGTGCATAAGAGTTTAATTGCAGAGCACATCAAGTGGTTGTTGCTTTTGCCATCATGAGAGCTGGTTGCTTCTGGTTCTCTTTTCCTCTCTTCTCATCTCTTCTCTCATTGTGCTCCGCTTACCGTCGTATCTCTCTTCGCTCTCGCATCCCGACCAAGATGGCATTGTTTCCGAAAAATGTTTCTCTCGCCGGAGAAGTTCTGTTTCCTCCCTACTGTTCTATCCTGTCCCTTACCCAGCAAGCCAGCAACCCAGTCCAGTCTCTCTCCCTGCACCCTCCGGTGGATCACCTGCCCAGCAACAAACCTCCTCCCCTCCACCCTCTACCCTCCAAGCCTAACCCGTCCAGGCCAAAGGCCCGCCAAACAGGCTTAAAATCTTCCCTGTCGATGCTGCCCCGGACCCTGCAGCTGCCCTGGTCATGCCCTAACCCCCCTTCCATGCCTGCGTCCCGAGAGTGGGAACGTGGAGCCGATCGCATCGACAGAGGAGGACCGCAGACGATTGAACATGAGCATGAGCAACCTGTAATGGGAGACGATTTCCTGTCCAGGCCCGCTGCCGCCGGCTGGCACTCGGTTCCGAAAGGCTGCAATTTGGATGTGATTCCTCTTTCGGCCATGCCAGACGCATCTGCAGAGTGTTTCGGGCCAGAGATCCCCTGATGGTGTCCGCTAACCATACTGTATCCGCCGTCTGCTGCTGCCCACTCCGGCACATCATCGAAAACTTACTGAAGTACTGTAACGTCGAGTCGGTCGACTCGTGTTGCTGATTTCCGGCTCACCTTGCACGTTGCACGCTGCCTCCTCTGTACTGTCCTCTACCCGCGGGGAACTTTCTTCTTTTACCTCTCACCCCTTCGACCTCTCGACATGCCCCCCGTACAGGCAGATGGCATCCGAATCGGACCAGCAACCTCGAGGTAGTGGGCAATCCGAGGAAACGCGAGCCTATCGTACATAAACTTCCTTCCGCTATCCGGTGCGATGCTGCTCTCTCCCGGTCTGGTCACGCACGCTTTCTGTCTAGCCTGATGGCCGTCATCACTTACTCATTGACAATTCGGTCTGGGTGACCGACTCGACGACCAGCCCCCTTTTCCCACCCGGCGTCGTCACCGACAGATGATACCCGCAGCGAGCTTAATCTAATAGCCTTCAATACAGTAGAGCCTTCTCCCCTCCTCGTGCCGGTGGTCGAGTCGTGGTCACTGACCTACTGGCGCACACTGCGGCAATCTGCACCAATCCTCACCCAGAAGGGGTAGGAGGTGACATCGCAGCATGTCTGAGATGACCTACTCTGAAATCTTGACTCAGATGTCACCCATCCCGTCGCAGAATCTGGGACGGACGGCGAGGGACCGTAGCTCGCTAGCCAGGACAGCAGAGTACGGAGGTACACACCGTCTGGTAGACGACAAGCGCATCGCATGTTTCGCTCACGTTGTCACGTAAATAGTCCGCAGGCTCTGATTCGGTCGTGACATGAAACCTCCACCCAACCAATCGACGCCGTTGGAGGCGCCCGCAAACCCTGGCCTGTCATCGCCAGACGCCCACGCCGTCCCGTCGCATAGCGTGGGCGGCAGCCGCGAGGTTCCAGAGTGTAACTGGTGGTGTCTAAAAACGACCTCGACTACGATCCATCAGGCAGGTTGGATTTCTATTATTGATCAATTTCATTTCACATTGTCTGGCACGGGGAAGAGCCATCGTGTGTCTCGAGCACGAGCACGAGGAAGAGGAGAAGGGCCACGGAACACGGGCTGGGGCGTTGGAATCTGCAACGACTTCCCCATTCATCTCGCAGACAGTGTGGTCATTTGCCTGTGTCTGAGTCGTCCAATAGTCGTGACAGCGGTTGATCTCACAGAGGCCCCGAGTGCGCGACTTGGGCTCTGTTCGGCGATGCGCTCAGACCAGTAATCTACGGGTGCAGCAATCGGGCGGTGGGCAAAGACCGGGCTGCTCGATGCAGCAGCATCCGCGGCTTGAAGAGCGCAAGTGCACGAGCTTGGACGTGAATCGAGCGACACATCGGACCATGCATGGCAGAGAGAGAGAGAGGCAGAGAGAGGCAGCAGGGTGATCGAGCAGACGGTAACCACAAGCATCGCCATAACCGACCGTCCCATGTCTATAGCAGCCGGCCTAATTGGCGGTGGGCATCTGTGGTCGTCCGTACCTGCGTTAGCGTCCGGCCCTTGGCGCATCTGGCAGATGTTTCAGATGCTTTCGACTCGAGCCTCCTCGTCCACCAAACTGCCCGTTTCCAGCGCGCCCTAGTCCCAAGACGGACCCCATGTCGGTTGAACCCCCTCCCTCCTCCTCCCTTCCTCGTCCCTCCTCGTCCCTCCTCGTCCCTCTCCCCTCCCTTTCCCTCCTCGCTCGCTCCCAACGCGCGCGCAAACATGGGTGCCCGCCAACGGGGCCGGTTAATCTGGCCCCATGGCCGAGGAGGGGACCTGGTTTGGCCCTGCCTCTGCCCTTGACTGGCCCTGACATGGGATGGCAGGAGAGGGAGGCTGTGAAGGCCGTGACCTCCGAGAGCCAACGAGTTGCAAAGATATATCAGGTCCTGAGAACCGCCAGTTGCTGCTTTCCTTTCCTCTCTATCCTTCCCAGGTCTTTTCTTCGTCTCTTAATTAGAACATCTTCCTTTGAGTGCCAAAGTCATTCGCTTCTTTGCTCTCAAACTATTTTCACCAAACAAAAAATATCCCATTTCTTATCCAGTCAGTCCGAATATCAAAGCACACTCGCTCTCTCATAGCACTACCAATCAGCATTTGCATCTGCATCAGCAACTTCAGCATTATATTCTACCATACAAACCAACTTTCGTTGACAAGCACAAACTTTCGCTAGCAACCCAACACTACCTCAAATATGAGATCAACACTCTCCACCATCGTGGCTTTGGCCTCTACCATCCGTTTGGCATCCGCTGGCTTCTCTGATGCCAGCGCTTTCTCCTGCCCCGCAAACACCAACAACGAGTGTAACAGCCAACAGTCAACTGGTTTCGACTGGAGCACCCTCATCACCGGTTCATCCTTCAGCAGCTATGGAGGGTTCGAGTTCTCGGGCTACTCTTGCGCCAGCTCCTTCGGTGGCGGTGGCAAGCGTGACCTCCTGACCGGACGTTCATTCCAGAGCAAGTGCATCACTGGAACGGCCCACTCGGACGTTTCCTCTGCTCCCAAGTTCGGATGTGGATCTTCCTCAGGATCCAAGTCCTCGTCCTCTGTCTCTGCTTTCTCTGTCACCGAGATCGAGATCTCCGTCGAGTTCGACTGCGATCTTGAGTTCCACTACTCCATGGAGGATGGATCTACTTGCAAGCAGACTTCCTCCTGCTCATCCGGTGGATCTGTTGTCAAGAACAGCCAGTGCGGTGGCGCCAAGAGCGTCGCCGTCGTCTACCCAACCCAAACTGCCGGCAGTGGAAAGGGAAAGACGACCTGTTCTATTGGTGTCCACTCCGTGAACTTCGACTGCTCGACTGCTTCCAGCACCGCTGTTCACTCCACCACCACTAAGAAGACTACCACCACCAAGGCCACCACCCCAGCTTCTTCCAAGGTAAGATCAACTGAATATGACGGGATTTGAGCACTAAGCTAACAATAACAGGCCACCACCACCTCCGCCTCCAAGTCTGAGAAGACTACTACCACCAAGGCAACCACCAAGGCGACCACCACTGCTGCTTCATACTCCACTTTGGTCACCAAGACCAAGGAGACTTCTACTACCAAGGAGACCAAGACTGAGGAGACCGAGACCTCCACCAAGGAGACCAAGACCACCACCAAGGAGACTGAGACCTCCACTGCCGCCTCATCCACTTCCAGCGCCGTTGGTGTCGAATCTACCACTTCCTCCGCTGTCGCCAGCTCTTCCACCGCTGTCGAGTCAAGCACTGCCGTTGTTGAGACTACCACTTCTGCCACACCAACTGAAGTCATCACCACCGTCGTTATCGAGACCTCAACCACTCTTTGCCCAGTCACTTCTGTTACCACCCACACAACCGCTGGTGTTACCTCTGTTGAGACCTCAGTCAGCATCTCCACCTCGACTGTCCTCCTCACCTCCACCAAGACTGTCTGCACCAAGTGCGAGGCTCCCACCTCCACCGCTGTCGAAACCGTCTCGTCTACTCCAGCTGTCAGCGTCGTTGTCACCACCGTGGTCATCGAGACTTCCACCACCATCTGCCCAGTCACTGCCACCTTGACCCACACCAGTGCTGGAACCACCTCCATCGAGACCTCAGTCAGCTCATCCACCTCGACTGTGCTCGTCACCAAGACCTCCACCTACTCTACTGCTCAGACTGTCACCGAGGTCGCTTCCTCCACCCTCGCTGTTGTCAGCAGCACCACCTCATCCAGCGCAGCCGCCGTTACCACCGCAGCTTGCCCCAGCGTCCTGCCATCCTGCTTGAACACCTGGTTGTTCACCGAGGGATGCAGCTCCAACACTGATTCCGACTGCTACTGCCCATCTTCCTCATTCGTTACCAAGATCTTCGACTGCTTGTCAGCTCACGGTGCTTCTAACGAGGAGATCACCAGCGCTCAAACCTACTTCCAAGGTATCTGTGCTGCTCACATCTCGGCCAACCCAGCTATCGTTACCGGTGCCTCCACTCTGTCCACCAGTGCTGGCGTCACTTCCGTCGTCCCATCGACCACCGTCCAGCTGTTGACCACCATCACCTACGCTGTCACCGAGACCACTGGCGTCTCAGCCGGATCCACCATTGCTTCCAGCTCTGCCGTCACTGTCATCTCCACGGCCATCACCGTGCCTCAAGTGGTCTTCGTCACTGTCTCCGGAACCTCCACCGCCTCTGCTGAGTTGGTGCAAGGAACTGCCCCAGCTTCCGTCGAGGCCGGTGCCACCACTGTTGCCGTCCCAGCTCAGACTACCCTCTCAGTCTCTGCCACCTCCAAGACCAACACCACCCTCAAGGCCACCGCCACCCCAACTACCTTCACTGCCAGTTCCGGTACTCGCAACACCATCTCCGGCGGCATCTTCGCTGCCATCCTCTTCGCTGCGTTTGCTTTGTAAGCACATAGTCACAACGCCACATTACTCTCCTCACTTGTGAGAGACGAGCCACATCGCATTGGGGGTTATACACACATAACATGCATTCGGGGGGCGTTATATATTACATTCGATACCATTCCTTTATATGATCATTGGGGAAAAGAACATTTTTGGTTCCGGTTTGGAACTTTACGGTCAGTCGGCCAGTCATGCAACAACACAAAGGCATGCAAAAGATGAGGGATGAGGAAACTTAACTTGACGTTAAAGTGTAATGTGAATGGGGTGAGGGGAGCGAGGCGAGGTGAAGCATTTGTGCATTCATGAGGCACTGTAATTAGATATCATTGCGGAGCGATATAGATTATTGAAGCAATAGAAGACTTCTAAATACTTTTGTGTGTATTCTGCTGTGATTGATTTTGTTCACTTGTGACATGAATGAGCTTGAGTGATGTGACATGACTGGAAAGTATATAACCTCCCACAATACTCTCGCATATCAAGGAGGTTCCCTAAAAGGTACTCTCACTTGAGACTAACAACCTGAAAAAGACTCGATCAAGTGAAAGACAAGATACTATCAATGCCCACTCAACATATTTCCCAACAGTTCAAAACAACAACCAGAAAGAAAGCAATACAAACACAAACCCATCCTCACCCTCACCCATCTCTCACCCATCTCACAACCACCTCGTCGCCGCATCCCCCTTAATAATGCCCTCCAGCTCACCCGTCGTCCAGCCTCCATAAAAATCCCCCGGTTGGGGCTTCACCTCCTCACCATCCACAAAGCACGTCCACGGGCCCGCATAAAACGAGACATAGCTCTTGATATCCGCGAAGCCGGGTGTGGGGTCCTCGTAGCTCCAGATGCGATTCGGGACCGTCTCGCCTGTGGCGGGCGATGTGATGGCGTGGTACGTCGCTGTGCCTTTCCATTCGCAGAAGCTGGATTTGGGCGTGAGGTGGAGGGGAGCTGGATGGAGGAGCGGGGAGGTAGTAGGCTGGTGGGGGTGAGGGTTAGGATGTCCTTGGGTCTGGGGTTGGGGATGGGATGTGAAGGGGTGTGAAGGGGAAGGGAGGGAAGGGGCGTGGAGGGGAATGCGTACTAGGTGGGTGGTAGGTTTCTAATACCCAGTACCCTTCCTTCGTGTCTGCTATTGTTTGTCCGTTCCATTTTATCTGGAGGTGACGCGGGGTTCGCTCGAGTAGCGGGGGACGAGGGAAGTTCTGCACGTTTAGTTTTGGTTTTGGGGGCATCTTGATAGAGGTCTTGGAGAAGGTCTGATTGATGATTGAGAATGAAATAGTTATGACAAGCAGAAGTGCGAAAATGAGAAATGTGTTTTGGTTCT
Organism: Articulospora tetracladia; assembly: GCA_003415645.1. Classification (NCBI taxonomy): domain Eukaryota; kingdom Fungi; phylum Ascomycota; class Leotiomycetes; order Helotiales; family Discinellaceae; genus Articulospora; species Articulospora tetracladia. The sequence continues at coordinate 1,217,405 of PYIV01000013.1, forward strand.
TCATCACTTGGTGAAGGTGAGATTACCTAATGTCAGGTACTGCTTAAACGTCTTGGTGGGGCAATGTGCACATCTGGTCTCTAAGATTGACGAACTCTGGGACCAACGTCACAAGGCTGGAAGTTTGAACCAACCTTATCCAACACTTGACCTGAAAGCAAGCACCTCGGACTCTTGAAAATTCGCCCTGCCTTACACGGAACCATTCCCAACCTCTGTCGCAGATACCCGCAATCATGTCTGGACTCGAGAAAGCACTCTTCAACCTGAAGGTACGTCGTGGCGCTTATCTGGCGCGGGGTCGATGGCTGCCTGCATGGCGAACCTCTGCCTCCGAGTCCCAGACGTTGCAATTCACTGACATGCCTCTAGTTCACGGCGAAACAATTGAATCGCCAAGCTGCAAAGGCCAGCAAGGACGAGAAGACCGAGAAGGATAAGCTTAAGAAGGTACGCCGAACCCTGGAACACCTTTTGTTGTTTCGGAAGCTGACTCGGACTGTGGCATAGGCGATCCAGCAGGGCCACAATGATATCGCGAAGATTTACGCCCAAAATGCGATCCGCAAGCAGAACGAGAGGCTGAATCTGCTGAGATTGGGAAGTCGCATTGATGCCGTCGCGAGCAGAGTCCAGACGGCTGTGACGATGCGGCAGGTAACGGGTAGCATGATGAATGTGGTGAAGGGAATGGATCAGGCAATGAAGCTGATGGATTTGGAGAAGGTATGGATATCACACCGATGCTATATTAGCAGCTACTGATGATGTATAGATTTCGGCAGTGATGGATCGTTTCGAGACCCAGTTCGAGGATCTGGATGTCGCAACAGGATACTACGAGAATGCCACCACATCCGCGACGGCAGTGGGCACACCCCAAGAAGACGTTGATAGGCTCATGAACCAAGTCGCAGATGAAGCCGGCGTAGAGTTGAACCAGGAGATGGAAGGCGCCAAAGCTGTCAGTGCTGCACCAGTCAAGAGTGGTCCAACAGAAGTCGAGGAGGATGGCTTGGGAGAGCGCTTGAGGGCTTTGAGATCATGATATAGAGGGTCGTGGTATGTTTTTGGCACTGGCGTTCGGCTGAACCGGTTGATATATTCAGAATTGGCGTACTAGTTTTCTTCAAGTTATCATGTTTTATGGAGCAACGATCACCTTGAGTTGGGAGAGTCAGAGTCTCCTCACCCAGAAGTAAATCTAGATATATCGATACAAAGACCTCTGCACTTCCAAAGCAGAGCTAGTGCTCAAATTTCTGCAACAGCCAAATTCTAGTCGACAGTACAACAACAAGGGCTGTCCAAAAGCTTGGAAAGAACCTGTCATATCTGAGCTGGATATGCGGCTATGCATGGCATGCAGCATAAGTATGCTTAAATGAACCCGCACATCCCACGCACCCCACTCAAACCAACCTTAATTTCTTTAATTCTAGTCACATGCGACCAATCCTAGCCGCCGGCGCCATCGCAACATCGCAGATCCTCCTCTCATTTTACACGGCGCTTGAGTCGGCGTCTAGCGGTCTCTTGTGCCCGGCCGGCCCATTCGTTCACTAGCCTCTTCGCTCTGCACTTGCTGTCGCTATGTGCCGCTTGGTGTCGCTGAGGTCGAGATCGAGGACGTGGTTGATGAAATCATGAAGTGTGAAGCTGCAGGATTTTCTGACATCGGTGCGTGGTCAGCAAGCAGGTCATGATGGAGGAGGAGGAGGAGGAGGAGACCAGCGAGGTCTCAAGGGCAGTGAGCACAATACACGGAACTCTCGCTCAGATACAGGATATAGTATCCAGCAGGCGGGGTAGTACCGCTACGGGGAGAGATACTTTACCATAAAGCGGGTGTCTGGCTAGTAGGAATCCAAGAGTCTTTCTGGGGCAACTGCTTCAGAGCATGAAATGGAAAAACCCTCCTATACCACAATAGCCTCTTAACAATCATATTCCACTACTCTATTCACTATCTCCCTACTCTTTTTTGCTGATACCATCTCTCCCAGCCGAAACGCAGCATCAATCTAAATGGTGACACCAGGATTGGCTGTAAGCGAAGTACCAGTAGGATTTCAAGGGATTCAGCTAGGTCGACAGTATCGACGAGATGGCGAATGGCGAAGAGGACGCGGAGCGAAGTGAAGTGGTAATATTGGCTGGGTGGGCTCTCTTGGTGGTTGATGGGGGTCATGCGGTTAGTGGTCAGACAGTGGAATGGATTGGAGATTTGGTTTGGGTTGAGCACTTGTACTGTACCAGTCAGAACTCGGAGGTCAAGCCGCTAGATGTCTATGTCAAAGAACAGACAGGTGAGGACTAAGATTAGCAACAACCTTCACGACTTTGACACTCACGCACTTCCGAGATACTTCCACATGGCGCTGTATGTGGGGTATATGTACCGGTGGGACTCAACATGCGCCCGCAAAACCTTCTCTGGCTTGAAATGTCTGCTACGTTTGGTGATTTCATTAGAACTTCCTGTCTTGGTGTGCCGCATAAAATTTGTACATTGAGGAGCTGAAATGGTTCGCCTACTGCTCGATCTTCCGACCCCTCCTTTTGCGGCTCGCTTAAATGAGGGGCTGCGGATATAGAGGTGGCGGAAAGTAACACCGCGTTATCCCACTCATCAAAGCACGCTGTGCACTTCTCGAAATTGGATTTTGAGTTCTCTCTGTAGACAGAATTTGGTGAACGTTTGCAATACCAAGTTTCGTTGGATAAGCACAATTTTCGTTTCATCCGTCTCTTACCTTGCAAGGTGGATGCGTTGCTTTCAAGAAAACCATGTTGATGGCTCTACAGCCCGGTCGGTACCAGTGATAATTTTCGGCAGGGCAAACGGTGCAAATAAGTTTGTTAACGGTAAATTTACAAGTCTTTATTTCTATCTACGAACCACAAATGTTCAACCCACCTACAATACATACTTCCCAATCCCACCGCGCGCCCGCCGTCAAATCATCAACGTTCAGTACCCCTACATCATCCTCTACTTCCATCAATTGCTCCCATAGCCTATTCCTCCACCCCACCGGCCATCCCGGTGTATCCCAATATCTACTCTTCAACCCACGTCCTTGGCACTTTGCACCTGCTTGGACAGCTTCGTTTTCTGGTCCGAACTAAACTTCCCAAACTTCACGCTTCCTACTGCTTTTGAGAGCGAAGAGGAGGCATAGTACGAGTTGTTGCTATTGTATGGACTGTCAGACTCAGACAGTTGCGTGAGAGGCGCATCGTAGAAGATGTCGCGGTAAGTCGTGTTTGTAACGATGGATGCAAAAGATGCAACACCACTTGCGACGATTGTTAGCGGGCGCTGTACGAGACTGCTTGAAGGCGACCAGTATGTGAGTAAGTCTTTTGCGCGAAGAGGCTCGAGTTGCGAGACGATAGCGTCCCAGGTATCCTGCCCTTCGGTCTTGAAGTCCAGGAGAAGGACGAACGACGTATTTGGCGATGCGGAAAAGATCCCCGTACCGTTCTGACCATCCAGAATATCGGCAAGAGGATTCAGATACAAACTCCTCAGTGTCCTGGAAGCACTGAGAGATTTCGAGTTGTGGCCAACGAATAGTTCCACACCCCCGCCAGTCACGTTCCCGACCCATATATCAGCCTCGGTGCTCACACAGCCTGCAGCGAGACCCTCATAGAGGGGTATACGGTGCCAGTAGTCGTTGTGTGAATGGCACTGCGCGGGTACGATCCCATTGCTGAAATCCGGGAGCCAGGTGGGGTAAGCGGCATTTGTAGAGTTCGGGGCGTGGTATGTTTGTAGGAGGTGCTGGAGTCCGTTGGTGAGAGGAGGAATGCGGAGGCGGGAAGCTACTGTTAGAATTAGTGAGAGCCATGTTCTGAGTGTGTCTGTTAGTTTTGGCGACACGAAGAAGGATGTCATAGGGTGGGATGCGTACATGATGGCAAGTGATGTTACAAGGAGTATGAGAACAGTTGACCATAGTATCTTCTTCTTGTGTGAATATATTTTAACTCCAGTGGAGGATGAAGGCATCCTGTTTCCAAATCCTAATGGCCTTCCAAAGATTCTGTAACCATTCCTCGTCCGCTCCGGAGAGTTTGTGTCCTCATAAATGTGAAAAGCATGACTGTTATCGTCAGAAGCGCTGTCGCTCGAAATGGAAGAAGTTTGTTTTTTCGACATGTTTTCTCTCCGTTGAAAAGTTTACAAAGATGAGAGAGTTGCAAAACAATTAGAATTGTAGCTGTGTACTCTGGTTTTGGTGCATCGTGAAGTGAAGGTCGGCAAAAAAGGAGATTGTCCCAATGCGGTCGACTCCACTTTAGGCTACAGAATAACATTCAACACTTGGTTTTTCCAAGCCCAGAAACGCGCGATCTGCAGGAATAGATACGAGATGCTGTGTGCTAGTTAGCAATTTGACGCTTGGTCATCTTGAAGATAAGCAATACTATAGCTTGAAGCTTTAAATCCACCTCTTGGCAAGCTTTATATTGAAACGAAACGGTCCGAGAACGGCAGGTAGCAAACCGAACAGACATGAGATTATCATGAATTGGCCATTTCATTGCTTTCAACTAACAGAATACTTTCTGTAATCCAATTCTCAAATCCATCTATCACAGTTGATATGAGGTTGATTTGGCTCACTCACAGATCAAGTTTGGGAAACACCACCGTTCAATTACCGCTGCCGACAATCCACTTTAGGCTACAGAATAAATTCTGATACAGCGCCGCACCAGACTTCAAAATGGATCCTCCTGCCAGCCTCCGAGAATCAAATAACCGCGGTAAAACCTTGGTCGTCATCACGCCTCCGCGAGCTTCCGTGGGCCGACATGTCTGTTGAATCCTACAGAATAGTAGCTCACACGAGTGGGCATATCACTGCGGCGAGCTATCTGACGCGTTTATTAAGCACTATGACATGCCAGATGCTTGAATTAGATGTTGTCTTCATCAATTGGTAGTGAAATGCATGAAATCCCTGCCCAACTCACAAATTATCTAGAAACACGTGATTATCACAAAGCCATTCCGTTAGAAAGTAATATGAATAGGAGAACATAATCTGAGAGGTGTATATCGGGTTTGGGGCAGTGTCGCTGATCAGTTCGTTCCATTTTGTTAGTTGTATAAGTTGAGAATGGGGGACAATAGCAGACGAATACCATATTCAAATTAACATTTTGCGATATGGAGTACAGACAAGTCAAATAGCTTGATGCAATATCATAGTTCGTTGTTTTGATCCCCATTGACGCATTAATACCGTATACTATACTTACAACCTAAAAACAATGCTACACCTGCCCATGAGTTTCCAACTTGTTCAATTTCATCGCGCCGTAAGCCCCAAAACCAACCAAACAACTCCATCTCTCCCCACATATCACCACACCCAGGTGTCCAAGGCCACGCTAGCCCTTCCCTTAAATCATATTCCTGGCATGTACGTCAAAAATCTCATTCCTCCATCCCCTCAATGCATTGTCATTCACCCTCTCCGCCGCCTGCACCGCCTCCTCATCCCAAAGCTTTACCACACTGCCCGGGCATAGACACCTGCAAATATACCCCCTCTACTCTCCGCACCGCCTCTGACTCCAACATCGACGTAAACATCTGGGTCTTCCGCAGGCGTGAGTCTCGTCAGCACTGCTTTCAAGAATGTGCGGACATCATTAGGATCGCTAATCCTTGTAGCTCGAAGTCTTTCGCGTGCGAACAAAAGCTCCCGGTTGGCGTTGTGGAAGAAATCAGCGATGGCGGTAGCAAGCTGGGTCTCGATCACCTTGCGCAATACAGGGCGGAGGAGAGGCTTGAGGAGCCAGGCAAGGCAGGATAGTTTTGATTTGCGAAGAGTGTAGGAGAAGTGGTGGATCTTAACGCGGACGTTGCGGAGCGTGAGGATCTGGTCGACTCTGCTGCGGGCGATTTCGACGTCAAGTTCTATGTCTAGACCTCTGTCGTCAAGCTCAAAGGAGGCTATCCCTTCATCGGCAAAGCGCAAGAAGAAGCCCTTATGAGCACGAAGCCAGAAACCAATTTCGTCTGCGCGAATAGAGAGGCCCTGCACCTTGACTGTGACAAGGGATTTGGTGGTGGTGATGGTACGGAACCGTCCTTTGCGGATTGAAAGATCGTTGTAAGTCTCAAATTTGAGACGGAAGGGGAGGAAAGAGGTGTGGTTTATGGTGCGTCCAGGTTCCAAAATAAGATTTTCGAGGAGGAGGTCAAGTTCTGGAACTGAGATTTCAAGACGTGGAATAGGAATGAACTGAATTGCGGAGATGAGGATAGGGATCAATATGGTGGTACCATCAGTGAAGAGTTCCTGATTTGAGTTTGTATTGGTCGGCGTGAGAATTGACCATATTTGGAGTGTCGTTTCCAGAAGCTTGGACACATCTTGATCGTTGATGACGGAGTTGAATGTCCTTCGGATTTGAACCATAAGGGCGTCAATATCTTTGCGCAGCGGAGACTCCGTTCCCACTTCCTTAGATTTCTCCTTTAACTCGGCGAGCTTGTTGTCGGCAGCTTCAAAGAAATCTGGATCCGTGAGCATCTGCTGGATGGATTTCGAAAGCTCCATCATTAGGTTCTCGAACTCAGGGTCTTTTTGCCCGTGCTCCATGACTTTGTTTATGCGTTTCTCAAGCTCATCCCATTCTTTGTGGTCGCCGAATGAGCTGATCAAAGACCAACCATTCTTGACAGCTCGGTCAAGCTCATCGCTGGTTTCGACATCCTCTTGAACGGTGCTGATGGTGTCATCAACTGCCCTGGAATACACCTTGGCGTATCTCTGAATGAGAAGACCAATCGTATTTACCGAGTCTGTGTAGTCATTCCTCTTTCTGAGTTTCGTGACTGCAGCTTTCAGGCGATAAATCAAGGTTTCCTTCTGATCGCCAGTGACGTTCTCCTTCAGGCTTGCACCGGCCTCTTGGCCAGTCTTTTTGATGCCATTTGCAATGACATCTCCCACCTCCGCAACTTCAGCGCTCAAATCTTCACCTGTAGGTGGTGGTCCTTCGCTTCCGGCGTTCTTAACGATCTCAGTCTCCTCTGAACTTGGTTCAATCTGCTTTGCAGCGTCGTCCGCCACCGCAGATACCGTCTTGGCAGTGTCCGAGAAGACCTGTCTCCCAATCGTGTTCAGGTCCGAGAGGAAGAGCCTGAAATCAGAATTTGTCAACAGCAAACTCCCAACGGTTCTTACACTCTCATAAGCTACGATAATCAGCAAAATCTCTACTTTTATAGGGGATATGACATACCAGCCGAAGCATCAGCTTTTGCTCTCGTCTGCGTAGCAGTTCTGATCAGATCATCCGTATCTACAGAAATCTTGGAATGAATCAAAAACCAAATAAAATCTTGGATTTGATCTCCATCATTCTTATTTCTTAGCAGCTCGATAAACTCGGATAGCCATTTCTTTGACAATCTGAGCAGCTTTCGTCCACTATCACTCAAGCCTGGCGTTTCTGGGTTGAGAACATCGGATGCTAGCAATGTTCTCAAATTGACGATTGTTTGTTCCGTAGATGGCATAAATCCTTTTGCTAGAGCTCTTAGCATCTGGTATGTATGCAGCTTCTGATGCGCAGTTCGTTGAAGCGATGTATCATCCTCGTATTGAGGTAGCAATGGCTCAGTGTCGCCATTCTGCCTCGACTTCTTTCTCGATCCCAAGCAAGACATGGCAGCTGTAATCTTTGAGTGGTTGATAAGAAGAAAGTGAGAGTATTAAACAAACATATGAGGAGCAAACGCAACTATCCACTAACAAGATGACGGACACACTTTAGGTACTCCACAAACTCAGTTCCTAGTCTGAAATCTCGAGAGCCAATTGTGGCTGTTTATGAGGGTTTCGAGAGGCCTAGATGCTCGTGTGCCACCTTTTGTTTCATTTCATGTGTCATTCTTTGCACCTGCAGTTCCCTACTCTGGAGCTACTTTCCCTGCTTGATGCGGACGCAGAAGATCGCCAAGTCTCACATGCGGACATCCAACTACGTCATCGGCATATGTTGCCACTAGGATCATCATTTATCCGACGACCGATTTAAGCGAGGGGTCCAAAAAGGGGGACTGGTGAACGTGACAGGAATCACTCAGTAAGATTCCACGAGTATAATATGGTTGCCGTTAATATGAAGTTTCAGCAGCGGAGATAGAAGAAGAGAAGGAGGGGATACAATCGGCACCGACCTCGGACATGGCATCGCTTCAATTGAACTTGTAAGGATGGGGTGTTCCTGTTTCTTGGGAATATGCTTCACCAAGACGACTAAAACATCTTTGTCAAGCACAAGAAAGTCTGTGGCAAATATGAAAATGTGCTACACGAAGGTCGCTTAACTTATATACAAGACGTTTGGCAGGAGAACACGATGGATTGCTCAAACTGAACGAAGTCGGGTGTTCGAATCGGAAATGGATACGTTAAGAACGATTGGGTCAAAGCAAGATCGCATGTTACACTGGAGCTAGTAGAGGAAACCTCAATACTAGTGGAAATTTCTGGGAAGTGAAAGTCGGCGCCTAAACCCCCTCAATGAATGACGTGTGAACTTTTCCCATTTTGGTTTCCTCGCACTTTTCAGGCTCCAGCGCTGTCTAGTATAAAATCTCCAAAGGCCTATAAACTCCAAAGCCAAATTTGTCTCCTCAATCACCGACTAGCTCCCCTTATGCGGCTCAGAGCATATACTGCATCATCAAGAAAGCTTACAGTAATTTGCAGGAAAGCTTCCCCTCACCCCACGAAGTTCTCCCTCCCACCAATCATCTGTACTATCTGTTTTCTTGACCACTTTGATCTGATCACCCTCTCGGAAGCTCAAGTCGCCTTGATTTTGGCCATCAAATGCGTACAAAGCTATTGCAAATACGCCGAAATTTTGCGATCCAAGTCGTTTCGGTGGAGGTGGGGGAGGCTTCTTTTTTACCATTGCCCCCCGTTGAAAATAATCCCCACTAGGCCCGGCAGGAGAGTGAGCCGAATAAGAGGAAACTGGAGTCAGATGACTGGAATAGTCTGGAGGTGCTGTTTCTGGTTCTGGTGACGGAGTCGGTTCCGGAGCGGGATGACGAACAGAAGGAATTGAGTTCGAAGAAGGTATTCTCATGACTCGGGGGTCGGGTCTGGTAGATACACTCTCTGAGCTGGCATTCACATTTTGTGCTGAAGACCGCCGAGTTGCAAAGCCATTTCGTACGTTCAGCCCTGTAATCGAAGAACTCTTCTTGCCCTCCTCTCCGATACTCATCGGTTGATGCACCGCTTTACCTCGAGCAATGCAATTAATACTCTCGGCTTCCTTTTGAACTGATTTGAAATCCCTTTCCCAGGTTGCTATTACTTCGGTCATCGGTGGGCTGGGCGATGGAAATCCATTTACCTCGCAGTAGTTGTGCAGCGTGGTATAGTATTGGGCCAGTAGAGTATTCTGAATCATTATTTGGACACCGAGCAAGTGGGGAAGGATCGCAAAGGCGGCATTGATTATAGGAGGTAGCGTCTCTTTAATTCGTTCATCTGCGATTTTGAAATCCTGGCGTGTGTGTTAGATGTGGGATTAGAAAGCTGAGGATCGGATTCATACCTCCGCTGCCCTGGCGGCCTCTTCCTCTGACTTCGCTAATGCCGCATTTTCACGATCGGTGCGCTTTGGTTTCCTCTGATAGTTATTGACCTTGTCAATGTAACGTTCCCAGTCAAGTCTCTTGTTCTCCCTTTTCTTTATCGTTTTTCGTACTGGTTGGAGGTATTCTTTTGCATCCGTTGCAGGCCTAATAACTCGCTCATCCATCATTTTGACTTCATCCAAAAGATCGTTTTTCAGTTCCGTGTATACCTCCTTCAGGTTGGATGTTCTGTCGAGTTGTTGTCTGGGAGTTTCCACAGGTTCATGACCATGCCCATCGCTCGCGCCGATGATAGGATTGTAGAGCTCTTCGAATATTGAACTTGCTTCCACTTGGATACTGAGAATCGACACCCAAGCATCTCTCCATGCTTTCGAAGCTTCAATAATCTAGGTCCGATGTTAGAATCCGCTGAGCAGATTTGCAGCCACGCAGACTGTGCGACATACCTTTGTGAGCATCTTATCAGCATCCTCATAGTCATTCAACAGGACGGAAACATTTGCATTATCTCCAGCCCCTTTCCTCATCAGCTTGCCAAACTGGCGGTGCATGGAATTCATGGTTGCAGAATGTGCGGTTGCTGGCCTGTTCAGGAAGTGTTGGTGATGATAGAATTTGCGCTCCAGCTCCAGGCAAAGAGTCAAGGGGTGTCGGTTTTTGGTTTTGGGATGAATTCCTGAGGGAAGTTGTTGAGGAAATGACTGAAGGTGGACTGAGGATCAATTGGTAGGGCGCAACGTTCGTGGAGGGAACCCTATTGGAGAATCGAATAGTGGATGTTGTGAGATTGCTGCGGTTTGCGGCGTAAGGTGAGGCAGGCAGTGATGCGCGCCGGAGACTTGGAGTCGAAACAGGATCAGGTTGGCTGCGGGGTGGTGGGTTGATTTTGGACGTGCCTAAGCTTCGCCTGGAAGCCTACCAATTGCTGGGAAGGGGAGAACAGATCATCGCGAAGACAGGGAACGACAGGATATCACGCTTCGTAAATCATCAATCATAACAAACGGATATGAAGTCATCGGGCGCGCTTGGGGCAAAGGTTTGACGGTTTCGAATCGTCTCAAGCTCCCGACCCCGATCCTTGAATTTTGGATCCTTGGCTCTCCACCCAGAGGCGTGGTGGGGCCGCACGTGCGGGGCGTGTTGAGAAAGTGTGAAGTCGCGTCCCCGTCGCGTGGTCGGAGGAGAGTACCAAATGTACCATGCAAACTCACACAAGTTGGGTAAACATTAACCTCAACGCCAGTCAACGCCACCTACGAACCATCCCCCGCATTTACTGTACTCCATGAGCTCTCGAAAATTCCCGAATGATATGAGTCGCTTCAAGCAGCTACCATCGACTCGCCACCATGTCCGCTCTTGACCTGCCGCCTACCCAGACCACTGCGCCAGTCTTTGAGTATCGCTGTTTGTTCACGTCAGATCTGCGGAGGAAGCAGAAGAGATGGCAAGATGGGCAGCTGAAGTTTCATACCTTCAATAATCGAGTAATGGTGTACGATGACCGGTCCAATTTCGTCGGCGACACTCACTGGCGGGAAGACGAGCTCAATGAAGGCGAGGAGCTGGAGCTGGAACGTCGCGGCATTCTGGTCGAAGTTGGAGACTGTACTGGCCAGCGGAACCAAGATGTGTCCGAGCTAGTAGACAAACCAAGAAAGGAGAAAGAGGGCAGAGCAGCTGCACGAGCTGCTGCCTCCCCGATGCTTCGAGAACATAGCACACCCTCTGGACTGGAATCCGTGCGACCAAAGCCTCTGCTCCAAATGTTGACTCCCTCTGGGCACTATGGTCGAGCTGTGATCCCCAATGTATCTCCATTCGAGGAAAATCAGCGCCAAAGCCGAATCACTGACGAAAGCGAACGACCATCAAAGAGACGGAAACAGGCCGAAAACACATCAAGCAAGAACGGCTATGCCCAAAATTTAATGGGAGCCTCCTTGAATTTATCTTCATCGAGACCACCAAGCACAGCTACGATACGATATGAGCCTCTGAAATTCAAGTCAGCCCCTGCGCGGAAACCAGAGACAACTATCGATCTCACAAGCGATAGTGAAAACGATCGCATTGTAAGTGCTATGCAAGATGGTGTCAAGAGAGTAGACGTCTCAAATCGACCAACTCCTACAATCCAGAAAAGAAAGAAGGCAACACCTGTCACAAAGAGCGGGTATGCTAGCAGTCTGACTGGAGCTTCCTTGTCGCTTTCTCGACCTCCAGAGGTAGCTCCGAGACGCATACGCGACGCTCTCACAGGAAGGAAGTTCCCCTCACCAATTGAAAACGATGATCAAAGTTCTTCGGCTATTGAAGAAGATACTCATATGAGCGATGGCCCGAGGGCTGATCGGCATACTGCTTTGGTCGAAGCCAAAAAGGTCGGAGCGAAAACGGTCGTCTCCAACAAGAATACCGAATCTCTGAGCCTAAAGGTCATTTTTGATTCGCGGTCTTCTTCGCCACCCATAGTCGAAATGGTGATCAGCACGCCCTCAAAAACTTCGACATCGAAACAAGTTTCGCGATCTCCCCAAGATAAGTCAAGGAGAGTCCAGCAAGGTACACAAGAATCTTCATCTCCCCCTCCTATGGTCGCTTCGAGGGAAATCCCACACCAAACAATGTCTTCCAAGCGGACTGCAACTCGCAATTCTTCCGTGAACGACACTGGTCCCGAGAAAACTACATCTTCTTTGCGCCTAAAGTCAAGGCCTCGACAAAAAATGGTCATGTTAATGGATCGGCCTAATTCTCGTCAGAGAACGCTGTCCTTAGGCGATATGACGGCTTCGAAAGCTCCAAGAAGCCTTAAAGCTGCCCCGGAAGATGTAGTGCTATCTCAAGCATCTCTTCAACTGGACTCGTTCCGTAAGAGACAGGAGGAACGACTGCAAGCACGCCTCAATGGTCACCGGTCAAACATAGACTTCAATGAATCACCTGACTCGCCTCCGGACAGCGGAATTGACCATCGCACAATTGATCTTCTTTTGTCTCACAAATCGAAACAAGGAGGAACCGGACAGGAAAATCTCCATCTTTGCTCAAGCGAACGACCGATAAAATTTTCTGAGCCTGCCAATGACATTAAAGGAAGTCCGGATACCGACAAGAATCAGCAGCAGAGTCCTAGTGATGCAGTTAGATTTGTGGAGAACCAGTCTTCATTGAGAACCGAAGTGTCATCAAAAGCGACTCCGCCTCGGACCGTAGAATCATCCCCGAACGAATTGACGCAACCTGGTCACACAGACCCAAAAGCAATCCAACGAAAGAGTGATACTGAGAGCCCCCGTCGAACACAAAGCGTTGCCGCATCTCCAACAAACTTTACTGGCGAGATGTTGATTGACTTAGACCCTCTACGGGGTACCACAAACCTTGCTGCACCAAGCTCTACAGATGCCCTCTCAATTCCGTATACATCTCCCCCCTCTATATTAGCTAGCCAAGCGTCATCGGGAATTGCGTACTTGCAAAGCGACGCCCTGAATATGCTATATACGGGAAGAGCAGTAAGAGCGGGCGAAAGGCATGTAGCGGCTGCAGAACAAAGAGCGTATGACCTATCAAGACCACATGATAAACTTCCACTTGTTTCTGAAAGTCATGCATCTCCTGCTAAGAATCAAAAGCAGAGTGGAAGTTCCCAATATTCTGTTACTTCTGCAGAGTTTAATATTTATCAAATGCAAGTCGAGAAGGATGTACTGGAACATGACCTTACTATAGGCGATCGAAATAACGGTCGTACCGAAGAGCAGCGTAAGAGAACTTTATCAGAAGAAGCTCCTAAAGCGAAAGAGCCCACTTGGCATATGACCAGTGCCATACAGGGTGCCGTGGAACCAAGGTTAGAACCCTCCAAAAGCCAAAAGGGAGAGGTATCGCAGCCAGCTGTCCCTCAGCCATACAATGCTAGTCCATTTCAACAGTCTCTGACTACCATTTCGTTCCCCGCGGGTATTGAGTCACCTACCAACAGATCGGCGATAAAATCGTCGCCCAAGCCAAGTCCGGTGGAATTCAACCCGCTAGTGGAAGGACATTCGGTACATAATGGCGAATCCCTCAATTTGAAGAGAGATCCTGTTCCATCGCTGCCACAAGCGGCAGTTGGCATAGCACTTGGAAATACAGATAAAGCGCCTTCTCCACCAAGAGCCAGAGTGGTCAATCCAGCTACACGTGGGAAGTCTTTGCTCACAATAGCTGCCAGCACAGTTGATGCACTAGGGCAGGTATTTAGTGCTGCTATGCCTCCACCTGCACCAAGGCCGTTGAATCGAATTAGTAGAACCAATCCAAGGGGAGAAGTCACAGTCGGACGAGCAGCAGATCCCACCCCGATAAGAGAAGCAGCCAAAAGTGGGCCGTGGAGCCGAGAGTCTTTTGATCTATTTGGAGCATGGAAGCCACCTGAAATACATGCAGGTACAAATGTAACAGCAGCCTGAATCGAAGACGAATGAAAAAAACTGGAGAAACTCATTTCCCACTACGTAAACAAATTCGCCCGACAAGTCTTACAACTGCTAATTTAACTTGGGGCGCTGACAGCAGATGCGCTGCCCTTTGGGCGATTCAGCTTCCTATTCTATGTTTTCAGGTCTTTACGTCTCGGGCGCATGAATCGCCCACAGTCTAGACTCTGTATCCTCAAGCGAGAACATTTCGAGGGGCTTGAATTCGCCCGCAGAGGGCGAAGAAGGGCAAACAGGAATTCTCACTTTGGAACTCCCTTTGTGTTGATTTTGCCCTTCTAGACAACGTCATAGGACTGCTTCGCCACTGATCACGTCGCCCTCCGACGGCGTCACATGTTCGAAAAGCCACATTCAACGTCGCCTCGTTTCGGGCGCCTCTTATCATTATCGTCCCCGCTCAGCCACACACTTGCTGAGCGCTTGCGCTCATGAGTTTCAATGACCCAACACAGTCTTCTTTTCTTCATCAACATCATCATCATCACCATCACCGTCGTGGACTAAAGATGCAAATGTGCAATTGTTCCACGTCGCAGGTCATTGGGACGCATGCGCAATGCTGAACCCCATCGTTGCAATTGAATCTCACCGACCACGCTGTTAGCGTGTCGCCTTGTTCTTGTCACCGAATTCCTCTCGTCTGATGGGTCGGGCGCGCCCTTAAGCACGCTCCTGCACAAAGGTGCCTCCAAGAAAGCCTCACCTTCGGCCTCAATAAAACTAGCAAGTCGCGCCTCAGGAAACTGGGAGTCGGTTTTTTTTTCATTTGCATATTCCTATACTCCTATCTATCATTAATCGCCAGTGTTATAAGTCGTAAGGTGTAGCCTGTTATTGCCAACAACTTTTCCTTCGTCAATGAGGGCCTGACATCGAGCTCGCGTCATTCGCTCTGCAGCCTAGAGTCAACGAAGACAGCAATTACCATTACAAGTCCGACACCAATACACGATGCATCGCACTCTCTCTGGTCACAGGCCTCGGGCCCCTTCACCCACATCGCATACTCCCCGTCGTGGGCATCATTCATTGTCAATTCGAACCGTAAACCAACAGCCACAGCAAGTGCTATCCCAACAGCTGCCTCAGCATGGAACCTCTGGATCTCCATCGCAACCTCTATACCCCACCTACCCTTTGCCTATTCCGGTCGAGAAGCAAGCAAAAGCACGCAAGCTTCACCACAAATATCTCATGGAAGTGACCCTGGATCGAAGCAAGCTCGAGCCTCAATCAGCCACCAGCTACCACAATTCCTTTCTTAGCGTGCCAGGTCCTCCAGGTCCCCAGTCGGTCACTTCACACACATCATCTAGGCATAACAGAGCTACGTCTATCTCGACCTCGACCTATGATGCTGTCACAGAATTGTCATCGGTCGTCTCATTTGATGGCGAAGACAGTCCATCGGCCAAAGCAAGAGCTAAAGGCGAATTGTTATCCTTTGATGGAACACCTGTGAAGTCACCTCGAATTCGAAGAAGATTATCTTCTGTCAAGAGAGCTAAGGCTGCGTTAGTCCGACACCTCGGAAGCTGCTGGGTTTGTCATGGTCGGAAGGTTCCTGTGAGAAATGGTTCATCTTCCTTCTGAAACTTGTTCTAACTTTCGCAGTGCCCATTGGAGCATCATGACCTTGATAGCCTACTCCAATTAACACCTGTAGCCAATCGAACACAATCACAAGACCAGTTCCTGCCGTTGCCCTCGAATTCGTTACAGGATAGAGATACAAAGTCGGTTGGAGGACAAGAGACTCGTCCAAGCTTTTCGCAGAATGATGCTTTGGCTGGTATTGAGGGTAATGCTGGTCTGGATGATTTAGGGCCTATTGCCGCAACACTGGACATACAATTACCCGGTTCCTATGGAGATACCCAATTACCTACTCCTACAACAATTAATTTCATAACTCCAGAATTGCCCCCAAACCCATATCACATCTACCAAAATGGCGACATGTTTCCACTCGGACTTCGCAACAACTTCTACTTCTGCCAACATCTAGATGGACTTTGCAACGACTTTTTCAACACAGATGAGGAATTGCAACAGCACTTTGCGCTTTGTCATTTCGAGTTTACCCGCATTACACCAGCTCATCGATATGTTTGTTCGGAATGCCAGCAGTGGAACAATGAGTTGAGCGGTCCATGCCACAACTGTGGGGCACGAGGATCCATACAGCTCTGGGTCTTTGGACATTACATTCGTACTCCAGTTTATCAGCGGCATGCTCCTGACGGGCAAAGTCTTGGAGGTTCGGGAGGATATCCGATGCCTTTCTCCCCCGTGGCTTTCCCAAGTGTGGCTTGGGACCTGGGCATGACTCCCTTCGGCGGCGATGGTGGTGCTGGTGGGTTCAACATGCAAGATAGCAATCTGTACGGGGGTCCTGGTAACCAAGCCTACGACTACAATCCACCCAGTGGATCAGATGCGGGAGGTGGTCAATTTCACGGTAGCATCTATGGAGGAGCTCACCAACTTGCAATGGACGCCTCCTACACAATTAAGCTCGGGTTTGAGAAGTCGCGCCGATTCTTCGCCAACCACAGAGTCACTCTTCTTTTGTTGTCTCTGATGGTAATCCTCACCTTCGGACTGAATCATCAATGGATTTTGGCCAAGGCAGAAGCACATTATCGAAAAGGATGCTCCAAACTCGAAGCACAACTACCTGCCATTGGGTTTCTGGTCATTTTAGCGTCATTCGTCCTCACCCTGTCCGTGAAATATTTCGCAGCCAAGCAACTACGACGGACACAATGTGTGAGTATTGTTGTAGTGCTTGACGACCTGAGGCGGAAAACCAATGAAAGCGCCAAAGACTTGGATGTACTTTTCATGCTTACACGAATTCTTCTTTCCTCTTCAAGTGCAGCTCACCTTCACCTGGCAGTCATTTCTTTGTCGGCCGATTCTCAGAATAACAAGTTGGCTTATCTCGGTAATGCCACAACCACGCCGGCCATGCATCACGTTTTATGATTATTTTCCATGACGTTACTGACTCTTACGACTTAACGTTTTACGCTCACTATATTATGCATCATGTTCAATGTACAATATCTACTGGGGAGATAATGTATAATTATGGACACATTCGTTTGTATACTGTAGAGGGCTGGTCTACAGCACAGCATGTACATTTCAATTCAGCCGAGGGCTACCTCTTTAGAATAGCTGCTTCCGCCGTTGTTGTAGGATGCATTGAGACTATTTGAAATGGAACCAAGCCCTACGTGTCTGTCAGCACTCTTTGATGATCCATGTGACTCGAGGAACGGAAGAGTACACACCTCCTTGTACACTCCTCCTATAAACTGCTGTGCCGATACTTTCAGGCTTCGGGTAGCTTATTCAACTTCGATTCTGGTTCACTAAGCTTGCTTCTCACACGCCGCGGCCATTGATGCACCCTTAATCGGCAAATGGCTCTACAACCAATCCCAAGGCAGCCCCAAGCAAGACTCCGAGTAAAATTTCCTCAACGTCTTCCGATGCCCGCAACGTAAATCGACTCAGCGCGGACGATATTTCCAGATCTCCTACTGATCGTAGTATTCCAAGCCGCCGTAATAAGACGATTGGGCAAGTGGTACTGGCACAGTGGCCACGACGGCACTAAATTGGACCTACGGTTTTTGGGATATCGAAGGATTGGTTCACGCAACAGGACATAGGTATTTATGTTACTGAATATTAAGGCACTCTAGAAACGGCGCCCCAGGGACTGTGCACTAATTGCATGGTGGAGGTAAGGGATCATAGTACCTTTGGTGTACACCTGGCGCCTAAATTATAGCCACCTATTTCCATGACCAGCACGATGTTTATCCTAAATCATTTTTCGCTCCTTCGCACATCAAGGTGGTACCAGAGTTCCACCTCTCCACGGCTGAGACCACAAAGCCCAGATGGCAAGTACCATGACTGTTACAGGGACCGTGACAACCCAATACACCCAGAATTTTCCTGACAAGACCGGCTGGTCACCTGTTGCCTGCCAATTGAACATTGTCATGCTGAAAAGCGTCTGTGAGGGAGTCAAACTAGTTTTCAAACTTTGAGATTCAGACAGGGGCTCACTGCAATATACGCGCCGGGCAGGAACACCATCGTAACAATAGCGATAGTTCGCATAGCAGTGCTGTCATTCTTGCTCGCTTGAGCGATGGTAATGTTCAGCTTATTATCTCGCTGAGCAAGAAGATTATACGTCTGCTTCGGTATCAGCATTTAGCTCAGATGACTCAAGTTTCAACGTACCGTTTGGATCTGCCCATTCACAATCTTCTGCTGACAGACAGTCCTAGCTAAAAGATCAACATTCCACCCAAGTAGGTATTCCGCATACTCCCTAATATTGACAGCCAACCTTGCCGCCATAGGATCATCATAAGCCATTTCCTCTCCAACTTCTAATTCCTTGCCTTTCAGTAACCCATCTAGCAAAGAGACCAACGATTTCACCCATTTCTCGTAATTCGCCAGCCGCGAGAGCTCACCGTTGAGACTCCTATTCACGTACTCGAAATCTAGCGGCTCTTCAACTGGTTTCTTCTCTCTCCGCGCGATTTCTGCGTAGTCATTTACGCCGATCGTCGCCTCGAGTGTCAGTATCCGCGTGGTAGCAACTCTCAGTTTCCTGTCCTGGACTTCAGCCAGGACTTCGCAAAAGATGAGCACGAGGAACATGGGGTGGAGCGCCAGTGATGTTTTGGCTTTTATGAGGTCTACAAAGGCTTTTCGCTTCTTGCTGCCATCGAGCCCAAGGAGGAGAGCGTGTACTTCACGGGAAGTATTATCGTAGTAGATTGCGAGACTACCGGTCCCTAGCCACCATGAGAAGAACTTGACGCAGAAAGCTTTAATTATGTTAATTTAACATGCGTGAAAGGATGAGTGTTTAAACACGTACAAAAACCGGCCACTTTTCCACTGTCATTAAATATGGTTGTTTTGCAGGACCGAGTCGATTCTTCCTTGATCATCTGAAAGAATGAAGCCGGAATATGAAATGTATCGGTGACGAGCTTGCGGTTCTGTGTATTGAAAGGTATGACCGAATCATATCGACCATAGCTTGAGTGGCAAGAGCCACACCTGCGATAATGACCCTGAGCAATGGTTTCAAGAGATCGTTAGTTGAGAAAGGGGCTCACAATAAGCGAAGCCCTCCAGCTTTGACCGTGGAAGTATTGGCAGTCGATGCATCAATATCTTCTGCATTCATGCTCAGTATTTAGCCAGCAAAGTAAGAAAGTCTATACTAACTCGGTTTAACGAGCCATGCAGCGATCTCTGGTTCTGATAGCTCTCCACTGGTCACATCCTGCAGCCGTCCATCCTATAATATCCTCAACATGGCAGCAAAGCAACACCAAAGGCTTTACTCACTCTCTTCGGCCATACTTCAATGAAAGAAAAATTCTTTTTTGGTACTTCTGGTTCCGCGGTGTGGATTATCGGGGTCTGCGAGGGTTGCGCAAAGTTACGGTATCCAAACACCGGCTGTGAATGGTCTGGTGGGGGTGAGGGTGCATTCGGCTCATCATGACGGTTCCGTGGCATATCATAAGCCGACTCCAACTCCCTGATGCCCCCGGAATCGAAGTATCCACCTCTATACTCTGACTCCAGTTCCATGGGGGGATGCACATTTGAATGGGGCATGTACGGAGAGTTCAATTCCGATTCATCGCCCGCTCCCGTGCTTCCAAATCTATCTCTCCGCGTCAGAGTAGATTTGCCGCTCGGCATCCATTTGAACGGATTCATTGCAGTGGCCGAGAGCTTTGAATCGTGAGGCCTCACCGCTGGCGATGATGGAATGTATGAGAGATTTATGTGTTCGATGGACTTCAGCTCAGCCTTGCCACTATGGTGGTGGTGGCTTAGAACCTGCAGGGACAAGCATCCACTAATACATAGCGTCTGCGCAAAAAGCAAGTTACCAGTGGTGCATTAAGCTTGATCGAACTAGAGCAACTACCTTAAATTAACATCTCGAACCTCTTATCTTGTACTTATTTCCTCACATCACTACTTCGTAGGAAAGCAATATATTCGTTCGCTATTGAATCTAAAAGTTGGCAGCTATAAAAAGTAAACAAGGGAAGGAGTTGAGGTTGTTAACATGGCTTGGTGAGATGGCAAAGAGGTCTGCGTGATGACCTAATAAGCAGTGCTGCTACAGTGGAACCAAACTGCGCAGGTAGGAATCTGAATGGAAGGCTTATTTTGATGTTATGAGGTATTATTCTAGGTCAGAGTTGACGAGATAGACAACCAAATGATGTGATGTGCCTTCATTACTTCCATTTCTCATATTCCTTTCGAACTCCATCAAAAAAAACCCGCCATATAATCTTCAATCGCGTTCAGGGGTATCTTCAACACCAACCAGAACGCCTACAAAACATTAAATACAAAAGATCGCTCCATAATCTTACATCTATCCTCTACGTCCTCGCCATTATCAGTCCGAGGCCTTCGTTTCTGCAAGGATCTCTCGCAGCAACATCTCTGCCTCCAGATGTCCTTTCAATATCGCAAGATTAAGCGCTGCTCGAATCTCCTTGCGAGAGAATCTCAATCCGTCATACTCAAGCATGACCTTCACAATGTCTTGAAAGCCGTTCGACGCTGCCAGCTCCAGTGGCTTGTGACCTGACGGGTCCGACACCCGTACATCCGCATCAGACTCCAATAGCTTGGAAACAATCTCGATGTAACCATGACTGGCCGCCATGCAAAGTGGTGTTCCATCAGAGGATTGAGCTTCAGTTGAGGCACCATCATCGATGAGTGCTTGGACAACGCCAGCATGGTTGTGAGAAGTCGCTACGCAGAGTGGTGTTTCCCCATGCCGATCTATTGCTTCCACATTCGCACCATTATGCAACAGTGTGTTCACGACATCCAAATACCCTCCTGCTGCAGCGATACAGAGAGCCGTCCCATCGCCAGCATTCGCCTCGATCTTTGCTCCATGCTCAAGCAGCTTCTTCACAAGTTGACTGTGCCCGTTTGAAGCAGCAATATACAACGGTGTTCCTCCAAGTTTGTATCCACTTTGTGTCTCGATGTTTGCCTTGTTGTCCATTAGAATCAACGCGACCTGCGTGAATCCTTTCGCAGCGGCTATACAAAGTGGAGATCCAGAAAGTGAAGCTATCTCAAGATCTGCACCGCGTAATATCAAAATCTCAACAGCTCTCTGCCAATCCAGACCTGCAGCTCGACAAAGCAATGTCTCATTACTGGATTTCACCAGTAGGTTCGGGTTCGCTCCGTATTTTACGAGCAGAGATGCAGCCTCTTCGCTCGACTTATCACCCTCTCCAAGTATATATTGCAGTGCATTATCTCCATCACGTGGTTTTGCGTCCTTCGGTATGGCGTCCTCTCCACAACGTGCTTTTGCAATCTTTGGTATGGCGCCGTACTGGACAAGAATCTCGACAACCTTATAATGACCACTTTCAGCTTCACTTAAAAGAGGGCTGCATTGTGGATTCGGCGGGTGGACGTCAACACCATATTGCAAGAGCAATTCAGCAATTTGTTTCCGCTGATTTGTTGGAACGTCGCTTAGGTATAAGTCCTCCATGAAAGTGACGCGTCCTTTACCCTCGTACTTTGGGTTGATGAATTGAGGGAATTTCGAGGTTTTTGACTTAAACATCGAAATACCCATCGTGCGGTTCAGCTTCTCCCACCTCGTTTTGACATCAGCTAATCGAAAGAGCAGTATCCAGACCACTCCCACCAGTCCGGTATAAATAGCCTTGCGAAGAGCTACCTCAGGATCGAACTGTGAAGATTTGATATATGTGGGCGGGAATGCAATGAAGAAATGATGCGTTTCTAAGATTTTAAGTGCTCCTGCCATATTTTCTTTTGCGTTGTTGTTCATTGTGTTCAATAAGATTGACACTGGTTTTCTATCAGTTTCCAAGTCGTTTTCCGTTTGTCTTTTCCGTATTGTTTCGCTTTGTGGGGTTTCAACCGGTGGCTCCAAAGGAGTAGTGGAAGTGGTGGAGACAGAGAGAGGCCGGAGCATAGAGCTAGACGATGCAGCTGATTTGAAAGTGGCTCCGGTGTGTCTCTTTTCGCTCATCGGACGTGTTGGAATTGACTTGTGCGCCTGTCGAGCGCTACTTGAAGGAGACTTAGAATTCGACCGACTCGAGACAATGTCTGCAGTCTTGTTACCATTATGTTCTATGTCGCTAGTTAATTTGAATTGAGGAACCGAGCCACTTGATGAGGGTCTTCCGCTGTCTAGTGTCTGTCTTGGTGCTGCCATACTGGCTTCAGTTGAGGACTCCGAGTCCTCAGACTTTATTGTGTTTGTTCTCTCAAGTGCTTGAGAAGGTTGAGTCATCTGTTCCGACGGGCCGGCTTCATCTGAAGAATTCGAGTCCTCTTCACCATCTCTCGTCTCCAAGACAACGCCAAGAAGCCTCGCAGATTCCTGGTATATGGCACTATCTTTCCCGTAGCCATGACTAGCAACGACCATGGCTCGTTCGCAGTATACTTTGGCTTCATCTAGTTCTTTCAACTCGATTAGAACGCCAATGAGGAAGTGACAAGCCTCTGTGAAAACTTCGGCCTCTGGAATCGGCATAGATCGTATGGACTTAGGACGAGCACAAGTTGGAGCCAGGACTTCTTTGGCATCATTATATTTGGTCTGCTGGCTTAATACCTTTGCCAATTTGAGGGTCGCGTTGTATCGGTCAATGCTTGGACGATCATTGGAGCTGCGTCGCTCAAGAGCCTGTCGATAGAACCTTTCTGCTTTGGCAAGTTGTCCTGCCCGACCTTCTGTATCCCCGTATTTTACCAGACGTGACATTGCTATCCTGGTACCATCGTCATCCTCTGGGATTGTTTCGATGTGCGGCTTCATAACCCCCACAACTCGAGCCGCACGTCGCACGTCGTGGACCGACTGTATATTCCAGTGCGAAACCTTTTGTTTTTCGGGCACCTGCACAGGATGAGGGTCGCGTATACTACCTTGATCCGTGCTCATTATAGTTTTGGCATCGGAAAGGATCTTCTCTGCAACATTCTTTAGCCCTAATGTGTCTTCCTGTAACCTAGCAGCGTCTGCATGAGAGAGCTCTATTTGCCAGCTGTTGTAAGTGTATTGAGGACGCATTTGTTCGAGTAACTCCCCCAACCTATCGATTCTGGGGCCAAGATTTTGGATCACCATCTCGGAACTATGTATAGTGACAAAGCTGATTATTGTTAGCAGATTTGAGGCAGATCAACTTCGTGGTCGTTGCTTGTACTTACAGATTCAAAGTTTGGAATGCGACCTGCAGCGTTGCTACGTGCGACACTATTTGTGCGCGATGCGTTACAAGATCTGAAGCTTTCATATCTAACTTAATCTTGGATTTTGTTTTGTCGATTAGATTGCGTTTCCCATCTTTGGCCGTCATACTCTTGATGGCTACCTCAAACTTCTTCAGGCTTTGTTCACAATTCTCAAGAGACGCGCGTAGAGGCTTTAGCACCCGTACCAAGCTTTCTCCATTCTCCACTTGTTGGGTTTTGAATGCCGGCGAGTCCAGAAATCCATCGATGGTGGTGCTGATTTTGGTCAGGCTGTCCAGTTCGCTCAATAATGAATCTAGTGTTGCGTCGATTTCTAACGTGCTTTGCATAAATGTGTATATTGATGAGCCGACAGTCCAAATCCCCTTGGCTACTGTGCAGACACTCAACCCTATCGTAAAGGGATCCATGGCGACGGCGACGGTTGTTTGCAGTAGTGTTGAAGGAAAGACCTTGCGCTGGAAGCAGGATGACGGCGACGTTTAAGGAGGGCCAGCCGCCTCTGCGCGCCGCAGCAAGTGGGTGGCATGGCCTCACCCTGGTGCGCGAATTAAGGCAGATGACTCGAGATGAGGCGGAAGAGCTGGTTCGCAACGAGATCCGGAAGCCTCGCGAGGACCACGTTTTCGGTGAGGATATTGGGGTAATGGACAGGGTTGTAGCGATGCATGGGGCGCTGCGAGGCATATGCCAAGGCGGTTACAGGTACATCAAGCGATCCCGGCGACCCTGACAGCGGTAGGCACCAGCAGCAGCTATGAATATCTCCAGCGGGGAGCAACTCCGATAAGACGATAAGACGACGAGTAACAAGAGCATATAGAATAGGAAACCTACAAACATAAGAGATATATGGAGGGCCACAGAACAGGCGCTCATAATTAAATGTGCAGAAAAATTTGAACAACTTCATGAAATCAACAACTCAAGCCATGTCTATACTTACTAGCGCGGTACCGATGCCTTGCCCTTGGTAGCCCCCCCCCCACCTTCCCTTCCAAGATCTCAAAACTCTAAAATCGTTTTTTCACAAACCTATTATACAGTAGCAAGAGCTCTCAACTTAATAGCTATGGACAAAAAGAGACTAGGCCAACAACCATAATTCGGGGCGGGTGTTTACAGCACATTCGCTTAGTGTTCCTTCTACGTTGCGCTTTGAGGAGTATTGCTAGGGACGCTTTCTACTAAGTAACCATTTCTTATTCAATTTGTCCCCTCATCCTGCTACAAGCTATCTCATTCCTTTGGGATAGATTCTACCTCGTTTAGATTAGACTCGTTCTGATCCGCCTCGTCACCACTTTCCTCCTGAGGGTCATCATCTTCCGCGGCAGCAAATTCTTCGAGGACAGCACGCCTCTTTTCAAGATACCCTGTTGGGTTTTCTTGAAATTGGCGAAGCTGATTGATCATTTCGGCGTCGTTTTCTTTGCCAACACGGACGAGGAGCTCCTCCCACTCTGGTCCTGGCGCATCTACCTTCGCTCCGTGAGAGAGAAGCACTTTCGCACAGTCCAGATTATCTCCAATGACGGCTGCTATCAATGCACTCTCCAACTCTCCAGCTTTCGCATCAATTTCAGCACCGTGAGCGATCAAGAGCTCGACGATGCTTTCATATCCGTTAAATGCTGCTGCTCGCAGTGCAGTCCCATGAAAACCTCCTTGTACATTTGGGCTGGCACCTTTCTCGAGCAGCAGACGTACTATGCTTTCAAATCCTCCAAACGCAGCTGCTTGTAGTACATTTCCATATTCGCCCCTTGATACATTGACGTCCGCACCGGCGTCGAGTAAGAGCTTTACAACGTTTTCCTGGCCTATCACGGCTGCTGCTTCCAATGCAGTCTCAAAGAGCCCCGAGTTGGCATTCGCATCAGCTCCGGCATCGAGTAGGAGTTGCACAATTTTTTCATCCCCAGAAAATGCTGCCACCTGTAATGCATTCCCGCGCCACCAACCTTGTGCATTGGCATCAGCTTTGGCGTAGAGGAGAAGCCGCACGATGCCTGCGTGACCGGCGTAGGCTGCTGCTTGCAATGCATTTCCCCATTGACTACCGGGTATATTGGCGTCGGCCCCACTGTCGAGCAAGAGCTGCACGATGGCTTCGTTTCCCGCCTCTGATGCTACTTGTAGGGCGTTTTTGAATCTTCCGAATTCAAATGTTTCGTCAACTTTGACACCACTTTGGATGAGGAAACTCGTTAGCTGGAGAGCATTGAGAGCTACAGCGTAGTACAGCGGTGAGGCTATTCGATCTAGCTCTATCGAGAAATCTGAACTGCTCAGGCCATCAGGATTTATTAGTCTGATCATATTCAGCAGTCCCTTGGTGTTCGGTGTGAATACTTCTAGAGCTCGGCTAGTGGCAGAAGGCGTCCATGATTCTCGAGGGACCTTTTCCATGTGCTGAGTCCAGTACCTTCCCACATAGTCCCACAATTGAAATTTCCGGATTGTCTCGTGTGCCATGAGTTCGGACTTGCTCAAATGTATGTGATACGCAAGGCATGACTCCAAGATATGAAGATGTGCATCCGTTTCTGACGTGGAGAAGTCTTTGGCCGGCCCTTGAACAATCTCTTCTGAAACCAGGTATTCTTTGATCGAGAAGTGCGCAAGTCTTATTTCCACCTCAATTTCATGGTATCTAAAGCTGGGGTAAGTTTGAATCATGACCGGAGTCGCGGTGATAAGACTTGACAGGTATCTGAGCACGTCTTCCGGTTTAAAGAGCCGTTTGTGTTCATCGAAAGGCATGGGGTTTTCTTGATCCAGAATGAAAATTTCGGCAAGCTCAACCAAAAGAAGAGGTCGCAGCGAGAAGGCAAGCCACTTCAAGCAGCTTGAAACTTGTTTTCGTCTGGATGGCTCCATTGCTTGCAACATTCGATCATATGTTGCATCGAGTCCTGTTGGGAGGTCATTTAGTGCCTTTTCAATTTCATACTGGCTTGAAAGGGTTTGGAGGACATCGAGTTGGGAAGCTATATACTGGAACCTAGAGGTACATATCGTTAGTTTAACGCTACAAGAATGGCAAAAATCAGGAGAGCTTACATGCCATCAGCCTTGTCTATCAATGTGTCTCTGGCTGTGCCTTTGATGCTATCCGGCCAGGAAGCAAAGTCTTCCGAAGCAAAAGCGCTGTCAATATACAAGCCGATATCAGCATCAACCGCCTGCCTCTCAGCCGAGAGATCAACATCAGCACTTCCGGGGGCGGCCAAAAGTGGCCTAAGCACAGCATCAATATCAGCCTCGCTACGACTCGTACACAACAAATGGAGATTCTCCGACACCGCATTATGGATCCGCCGGAGACTCTCCAGCAGCACCTTGCGCTCATGCACTCGGCTCTCGTTGGGACACTCGTCCAAGCCGTCGATGACCAGGTTCACGGTTGCGAATCCGCGAATGGTGGCAGCGAGGGTGCGCTCGAGGGTTTTGATGTCGGGGCGCTGGCTCTTCTCCATGTACTGGCGGAGATCCTCGATGGGCTTTGGAGTGTCGGGGCGGCGGCAGCATAGTTGCTTGATTAGGGAGGAGAGCATTCCGGCTGTGCTTTGTTTTTCGCCATCGTTGAAGCTGAAATAGAAGAAAGCTAGTGCGGTTTCTGGGTCTGATTTGGAGGACTGCTCGAGGTAGTCGATGATGGATGAACTGTGTGTTGTGTTTTAGCTTGCTTGAAGATGCATGTACGTAGTCAGCTAATTAGGAGGACTTACCACAGGACTGATTTGCCGGAGCCAGCTAGACAACCTATCAATATGATCATTTGTAATATGGGGAAGTACACTACCTTTGCCATGCAACCAGAGTATAGAATTCGAAGTCGTTTTCCAAGCATCAAAGTCTTTATTATTACTCAACAGCCACTCCCCCGTACTGTCCGTATGCTTCTCAATACCACTGCGATGATTCTCCGACGGATCAACAGAAGACAGCCAGTCCAGCAACGCAGCACGCTGTGCATCCCTCTGCGTATCCTCAATGGCGTTACGAAGACCAGAAACATCGCTACTAATCGAGAGCAGGACCTTCAAGTTCTCACCATGGCGCCTCACAAGCGCCTCAAACTCCTCCTGATCTCGCGTATCCTTCAAAAGATCATAGATAGAGCAGAAGAACGTATCTTGCTTCTTGACATCTGCGAGCAAAGAGTCCCAATCGTTCCATTTCACCATGTCTAGCGCGGTGCGCATCACTCCGTTCTTGGAGTAGTAGCAGACGCTCGTTGCTTGGAACTTGAGGATGCGGAGATACAGCTCCTGCAGCGCGTTTCGGTACTCTGTGTGTGAAGCGGCGAACTCGCGGGTTTGGTCACTAGTTCCGTTAACGTTACCCTCAGACTCGTAACGGCGAGCGTAGAGAGCTTCTCTCATGGAGCTCTGGACAATCAGATCTGCGATGTCGCTGAGACCACCGACAAGAGAAGCCGTCTGCTTGGAGGGATTTAAAAACAGCTGAGATGATTAGCAATGTGCTCTTGATACCCGTGTCCAAGCTAGAAAGATATTCTACTTACCGGAAGAAGCAACCCCACCCCAGCCCACGCAATAGAAGCATAAGGATTCGCACTCAACGCTCCAGTGATATAATCATTCGCCCAATCGACAATCCCAACAACCGGTTCCATCAGATCCCTAACCGGGACCTCGCTCTCCCCAAACTTGAGCTTCCACGTGTTTTTCTTCACCTCGTCCATCTTGCCGCTGAGGATGGTGGCCATCTGCTCTCGTCTCCCTACGTGAGAGCCGGATAGAACTACGGTTGAGCCGACCATGGCGGAGAGGTTCTTGGATAGGGCGGTTTCGTAGTCTTTGATTAGTTTGGTCTCTTTTTCTCGTAGCTCGTTGTAGGCTTGGTTCCAGAGGTCGGATATGGGTGGTAGAGGTAGAGTGGGAGTGGGAGTGGGAGTGGGAGTGGGAGTGCTCAAGGCTGTTTGGGGTGTAGTTGGAGCTGTCACGATTGGCTTGGTGTGCTCAATCTCTTGAGTGCGTGAGATTGGCGTAGTGATGACATCCAAGGAGGTACTTTGACTCTTATCCAAAAGTGTCCCATTCCCCGTCGCCTGGGGTGTGCCAACAGACGAGACCTGTTCTTGGCGGTGTCTATCATCACTAGCAGCCTTAACCCCAATTTCAGCTTGCGACTCTGACGCATGGACAACAGAAGAAGAATTTGATCCGCCATTCTTATCTTTCGAGTGAGAGGATAGCTCGGCCTTTAGATCAGAGAACCAAGACTTTAGGTGCCTCTTGCTCTTCGGTTGCGTGTCTCCACTGGCTAATTTGCCGCCTAGTCCCGCCATTTTTTCTTAGTTCTGCAAAGACTATTCCGGGCTATGTGAGAATATCTGTTAGAAATTGAGAGCTGTGTGACAATAAATCTTGACCTGGGGATATCGATTGCGGGGTCAGTGAGGGTGTTGTGCTTGAGGTGGAGGCACTCTTCTCAGACTGAGTGAGCGTTTGAGACAAGGAGGGTATTTAGGGCAATGAGATAATTTATGTTACACTCAGGCTAGAATGGATATGTTAATATTTATATGAAGGCCAGACAGCTCTTCATAAGCAGTCGTGCTCCATTTGAATATGAGAGCTGAAAAATCACGTGATGTGATTAACACTCTTTACCCATATCTGCCTATAGGAGGGATGGTAACATCGTGGCCCATCAGCCTCACTGTTCTGAGCACCATAGCCTTAGTGCCTGAGGTGACAACAACAAAGGGACAGTTTTCTCTAGATGCATAATTGGATAAACAAAGCCTTCGTGTTAAGTGGAAGTAGGTAGGTACTTTATGTACCTATCCTTCGATTCTAAACCGCGTCTCAAGTACACACCTTATCTCACAATATCACATGTACACAGCACACTACACGCTGATTTTGATTGCCATCCATTATTGAACCGATATTATCATTACTACATAAGATATGTACCTACCTAGTTGCCTACTATTTTATCTATTACAAGCCACCTCGCCTCAGCTTACCTGGAATCAAGCATACCCAATCCCAAACGCGCCTGATACGACATCGTTGCACTTCGCCTTGCTGGGCGGTAAGACGCCATTCACGATCCAGTTCCCGACGTAATCCTGCAGGCACTGCGAGTAGCCACCGAAGAATGACGTGTCCTGTGAGCGAGCGTGTTAGCAGGCATCCCTCTAATCTACATACACCGAGAAAATAGACGAAAGAAATATGGGGAGAGGAATGGAGGTGGATGGAGGTGGCTTACTCCGATCTCGTTTATGGTGATTAGTCGCGCGTTGTCGAATCGAGAGGCGATTGCTTTGACGCTGTGGGGTGGATGGTAGCTTAGCAGGAGCAAGATTGCTGGGGAGGAGGGTTATAGGAGTGGATTTCAGGAAGTGAGGTTGTGGGAGGGGATTGTGAATGGGATACGTACCTGCTGAGGGATCCGTACGGACAGGCGGTGTTGGCAACGAAGACCATCGAGTTGTGCTTGTGGGTTCTCCAATCGCCTTTGTACGGGTTCTTGAGCTTGAGGTCTTTAGGCCAGGCTATTTTTAGTTTCATTAGTTGAATCCATCTCTGTGCTTCAGGGGCTCGCTTATGGGTTAATTTTGAAGGGAGTTTATTTTCAAAACACTCACTGCTACACTGAACTTCTTGCGCCGCAATGGCAATCCCCTCCTGGCTGGACGTTCTGTTCATAAGCTGCTCGTGATCGATCAAGTCTCCCTCGCCACGGATGATGTGCTTGGCATCTAGACAGGGAAGTGTCTTGCCGTAGACATCGACGTCGCTCGGGGGTCCTCGGTAGAGCTTGACGGCCTCTACCTCACCGCCGTCAGGCGCGCTGCCGTTCTCCAGCTCTAGCAGCGCTTTGGAGACGCTTGCCGCACGCCGGATGCCACCGGCTGGGTAGTAGAATGCGTCGACGATGACGTGCGCGATTCGGTCGAAGGTCAGCGTGCACTCGCCACATTGGGTGTTGAGCGTCGAAGACTTCCATAGCTTGTTGTAGTACTTTGCTTTGAGCGCTTCGTAGCGTGCCTGTATTGTGAGTTAATATACTGTGAGACTGGATGAATAGATAGGGGAGTGGCACGAACCTTTACCTGTGCTGCGGTCGGTTTCCAGAAATAACACCCTGTTTGGCAGTACTCGATTGGTGCTGTGGGATCAGCACATGGTCCTGCTGCCGCACAGCGATCGAAGAACAGCGCCAGGGCTTTCTCCGCGTCTTGCACGGTCGCGGGACTGTTCAGACCCGTGTCGAAAAGCTCCTCGGCATTCACGGCGCCATCAAAGAGCATGCCGTCGAAACCGGTGGGATACAAGGCCGCGTACGTGAGGCCGATGGCTGATGGGGGCCCGTAATAGGTCATGAATTTCACCCCGGCAGCTGGGAGTAATGAAATAATTGTACGAAGATCACGCGCATTATCTACAGTTCCCATGTATCTACACGATTTAGTTAATCTGTCCAAGTTTACGTAAGGAGCACCGCTTACGGGAGAATCTCAGCGGAGAGGTTGATGCATCCATCTGTCAACTGCTTGTAAGCTGCCGACACGGATCGAAGATTTGCCTTGAGGTTCTTGTCCGTTGGGGAAAACTGCCATTGAACGCTCCGAGCGGGGTGAACTGGTCGCTGGCCAGTGACTGTGCGTAAGCAGTCTGGGTGAGCTGATCGGGAAAGCATTTCAACAGTGGCGTGGTATGTCCACTGCCCCGTGGATCCCACGCGACAATGTCATACCCAGCAAAGGCTCCTTGCTGGAAGATAAACGAAGCAGCTCCAACGAAGTCGGTAAACGGCGGTGCCAGGAACGACACAAACTGGACGCCTTTGTACGGGACATCTGTGCGCGCGGGGATCTTGATGATGGCCAGCTTGAACACCTTTCCGGCGACTGGCTTGGAGTAATCATACGGCACCTCGAGCCTGTGAGTCGCGTCAGCGTGATTGCATCCATCGCATCTGGGAGACTAGCCTCGCGCATTCTCCGCCATATTCAGGAAAGCAGGTAAACCACTGCAGCTTTGGCGACGATGGCTGCCCAGTGAAGTAATCGGGGACCGTACTTTGCCGTTTGGTATGCTGGGACCGCTCTTCCTCGAATGGGAGAGGACTGCTACGGACGCAGCTGAGAAGCAGTGCCCATACCACGCACACTTTGGTGTACATCATGGTCGTTCGACGTGCCTTTGACGAGGGGGTCGCGAGGTTGAAGGGAGTCGACTTAGAGTTATATTACACAAAGACATCAAGCAATGCGGGATCTGAGACATCCTCCCCTAAGCTTTCGCTTTCATCTTTTTTCTCTCCATCTTATTGATTGTGGTTTGGATGGTGGCTTGAGACACGGCGTTTCCCAGGTATTTGTGTCGTTCAATTGGTCCCCGCAAGCCTCTGCCCTCGCCAAGACGAATAGCATGACCGCCACGAAATGCCATCCGGTTCGTGAAGAAAAGCTATGTCCGACGAGGCACAGGCGAGAGTTTGCGGCTGTGGATGTTGACGAGGTGTGTGTTTTTAGGGTGTTCGATGTTCGTGGGTGAAGGGGAGGTAGCGAACGAGGACAGGGGATTCTTCGGAGGAGCCTCCTGACTGCCATTGTCGGTTGAAGCTCGCTTCGACTTCACTTCGACTGATGTTGCAGCTCGCAGGTGGAATAAGTGCTTTTGCCATTGATGCTTCAGTCGCTGTTTTGGATGTGTAGGGGCAGTAGTTCTTCTGCTTTGTTCTCGCACTGCATTTGGGAGACAGACTTTTTCTTAGTTCTTTTACTTTAGGAATGGGAGGTAGCTATTGTAATGCTCACGATTAGTATCTCCTCAGTGTTAGCGCAAGTCTCGTGCCGTGCTATGATCTTGGGTCACATGATTGGGCGATGACCTCCAGTACCTTATCACGTTACCCGTCCTACTTTAGATACCTGCTTACATAAGGTACCTACCACCTCTCCTAGTTGCAAGACCCTACGTGGAACTCGAGATCTTTCTCCTTGGGACGGTCAATTAAGCTTCCCAGCTCTGGGTCTCTTCCCCACGTTGGAGCTCTGCATGCATGCATCCATACCTTACCTACCTTACTGTATAGTATTTGCATCCCCAACCCACCTCGTCCCCAAATCACCTCGTCCCAAGCGTGCTTCACAAGTGAGTCAGAGCAGCACCAGCATCACCGAGCAGCACCCTCATGCAGGACAGCCACCACGTTCCCGTCCGCTTCCCCCTCCCTCCGCCCCTCAACACGCCAGACGAGATATATATGCAGGCGGTCCTGCTCTGGCAGAGAGGCCTTCCAGTGCGCGCAGAGGTAGAGTCATGGTGCGCTCATTGACCAATCAGGTGGTGTTTGTTCGTCAATCGCGGGGAGTCATCCTCCTACACCTCCTCGCATCCTCACGGGCGGACACCCGCATGCGGCGCAGTGCCGTTCCCTGGCAGCCTTCAAGGCTGCGCCATGCAGGCGGCGTGATGCGCAGCCAATCAGGGGGCACAAGTGGGGCCCCATGCACGCCATTGATTGGCAGGTGGGTCGCAGCCCCACTCTTGCTCGCCGTTTCCTATTTCGTGTCCGGCGAGCGATCTCGTGAAAATAAGCCCCAGGCCGCAGGAATGTGCCTTGCTGCTGCTGCACCGGCCGAATTTCATATGAACCGCAGCTTTTCCTCGAGGCATCCCTCTTGCTTCCTCTCTCTCTCGCAAGTAAGAATCCCCTCGCGCTTTATATCCCTCGCTCCTCCTCCGCGTCGCCGCTTTCGAGAAGCCTCGACGAAAGAGTCACCCGGCATTCCACCTTCTGCCGTGCTCTCCGTATCCCCTCATACGAGAATCAGATCCCAATCGATAAGATCCGCAACGCAATCGCAATCGCACTCCCACTCCCACTCCCACTCGCCATGTCGTACTCCTCCTTCACCATCACCCAGCCTTTCCTTGGTGCTCCTCTTCAATTCACCCCGGCCCTGGGGTCTGATGAGTTTGAGCTCTTGATCGATTGCTACGTGACCGGCGCAGCCTCCAAGCAGGACAAGCTGTCGCAGGTGACGATTGACTTCTACAACACGGCCACCGTTGACCTGAACACCGGCTCCCTCACCAAGACCTACAATGTCTTCCCCGTCTGGAACGGCCAGTCGTTCGAGCAGAGCCCAACTGAATCGCAGTCCTCGGGCTTCTCTCCAGTCATCTACACTCCCAGCCCAGGCTCCTCGGCCACGCTGGGCGATTCCGCATATGGCTCGTTCATGACCCCTCCAACCCGCACATCCAGCTCCACCGCCAACGGGCGCGTCGCGAAGAAGACCAAGAAGGACACCAAGAAGACCGCCGAGGCCCGCCTGCCCGGCTTCTCCATCATGACCAAAGATGGCATTGATGTCACCAGCTCCGCCGGCCGTGGCACCAAGACCAAGGAGCAGCGCGAGCATGCGCATCTGATGAGACAGCTGAAGGCATGCGCAGACTGCAAGCGCAAGAAGGTTCGCGTGAGTTCCCCCTTGACTGCCGACTGAGAAGACGGGCTAATGATGGCCGCAGTGTGACCCAGCGCACCGCCGTGCGCACAACGACATGTCTCGCACATCGACGTCCAATGCCTCCTCGTCAAGTAGGATCAGCCCCGCGGCATCCACACCCTCGACCCAGGGTGCAATATCTTTCAATGCCACCAACGCCTTTGACGATTTCATCTTGTTCCCAGATGATGATATGGCTTCGTGGAATCCTGCCGATCTCCCCATGACGGATTTCGCATCCCAAGATCTCAGCCAGTTCAACTTTGATATCAACGAACTGGACATGGATGTTTTTGCATCCGTCGATGTCGACATGGACTTCGGTTTCGCATCCCACAGGCAACAGTCATATTCCAGTCCGCGCCAATCACCCTTCACTCTCCCACAACCACAAATACCGAGTCACCCACAAGACTTACAACTAGATGCCAACATACCCGGGTATGCTCCGTTCCTATCTGACCTCGGTCTGGATACGTGGACGGAGCCGCAGGGCTACAGTATGGGCGGCATCGCCCATACTCGCCCGCACCCGACAAGCCCACTCAACTCCGGGCAGCTAGATGATAGTTGGCGAATCGCCGACCCGCTGCAAGTTGGGGTGTCAGGCTCGGGTGTCGAGGATGTACGCGGTGTCCAAGCACTGAATGCACGCTCGATTCCGGCTGGCTCACCAAGAACGGACATTCCACAGAATGTCCCACTCAATGATGTACAATCGGTATCGAGCGTCGTTGCTGGCGGCCTGCCCGTCGACCAGGTACAAGATGGCCACACAGTCCATGCCAGCCTCACGGCCAGCCGTACTGTACTGAGCTCGACTTTACTTGCCACCGACCCAGCCTACCATGAGAATGTTGCCCGTGTCACTGTACAACCACAACATGTTCGCTTGGACGACCGACTGAACGTGAATGTGGATACGAACATCGAGGTCGATGTTCATGTACAATCCCGCCGCAACACCCCAACTGGCTCTGCCCAATTCTCACAAGTGAGAAACTTGAGCGTCACCGAAGTACAGCCCGTCAATGCACAAGGCCTGACACCGGTACGGGATACTGTGCAAGCACAATATACCGACCAACAATCAATACTCTGCTTGAACAGGCAAGATCAACCACAGGACTCGGAACAAGGACCAACTGCCCCAGTATTCACTGTTGCGAATGCAAGCAGGAATGCAAACACCGGCACTGTCCTTCCATCGGAGGCGGCTTCGTCGATGATGATCGCAGTACTGAACACGGTTCTCCTTTCTGGCCTCGCTCTCATCGTATTCTCAGGCCCTCTGGCTTGGGTTCGCGAAGCTTGCCTCCAATCTGTCGGAAACGACGATACTTGGATGGCAGTCTTGAAGCTGGCTCTCGTGGGGACTTTGTTTGTGGGGCTTGCCCCGGGCTTGTTCTCAACTGTGCAATCGCATGGTCTTGGTTCTGGTATTGGGTTGGGTCATGTTGCTTCCGCTGTCTTGGCTTTCCTCTTTGGCTCTACTTCTGTTTCTTCTGGATGGGCGTCGATAGTATGTTCCCCTTATACCTCTTCGACGATGACTTGTTACTAACCTACCACAGTCGAATCCCACAATGGCAACACCATCACCCTCGAAGCCTTGGATGTCAAGTTCAAGCACAAGCAGTCAGAACTTTCTACTCGGGCTCTTGGAACACCTCACTCCTGTCGCTGTTGGTATGGTGTGAAGTGATGAGATTATTGCATCGAGCAGATCTGCTTGCAGCACAATCTTATCATAGTCACATAGTGACTTCACCATACTGTTCCGCCGGTCAATTGAGGTGTCCTAAGACTTTATGTTATGGGATATACTGAGTTGCTATGGCTTAGTCTAAGGGCATGTCTAGTTTATTAAGGTGCATTCCTACATGTGAAGGAGAGAAGTGTATTATACAGATGTTGTGGAATGGAATGGAATGGGAATGGAGATGGATATGAAGAATGACGGAACGCATCACATTGAGTCAGACAAACACATCTTCGAACGACGCATCGCATCACATCGCACCGCATCACATTTTGCATCTTGCAGATGATGTCGATGTCGATATCGATGTGTCTCCAGTCGTTGATAGATAGATTTACCTAATATTTATAAAAATGGAAATCTATCACTGGTAATTAATTGTTGTCTATTTGGTTGCGTGATTGTCTATTTGCACGTGATCTTCTATCTGGTCTGTCTTTGTTTGAGTTAAATTTGAATCGATGTGGTGTGCCCTGCTAGTATTTTGCTCAGACGGACTGGTATCATTCATTACATAATTATATAGGTTAATATATACTGATATGTATATATAGAATCTAAGACCTGATTATAGCCACTACCGCAGTATGGTAGTCCTCTCTTTCTCTCTCTCTTTCTGCCGCCCCCTCACTGCTACCTGCTACCATCCTTATATCTTGGAGTACCCAAGGGAGAGAGAGAAGCAGAAGCAGAAGCAGAAAATCAAACTCAAACTCAGGTATAAGCACCCAGACTCCCCCTCCTCCCTACCAAGAGGCCCGTCCTCTCCGTGATTTCCATCTCCTCTGCATCCTCATCCACCTCCAAATCTTCGTCCACCTCTCGCTCCCTATCTCCAACCCCAGCAGTAGCACTGACCACCAACCCCTCCTCCACACCACCAGCACTACTACCACCTGTACCAGCACCAGCACAAACACCAAAAACAGCATCCATCTCCCTCCCCAACCCGACGCCCCTTGTCTCCGGCACGCACACCCACACCCAGACTGCCGTCACGACGCAGCAGCACGCGTAGAAGACGTAGGTGTAGTATCCTACTGCTGCTAACAAGCGGGGCGTGATGGCTGCGATGACGATTTGGAAAATCCATTGCGTGGAGGTGGTTGTTGCTAGGCAGGGGGTGGAGAGGTGGGGTGGGAAGATCTGTGTGTGAGGGGGTGTGTGTTAGTTGGTTTGGGAATTGGGGAGTGGGGATTGGGGGTTGGTTTGGAGGGGAGGATGGAGAGAGGAGGGAGGTGGGTTGTGATAGGGGGAGAGTAACGCACCTCTGAGCAGACGTTCCATGATATTGGGCCGAGGGAGACGGAGAATGAAAAGGCAAAGATGTATACTGTCAGTACGGAGATTACGCCTCCGAGTGTGAGGTGCGTGTTTGTTAGTTCTGAGGGCGGGGGGATATTCTTGACGAAGTAGGCTGTTGTGAGGGAGTCGGTTAGTGAGGTTTTCGTGTACGGTATTCTCGCTTAGGAAGATGCATTTTGATATGGAGAAAAGGGGGGCGGGGAGTAGAGTAGGGACAGGGGGACAGAGGGACAGCGAGACAGCGAGACAGAAAGCAGGGAGAACAAAGTCGCGGTAAGAAGTGACACGCACCAAGGATAAACATCGACACTCCGCACAGGGTTGACCCCAACAGAAGCCAGAATCTATTCCCCTTCATGCGCACAAAGACAAACATGAACGCGATAGCTGAGAACAGCTTGACGAAACCGAAGATTCCCGTTAGGAAGAGGGAGGCGGACACGGAGGTGAAGCCGGCTGACATGAAGATTACGGGGGCATCTGGGGGCTTTGTTAGCTCTCTATCGGTAGGAGATAGGAGATATGATATGTATGTGTAAAGGGGAGAGAAGGGGAGATGAGATGAGAGAATGAAGTAGAAGGAAACAAAGTAACTCACAGTAATTCAAAGCATTCAACCCCACCATATTCTGCGCAATCATCAACCCAACCCCAACCCCCAAACGTCCCCGAACCCCCTTCCCCAAAACCTCCCTCCAAACCGGCCTTCCCCGCCTCTTCTCCCTCATCCGCCCCGCCAACCTAGCCGCCCCCTCAACCTCCGCCATCTCACTCCCAACCACCCACTCCTCCCCCTTCGACACCCCACGCAACCACACGAGCGCCGCACGCGCCTCAACCATCCTCCCCTTCTCCGCCAGAAAGCGCGGCGTCTCAGGCACCGCCAGCGCACCCAGCAGCAGCAACGCGCCGGGAAGCAGCTGCGCCGCGATCGGGACGCGGAACTGCGCGGGGGAAGTGTCGGGTAGGAGGGCGTTGCTTGCAAAGGCGATCCAGAAGCCGCCTAGGGCGGAGACCTGCAGGATGGTCTGGTAGCCTGACATCAGCATGGCGCGTTGCGTCTTGGGCGCGATCTCGGAGATGTACATTGGGGAGGCGAGGGTACCACAGCCGACGCCGAGGCCGTTGACGATGCGGCCTAGCTCGAAGATTGCGAGGTCTGCGTCGAGCACTTGCAGGAGCGCGCCGAGCACGTAGAGGCCGGCGCTGAGGAAGAGCGCTGGCTTGCGACCTAGTCGTGATGTGATGGGCATCCCGAGGAGGACGCCGAGGAAGGCGCCGATCAGCCAGAAGGAGACGATGCGTGACTGTGCGGCGGCGAGGAGGGAGGGTGGGAGGGAGGAAAGGTTGTAGTGTGTAAGGAAGGAGGGGAGGACGATGACACCCCCGATGAAGCCAACTGAGTAGCCAAAGAGAGAGGCCGTAAGGCACGCTATGAGTGCAGACAGGTAGAGATTAAAGGAAGACATTGTAGGAGAGTTTGCTCGCTAGAGCAGAGCAGCTTGCGAATAGGATGAGAGGCAAATGAACAATAGGAAAAGAGCGGGATGAAAGGTATAAAAAGACACTTGCATTGCGCAGGTATGAACACTTACCCAGCTATCCATTATTGCGAGAATGAAATCTGTGGAATACGCGCGGGATTTCATAAAGGCTGTTAGTATCTCCCAAAGTGTGGTGTCGTTGGATCTAAGTCTACCCCGGAAGTGTTCAAAATGGGCCTTGTGGCGCAAAATGCGGGGTATGGGGTTGGACCGGGTTAAAGCTTTGCCCAAAAGAATACTTGGGTACCTCCAAAATTTGACGCGCCGGCTAATGATTGAAGCGGGCAAGCTCCAGCTTCATCAAATATGCGCTCTTCATATCGGTGTCGCCGAGAGCAAGTTAATGCGCTCAGATCTAGGGGTATTACTTGTCTTACTCAAGAGGTATTAATCCTAACTTCCCCCCTGCATCCTCTTCATCCGCTCCTCTGCTGCTCTCGCCCTTCTCTCTCGCTCAAGTCTCATGCGCATCTCAGGTGTCATCCCTCGAGCCTCTTCATCTCTCTTCTCTTGTGCAGTCTTTTGCACTTGACCCAAAACAAGTGCTCTTCCTCTCCCAGCTGCTTTCCCCAGTGGCCCGTCAACAGCCTTCGGTCCTTCTTCTTTTAACCTCGCGGCTTCAGCTTTCCGTCTATCGTCTTCTTTCTTTATTTCCTCTTGCTTTTCTCGTGAATCGCGCTCCTCAACCTCAGAGCGAGACAATTTAACTGGAACATGGGCAGCGGCCCAATCCCATTTCTTTTCGCCAAGTTCGGATCGAGCGACTCGGAAGAAATCCCTTGTGTTTCTGTCGCCCGCAAGATCAAACGCTGTCTTCTTGTCGCCATTGACAATAGTTGGGTCGGCGCCAGCTTTGATGAGGAGACCAGACACTAAGGGAGCAGAATTTTGGCTTGAGGCAAGATGTAAAGGCGTTGGGGCGTGATGGTCTGGCGGAACAAAGAGAAAGTTGGGAGAAAGGTCATTGGTTTGCAAATAAGAGAGCAAAGCCGGAACTTTAGATCGGCGGATCAGAGCTTGGATCTGACTGGTATGCAGGATGGCAGTCTCTTCTTCTTCTGACAACTTGGGCGCTGCAGGGCTAGCATTCTTGCTGGCTTTAGTTAAAGTTGCCTCTTTAGCAGCTTGTTCTGATGCAAGCTTTGCTGCTGCAATTGCAGCCTCGTCAATCTCCACAACTTTAACCCGGGTCAGTTCCACAAACGCTCGCATAAGCTCATTTTGAGTTGCACGACGTGTATTAAATGGAAAGCCTCGTATCCTTGGATCATTCTGTCTGAGCACTTGCTCATCATAAGGTCCAAATAAGGTCCGTCTATTGGAGGTACCACTTGCTCGAACAAACAGCAGTTCGGATGTATCAATCATTCCCCTCCAGTCATGAAGTAGTAATCGAACCTCATCTATGAGCGCTTGTTCGTTGTATCTTCTGATACCAGCACCAGCAGAATGAGCGGCACCTTTGGCGGAGTCATTTGCAGACTGAGAACCTCCCTGTTTCCGACGCGTTGTATAGCGATGGAAGGTCTTATGGGCTAGAACTGTTGCTTCCCGAGCAAGGGGGCCGGTTTGACCTTGTTTTGCCAGTTTTGGCGTGAGGGATACTACCATTGCTGCAAAATGGCCTCCGCCAATCATGCATAGAAACATGTGAGGTCCTTGGTAAGCGCTGGGTAATGGGAGGCCACTTGTTGGATCTGTTAGGATCTTTGTTTGCGGCTTTGGAACCAGTTGCTTTTTCCGTAGTGTTTCCAGTACTTCCAATTCATTTCCCAGTTCCTCATTTGTAAATATCGCCCGGTACATTCCAAGATATGTGTTGGTAGGTAGCGAAGGCGTCGAGAACCATAAGAGAGGAGCCTTGCCAGAACCTAATTTGCGCTTTCTCGATGATGTTTCCTCGCCATCATCATTGGATCTAGACGAAATATTTGCCTGTTTTTTCAATAATGCACTCAATGTAGTTTCCTTTCGCGTGCCTGCGTCTTCATCATCGTCAGAATCTGATGAGTCAGAGCCTGAAAGACTTTCATCTAGGTCTGGCAGATATCAGCTATAGTCCTGTCCCGAACTTATATGGCATACCTCCAACCAACTTATCAAAATCTCCCTCTGTCACAGGTTGCGAACCCCGAATTTTCTGCTTCAGATTGTATCCATGCAAATCAGATCTCACATGGCTTCGCTGATCTGCGACGGTATGGAAGTTAACCCCACAGAGCGAGCACGATTTCGCTCCTACCGCATCTTCTGTTCTCGTTTGACTCGCAAGCGTTTCGGTCGTTTTCGCTAGCTCAAGATGGTCTTGAGTCCCTTCAGCTGTGTCGTCTTTTCGCGTCAATGTCGTCAGGATATCTGGTGGCAGGTCGTAAACTAACAGACTGTTAGCAAAAGGTTCGAGAGCAGGACTTCAAGAGAAATGAATATTACCATACAAAGGTCTGCGAGTGACTTCTTCTTTTCGTTTGTCCATTTCGTTGTATACAGGTATGTCGAGGCGTTATGTTAACGTTCTTAAGCTCAGTAGAATCCAAGGTTTCGGGAGTGTTAGCAAAGCTAAAGGACCCCGCCATAGCACGCTAGCGGCCGACGGTCACCCCGCAGCCTGTGGACGCTTTTCTTGTGCGCCATTCAGGGGACAACTGTGTTAAATTTAATTACGTGCAACTGGTGCAACTACATGATACCGAGCGACAAAAGCATTACATCGATTTAAGCTCCGTAAGAGTAAGAGATGTGAGTGTTTCCATCATAAAATTATCTAAATTCCCGTCATATATTCAAAAACATATATTCTATCGGGGTATTCCCATGCGCCAGAAAATGCAGCACACGCTACAAATGCTTAATCAAAACGCTCAGATGCCGCCCTCGCTTTCTCTCACTTTCTCCACTGCAAGCAATATCGAATAGGGCCTGCCTTCAAACATAACTTCCCATAGCACAATACCACTGCAAGGCGCTCCCCACCAAGAAAGCCCAACTTCCCCAAAAGTCCGCCAATGTAGCCTGGAAATCCCAACCCAACCATGGCAGTGCGCCTGCAAGCATAAAGCCCGCACTGCCGACCGCATTCCAACCGCCGATGTGCCACTCGATTCCGTCCCATTTTGGTTTCCACCATTTGTCCTGGGCGTTCAACATCTGGAGAATCGAAGCGATGAGGAACATGAGACCACCGAAAGAGGCAGGCAAATAGTTTGTAAGTGAAACGAGGGTGGTGTTGGTGAAATCAATGACGCCGGGAATGGACGTGATGGTTGCGAGGGTAAAGATTACGGCGCCTACGAGTTGGATAGCGCTTGCACAAAAGTAGAGGTCGTGTGCGTAAGTGGTGCGAAATTGGTGCGTAGTGGGCAAGAAGATGAAGGTTGGACTATCCACGAGGGCGAGTGAGGGCTCGGGTTCGTCTATGTTGCTCAAAGTGTCGCTAGGGATGGACTCGGGTTCCTGCGCGGAAGAGTTGCTGCTTTGGCTTGAGGAGTTGCTATGGGAGTGCCTGTGGTGTGGTGACGACGGCTCTTCATCTTTGACCGGTTTCGTGATTTCCGTTGACATGGTCATTTCGACTTCCAGTCCTTCAGTTATGCTAATGCCTCTTCTCAGGTTCAAAGCTTCGAGCACCGCTGCCCAACTCCCTCCTAGGAATATTATTGTACCGAGTATACTCGATGCTGGGGTGAGATATGGACCCTCAGCACCAAAATCGGTTGTTGGGTCTATCAAAGGAAGAAGGAGGAAAAAGCCATTGGCTACGAAAACGGCAGAGCCTATTGTGAAAGTTATCCCAACCATCCAACTCATATCCCTGACCGGAAACCTCGTGAACATTCGTCTGATACGCGTGACAGGGCTTTGACTTCGTCGACCGGCGGTCCGGTGAGGGAAGAACACTTCGACTGTGTCAACAGCACCCAAAGACCGTATCGAATGCCGGTCGTGCTGGTCCCGATAGTCCTCTTCAACGGTGAAGTTAGGCCACTGCGTGAATTTGTCTGCTTCCAGCCTATCCAAAGATTGCTCAAAAGATGTCCTTTCCGAAACAGATTCCCCTTCCTGACCTTGCGATTCCATTTTCGTATATTTGGTCGCGTTTCTGGAAGCCCAGAGACTCGCCATCTTGGAAAGCATACTGGAAGCCATCTTATATGCTGATTCCTGATAGCCGCAGAGTTGGTTCCCCCAAATAAATGGAACTGGTAATCTTGTGGTGCTAATGGGGCTGTCGCAATCCTGGTGTCAAGGGTTTATGCACGTATGAGCAGGCAAGTAGTTGGTTGATGCTATGGGTATCAGGTATGGGTTGTCCAACAAGGCGTCAGTTATGGAGTCGAGTGGATATCCGCCGCGACAGAATACTCGGAATAGATGTTAGCCTGATGGAATACCAGAGGTTGCCAACGAGGCTCCAAAGAGAACATACCTGAGGGCCAGCCAAACCCTGCACACGACGCCTGCACGAAATTATGCTATTCACACGGGACGGTCTCCGGTATCTTGTTGTGAGACGATCAGAGTGATTGATACCAGATCTAATGTATAGCAGATGCATATCAAGAAGGATTTGAACGGATGATGTGTAAAGTACTGTTTCAGATAACAAGCATCTACCTCTGTAGCAGTTAGCTCCCTGTACCTTTCGCAAGCAAGCTAGGCCTGGATTATGCTCTTGTTCAAGGAAGATTCTTGCGACAGAAAGAGGCTCGAGATAAGCAGCTGGTGGCTGAAGCAGCAGTTCATGCAAGGCTGCACGCGAGGCCGTGATTGACACGAGGACACCGCGTTCGTGAAACAAGCGTTGGACGCCTCGTGGCGGTTGAAACAAGGATCCACCGGTGTTTACCCAGCTATCTTCGAATCAAGAGCTTGATAACCAGATGATCCAGATATCCTGATCTTGCTTCTGGAGCGGAATTTTTCGATGAATTTGTGTTCTGTAAAGCATATTTTAATTCCTCTGGATAAATACCGAGGTGATTAAGGTTCTGGAAAGAACTTCCCAAAGCGATGAATTGAGCAGGGATCACGAGATAAGGAACCTCAAAGCTTTGATTCTTGGTACAAGAGGAGAACTTTCAAACTCTTGACTTATTGGCACTCTTTTTGCCGTCCGAAACATCTT
The DNA here is from genome assembly GCA_003415645.1 of Articulospora tetracladia. Taxonomy (NCBI): domain Eukaryota; kingdom Fungi; phylum Ascomycota; class Leotiomycetes; order Helotiales; family Discinellaceae; genus Articulospora; species Articulospora tetracladia. Next base: position 1,261,174 of record PYIV01000013.1, read on the forward strand.
GAACAAAGTTGGCTCACCATTATCGAGTACTGAGCTTCGTTCTTGGAAATAATCGCTCCGAGCACACGACGCCCAAGACAATTGCCACCAATGCCTCGTCAGTGCAACCTTGGTAGAAGCCGAGCGTGTCCTTGATCGATATCCAGTTCCTCTTAGTTCAGTCTCACAAAATGCGTCTGGGAGACCCCTAACATGACGAGTGATCATCTTTGAGTACGCCTTCAAAAGCTCGGTCTTCTGGTGAGAGTGGCTCAAGATCATCGCTCGTTTCTCGCCACATCTAGCGCCGGGACCGAGTACCAAAGTTGACAATGTGTTTAGTGAGTCTCCGACAGCCTTCATCCACCTTGTTCGGCCTGTCCAGCTTCGTCTTTGCACAGGCTCGAGAGACAGCCCATGCCATTGCGCTTGATGCTACTCCTTCTTAGTCAAGTATTTTAGGAAAATCCAATGACCACCTTACCCGAAGTCTTTCTAGCTTTGCTCATTTCTGTTTAATCACCTTCAGCTAGTTGGGATTCTTGAGTTGAACACCCGCCATCATTCCGGGATTGGGGCCGCTCTCGGTGGCACATGACTCTCGTCGGTCATCTGTGAGGTGTTGATGTTCATTAGTTGAATCAATGATGATTGGGTGCATTGAGCTTTGAGATGACTAAGCGCAGGTAAATCTCATAAATGCGACACCATTACTTATCATTGAACAACATATACTGGGTTTTACGGAAACCTTCCTATCTAGTAGAATATTACGGGTCCTTCGAGTGAAGGGAAGCGGTTGTTGTAATCGATGTTCATCTCGGCCGAGGATTGACTGTCCGGGCGAGCACAGCGCAGATAACCATTACTTACCATCCCACTTTGGAACTCATGGATTCCATACTCGGCTATTATCGAATTTAGTCATTGCTCCTTTATCAGTCTCTGATTCTCGGCCTACAATTTTAGGCCTCACTGAGGCCGGGTCAGCAAGACATTCTCAGCAATAATTTCGATAGTTTCTGCAGCTTCACCAGTTTCTTCCTGAAAGTTAGTTGCCATATCATTTCGCATCAGGTACACAAATATGGGTTCCATTACTGAAGATTCTTTTCCCATAATTGACTTTGCCGATTTTGATTCACACCCTGAAAAGACATCACAGGCATTATTCGATGCGGCTTCAAGGTGGGGGTTCTTGGTTTTGAAGGGCCATGGCATACCAGAACCAGATGTCGATCACATGTTCAGTTTGGTGAGCCAATATGTTTCTTTTAAAATTCAAATCTAATGTATCTTCAAGTCCAAAGAGTTCTTTGAGCAACCCAAAGAAATCAAGGAAGAAAAATGGATGAACACTATGCAAGTCGGCTACGACTATAAAGAATCTGTGTATGTCAATCTAGTCTCGCTCTCCCACCTTGGAAACCCCTCTGACTTTGTATAGTATTGGAGTCCAAGAAGGTTTCTGTTTCGGTGATGTCACTGGGACGTGCCTCACATCTGACAATTTGTCGAGCTGGTGGGACACCCAGAAACGAATCGAAGCCGAAAACTTCCGCTCCAATGCCACGCTCTTTCTGTCAAGCTACTAGAATCATTTTCCATCTCCATGGGTCTCAAGAAGGACTTCTTCAGCCAAGCTCACCACCCCGACAAGCCTCCTGGAAACGTCCTCAGACTCATCAAATACCCCGCTCTAGCGGCACAACCAGATGCTTCGATTCCTCGACTTGGCGAACATACCGACTGGGGCACTCTTACATTGCTGTTTGCTAAGACTGCAGGGCTTGAAGTAAAATCTCCAGGGAGTGGATGGGTTGCTGCGCCTGTCATTCCAGGTGCAATCATCGTCAATATTGCTGATGGATTGGCGCTATGGAGTGGGAGTACGCTGAAGAGCACTTTGCACCGACTTTCCTGGGATAGCTTGCCATTCGACAAAGATAGATTCAGCATGGCTTACTTTGTCAATGCAAATGCCGGTAATTAGCTCATTCTCTTCTATTCTTAATCCTTTGTCCGTCTTTACTTTATTTTTGCTAACCTTTTTTTGGCAGATGCACCTCTCAAATTCTTGAAGAGGGGACCGGGAAATGTGTTTACAGAAGCGGATCAGAGTTTTGATGCCACGTTTGGAGATTACCAGGCTGTACGAATGCGGATCATTCATGAGAAATTTGACTCGGATTTCACAGGCGATGGTCCGGTCCTGGATCCTAAGTTTGTGAACTTGGTTAAGAATCTAGGAGTGGGGCATGGTACTGGGATCAACTTTGATGGTGCAGAAGCGGAATAAATACAATTAAGATCATTTCTTCGTTATTTTCGAGAAATTATGACCTGGTGACGTGCCCGCAAAAATTCAATAAGGAATGCTCATCACAGAACCGGATATGTTTCCGGTCTTCTACCGAATGGAATTCTTCCTCTTAAGTTGATCCGATCTCTTTAACATAAGTTGAGCTCAGTGTTACAAACCTAGATTTCTATGCAACGCTGGGGAATCACAAATTCGTTATACCAGTCTAGAGCATTCTATTTAGTAGACATTTCTATGCGACTTGACGCTTTCACTTTCTGATACATCGCCACCAATTGCCTTCTAAAAATGAATCATGGGTCAAAACTAAATATCTCAAATGCTTCCGTTCATAGATTTTCTCTACTATGAAGGTGGTCCTGAGGCAGCAATGTTTACTTGGTGCATAGATCTTGGTCCATAGGAAGCGGGATACTCAATAAAAGTATGTTCCATGCCCTTGAAAAATGTTAGTTTAAAACTGGCAAGCCTTTGAGGGAGCAAACGTACCCTGTTATTCCAAACTGCAACATCGCCCTCCTCATATGGCGCAACCAACACATTCTCCGGCTCCACCATTCTCCTCATCAAGCCAAACAAAAACCTTCTAACCTCGTCTACATCATCGACAACTCTAACTTCAGCGTCGGGTCCATTCTTCAAGAAAAGCTTTTGCGCAATAATAGCATGCACCATGAAGGCTCCCTTGCCAGTTACTGGATTATGCCACACCATTGGGTAATGCTTCAGCTTACTCTCTTCCCACGGTGGCATCTCGGACATTGGGATTTCCTTGCCCTGACCTTGTGGAATACTGAGACCTATGGAGTCCTGCTTGCATTTGGAGATCCATTGATACGGGTGTGGTGCGTAGAGAACAGTTGAGTTGTCAACAATTGCACGCTCTTCTGGAGTGAACATCTCGTATTGCTGTTCGCAGGAATAGAAAGCGGTCAAACCAGGTTTGACTTTGATCTCGGTTCCGGAACCATCATCCCAACGGAGTGTTTGTTCGGGCCCCTTTGGCAGAGTTATGCAACGCAATGCCGTGACAAGAGGAGGATCAAGATTGTACATTGCGCAGTCGATGTGCCATCTTCCGAAACGGGTGAAACCCGCGTCAATATCTTCTTTTGTTGGTGGGTTGGCATGGGTATTGACAACTGTGGAAGTACGGAATTCCTATTGTCGATCGAGTTTAGCATATGGTTGGGAACAGTTGACGAAATACGTACAATATCCTTGAGACCATAGTGATCTTTGCCTTGATAACCAGCAGCAACCAATCGCACCCCTGGAGCTTCTGGGATCACATGGGTTGACACCTAGTAACGCAAGTTAGCTTCATTTATTGTGTCTTTTGATTTTAAACGTAGACATACAGCTGCAAGTAAAGTAGGCTCTCCCTTCCATTTTGTTCGCACCGTTTCCAAAGTTCCGTGACCATGAATAGCTGGAGCTTCAGGATCAAATCTTCTGACAAAGTTGAAGTGGTTGATAGGCTCTAATGCCTGTTGACTTTTGAATATGACAAGTTCATTTGTATAGATGACCTTTTTCAGCTCTGCGAAAAGATCTTCGTCGACATCGTTCAAGTCCACACCTGTGATGACGGCTCCAAACTGTAACAATATCGTAAGCAAATTACTTTGCAAATACAAGGGAGGGGGTTCATACCTTAACTTTTGAACCTGGGGCTTGTTCAATAGGTGTGACTTTCAGAGTCGAAAGGGATGAGGTTGAGTGTGGCATGTTGGCAGATTAAGGTTGAGATTTATTCCGAGTATAAAGACCAATGGCTTCCAAAAGAGCGCTCCCATATATGTGTGTGTCTCAAGGAGCGATGTGAAGGTAGAAGATTGATTACGAGTCCCCCCGCATTTCCAACCACCTTCGCTGACAAGATCATAACCTACAACTATTCCCAGCAGGGTTCAAGCCCACACTGATAGAACTCGGCCGAGGTCGACGCTGCAGTGGACTAGTGTAAGAATGCACTCAAAAGTGGAACATCAAAGCCCTTGTCTCAATCAAAAAACCAATCATCGCTTGCCTTTTACTGTGCACAGCTGATGGTGGTGACAAAAGTGGGATGATAGAAGATAACGGAGAGCGAGACAGCCGCTACCGCTCATCCTTCCCAGCCTCGCGTATTTACCCCTCTCTGCTGCACTGGAATACCTCCACAGCTAAGAGCGCTCCAAGTTACTTATGGAACTGTGGTGGTAAATTAGTTAATGTCTCTATATTGATGGAAAGCATTTCCAAGCTCCAAAATACCTTGAGGAGAGCATGTGAAGAAAGCGAATAGTGGAGCAGGCATAAAAGGGGCTTTAGCGAGGGCACTCTTCACAACAAAGAAAATGTCAGCTCAGGTTTCGAATGTTTCAATTTGGCCGCCAGTAAGGGAGAAATTTCTTGATAGATTAGTTTTATAACTATAAAAACTTTGTACTAGATTTGAGGGCCAGAATCTTGCCCATCAACTTCAACTCAAAGTCCCGGCAATGGTCATATCGAGAGATTGCATCAAGTCGTCCCAGTTCGTAGAATCAAAAGTTGCCATAAATTGCACATCCGAGACCACAGATCCAGCATCTGTATCTTTCTGCAATTTATCCGCAATATTTCTCACATCTAGATCACGCCGCTCCGCAGACGTGCAGCTTTGCTCATGGTCGAGAAGAATGTTAATGAGGCCAATGCCTCGACGAGAGATACTACTAAAGTTCTCAGATCTTCCTAATCCACCGAGACTTGCGTGGATAAGTTTGCGGTGAATAGGCGCATCTCGGTCTTCATCTTCTGATAAAATCATGTCCAGGAGAAGGATGACCTGGAAACATCAGGACAAACTCACAGGCAACTCATCAAAAGGGATACTCACTGAAGCACTAATTACATGCGCAGAGATTGTCCAAAGATCATTGGCCTTTTCTTCAGCTGTGCATGAATGATACTCTTCTAGTATAGCTCGTGCTGCTTTGATGCAAGTGAGCTGTGATTGTCAGTCAATCCGTTGCGTGGCCGATTGAGACTTGATGCTTACTCGGGTGTGAGTGTACCATTTGTTCTTGAGACTTTTGAGGAAGAAACTTCGGTGAATCATTAAAGTCTACTAGTGTTTTAGTTTTTGTACACCCCCTAAATTATGGATCTTTTGCCTCCTACTTTATGTGCAACAGATATCGTGAATGTTCGACACTGCCAACCAACATAAGGAGGGTACTCCTGATGTTGGTCGTGACCCAGAAGATACCTGGGGGCTGCCTTGAGGACTGATTGGAGGTTTGTGTCGGCTTTTAGAACTTGTTCGTAAGAGTCACGAATCAAAAGCTCCCCCGACGAGTTTTGAGGCAATTCTGATATTCTGTCGTAGAAGTTTCGATAAATATCCGCCACTAGAAAAAAATGTGTAAGTCAAGCTCCGTGACAAGGACTATGTCGGAAACATAGACTCGCCTTACCTCTATGCATGACAATCATGTAATTGCTGTGCGTTGGTGCATCAAGCGAAGCTTCTCGTAGAGCCGTACTACTAGGAATTTGTACAGATTCATCGTGAACATTCAGTGGTAGAGGGGTATTGCAATGTTGAGGTGAAATGGCATGCGAGTTTACAAAGGGTATCCCGAACCAGTCTTGTATCGACAGAAAGCACCAGACGCTCTTCTTTACTTCTCTTTCTATCTGAAGATGTAAAGACGTTGGGTTAGAAGTATCTAGTCCCAGATTGTGTACATTCAATGCTTGTGCAATTCTGATGCCACAGGACAGAAGCACCGAGATGAGATTGGAACCGCTGACCATGCCGTCAGTATTTTCCTTTCCGCACTAGAACCGCTACACTACCTGAAATGGTGTGCACAAAGCGATACAATACATATCGCCTGAACAGAACGAACTGACGTGTAGTAAGTATCCCTTCGCTAGTCGGGTATCAATGCGAGGAAACTTACTCGTGTGCACAGACATGAAATCGGCAGCTTTGAGACACTCGATGGTTTTGTCGTACAAACGCTTAGTGACCTCTTTCCCTGTAGGCTATCAAACTTCTGGCTTGATTGTAATAAAGGAAAGTGTTTCTTTACCGTCATATATTCCAAGTCCTCTTTGTTGGGTGGTATGCATATGATTCAGCCCAACCTATTGGACAGAAAACCAATTAGTGAACTGAAGCACATCTGTAGATCGTAGAACGGGATATACCCACACATAGCATGGCATAGTACACGGCTAGCCATGCTTTCTCTTCAAAATACCCTTCATCCCAAAATCTGTCACATTCCTTGCTAAACATGGGATAATTGATGGTATTATGCATCCAGGTTAGCCATTTACGGTGGAATTCAAGAACGTATTTTGCCTGATGCCTTGGAAGTATCTCAGGAACCACCAGCTGTCGTGGTAAATTTGTTGAAGTCCCCAAGTCCCGTTGTCTCCCCCAAGCCAAAAACTCAAGCGTCGTAGCTGCGTCTTCTGCGAGAGAGTCTGCTCTGTCACGCGAGCCGTCTGAGAGATTTGTCGATTGAGTGTACTCCGTATGACTTGGTGATAAGAGGTAGTTTGCGTTTGAATCTGCCGAGAATGAACGATGGCCACGTCGCTCAAGACCACTTTGATCTCGTTCGCTACTATACGCAACATACTCCGTCAAGTTGGATGTCTCTCTATCGGGATTGCTCCAATGAGTGCTGTCCGGAGAAAGAAATGGATCGCTTCTAGCGGGAAGTGACTGGTTTTGCCTAGGCTCCTCATTTCGGCTCCGGGGGCTTGGATGGACAGGCTCTTGTCGCGGCTTCTGACGTCGCTGTGGCCTTCTGGCAACAGTGACCGTTTCTCTTTGGCACTCATGTTCAATCCCAAGCGAAGTACATGACCCACAAGGAATGGTTTTCGAGCACCTGATTTTCTTTAAATAACAGCGTTGACATGATTGTGGGGCTCGTTGAGTGACGCGACCAGTAGGTGCAAAAGATGCCATTGAAACGTTTGATACTGGCAGTAGTAACAACAAACAACTTCTTGTGGCCGTTCAATGATTGTAGCAGCGTATTCACCGATGAAGACTAGAGCTATCTCAAAAGTGGACCTGGAACTTTTAGTCCATCTACTCGCTAACATTTAAACCCCCTGGATTTGTGCCACTAGGATAGAGCGCTAAGGTTCCAGACTTGGGGTAGCGAACAGATCTTGGGAGTTTCGAGCCCCCAAAGTCTCCGGCTGGGTCTGGAATAAAGACCAGAATTATGACAAAAAGGTCACTTGCGATTTGAGTAAAATAGATAAGCATGTCGTACGATTGCAAGTATGTGCAGAATAACATCTCGGCCGGGCACGCTATCCGGGGCAGCCTGTAACGACGTCGCCTAGCGCGCGAGACCCCACCACTTTCCGACCCAGTGGCCAGAGCTTACTGGGGTGAGGGAGATAACAAATATGGAGCTCTTTCAACACGACTCCACATCCCATAAGACGGTATGAATGCCATTGATGATTTGCTTTACAAATAATAAAGCTTCTTTCTGAACTTTCGTCGACAGACAGCATCAGAGATACCGACAATGAAGTATCAACTGCCAAGCGTGACTTTGCCAAGCAAAGAAGCAGTCGTGGCACGCTGCACAACCGTGAAGGCGTGGGAACTACCGAAGCAAGTTAGCAGTATTGCACCGGACCATGTTTGGAGCAACGCAGGTAAAAGCGTCTCACTTCAATATCTTTCTATTTCTCTTGCCAAATATTACTCGGGCTAACTTCAATTTTTCACAGATCAGGATCCAGTTCCAGATGACAAGAGAACTTGGGGACCATGGGCTTTCGTCGGGTACTGGTACTCTGATCTTGTCACAGTCGCAACATGGGAAGTTGGGTCTTCGATCTTGACAGTGGGTTTGAGCACTAGTGATGCCTTCCTCATCATGTTAGTTGCTGGGATTTGTAATATGATTCCTACAGGTACGTCTTTCAGGCGAAACATAAGCTCTAAATAATGACATGTCTAGTTTTGAACGGAGCCATTGGAGCCGATCTCCGAATTCCTTTCCCTATTGCCGTTAGATCATCTTTCGGCTACTGGTTCAGTTACTTCTGCGTTGTATCACGGGCAATTCTGGCTGCGTTCTGGCTCGGTGTGCAAAGTGTGGGTGGCGGATATGCTGTTACCCAAGCGATTGCCTCCATTTGGCCAAGTTACAACAACTTACCAAACCATCTTCCTGCATCAGCTCAAATCACCACCCAAGCAATGTGCTCTTACTTCCTCTTCCACCTTATCCAGCTACCCTTTTGGTAATTCCAACCTACAAGCTACAGTAAGCATATCGCATACCCTCTTCTTGAGAATGACCTAAACTTTACCTTAGGAAATTATTTTTTGTGAAGACAATATTGGTCACCCCTGTAAGTCATATTCAAATCTTGCCAAAGGAAAACTCTGACGGTTACAAAGATGGCAATTGGCATGCTCATCTGGATTTGCCTGAAAGCCCACAACAGCAATGAGATCTTGAGCCAACCAGCCACGGTCTCGGGAGCAACACGAACCTGGGTTTGGCTCAACACCATGACTTCGATCACAGGAGGCTTCAGCACTCTTTCCGTTAATATCCCAGATTTCTCACGTTATAGCAAGAACAGGTACTTTGTTATGCTCCCATTGCTCAAAGTAAAATGCCTCTAACATCTGTGATTTAGAGGAAGCCAATGGTACCAAACACCTGTCATTCCAATTATGAAGATCGTTACTGCCCTATTCGGTATCGTCGCTACCGGCGCCTGCCGTGTGGTTTATGGTGAAGATATCTGGAACCCCTTAGGAATAATTGCAAAATGGGAAGGCTCAGGAGGGCGATTCATGGCTTTTGTCTGCTCCTGTCTCTGGATCTTGGCTCAAATATGCTGCAACATCTCTGCCAACTCTGTCTCTTTCGCCAACGATGCTACAACTCTGTTCCCCAGATGGATCAATATCAAGAGGGGTACAGTGCTGTGCTCGGTCATCGGGGGCTGGGCATTGGTGCCGTGGTTGATGGTTAGCAGTGCATATGTGTTCTTGAACTTTATGAGTGGCTACGCTGTGTTCCTCGGCCCGATGGCAGGAATTATGGTTTGCGATTACTGGATTGTTAAAGGGAGAAAGATTGATGTCCCAGGTCTCTACGATCCTAATGGAAGATACAAATTCTGGGCAAGTTCAAACCAACCCCTAGCCAATTATTCGTAACTAATTTCATGATTACACAGCACGGAATCAACTATCGCGCCCTGATCGTGATGCTGGTCACTATTGTCCCGCTTCTTCCTGGCCTCGCAGCAACAATCTCTCCAGCAACTGTCAGCCTTGGAAGTGGCATGATGCACCTGTACGATATAAGTTGGCTCTTTGGATTCCCAACATCAGTATTCTTGTACTGGATTCTGAACGTTGTCTCTCCCGCAAGGGAAACTCTTGTTTCTAAGACCATTCCTGGCCTAGTGTCTCTTAATGGTGTAGAATCTGAGGAGACTGCTTCAGCCCAAAGCTCACCCTCTAGTATCAATGAGAAGTCTGGTGTTGTTGCAACAAGTGGGGAGGAGAAGACTAGTCTTTGAGTTTTAGAACTGTTATTTAGTCAGTAGATACTTAATTTGATTCCTTAAACATTCCATAACGAATCTCCTCGCTAGAGAATGCAATGAAAATAAGCTGTATACTCTAAGTTAAGATTTTTGGTGGACACGCAAGGTTTTCTCTTCCTTTCAAATTACCAGCTGTGGTGACCCAGAGATGCAACCAAAGGACGTAAAACTAGATTTGATGCACCTCCGTAGGTACATGAACAACTTTGACTTAGTTGCATTCAGCAGGGGAAAGTATGCGTTAGGAACGGTATGAATCACAATATCGACAGGCTAAGTCCCAATACATTACTAGGCGCAGGAAAGTACGAAACGAGCCACCAAATGAAGGAAAGTCTCTGCAGTCATTTAAAATGATATCCATTCTGTGATATTCTACGCTTCCAACAGACACAACTATTTCGGATCGTCACTTGCAGCAATGTTGCACTGATGCATAATTCTCGGCCCATAGCTATCCGGAAACTCGGTCTACCACGCCCATATGGTCAGCAAATCTCACTCGCGCCAATCATTCGGGGTACTTGAACTTACGACAGAATGCCACAAAGCACGGTTGTACCACAATACAACGTCTCCTTCTTGATGAACATGCGCATAGATATTCTCGGGTCTGATTGCAGGTCTCATGAGACGATCCATGAATGCGCGAACCTCCTCTAGTTTATCGATGACTGTGACGGCACTTGTTGGGGAGTCTTTTAGGTAGAGTTTCCATGCTGCTTGGCCGTGGATTTGTAAAGCTTGAGACTTGTTAATATACTTCGGGCATGATAGTCATGGAAGACTAGAGGAAACGTACATCTATCTCCAGTTTTTGGGTTCGTCCAAACCATAGGATATGTCTTCAACTTAGACTCTTCGTAACCCATTTCTTGCATATTCGCTTCAAGCCCTTCACTTTCGATCAGGTGTCCCAGACGTGAGGAGTGCGCTTTTGACATCCATCGGAACGGCTTTGGCGCGTAGAGGATTGAGGAGTTGTTTGCAATGGCCCGAAGATCCTCTGGTAGGGCTGCAAGTGCGCTCGACCCTGTCAGATCTTTCCAGAAAACTAGTCAGTACTTCTTTACATCCCATAAACAAAAGAGATTGGAAAAACCACTCACAGGCGGTAGCGCCAGGTCCGATTTTCATTCTCGTGTCATTTTCATCCTCCCACCTAACCTCGCAGTCCGGCCCTTTTGGCGTTCGCACGGCGAGCAAACACCCCACGCGAGGAGGAGAGATGTCATACAAAGCCCCATCAAAATGCCATTGGTAAAAACGGGAAGCTCCTTGTTTAACCTCCGCTTCTGGGATGTGTGGGGCAAGATGGAAGTTTTTGTGGTAGACGCCAAGGATATTGAGGTCGTCGGGAAGTTGGTAGTGATTCGGTGGGACAAGACCTCGTCCGAGGACATGAACTTGTGGTTGACATGGAATACCTACTCTTTGAGGCTGAGGCTCAAGTCAGCAAATGCATATGCACCTGGTTAAAAGAAACTCACGATGCCGCAGATTTCGACTCCATTGTGAACTCGGAGAACTGGGTCTTTGCCGTGAGCAAACCCGCCTGGGGACTCAGGGTCGAATCTAAGGAGTTGTGAGTACTATGCACTTAAGATTCCAGTGAGAGCAATACACACTTGCTTGTGAGTTTATATTGCTGCTGTGGGAGCAACATTGCCGGCTGCTCTTTGAAGATCAGCAATTTGTGCGTGTGCAACGCATCCTCGATGATTTTGAAATCATCGTCTAACAAAACATTAGCCAAAGTACTCACTGTCACGAAACAACGTTAAAATTTACCAGAGAAGTCATTAAGGTCGACACCAAAAACTTCAGCCGCGAACTTCACATTGGTCTTGTCTTTGGCATGTGTAATCGGGACGATTCTGATCTTGCTACTCTCAGTAGAATGAGGCATCTTGACTTCAAAGTCTTGATAAGAAGTGACACAGGTACACTCGAACAGACAGACCTCACTGGCTTCTGATATGCTCAACTAAATGATTGCAAGGATAGCAACATCCCCCGGCATGATGCCCCACATTAACTACCTAGGGGCCCCGCACTTTGCCCCGGATGGTGCTATCTCGGCCGAGATCAACAACCCCAACCAAGCCGCACATATAGATAAGCATGTAAATAGCGACTTGCGCTATGGAAATTGGAAACGGGTATTGCCACGGACGAGATATGTGATTCTGGTTCAAGGCGAATGGCCGTGGCCTACAGTTGACGGTCTATCGAGTTGGTGGAGATGGACGGGAACATCTCAACCAAAAGCATCGGCCGGCTGAGCCCGAAAGACCTGGCAAGCTCCATGGTCCTAGAAGCTGGTATTCATTTTTCAGATTGAGTTTGGGAACCGTCGAGTTTCACGAAAATTTGGTATTTGCTTCAAAAGTATTTCGTCGAATTATCTACTCCTGCTCACTCGACAAGTCAGTCACACTCGTAGCAACTCCAAGCATCAACCATCGAAATGTCATCTACACGCTCATCATCCTTCATCCCAATCAACGGCCGTCCTCTATTCATTGATGTCGACGGATCCGGACCTCCCATAATCATGCTCCACGGCCTCGGCGGAAGCAGCAACTTTTTTCAGCCTCTAATCGGCCCCTTCTCCTCTTCACATAAAATAATACGCCTGGACTGGGAAGGCTTGGGGCGTAGTCCACTCGACCTCACCAGCATGAATAAACTCTCAATCCCAAGATATGTCGAAGATCTAAAAGCGGTGATGCAGCATTTCGATCTGCCCAGCGCGGTAGTGATAGGTCACAGCCTCGGCAGCGTGGTAGCCATGCATTTCGCGGCTCTGTTCCCAGAAATGGTTGCAGGGCTCGTGCTGCTGGGTCCAGGGCGGTCGAGAGCCAGCATTCCGGTAGCGAAAGGATTCATGCTTGGAATGGCGAAGAATGCGAGGGAATTGGGCATGCCAGCCATGGCGGATGCGACGGTAGCAAAGAACGTCGCGCCTTCATCCTCGGATATAGTGAGGGCTTTTGTCAGAGAGGTTATTGCAGGACAGGATGCTGAGGGGTATGCAAGAGTCTGCGAAGCAGCTTGTGACGAGTCGCATGTTGATCCTAAGTACGAGGATATAGTTTGTCCGACTTGTATAGTGGCCGGGAATCAGGATCTGATATCCAGTATGGAGAGTGCGACGGAGTTGCAGGAGCTTATAGGCGGCAAGGAGAAAGTTGTTGGGTTGAGAACTATTGATTCAGGACATCAGCATGTTTTGGAGGATGCAAAAGGAGTCACTGACGCTGTCAGAACTGTGCTATAGAAAGTTTATCCTAAAGTCGAGCTAATGCAACTAAGCATTCACAATGACAAAGAAAAGTGCGGTAATTATGACAAGCTCATTGCGGTCCTTCACTTGGCTAGATCGCACCGTCAAACTGAGTGTCCATCTCTGGGATCGAGTCCCATCCTCCAAGAGAGCAATAGTCCGTCGGAGGCCCCGCCGAGCCGTCATTAGGCATCAAGGCCAAAAAAGGTTGGTTCTGAGCCGCGAGGTTCTGTCCATTCTGCTCAAAATTCAGATCCTGACTTTGAGCGGGTAAACCCATCGCGCCTGTCAGATGCGGGTTCATTGAGTCTGGATGGGGACCTGAAGATAGCGGGACTTGACTTTTCTGATTCTGATAGCTATCCTGTTGACGCGGGTCAGGCCCAGGGGCAGGAATAGGGGCCATTTGAGCTTGACTGCTCTGGAACAGGGAGCCATCTGGTCCATACTGTCCGAGTCTAGCCGCTGAATTAGGGGTTACAGGAGGCCAACTTGGCTGTTGCTCGTGTGGTTCTATTTGCAGCGGCGGTCGCTGAGTTGTCTGTATTGATGTCATTGGTTGAGGGGTATTTGAAGGATTTAACCTGCGTCTACCTGATGGAGGTTGACCGGTGGCTGGATAGGAAGCAGTTCGCTTCTGTGGTACCGCCTGATGCATTTGGTCGTCTCTTGCTTGCCGATTGATTGCTTGAGCAAGCTGCTGCTGTTGCTGCTCATGTGAAGTTGCGAGTGCTTGGAGCCGTTGCTGTTGCTGTTGCAGTACTTGAAGTTGTTGCTGTTCTAGCAAACTGAGTAGGGAGGGTTGAGTTATTGGCTGTTGGATGGGAAATTGATTAAAACCCGGGGTGCCATTCCTCTCCCCGCTTTGGCGCTGCGTATTTTGCATGGCAAGAGGAAGTGGAGGCGCAGCCATCATTGGGGAGCATTGAGCATCAATCACTGGAGTCTCTTGATCCGCGTGTATGGTTAGATTTGGGACGGGTAAGGATGAGTTGGCTACGGGCAGGGAAGGATGTGCTCGCTGTTGGGTCTCTACACGGCGGTCTGAGTTCTCGACATTATTTGAGCCTGGCACAACGATGGGATGTGGGCCATGTCTTCCTCTCTTCTTTCGGGTAGACGTAGATGACCCAGACTGCATGGCCTGACAAATCCGTAGTGCCTCCTGGAAAGAGTCTAGATACCACTGATCTTGATGTTTGGGGGCCGTCGGTGGTCTTTGATGTAAGTCTCTTTTGCAATCTATTACACGCCTGGCTTGCTCCATAATGACATTAGTCCAATTGGCAGAGGCTGCGCTTATCAAGTTGGGAACTACGAACAGTCAGTAGAATATCAAGAGAAGAGTAAAAGTTGACTCACATGGATGTGATGGCATTACAACTGCTGGATACATGGTATCCTGGGCAATATACCACTTCGCTAGGTCCCGCTCCATCCTAGCTTCATCTTTCGCTGATATCAGCTTACTTCCGATGAACTCTTCCCGATTGTTTGTAATCCACACTTTCATATCATTGTCAGGTGCATCTGTGAAAGACCACTGTTGAGTAACGGTTTTCTGGATTTGCTCCGCAACCTTATTATGCATGGCTTGGTCGATGGTGTTGTGTTCCACTAGAATATATTCACAGCGTATTTCCTCGGCGAGGTGATTTGTTAATTCAGTCGCAGTAGGGAAACAACTGGAGCATCTCGGACATCTGAATCCCTCGCGAAGGTGAATTCTCGTCCGATGGTCACTGTCTCATTAGCTGATTGACATATTTAAGTATAGACTCAAGTAAAGTAATCACAATGCGCTTTCCACCCCTAGAGGCAATTGTAGTCAGGCGTGCACTTGACAGCTCTTCATGACCATGATGACGTGGTAGTCGCAATGCGTAGGCCCACTCCACAAGCAATTAAGAGACATCATGAGAAAGCCTTCAACTTACAGGAGATTATTGTAACTCTTGTAGTCCTTGGTACAGCCGGGGAAGTGACACCTCAGTCGTTTTTCTGGGCCGCGCGCTTCAGGATCTGCCCCGCTAAGCCCAGGTCTCGGAGGATCATTCTGTTCCCCGTCACCGAAACCTCCATTGCCATCTTCACTTAGTGAACTAAAGTTCGTCTTGTATGTCATGCCGGTCGTGTTTGAAGATGGTGTTGCTCCAATGGTGGAGCCCGTAAAGGACGACGCATTATGCTCTCCTCCATGCTGTTTTGTCGGAAGGGTGGCTGATCGGATACGATCTAGGAGAGTGACATCTCCCTCAGAACTAGCATTCAGAGCGAGAGCGAGAGAAGAAGCAAGAGCTAGATTTTCTGGAAACAGCTCATGAAGAATGCTTTCTAGCCTTCTGTCTAATATGTCATCATCATCACAACTATCCTCAGTAACAGTTGACGGGGAGCAGTGGCCGTGTTTCTCCTGCTTTGAAGGAGTGCCGTGCGCAGCCAATTCTTTGTTACACGATTTTTTTGGTGAAGCCCCTGTGAGAGCTTGTTCAAGGATAGGAAACTCTTCGCCATCCCTAGGTCAAAGTCAGTATCGTATGTGCTAAATTTACAAGCATCAAGGCATACAATATATCTCCAATTTGTCCGAGCTTCAGGTCTTGATCTGTTCTCAATCCAGAGTCGTCTGAATGGGTCTCCGAGGGAGAATAGGGAGAATTTGTCGCGGATCCTCCGTGTCCCAATGATATAAATTTTCGATGCCAAAATCCATTGTGCACATAGTCGACTTGATAGTGGCATCTCTTTTCATGTTGTTCGAGATCGTACTGTGTTGAAAAACCAGTCTTGCTGTGAGAGCAGGAGTGAAACGAGCAATAAAACTTCATCTTCAGGAGAAGTTTGGGTGTAATGTCATACCGTCTTGTAGCGGGACCTTTGGGCGCGAACATAGACCGCCACTCCTTGAAATCTTGGATGATCTGCTCGATTCTCATTTCCTGGGTCGCAGCATTTGGTATGTATTGCTGCAAGGCAATACTGAGCTCATCTGAGCCCTGTGGAGGCGAGAATTCGATAGGACTATAAATATCCCGCTGCGTGATGGTAATGGACTGTAATGGCCGGTACTGGCTAGGAGAGTCGTTGCTTGCCAGCTCATGCGCCAATGATTCTCCGGCGTGATTGAACATAACATCTCCATCATCGGATAAAGAGTCTTGATGCATCGACGACAACTCGGTCGACTGATTTCTGGACCTGCAATCATCAGGGAGAATAGATGTTGCAGAAGTCGTTTGGGGTGGTGTAGGCAACTGGCCATGAAAATTGTGCTTTCTTTCTTCTGTCCGGCCAGTCCATGCCCACGGTCTAGACAAAAGGATATCAGAAACCTTAAGCTGTAGACCCCCATTGTGTGAAAGGGTTGGCACATTTCTGTACATGGCTTCAAGTTCAACTTCGAGAGGCAGATCATGAGGATATTGTGGCACCGTGTGATCGTCCCCGTTTTCCCCATCGACTCTGGCAAAGAGGCTCGATATACCAGAATATTCGATCGTTGCAGAGCGACCCGGCACCAGCGGGCCACAGGTTGTAGAGGCACTGTTTCCAGCTGGAGGATTGTTTTTAGTTAACATTCTTTAATGGGAGGAATCAGAAGTATCAAATGCGGCATACCATAAGAGTCCCGCCTAGCGCCCCTAAACGGCAATCCAGCGAGTGGTGATAGTGCAACTGCCATTGCGTTGGCTGTTATAACTCGTATAGAGTATCTAGAGTGATTATGAAGGATCCCCGAGTCAAGCCAGGCTTGTTATAGTCGTCAACGAGGTTGAACGATGTCTGAAAGGGTGTCATTCGACGCAAATAATACCACGATGATAACCGCAGAGCAAAGGGAAGAAGATGACGAGGAGCATTGACAACTCATCGTGAGAGGGGGACCTGGGCTTGAGCCAGTCTTATATATGGCGGTTTCTGGCGGATATGCGAACGCTGCGCTGATGCGCAACGAGCCCCTGTCTCCCCGCCACTGACGCAGGCTTGGCAGACGAGCTGGACTCGCTGGGCAATTGTTAACAGAAAAAGCGGCACTCAAATTAACAGCTTGCCTTGCAGAATAAATTGCACTTGAACCCTTATGCCTGAATATGAAGGAAGTTTATCTCTTTCGCCTGATGCAAAGCTAGAATCTTGGCTACTGCAGCACAATTGACTCGACGAATCTCTTGAAAAGTAAGGTTAGCGACTCCAATTTCCTTAAGTTAGCTACCTTACCTACTCCTCTAAGTATTTTGCCTTCGTATTCAGGCAGCAAGGGACGCAATCCCCTATCGTACCTATTTCAGAACCCATCTAGATGCTGCCGCTTTTGCTGTCTGCAGCAAGGCGGGGTCTTGTGGCTGATGACCGGAAGAAACATAGAGTTATACCCGCGATCGATCGTCGTCAAGGGTCTACAAGAGGCTCGGGACGGTTCAAGCAGACCAGTGAGGGCTACTTAGACTTATATAAATATAAGGAGCAACTCAAATGAACATCTTATCCGGTTTTATAACGTAGAAGAAGTTTTCAAAGGAATAACCTCACAAGATGGGGAGAAATTACTACTGCTGAATTCAACCACTTGTGACCCTGTGATAAACTGCGCCACAAGCGACATGTTGGCCATGTTTGGCTTTCGGGTTTTGAATCAACAAAATACTACTGGTCAACCACAACCGTCATCGGACGAGGGACGATTGCTGCCATGCACTGCGTGCAATCTCGCAAACGAAGAGACGACGAGCAGAGCAACACCCCGAGTCAAGTCCCAAGTTCACCAGTCCCAACCAACTAGGAGTCGTTGAGAGACACTCCACTAAGAATGATGCAGGTGTCGCAATACCGACAACGGTTACCCCCTTTGCCGTCTCGACAAGAGGATTTGCACCATTGCGCACCGAAACCGATCAGGAAATTTTTCAATTACAGTAACTCGCGCTGTCCAATGGAAATAAGTGCAACTCGCGGCATATTATCTGCCCCTGCGCAGAAATTTTAAAGGAGCTTTGGAGGTAGAATTGCGCAAGGGGAAGCCAAGTGATGGTTGACGTAAACCCTCCCGCCACTGAACTCCGATTCAGGGAGTTGCTGAGGTGTCTGCGCAAAGATCAGATGGGAGTAGAGCTCGCAATGGCGACTTGCCTGCGCAGAGGGATTAGACCTCGATAGCTTTATGCCAGCATCTCTCAAGGCCCCCTGTTGTCCGTCGACGCGCAACTTCATCCTCAACTCCAAGTCTGCGCAGTTCGAGCATCAACTCACGATGGTGAGTCTACGCAAAGAGATAACTGGATATAAAAGAATGGACCCAGAGCACTCACTCCCGCTAGTTGAGCATCCTCACAATCATCATCTCAAACTTGCAGAGTTACCAAAGTAGCAAAAGATCCAACAACACACAGTGCCTCAATACTCCAGAGCAGCAACTCCCCAGAGCAACAACCATACTCTTCAAGCACAATGCCCGTCCTGACCTCCAAAAAATACCGAGTCATCATCAAGAAGCGAAATAAGACGCATCTAGCATACCTTGTTACCTCTCCAATTGACTCTGCCCGTGTCGGCATGAACAAGCTTCGAAACCTTGTGGAGCTCCAAGGCCTCTCAACCCATTCTAGACTCGGCTTCGGCCCATTGTTCAAGCTCGTCCTTGAGACGGCAGTGATTTCACCTGTAAGTCACCATCCCTTCCACTTTAGACAGGATACTCATAAACGATGCCGCAGCTGTCCGCCTCCTCTCTCGAAGCGCAAAGCACCTTCAAGGAAATCATCATCGAGAGCAGCAAGGCCAGCCTAGCGCTGACTAAAGGCTTCAACGACACTTCGCTCTTGTCTACCGTGCTTTTCGCTGTACTGGGCGCGCAATTCATGGTCCTTGATTCTCCCGAGGAGATCCAGACGTTGAAAGAAGCGGTGCTGGTAAAGCGTCAAGTCACCTTTTTTGGGTGGTTATGCGCGCTGATGGTAGTGTTGATCGTTTCCGTCGTAGTGGGCGTCATTGTTGGTGTTCTGGCTCACGATGCTAAGATTGGGATCATGGTTGCCACGGGTATCACAGCGCTCGTTGGTAGTGTAGAGGCGTATTTGATGCATGTGTATCAATGATTGATTTCCGAGTGTTCGGTTGCTGCGAGGCCTGGATGGATATGAGAAATGATGATGAAGAAGATCAAGTGAATGACAAGCAAATGAGGAACGACGGATGGTTTGGTTAGGGCTGGTTGTTTTTGCGTTCGAATAAATTTGGTTACCGCGATTGTTGTAGCATGAAATTTCTGCTTGAGCTTGAGCTTCTACATGGTGTCATTCATGTCTTTGATCAGCCGGAAATTTGAGAGAGAAGGGGGAAGCTGTGCCTTTTGTGCTTATGGTCTGCCTTAGGTAACTACCTTGGTTAAGGTACCTACCTACCTTAGCTTACCCTCGGTTCTCTCGCGTGATTCGGTGGAGCCAAATTGGTGATCTCCTTACTTCAACGTGCAGAGAAGGAACGGGTCTCCCGAAATGAGGTGGAAGTGATGATAAGAATGAGCTGTCATGTTTTGGTGATGGGATGCTTGTGCATTGCACAAAGACGTGGTCGCACTCGGATCGGTACATCTTGTCATGCGTCACCGCCTCCCGTGCATTGGAAAAGCGGGCCTTTCAAACATTAAGTGCGAGCGAGAATGCAATTCAGGTGAAGCGTTCTAAACATGCTGCTGCCTTCTTTCATTCTATCTATGAAGTCGTTACATGAACGAGGACCTTCAGCACCAAATTCCCCAGGACATTTTTTATCCTTCCTGCCACTACAAACGGCTTCGGAATACCCTCAAATCCATCGAACCGCTAGCTAGCCAGCTTCGAAAGATCTAGGAGTGATGGGTTTCCACTTGAGACCAACTATATATCATCGTCGTGTGTGCTTGCATATCTGAATACACCGACGAGATCTGTCCCACTTTGGAGCTGCTGCAGATATGGGATCCCCTACGGTGACCAACATGACCCTTCCACTGGGTCTCGTTGACTATATAACTTAGTTTAACCACTATAGAGTAGGGGGAGACTTATATAAATGACAGCTTGTAAGCAAGATTCGACACTCGTACGCTCAAACACCGCATCCACTTCCGAAGAACCTTTCACCATCTCCACAACTTCCTTCGCAAAATTCAACTTGTCCTTAATATTTGGAGGTCTCTGGATCTGTAAACTTATTCTGGATCGCAGTATCTACTATTTCAGCTTAGATAATGATTTTCTTTGCTTCAGATACCTTTGCTCCTACCGCGCACAAGAGCCCCATGGGACCTGCACCGAACACAAGAACCGTGCTTTTGGGTTTGAGAATCGCTCTCCTTGGGCCATGAATAGCTACTCCAAGAGGTTTGAGGATAGCTCTTAGTCCGAAGGAGACATTCAAAGGTAGCTTTGACGTCCCTTGGAAGTAGACAAACGACTCCGCAGAACCCCTGATCTGGCAAAGTGCATGTCAAACCGAAGGACTTAAAATACAGCCCCAACCATCTTAATCTAGATCTAAGGCTCCTTGGAGGCAACCAAACCACACCAAACCAAACCAAAGGCTCAAGAATCTGGAGGACCGCAGCGACAAATGCGGCTCCAATGCCCTTCTTGCCCAACACTGAATACCTACGAGAGAGTTCTGAAAGACCACCATCAAGAATAGAGAGAGTGTCTAGGTACTTATACACCCTAACCTGAACTGAACAATAGACAGCTCTGAAAAGCCTCGATCCTCAAGCTTGAAAGCATTAATTGACCTTGGGAAACCTTCTCAACCGCGGGGGCAGCTACTGTGTAACCGGATACGATAGACATCAAATGAAAACAAAAATCGGGGGATAAGAGGAAAACAAAAGAAGGGCGCAACAACGGGGAGAAAGGGGCAAAGAAAGGGGCAAGAAAAGGTATCCCAATCTTCGATCCCAGGAAAGAATAAGCTCCCCTCAATCCGACACCCAACATGAATCACACCCAGCAAGAAACAGACTACCTCCTCTATACTTTTTTGAATTTATTTTCATTTATTGTGTTGTCTATCATCCACTGCTTATCAGACAAAGCCCCAGCCTGGCCATCACCGTCCAGGCCTCGAATCATGGTATGGTATAGTATGGTATCGCTCCATCATCACATCTGATCTTTTTCTCATTCGCATCAAATCCATGTCAGCCGACTCAGCATTCCACCCCATTTCTTTCTCTATAAACATACAACAAAGTCCGTGCCAGAGAGAGAGCCCCCATATGAAAGCCTGCTAGCACTACACAAACTTTTTCATCTTTTTTGCATTTACCCCTGCCTGCCTGACCGTTCCATGGTGTGTATTCGCTGCTGTTTGCGCCGTTCCGTGCATGCATGCATAATGTATTGCAAACCCAACTGACGAGAGAAGAGGAAAAGACCTGTAACGAAAAGGTTAAAAAAAAAAAAGACCGCAATGTATATCAAGACCCAGACCCCGCGATCGTTCCCAGTGAAACCCAAAGAACACCAGACCCTGTGCAAAGATTGGGAAACATTTCAGACTGACGAAACCAACCATTCCCAGACCTGATCGCTTGCAAATGCATGAGAAGTAAAACACAAACAAAATGATTCATCTATTCGAGAGACGTCCGAGATTTTTCAGCAGTACCGACGAGGGTGAAGAGAGTTTTTTGATCAGTTGAGCCGACGCCAAATCCGTTCCAACATTCGTTCAAGCGAGATATGGCCAGTGGGAAATCCTGGAGAAGTGCTCCGCCAGACATTGGCTTGCAACCAATAGAGACGCCAAGGGAATAATTGACATAGATTCGATGTCAATACCGCTGTGCCTTTTCGTTACCGAAAGCGACGCTGGAGGGTTGCTTCATGGCAATGAATATACATTGCCACATGACTTGACACGACCTTGATAGATGCTTTCACAAGAGGTTCCTGGGTGCAAACTGGATAAGGGGATGCTGGGAAGCTAGCCTCCCTTTCGCTCTACATCGTTGGGCGGTAGCTTCTCGCCCGAGGTTTGACCGTTCACAATACCCTTCTGCTCCGCGATCTGACCCTTCTTCTTGTTCTTGGAAATCTGTTGCCACGTTCCCGGCCCAGCACCCTCGCTCTTTGAAGCTCTGGTGTGCCCATTAGACTTTGGAACGTTCGCCGTTTGTTTAGGCAAGGTTCCATTAGCGAATGCAGTCCTGTGAGCCGTTTTCGGGAAGGTTCTCGACGTCTCTGATTTTTCAAGAACCTTGACTGGCATGATATCGACTGACTTGACATCGACTGGCTTGGCATCAATTGCTTTGAACTCAACTGATTTGACCTCCGCAGGTTTGACATCAACTTGCTTCACCTCGACTGGCTTGATCTCAGACGGCTTACAGGATGCACCGTTAACGCCGTTCACGCCATTGAGTCCACTGAGTTTCCGCTCTGTGTCAAATTTGCGGTTTACAGTTGGAGACGGCGTTCGCGTTTCATAGACGGGTGAAAGATTGTGCAGATCATCCCTAAGATTCTCGTTCTGGCTAAGCCCGATGTCCAATGGGACATGCCCCCATTTTGTACCTGGCGGATCAATCTGTTCTTGTTGCTGTTGGGAGATAATCGAAGAGGACCCATCAGTTGCTCTGTTGGCAGAAGTCCATTAGATAGACTAACAGCTGCTTTTGGAGTGACATCATTGATCTGACCGCTTGGACCAACATGGAAACCGTTTATCCCATTTTTTAATGGACTTGAACCATTGGCAACTACGGGTGCTTCCCGTCTTGCCTCCGGTCGAGGTTCTCGTGGGGTCAATTGGCCGGGCAAGTCCTGATCAGAGATATCGCTCTCTGTCCCAGAAATCTGGGAGTTCGAGTCAACGGATCCCACCAAGGTGTCGCTATTTGGATCTTCCGACAGAGAGCCTTCACTCAACGCAGCTTGCCAATGAGGAATCGATACCGGAACCGGATTTGAACCATTAGCAACCAGCGGAGCCTGGCTGTTGAGCATCCTTAGATTAGAACTTGAAATCCCCTGCTGAGACGGGACCGCTGTCACTGGGGCGGAATATGCACCAGTAGAATATGATCTATCGTGGCCAAGGGGAGATGGGGACCTGGAAGGTCTCTTGAGACGATCTAACACTGATTGGGGAAGCTGGTCGGTTGATAGTCGGCGGCGTCCTTGCCCTGAAATATCCCCAAACGTGGGAATCGCCAATGGTTGGGTCGAAAAGGCAGCCGAAGGTCTTCTCATCGCGCTTGGTGTATGATCATTAACATAATAACCAACGTATTCTTTTGGTGCTGACTCTCCTGGGAGGGCTACAGGGGTCGGGTAGTTGAACGGTAAGCCGGGTCTAGATTCTCATCAGCAATGAAGTTTGGCACATGAGGCTGTTGCCTCATCGATTGATAGATTCCAAGACCAGGATTTGGCATCTGGCCTTGCATTGCTAGTGGCGAGGGCCCGGAACGAGACGCAGGTTGAGAGTGTGATCTCAACGAGCTGTTTGACTGAGTGACACTCTGTCCCGAACCATTGACAACGCCCGATCTGTGCATACTCCGCCTCAGCTCGGGCACGGGCACAGGCACAGCTGAACTCAGAGATGGTGATGAGGGGTTCGTGCTGGGCGTTGCATATCCGTACATGGGCTGTCCGGGGTAATTCTGCAAGGGGTAGAAAAACATTTCAGGGCGGATCGGTGCTGAGAGAGGTGGTTGGTCAAAAGAACTTGTTCGATTCCGATCGCCACTCTGCGATTTTGTCGATCCATTTGTCTGGGCCTGTTGCTGTTGCTGCTGCTGTTGCGCATATGCTTGGTTTTGTAAGCCCTGCGCATACAACTGTAACCGCAGGCTATTCTCCTGTGCCTGAAGAACTGAGTACGTAGCGTAAAGATCGTTGTGCAATTGAGCCTGGGCCTGCCTCTGGAGCCACGCATCTTGCACGGACAAATTGGCTGGTAAACCCGCCATATAGGATGGGTTGTTTTCAAATGCGCCGCTGGAGGCCCTGCGGTTACTGTTGCTATTCCCACTATGATTCCGCCGACCTCCACGATGTGTACCGCCTCGACCACCTCTACTCGATTGGGAATTGCTGTGCGAAATCGATATCTGCACCGGTTTCGAGTTTTGAGCAGGTCTTTGAAATAGGGTTGGCTCTTCTTTTGGATATTCGTATTGCTCGCAGCACTCTTCGAGTTTCCCTATAGAGATCAAGTCGAATGCCCTCCTTAGCTCAATCTGAAGCCCGGTAAACGAGCTATCATCTGCTGTATTCCCCAGGTTTCGATCGACGTTGAATGGCTCCTCGACGCATAGTTGGTTGTTATTCGTTACGTGCCACTTCTTCTCTACTTTGGAGATCTGCTTGCCATTTCTGACCGAGATCACCAGCTTATCATAGTCGAATTCGTGGCCGTAAAATCGGAAGAATTGGAAGAGGAGCTCGCCGAGAGTCTCTTTGTTATTCCGGCCAAAATCGGAAAGGGCTTCGAGGTCATCGGCGAAAGTGCTTTCGACACCATCCTTGGGAGGAAGTTTCATGTGCGGCCGCTGGTGCAATGCAGGAAGAACGGGGGTGTACGGCTTTGCAGAAAGTTGATTATCATGCATATCCAAGTGTACGAACTGAGCGTACCACCAAAAGCTGCAAGAACGTGAGACGAGTGGGGGTTAATTGGTGCGGGAGAACGCGTACCTGCATCATTGACTATCCTTCTCTTTGTCCAATGTTTGATGATCATAGCTAATGGTCGTACTCGAGAATCGATCTGCACGTAAGTCTTGATCATCCGCGTATTCTCCAGCGCCAAAGTGTTATTGACGTTCATGTCGCACGCCAGGCCTAACTCCGGGTCCCATATCTTGACGATCGGTACTTTCGCGGTTGATACGCAAATAACTTTCTCCATTCCATCTATTGCCCCGTCAGTATGCTCCCACGCAGAATATATACCGTGCTCACTTTTCGCCAGAAAGTCTGCAATGATGCAGACCCCTTCCATCTCCTTCATATCGGTCGTAATGCATATGTCAACTGTGTACCATTAGTACCCCTTTGTGCAGAGCAGAGCTCTTCTAACTCACCATCAGAATCATCTGTACAGAGCAGATTGCCAGATGATCCAAAGACGTGGACCCGTGTATTCTTCCCAGGCCACGCATCATTAAACAATTTCTCCAATTTCTGGACTAGCTTCTCCCGTTTTTTCTCACTTTCAGGGGTTGGTAGTAATCGGTCGTAGAGTTCTCTCATATCTGTTGATAATATCCGCTCCTCATCTTCCGATAGCTTACTCTTGACGTCTGCGGGATCCAGCTGGTGCAGCTTCTGGTCTGTATACGGCATCCGTCTTTTCGTATGTGCCATAGCAGTTTCGTATCGACAGCCCCCTCGCACTCGATGGCTCGGGGGTTTGGAGGGTAGGGTAATATTGGATTCCGAATACGCAGATCGCGGCGAGTGACCGTTCATTGCGGTGGGGGACGGTTCTCTCGATTCAAACGAGAACTTTCTTGCATGTTGATGTGGAGTGGAGGGTACGGAACTTGATTGTACAGAAAAGTTGGAGTTGTGGTGTTGTGGATTTGGTCGAGGGGGTAATTTGGCGGGCATCTTCGCAGCGGGTTCCTTCTCTGTTACGAGCGCGCGCTCTCCTTTGCTGGGTTTGCGTGGTTCTTTATTCCCATGACCACCCCGAGACGACGGTTTGTTTGTTCGAGCCGTTGTGCCGCCACCAACGCTGGTCCGCGATCCAGGCACAGCCTGAATATGTTGTGTCGAAACGAGGGGAGGGAGTGGCGAGGACTGGAGTCGAGAGGTTCGACCGGAGGTGATGAGCCGATTGTACTGGGCTAGCTGGGCCTGGTGATATGAGGAGTGTTGGGGAGGAGGATGGGGAGGAGGTCAACCTGGGGTGGGAGTGGAAGTGAAAGTTGAGATGATGCAGCAATAGTCGGCGAGGAAATCGGAACGACGTCTGCGAGCGTGTTGCGCCGCACTAGTCGCGACCACGCCGTCTGATATTGATACTGAGAATTCCCAAGCTGTGACTGGCCCTCCATCCACTTCACGACTACTGAAAGTCGCGATCTAGTCGGTTCGACGTGGTATTCTGGCTTGACCTGACGTTGGAGGCCGAGCGAAGTCAATGGA
Organism: Articulospora tetracladia; assembly: GCA_003415645.1. Lineage (NCBI taxonomy): Eukaryota > Fungi > Ascomycota > Leotiomycetes > Helotiales > Discinellaceae > Articulospora > Articulospora tetracladia. Next base: position 1,287,497 of record PYIV01000013.1, read on the forward strand.
GTACCAGGTTCCGCGAGATGTGCTGGGCAATCCGCACGGGTTCTGCAGACACTACGCGGTGGTGAGACTGGTACGGGAGGGTCTGAGGAAAACGAATGAATTGCTGTGGGAGTTGGAAGGTGGATTCGGAAGCCGAGGGGGAGCTGAGGGAGAGGATTTCGAGGTTGTAATTGTATGGCTCTGGCTTGCTCGTCAACCCCCTTCTAGCACGAACCACAAACAGGCGTTGCGTTGTGTCTGGCAGTCTTTGGCGAGGGGCTGCTGCAGGGTAGGCTGAGAGACCGATGGGGAATTGCGCAGGTGCAGGTGCAAGTGCAGAGGTGAGGAAAGGGAAGGGCTGAGCGGATTGAGTGCTGAGGTGATGTCCGCTGTCTGTGGTGAGCACAAGAATCTGGACTTGGATGGCGAGTGTCGGAGGAGGTAAGATTTGGGTGTCGGACTGGGGATTGATGTGATGTGACAGACGGACTGCTTGGTCCAGGACAGGACCGTGGAGTGGAGTGAGTGCACAGGACAAGACAGGAGGGTATGCTACGGTACGGTACGGTAGCAGTCCAGTCCAGTGCAGTGCAGTTGCGGTACGGTGCAGTGCAGGAGCGTCGCCAGTGCCGTAGTGTGCAATCCACCACCACCACAACACTCTACGGAGAGGGCAGTCGCAGTCGCAGACGCAGAGACGCACTTCCACTCCTGCCAATAGGGAGACGAGAACGCGACGGGGGCAGATGGGGCAAGGCAAGTTTAGTTTGTCGGAGCAGCCAGACGAGACCAGACCAGACCAGGACCGGACCAGGAGCAGGCGTGGGCTCCTGTACTGTACGGTACGGTACTATCCTAGGAGGCTAAGCGCAGGAAACGGTTAGGCGGCTGCTCTCCGATCGAAAGGGAGAGGGAGGCCCTGGGCAGTGGACACTGCTGCTGCTGCTGCACTCTGCTCTCGGGTCTGAGTGGGGAACAGAGATGAGGGCAGGGGCAGGAAAAGGGAAGGAGGAAATACGGTGGAAGCGGATACTCACAATATTGGTTGGTGATGCAGGACGGTAATGAATTCATATAAGAAAGGGAGGACGTGCAGTGGAGGAGGAGTTGATGGCTTGATGATTTGGTGACTTGATATCTTGGTGACTTTGGTTAACTTGGTGACTTGGTAACTGGATGGCTTCGTTGACTTGGTGACTTGGCGACGTGATGACTCGAGGATCCGATATCTCTCATATTATGAACCCTCTTCTAAAAATCATCCAAAGAATCTCGCATGCTGGATGCCCCTCCCTCTCGAGTCCGGCACCGAGGACAATATATGGAGATGCATCAACCCAAATCACCACCAACCCCAACCAGCCCTTCGCCCTCGCCCAGCGGCCCTGCAGCATCTAATTCCAATCCCCATTCTAATTCTAATTCGAGTCCTGAGAGAACATTCCAATATTCCGTACTAATCAGCCGAGCACCACTTTACTGTCATAGGGAAAGCCTGATATACGGGGCCGTTTCTACACGTCGTTGTGTCCTCATCAACTCGATGCGGTGTTTCTCCGCCAAATAAACACGAGCTCTCTGCGCGCGACACGACCGGCCTGCCAATCCGATCGGGGGCCCTGCCAGCGGGTGCGAGACATCGACTCTGGGTGAGGGAGGGACTATAGCCGCCCGACCCATCTACAGTCATCAATCAACCCCCGATGGGAGAAAGAACATGTGCAGGATGGAGGGCGGGAGGGGAGGGTGGATGGAGTCCAAAACAATGGAAGCCACTGAAGGGAGAATAGAAGGTGGAGGTGACACCTCGGACCTGGGGATCACCAAAACACCTGATGATAAATGACAGACTTCTCAGCCTCGCAACGTCGCAACCCCCAAGGGAGGTCACCAAGTTGATCAGCTATGCGAACTGCTGAGTGAGAATCTCGCGAGCCTCCGCCTTCTGGCATCCGGGCATGGCTGCTCACCTTGCGTTTGCCGTTGTGCTCGTTCGGTCTGACTCCAACTCGCAGCAAGCTGACCTACCACCACTCAGCTCCCATCCTCTCTCGCCGAGACCAAGTCAGACGGCAACACGAAATTGGCAAAAGGGCCATCTATATTTATCCATACACCGGCTCATCGACGAACCCGCCCAAAAAAATCAATTACCAGATGAACTGACTGATGGACTCGTGATGCATCGTCGAGATTGGTCGCTCCTGATGATCATTCCTCGACGGGCTCCTTAATACAGTTTTCATGCTGAAACCGTTTCGACCCGTAGCGTGAGGGCGCGAGGCATGGAGCTGGGTAGCTAGCTCTCCAGGTTTTGGCGACGAGATGTGCAGGAGAGGACGAGACGGTGTATAACTTTTTATGTCGAAACCCCTATTTTCTCCTGCATGTCGAGCGAGCAATGTGTCAAGACTGCGAAAAACATCACCCCATCGTGCGGGTTGCTATCTGGACTCTGAATATCGGGTCCAGGTCGCAGGGTTCCACAAGCTGAGCTGAATCAACTTCTGCAGTGCAAAAGAGTGACAACCGGCGAGTCCCCCTCCATCCCTCTGCACTCGACTCGATTCCATCCCGCCCGCTCCCCCTCCGCAGCTTGGCCTTGCTCCCTTCCTTCCCCCAGATTTAACCTCCCCGGCTATTACTTCATCACATCGCCAACAATCCAAATCCCAATCTGTAATATCAGCCCTTTCACGCCATCGCCAGGCTCGCGTGGGACAAGGACGGAAACGAGACGCGATCACCAGCAGCCGGCTCCTGCCCAGTGCCGACCACGCACCTTATTCGTGGACCATATATACGCCACAACCGCTTCGTCTTTGATCGGATTTAACCTTCCTTCGTCCTTGGAGCGCCAAGCCATGTTTTGTTTGCCTTCGTGGTGCTGCTGGCTGGGTTATCCATCCGTCCCCCAATGCGAAGAGAGCGGCGGGCGTGCCTGATTGGCGCAGATGCATGAAAACGAGCGGCCGTGGTCGAGGTGGGGTGCACATCTGGTTAAACACGTACCGGTCTGTCAGCACGTCGAGCTGGCTTGAGACGGGATTGAGGGTGTCTTGGTTTGAGAAGGAAGTCAATGGAGGGGTCTTGGGCCATTCAAGACTGCAATTTGGCATGTTTGCTTTGTCGCCTGGCGGGACCAGCAGAATCCGAATCGCCTTCCAAGGCTGGCCAGGCGAGAGATCGGATGGATGTGTGTGATGTGATGGGCGACGAGTATCGTCATCCCGGACGCATCGCAGCTAGTCCTCCCTCCATACCTCCCGCCCTCCTCATGTTCTCGACCTGATCGGCATGGCCATCATTGCTTACCTTGCTTACCTTGCGTGCCTTGAGATAGTTTTCCAATGCATCACCATCTGGAGGACGTGCATACGTGCGTGCAGTGCAGTGCAAATGCATGATCCACACCCACGACCTCATGGCCCGCTTCGTAGTCTCTATTTCAGCCTCACCGGCACTTTCACCTCTCAGAACACTCATCACGACTCATCACACTCTCTACTAACCCAACCAGGAACCGCTCTGTTCGTGCGACCGCCATCTACGAATGGCATTCCAGAGCATTCCGCTCACCTGACGACGACATCAGGCCATTCCCAAAGTGCAAAGTCCACCTCCCATCCCATCCATTCCACGCGCGACATGTAGAATAGAGTGGTGATGAGTGGTAAAGAGGCTCGCGCTCACGCTTCGCGCTCCCGGCACTTTCGGCAATCCTTGCATGGATTTCTGCTGACATGGCTCCAGCCGGCCTCCGCGGTAGCCTCATCTTCCGCTGCCCGGCACGTCATCATGTGCCCTCCCCAACCACAGGTGCGCCGGACGTCTGTTACCTTAGAAATCAAGAAGCTACCCGCGAACCGTCGACAGGTAGGTTGGGTTGGTCATCTTATATGCAGCTCCCTCTCTTTCTCTTTCTCTCGTTCTCTCACATCTCCTCTCGCTCTGTGCTCACCCTAAGGACCCCATTGACTTCGTGAAAGCTGCAAGCGCTGCCTTTGCTCCCCTTGTTCGGAACACCAGGAAGGAACCCAGTCGAGTATCGCTGGCACGATACACCGGAATACTCGGATCACGTAACTCCGCTGCAAAACACTACCTCGCACTACAGAGTCATACATACAAGATGGGGCTCACAAATCCGAGGTATGTCCTGTATAAATGAAACCCGCACACGACCTGCACTCTCTCATACCTTCATTCTCTTTTCCATCATCATGCGAGCGCGTATAGCTAACGCATATGGCACCAGGGTCATCACGCTGGTAGTAGCCATTGCAACGCTGACTTCCAACATCTTGTCGTCGTTACTACTCCACCAGCTACCAGATGATCCGTATCACCTAGCCGCGTATTGTGGCTGGTATCTGCATTTTGCCAATATCTTGAGCGTGTTTGGATTTATTGGTGCGGTGAGGGTAAGTCACTTGTTTACTTCTTCTCTGCCGTGAATTCAATTATTCATAATCATTCCCATTGCCCATACATGGATCATTGTCACACCAGACCGGCGAGTCTCAAGATTCGTCGCACAGCACGAAAAAGTTAGCAGGAATAGTTAGCTAACAACTCACAGCAACATGGCCCATCGATAACTCTCTTCGCAAACTACCTCCTCCTAGATACAATACTATGCGCGCTCCCTCGTTTCCTCGTCCCCATCATCCTTCAAAAGCTCTCCTCCACCATCTGCTCCCCATCTTACTACACACCCGCCATCCAGAACCCCTACGTCACAGCCCAACACTCCATAATCCCCGTTACCTCGTCCCCATTCGCACCGATCTCTGCTTCGCCCTCGCCTTCCTCACATACATTCGCATCTGACCCAAGTGGTAGTGGGTGGACTCAATTCTGGGACTCGATGGGCGACGGCATGGAATGTCACGCTATGCTCAGACTGGCGCAGCTCACGCTTGTGGCTGGGGCAGTGGTTGCCACCGTTCTGCAATTCGCGGGTGCCATGTGTGTACGGGAATACGCGAAGATGTTGTGGATGAAGGAGTTGATGAGTGAGGGTTGTGGTATTGGGGGCGAGGAGGTGCTGGTTGGGGGTTTGCGGAGGCGGGAAGCGGAAGAGAGGAGATTGAGTGTCATTCTGGAAGAGGGGGAAAGGTTTGAGAGTTATTTTGGAAAATGGGGAAATATTTGGCGTGGGGGCTGAGTTGATCGGTGCATCCGTCGCTTAGGAGATGGGATGAATAAGGAGGTGTCATCAAGTCAGACACAGCACATGATACCAGATGGATAGTCAGCGGAACAGCATGGATACTTGAGATACGGCACTCTTACGACTCGACAGGAACGGCAAATGCAGGATAGGCGTTTTAGGGGGTTTATACCATTTTGAGCTAGAGCTCTCCCTTTTTGGAGCTCGAGCTGGAGGGGTGGAGCGAGTCAGTCAGCACCTTGAATACTTGTTGTCAATGGATAGCAACAGCGGGATCGCAAATATCAGTATTAGGTATAGCAGGAGGAGAGCAGAATGAGAGAGTAAGAAAATGAGCGTCCGTAAATGAATCCAAGTATAAATAGGAATAGGATTAGGAAGATAGTATACATACTTAAACATAAATATACCAAGTTATTTTTCTCTTGTCCTCTCTTATTTTTACGTCGTAGGAAAACCATCCGTCAAATTCAAAACTTCAAGTGAAAGTTTAATGCTCACTAGTTGATATTCGCAACATTACCATAGTATCGTACGGGGCGGGATGAGTTCTCAGCCTCCACCCATCCATCAGCCAGCAGTCAGCCGAGCCGGTGTTTGATCCGGGATTTGAACTGGCATTATGTACCTTTGTAAGATTATACCTTCCTTTCCCAGAGAGAAACAAAACGTACTCTTACACACAGCACAGTTCGCAGCAAGTCTGTCTCCCTCATGCAGTGCAACATTCTCAGCCTCGATACAGCCCCGACACAGCACCGACCAGCATAGCAGCCCTTCAGCCCTATAACCCTGCATAACCATTCCAGATTCGCTCCAGTGCGCAGCTCGACTTGCTAGATCATGTCCTACTATGCTTACCGCGCTCTGCCACCGCTGATTAAGGACGGTGTACCTAACATGACAGCGTCCCTAACAGGATAGGCAGGGATAAACACATAACCACACGTGCCGGCCGGGCTGTGTATAGAAGTATACGGACTACACGGACTATACGTAAGATTACTTACCTCGAGATGCTGCGCTGCAGGGGAATTATTCACCTCCTTGCGCTAGCGGAGATGGGGCTGAGGTGGAACTGAGAAGCTTGATGGTAGGGGCTATGTGATGTGATTATACCGTGGACCTAGGAATGGAGTTGGGTGGTAGAGTTTACCTGGACTGAGTTTTGGTGGGTGATAAACTTTGGGGGAGGGTGTGGGGCGAAGGGTTGAAAGGAGGGGGGTGTGGGGAGGAAGAGGTGAAGAAGTGAAAAGACAGAATGGGGAAGAATGGGGAAGAAGAGGGAGACAGATTCCGACAATGTTTCTGTTTCAGAGAGAACAAAGAGAGGAGCAAACTGGTGGGCAGCAAGCGTGCAAAGTGAAATGCACTTCCAATATCAAGGACATCTCCAATCTCTACTCCTGGACTTCCATTTTCCACCCAAATATGTTTACCCTCATACCCAGAATTGTATATCCTCCTCAGTAGTTCAGATCATTCAGCCACGCCCAGTCATCCTCAAAGTTAGGCACATTCATACTCGCCCAGTCAAAATCAATCGATGCCAGTTCTATAGGCATTAAGTCTGACGTTTCGATCTCCCCATCAAAGCTAGGGGTCGGTGGTAGTGCCGGAGGGAGCGCTGCGTCCTGCGAGACGCCATGAGAAAGTGTGAATGCCAGCTGAGGTTGGCTATCAGGTGCGCCAGACTGAAGTTTGGACGGGGTGTAGAAGTTTCCCGGTGTGATGATGATGGTCCCTACGTAAGGGACGGTGATCTTTGCATATGGATTCGCACACGAGGGTCTATCGTGCGCACACTGTCCATCCAGGGACATCAAGGTCTCCAGTCCCTGCAGCGCCTGCGCCGCGATAGTATTATTGACAGTCCCTGAAGCCTGGCGGAGCGTGACAATCGTCAGACGGATCAGCTCGCGGTCTTGGTCTTGCCCTGCTGCGGGACGGACGGAGCTCCCGTAGCCTAGTAAGCCTAGCACTAGTAAGGCCGAACACACGAAGGCCTGGTAGTCGATCAGCTTGATCATGCCAAAGGCGGAGAAGGGGTCGGAGCGCATGGTGTGGTAGATCTTTAGCAGGTTTCGAGACGCGTCGAGACAGGCGGTGCGGTGCTTTTCTAGCAGTGTGTTTGTGATGGAGTGTATCATCAGTGGCATGTGTAAGAGGACTAGCAGCTGGTAGAGCCAGAACTGTGCAGCGATTCGCTCGAGATATTCCTGGCGTGTAATCCTACCGCTGGCCAGTGTAGTGGATGCGTCCCAAAACGCTGCGTCGAGGCCCTGGGTTGCCGTTTCGACCTCCTTTTGGATTTCTTCAGTGCGTGAGATAGACAGGCTCATCCCTCTCTGGTTCCTATCGATCACTTGAGCGGATAGCAGAATCAGATTGTGATGTAGAAGTGATGTTCTATTTTGCCCGCTCTGTGCTAGGGGAATCGTACGCCCGTCGGCAGCGTACGGTAGGCCAAGAAGAAGGGACATGTACACATCTCCAGCACAAATTGATAACCATGACTGATTTCGCTGACGTCTCTCAGTATCCGTTTCCTTGGTGGAGATTCGCTCTGGTCTGTGAAATCCAAGGAGCTGGCTGTACGCGATTGCTTGGTGGGTAAGTACCCAGCACTTTCTGTTCAGACCGAGATTCACTGATAGCGTCAGTACGGACGTATGTGGAAAGAAAAACAACAGGTCTGCGAGAATCATTGGAATCCGGGAGTAGAATCAATAAATATATGTTTGCACCAACAGAACAAGAGCTTTACAGTCTAGCCTGAATGCCAGAAAGGAGGCAACACATACTGTAAATCTTAGCCGAGAACATCATTGCTTCGATCCCCTCCTCCGTGCTGGCATAATCCGAATCATTTATAATAAGCCGATCAACCTTCTCGAAATACTCCTGGAAAAGCGCTCCTGGCACGCGAGGAAGTTGGCGTATTATGTACTGATGAACTCTCACGTCTAACTGTTGCACACACACCGCGATGCAAAGCAGAGCCAAGCCGATGATTGATGGGTGGTCAGACGAGTCAAGTGCCCAGAGCACAAAATCCGGCAGTGTGGAAGCATTTTTGTCACCTATCGATGCTGGTAGCCAGGGGCCAAGGGGTCTCCTAGTGTTCAGATTCAGCAGTGGCTGTGGAAATGTCTAGCGTCGGCCGGGACGTACCATGTGTGCCACCACGAGCAAGTTGCATTCATTACCACTATAAGAAGGTCGCGACTCATCAAATCAGAGAGAAGCGCTTCACAAGTGCGTGTGCGCTTCTTCGCAACTGCTGGATTTCCGACCTCGCCAATCTTTGATATACGCTCTGGAACCAATAGAGAGCTATGCTGTCTCCACTATAGATTCTCAGCATCTATGATCTCCAAAATGGCAACGGCCTCATTAAGATTTCAAGGGTCTTACAATGGCATTTTCAAAAAGCGTAACTATTGGATCGATATTCTGAGCTGAATCCCCGTCATTCGGAATAGATGCATGATCAGGTGATGGTACAGCTACTAGCGTTGGAGTGCTTGCTGTAGATGAGGAGGATTCGGGTATACCAGTACTGGCAGCATCAAGCCGTACATCTCGCTGACCGCCATCCACGCCAACTGAAGACGAAACAGCCGCATTACTACTACCTATGCTAAGATCGATTCCTGCAGCGCGAATGATAGCCTCGAGCCGTGCAACGCGGTCCCGGAGACTCTCTCTAGTCTCGAGCGCCGCGGCCTGCAAGAGTTCCCGCCGCTGCTCGGTGCACGCCTTGTTTCTTGCCGCACAGCCTATGCATGTTGTCGAATCGGCAGTGAAGATACAGCGTATTTTCCGCGCCCGGCATTCGTAGCAACTGCGGGTTCCTTTCCTCATCCCTTTGCGAGGAGTTGGCTTGGTTGGCTGGGGCGGCTGGGTAGACATGGTAGCATGCTGCAATCACGTTTCAGAAATTGTGGGAGGCTTCGTCCGTAATGGACGAAAGAAAGATACGTGATTCTCGGAGGTTTTTCTTACTTCTAGGAGAAGAGAGGAGAGAGTGGCTGAATAATGTCTGTCGTCGTTGGATTCGTCCGACTTTTCGTCCGATTGGCCGAGACTAAGAAGATCGCTCGCTTAACATTGACTAGTGTTTCCCCAACTCTAAGGTAACCGCAACCACAGCTCAGCTCAGGAGACGGATTGCCTTGAGCACGATTGATAGGCTGAGGTGACAGATTGTCTCAGTTGGTTTGTGTCTGTCGCTCACATATTCGTCCGTTTCTTCGTCCGTCTCTGTTACTGCTTTCAAATCCCCCCTTTCCTTAGATTTCGGATTCTAACTCTTCGTACACTAGTCATGATTCTGGTCTACTTTAAGTTCAACTAGTTCTACTTGATATGCATTAGTTGTAGAACCTCTTGAAATTATACATACCTGCGTCACTCTTCAAATTCGACTCCGTTACTCCCTTCATAGTTTCTCCCTTCTCCTGATTCTACAGACCGGCCTAGCTCAAGGACTCCGGCAGATTTGTATATCTGTTAAGAAAACCACTCTTCCTACCACTTTTGCAGAGTAGTTCTCGAGGAAAATGGGCTGGTTCACTTCATTCCTCTACTCGCAATTATTCGTCACCCTACTCAAGCCCACGAAAGACTTCTCCGGGCAGACAATCATAGTAACAGGTTCGAACACGGGCCTCGGATATGAAGCAGCTCGCCACCTTTCGCAGCTCAATGCCAGCCTTCTCATCATCGCGGTCCGCAACCGCTCCAAAGGCGATGCAGCAAAGCGGTCTATCTTGCTCAGTACTGGCCGCGATGAGTCCAGCATTGAGGTTTGGGATCTAGACATGCAGTCACCTGCTTCGATCGCCGCGTTCTGCGTGCGAGCCAACTCTCTCCCACGCCTCGATGCCGTACTGGCAAATGCAGGTATCATGACGAAGAACTTCACTCTCGTGGCGGGATATGAATCCACCATCATGACGAACGTGATTGGCACGTCCCTGTTGGCGTTGGGCTTGCTGCCCAAGTTGAAGCTGTCAGCAGCTGAGTTCAACATGGTCCCGAGACTCTCTGTGGTTGCGTCGGATTTGCATTTTATTGCGAAGTTCCCGGAAGGAGAGGCAGAGGATATCTTTGCAGCGCTGAATGACGAGGAGAAGGCGCAGATGGGAATGCCAAGGTGAGTTGTGTTGGATTTGTGTCCTTACCTCCTCACAACCCATCACTAGCACCTCATACCCAAAAGCCAAACACTAGCTTCCAACACTAACACTCCTCTTTCTCATCAGATATGCCGACTCCAAACTGATGCAAGTCTTCATCGTACGCGAGCTCGCCACTCGACTTTCTCAATCTCACACCAACAAACTAGATACTCACTCAAAGCCAGCTCCAGCGGTGGTCATCAATTGCCTAACCCCAGGTGCCTGCGAATCAGATTTTGATCGTGAATCTACCGGAATTGCGAGGATGATTGCAAACCTCATGTCTAAGCTTATTGCTAGGACGACAGAAGCTGGTAGTCGCACTCTTGTTGCAGCTGTTGCAGCGGGTGAGGAGAGTCAAGGCGGGTATATGAGTGATTGCGTCGTTTCTGAGTGAGTGTTTTCCTTTGCTTTTAGTTTGAGAATTGTTTTTGTTGTATGTGTAGCGAGGATTTGTGTTACGTCTGTGGTGGTGGAGATGTTGAAGCTACCTCCTGCTCTGCTTCCGCATCAAGCTGTCGAGACTTTAGCATTGGCTCAGATCCCAAATCAACTCTGATAATACTCTCGCTCCCAGTACTAAAGCTAACGATACTAGGCCTGGACCACCCGTTCTCGGTGACGCAGGCAAGGCGTTGCAAGCCAAGGTATGGGAGCAGTTGATAGTCCAGATAGAGCGTATCCAGCCAGGTATTTCGAGCGGTATTTGAGGGTATAGGAGCATTTGAGGGATGAGGTTTTGGAGTCGAGTAATGCGTAAACAGATAGGGGATTTAGAAGTGAGTTTGTGGGGAAGGAAATCAAGAAATGAGCATGGAGATAGGGAAGGGAAGAGATGAGATTTGGCGTGGTGAATTTGCTTTCAAGGTCGTTGGCTGATGATGCTTCATCAGCTCAATAGTGTTATTGTTTGTTGTCTGTTTTTGAAAGATGTTTTGAAACATAATGCATTAAGAGACAGGAAGCAAAGTGAGGGTACTGTAATATTTGATATACAACACAATATCACATGCATAGCTCTTGGTGATTGATAGTAATGCTGTATGTTGGCTCTTCTGTCCTATATCTTGTACCTCGTATCTCAAAGGTAACCAAAGCTTATTACTTCGTCCCAAAATAGTAGTGACAAAGATACAGAATGCTAACGACCTAGATCCAAGAGCCTCACAACCACACTCCTCCAAGGCTGAGCATGTGACCTAAACCATCCATCCACTCGTTCACACACTCACTCCCTTCCTGTCTCACCCACCGTTCGCGTGCCACCAACCGATGCAATGCAGCCTCCAGATAACGCAGCATCCCATTCGAGCGATTAATAAATTCCCGGAAACATCACACCTCTCAACGCACGCGACACGTGCAGTGCGTGCAGTACGTGCTGTTACACATCTGCTCCAACCACAGTATGTATTCCTAGAGCAGCCAGCACCAAGCACGGCAGATATATAATCGGTAAGGACGAACTAATAATAATGCACGTGAAGGGTAACGGAAGGAAGAAGCAGGAAGCTTAACAAACGCTGTGTCATGTATGACATATCGCTCCGAACCTACCTAACCTTCCCTACCTTACCTTACCGCACTCTACTAGTAACCACTCACCACTCATCAAGCCTCTCCCTCTCCCTCTTCCCTGCCGCGAACCATTCCGCAATCCATACCGCACCCCAAGCCAAAAACCCAAGCCCATGCCCAAACGAGGGGTTAAGTATCCCTTACCCCACCATGCAACCCTCCTGCCTGCCTACCTACCTGCACATCCGGTACCAACACTAGGCAACGCTAAAAGCGCCGCGAAGAAAAAAAAGGGAAGGCGGACGCGGTATCCGGAGTGAGGGAGGGAGGGAAGGCCTCTGATCTGTTTATCTTTTATCTTTCATCTTTTATCTTATGCTTACTCGTTGCTTTTTAGAGAAAACTTCTAGCTTCCGCTTCCAGCTCTGCTTGTGCTTGTGCTCGTGCTCGTGCTCGTCATCGTGGCAGTGAATGGCATGGGAGAATGGAGGAGCATCGAGACGACGTGATCTGAGACAGGTGTGTGAAGAGAGCTGATCACGGTAGCTGATCACGGAAGGTGTGAGTGAATGAACTGGATGATCGAGGGATACGGTGGACAAATGAGAGATAGTATGGAGATGTGATGGTTGTGATGGTAGTGTGAAAGAGGCGCTGTCGGGCTTGCCGTGAGGTAGGCAGGCACTATTACATATCCATGAAATTCCGACAGACGAACGAACGAACGAACGAACGACTGAACGAATGGTTCTGCGAGGGGAGGAACTAGCTAGCCGGGTAGAGATAGATAAAGATAGAGATAGGTAAATAGGGCCGAAGTTCACGATGACGAGTATAATACAGTACAGTACAGTATCGTACCAACGTTGCATGCCATGCTGACGCTTGATGTCTCATCTAGTCTCGTTCGTCTCTAGTATTCCGACGGTAGACGGTACGGAGGTACGTATGGGGAAGCTGGATGGGCTGGCTGGCATGGCACGGCATGGCAGGGCAGGGCATGGCAACAAACAAGCGCGTTCGTCCCGTTCGTCTTGTTCGTCGCCTCTATCCGTCCGTTTGTCTGCAGGACAGTGTACACAGTACAGTACAGTGCAGTATAGTGCTACATCTCTGGGTTGGTTGGTGGGTGGTACGCCACGAACCGAACCCGAACTCCCGAATGGGGGCCGCAAGGCATCCCGTTGTGTGGTGTTGCTAGCCCGTCCCCTCAGTAGCACACCATACTCACATACCTTACTCACATACCTTACCTACCTCACATACCTCACATACATACGCATCGCCAGCCCGAGAGCCCGGCAACCCAACCAGTTCTATACGTGGTGCGGTGTTGCGGTAGGATGAAAAGAAAATGTAAAAGAAAGAAAAAGTAGGCATGTAGGTAGGTTGGAAAGTAGGCCAGCCAGCCAGCCGGTGCATCTCTACACCACACACGCACACACGCACACACGCACGCACTGGCACATGCGCGTATATGTGTGGTGCGCGTGTGGAAGCAGCATCGGATACCATATGCAGGCTGCCTGTGGTGGGCTGTATGGTGGGCTGGCTGTATGGTGTGGTGGGATGCAGTGCAGTACAGACCAACAGACAGGTATGCAGGTCTGCAGGTATGCGGTCAAGCTACACTGCACGACGCACGCTCTCACGCCGTGCATATTGGGAGAATGCAAGAAGTCAGTGAGTGGTGTGCATGGATGGATGGGTGGGTGGGTGTGTGGAGGGGGTTGCGCGATGAGGGGCAGCTTGGTTGCTTGGTTGCTTGGTTACTTGCTTGCTTCCTTGGTATGTTAAGGTATGGATGGCAGAGGTAAGAAGGTCAGGTTAGGTCAGGTAAGGAAGGAAGGCATGTGGAAGAGAGAGTCAGTCGTGGCTTGTACTGACGATTGACGATTGACGATTGAGATTGATTGTTTGATGGCTTCGAGACATGTTTTGCCTGCTATCAGTCTCTCCGTCTTTCAGTCTCTGGGTCTCTTTGTCTCTCGGGCTCTTGGCTTCTGGCTCTTGGCTTTCAGGCGTTCGGGGTTCACATTCACATTCACATTCACATTCACATTCACATTCACGTTCACGTTCTGTGATGGCGACAGCTGCGATGATGAAAAAAATAAATATAAAAATAAAACATTAAACTTATTAAAATCCCCGATAATGCGCCGGAGACGAATGACCCGAGCCTCTTTTCCCCCCTCCCTCCCTCCCTCCCTCTGTAGGTGTATTTCAATCCAAGGTACCTTGTGCATTGCAAAAGTGCGTGATGTGGGCTTGCTAGCTCAGCTAGCTCAGCTAGCTAGAAAGATAGATATTCGTATTATATCTGGATTTTCTAATTCTATTCTGCATCACTGTAGATAGGCAGGCACATTTGATGTTTCTGGCTGGAGGTTAGAGTGGTCAGAGACAGACGCCGACGGCACTGGGCTGGGCTGGGCTTTCTACACTGAACGACTGACTGACTTGCTGGCTGGACCGATCAACCTGCATTGGCTGGATTGGGCTGGGCTCGGCTCACTGGGTTAGTCTATTAGTCTGTTAGAGTCTACTTCCGGCCGAGAAAGCGAGCGTTGATTGAAGTGTGGCCTCGCACGCAATTCGCATCATTGTTCGCGGGGTAGGTAGTTAGTTCGGTGGTTGAAGTTACGAGTTAGGAAAGTAGGTGGTACAGTATGTTGGGCGATTCACGGCTATCTACTTGGCTCTGGCTGGCCAGGCTGGGCTATCCAGTGCGCGTCTCGCCATGCCGGCTTCAGCAGGTAAGGTACCTTACGTTACAGCGGCGTCCGGCCCGCTTTCATCTTCATCTTCCATTCTCTCCGTCGTCGTTGCGACAAACGTGACGGGATAGGATAGGGCAGAGAGGGGTCCTTGCACACCCTGTCGGTATGATATAACGAACGTCGTACCTAAGGGGGACGACGTGAGAGAGGAAAGGAGAGAGGAAGGTTGGATCCAGTCCGAATGAATGCGAAAGAGCACCGGTGACGATAACGAGACGAATCGTGACGCGACGTGACATGGAGATATTACGGCGCGTTTGTCGTGTCGCGATAGTAGGGCGAAGGGAGGGGGTATCTCGGGATGTTGAGGAGGTGAAGGGAAAGCAGGGGAGGGGTTCGTATACAATATACAGCAGAACGTATACCTTATTTATGTCTGTTTCGACAGTACTAGGGAGGGACACCATCATATCGCCGTGACAATGAACTGTATGGTCCTGTATTATACTGCACAGTACTAAATCGCCGACGCCGTCCGGGACGGATAGATCCTCACCTACCTCCAGATTGAAACCCAGGATGTTCTGCAGCAATTTCAGCAGCGGTCGTCCAATGTCCTCTCGAAACATCCGAGAGCCGTGCGTTGGGTAATTTCAAAATTGAAAAAAGAAAATCACCGACCGGCCGACGACCCATGAGCTAGGTGGTGGAGAGAGGAAAGGGTCCTGAGGGTCTCAGTAGTCGGTCGTTAGCTGTTGGTCGTCAGTGCGAAAGTTCGTCGTCTGTCTGTCTCCGTGGGAGTGGACAGGTGTGAGAAGGGGTAGGGGTCGCCCACAGTACACACGTTCGTACCGCTGCAGGGATCCGCACGTCGGGAGGCTCGAAAGCCGCTTTTCGCGCGCAACAAATGGTCCCGGCTGGCTGGTGGTGTGAGGATGCATTTGAAGACGGGTGATGATGGATGGCTCTGGTTCCCGTCTGGTATCTGATACGTCTGTCGGCCGTTGGCATTGGGGGCGCTCTTCACGTGTGGTGCTACAGACTCGATGCTGAAGAACGCGTTGCGGGGATTCTTCCGCTGGCGTCGGGGTTGGGTGTCTGGTGCTCGGTGGATATGAGCGATCGATCTGTCTAGATGATGGGTGGTGGGTGAAGGACGAACATGCCGAGGAAGAGAAGGTGAGGGACCGCAGCGAAGCAGAAGGTGGTGGGGTGCATACTGGTACGATGCGGGTGCAGTCGAGGAGGGTGGGATTGGATTCTCAGGGCGAGCAAATAGAAATAGCGGATGTGCCATGTGTGCAGTTGGTGGTGCTATTCAAAGGGCAGTAGGGCCGATGTAAGCTCCGGACGAGGGAGGAGGGAAGAGGGTGCATGGAGGAGCTGGGTATCACTGGGTTGGAGAAAATCTGCCTGTTGCTCCTGGATCAGCCGGGAATCTCTTCATCTGTGTTCAGGATCCGAGACTCCGGATAGGTTGTACTAAAGTGTCGACATGCAGGTTGAGTGAGGGTGAAGGTGAGGGTGAGGAGACACCAGACAAGGCAGACCACCACACGAGGCACGCGGCTGAAAATCGGCTGCGATGGGTATCCGTTCCGTTACCGTCCCGCAGGATGGGGAGGAGGGAGCATGAAGAGGATGGGATGGGATGGATGTGATGCAGACGAGAGGTTTGAGATCTCAGACCAGAAGAGAGGCCAGTGTGCAGAATCCTTCAGCCTTGCGATCTTGCACCTGTCGAGAAGGAAATGCCTCAATGGAGGAATAATGGCCATGGCATATTACATATTGCATACTGCATCGCTCCATCTTCCACCCATGTCTCAGTGAGGGGGGGTTAATCGTGCGGGTTTCCTGTTTCGTCTAGTCGGGTCTGGATGATTGCCGCTTCTCTCCCTTCACGCATTACGGGTATGATGGTTTGATTGATTGTTGGCTGATGCGGAAGAGGTGATGATAGGCAGGTGGCGATGAGGACGTGTTTGACTCTCCTCCGAGTCCAAGATGACTTAAGTTGTGAGTGAGGTGAGGTCTTCGGTCCAGTGAGGTTAGTTGGTCCCGACTGCTGGCTGGAGTCTGTTCTTTTCGCCAAAAGGAAATGAGAGCGGGTATGTAATATCAGGCTAGACGAGCTGCACGCACTTCCCCCGCCGTGTCCCGATCATTGGCGTCGCGCGAGGGAAGCGCGAGGCACTTGGACGCCGTCGGGCAGCCTGAACCACCCGGTTGTTGGTCGTCGGTCATCGAGCCTAGCCAGGAACAAATTTGAGTCGCGTTGAGTCGAGTCGAGATGAGCGAGTCAAAGCCGGGGAGGGTCTAGTGGAAGAAGGGGGGAGGGGAGGGAAATGAAGGTGACGAGAGTGTGGTGTTGACGATGATGCTGAGGAGAGAGAGAGGAGAGGAGTAGGATGAGTCGGTGGAGATGGGAGTTTGGGTGAAGTAGGTCAATTGGGTGGATTGGCTGATGGATAGGCTTGATGGGACCAGATGGATAAGGTAGGAAGGTAGGTAGGTAGGTAGGTAGGTCAATAGGTGAGTAGGTAGGAATAGGATTGATTCATTCCGATTTGGATTAATAATGGCAGTGGTGAGTGGATGAAAGAGAGTAACTCGTCGTAGTGTTCTACTGGTGTCTCCCCTCTGGTCCTCATCTCTCGTACCCGCAAAAGGGGGTATTCTATCCTGCCCTCCTGCCCTTCTCAGACCTACCTTACCCACTTAGTCAGTCAGTCAATCAATCAATCACTCACTTGCTCCCTCCCTCAGACCTCCCTCAGACCTTACCTTACTCAGTCCAACCTTGGACCGTGGACCGTGGACCGTAGACCCCCCCTTGGACCTCCCCCCTGACCCAGCACATCCACCCATCTGCCCATCCATCGTGCACGCATCTGGCTCCATGTCCGACGCAGAAGAACCAAAGAACAAGGGAAGAAGCAGAAGCAGCAGCAGCAGCAGAAGCACAAGCAGAAGCACAAGCACACGCAGTCACCCCCAACTTCCAGATCTAGATCCGAATCATCGAGGAGCGATACGATACGCTGCAGTAACCACACCCACCTATTAGTCCACCCATTCATCCACCCATCCATCTATTCCAACGTTTCTCCTCTACCTTACCTGATGCTCTCTTCCTTCCTTGCCTTGAGTTGCCTTTGCCCAACGCCATCCAACCCTTCCTTCCCTCTACTACTCTATCCCTCCGTGCGACTACATATTCATGGTACTTACTATTCCCACTCCACTCCACTCCACCATCCGTAACGTATCCTATCCCGGCAGCTTCCACTTCGACTTCCACTTCCACTTCCCTTCCCTTTCCGCTTCGATCTCCACTTCTACTTCCACTTCCACTTCCGCTTCCACTCGTCTCGCCCGCCAAACGTGCACTGCTCCCCTCTCTCCATACGCCGACGCCGACACCTGCCTCGACCACACCTTCATTTCATGTGCCTGCTCTACTATACCTGACTGTACTTTCTTTATGCCTCCCACCTGATACTGCGGCGAAGGCGACTCTGCTCTGATCTACGCTGCCCTCCTCTCTTCTCCTCTCCTTTACCCTCTTCTAACCTAACCTCACTTGAACTCACTGACTTATCCACCCACCATCCTATCCATCGATCCATATCCACATCCACCCACCACCACTCATCATCTTGTCCCATCCCATCCCAACCCAACCCAACCCACCTACCACTTCCCGAACCCTCCTGCCCTCCTCCCTCTGGCTCTCTCTTCCTCCCTCTCCCTCTCTCTCCCTCTCCTCCACCCACCCACGCACCCTCCCACCACCACCACGCCCTCGGTGGATCCACTCCACCTCGTCCCAATTCCAATCCCAATCCCAAATCCCAATCTACCTTACCCTACCTTCCCTTACCCTGCCCTGCCCTGCCCTGCCCTGCCCGTCTTCCAATCTGCGTCGTCTCTCCGTCGCTGGCTCGCTCGCTCCCTCCCTCCCTCTTTTTCCCTCCTCGCACGCCCTCGCTCCGTCCTCCTATTCCCCTTCCCAAACCTCTGTCAAATCCCGATCCATTGATCACTCCCACTCCCACTCCCACGCCCACCACCACCAACACCTCCTCTGCTACTACTATACCCCTCGCCGTCGTCGTTGGCTGCTGCTTCACCCTCACCTCACAGGGCCATTCCTTTCTCTCGAGCCACGCTGCGCTGTCCATCGTCGAAACCCCCTTCCGTTGGGTAAGTTCCGCTGCAGAGACAAAAAAAATTCCCTCGCCCCAAAAGCAGTGCCGCTTTGCTGTCCTGAGATTTTCTCCTCGGTTACGTCGTACATTTGGCGCGCAACCAAGAATTTATCTGCAGCCGGCATCCACGCCAGAAAACCCCCTCGCAGATCTTCTCGCACTCGCAACCCACCGACTGACGCTTTTTTTTGTATCATAGACTCCCTTCCACGACCGTCTCGTCGTATACGTTCCTTACTTCCCTCGAAATCAGTACTGCAGGCTCCAGTTTTCGACGCATCTTTTGATCCGAAAATATGTCTTATTACGATAATCAACAATGGTCCGCCACCGCTGGACAACCCAGTTGGGAGCAGCAGACACCGCCAGCTCGTTCCGGTACGTCGCGAGCCAGATGACAGATGGAGGACTTTCAATTGACCGCTTCTGCAGGTGCCAGCTCGGCCGTTCCGCGCGAGGATTCCACCGCGTTCATGACACAATTAGAGGGTACGTTTAGAGATCTACCCACGCTCGCTGCGGCGAGAGCCGGTGCACCGCATCATCAACATCAAAGGGGGCATGCGCACAAATTCTTCCGGTGCTTCGTCGCCGAGGCGGATCGGGCAGAGGAGGAGACCCGGTCGCATGCGCCCCTGATCCGACAGATGGACGAGGTGCGCGCGGGAGGATTGATAAACAGAAGGCTAATTCCATCCTGACAGAGGTCGAACGTGCGATTGACAACCTCGTCAAGAGTGGCAAGATGTTCATGCCCGGTCGTCGCGACTCGATGCCCATGGCCGGCGGCGCTCCCAGAGCCTTCCCAGAACAATTCGGTAGGACACATCATCCACACCAAGTGTTTCAGCACTCATACAGACATTAGATCCTCGCATGGGAGGTGCTGCTCCGCGACACCACTCGGTCAGCGACTTTGGAGACGCGAGATCCTTCTCCGGCTCCAACCTCCAGAGCTTCTATGCCAGCCAGCGACACCAACCATCCCGCGGGGCAAATGAGGCCGAACAAGTGATGCAGGCAAAGAGAAGGATGGCGGCACAGCGCGAGAGAGAGCTGCGAAACTACCACCAAGAGCAACAGTATAATCGAAGTAGGCCACCCTCTTCTGTATAACACAATTTTCATGATGCTATCGATACCCTGTACCCAGCGGTTCACACATTTACATCCATCCTCTCCGTACCGTTCTTTGTCTCGTCTTGGTGCTGTGTGATTTGCGAATCTCTGCTGCCGAACCTCCTCCCCCCGCTCTTATATCCACACCTTACTGACTAGAATAAGGCGTCACAGCTGAAATCTCAACTTTTGGAGGTAAACCCGACCGCACCATGAGCCCCAGCAGTGGCATGAGCGAGGACGAACGTCGCGAGCTCATTGCCCGCCAACGCAACGCCCTGTATGGCGAAGGCTCCGCCTACTCGGAGAATGGTGCCTTCGATGAGAATGGAACACCGCGCCCAGGCACCCAAGGCTCTGGATCGCAATCCGCCACGGGCATCCGCGGCCACTCCCCGCTTGCCTTTGACCACTTCAATGCGCAAGGGAACCAGTCCGAGACGGCAACCGGCGAGAACCAGGCAACCGCTGGTCAAGCACCCGGCCAGCAGCGATCGCGTGCCAACAGCACCTCGTCACCCTCGTCGAACCCTCAGAGCAGCTTCAGCCTGTTCGAATCGGCCGCTCAACAATCCAGCCGCACGTCAACCTCCTCCCCCGGTGGCTCGCCTCCTCGTCAAGGAAAGGGCCCCACCAGCTCGGGTGTTGCTCCCATTGGCACTCGTCCCAGTGGTCAAGCACCCAACCCAGCGTTGAACAAGCGCTCGACAACTCCTCTCCCATCGCCGCTCAGCTATGGCTTTGCCGCGAACGAGGACAGCAATGCTGAAAAGGATAGCAACCGTGCCACATCGGCCGCGTCCAACCCAAACACTCAACCTCAACAGGACGTTGGACTCGGATGGGGATCTAAAAGTGGCGTTTGGGGCAAGAACTCTCTTGGTGTACAAGCTTCCGTTTGGGGTTAAGGATCGTCACAATCGGGACCGGAAGGGTGGGTATAAAATGGGGCGGAAATTAAATACGGTGTTTGGCAACTGCATATATTGCTAACGGGTGAAGATGGGGAAAGGCACTGGCGTACGAAGCTTTTCGAATCGGAAAGATTTATGGAGGATGTCTCGATTGCAGGTATTCGCTATCAAGTCTCCCGGTACGGAGCATCTGGTTTCCGGTTTTCCTATGGGTACTCTGTTTTGTGGTGTTGTTCGGCTTGCGCGGTTCTCGATGCATTTCGCAGCGGAGTGTGGGATCTTGATCTTGGTTCGAAGGATATCCTCTGCTCTACCCTTATCGTCGTCTTTTCTATCTTCGGTGTTTCTTGTTTCGCGTACGGCGGTACAGAACAGCGAATGGGGGAGGCTCAATCAAAAGTTTCGAAGTTGGTTTTCGTTCGGTTTAGCTAGCATATTCTGGTCCGGGGTGTGTTTTTTTCCTCCTTTCTGCTCAAGTCTTCCAGTTTTCAGGGGCATCGCGCGCGTGTTTTTGCTTTTGGGGTGGGATGGGGAAAGGCACTGGGATTCGGTACTACGGATGGTCGTTGGTTTTTGTTTGGTTTTCGGGCTGTTCTTGTCTCTTTTCTCTGGGAGTGAAAGGGGAAACCTTGTATGGATGGTGTGTCTGTGTAATTAAGAATGTGTGTGTGTCTGGAGAGCAATGGTATCAACACGATTGAAGGAAGGGAAAGAAAGAAAGACAGAAAGGAAGGAGGCTTTGGCCACGCCATGGTATGGATTGGTAGTAGACAAATCGGGATTATGGGAATTGGGTTTACGGATTTAGCTAGGCACAACAAGAACAAACAAACAATGGTAATAATGGATGAGCGGCGGTGGCATATGTTTTGTTTGAATATTTCAGGTCTATTTACTGATGCTTTGGGTGACTTACTGATTGAGTGGGATACTTTTTGTGTGCAAGGTGATTTGAAAGGTAAGAGTTGGGAGGTAAGACGGAGGAGAGAGGTTGTGTTATTGTGTAACAACGATTCGTGGTGTGAGGGTAATGTGTATATGGCCTTGTTGACTTGTAGACGAATTGACTTAGCGAAATCCCCCTATTGAATGAACCCCCCCTCCTGACTTCTCTATAGTCTTCCAGTCCAGTTCTAATTCCAGTACTATCTAGTATCATTCATCTCCACCGTCCCGCACGAGAGATTCACTGCTGTGGATAGGTAGGTAGGTAGGTAGGTAGGTAGTAGTATGCTGGTTGTTGGTTGGTGTGTGTGTGTGTGTGTGTCGAGGTGCATGCGATCTGATTTATTGGGGAGTGAGGGAGTGAGGTGGGAGGGAAGGGGGAAGTGGGAGGGGAAAGGGAGGTAGGAAGAAGGTGCTGTCTTTGTGTGGTGATGTTTGGTTTTGGGTGGTTCGGGGGTGGGTTTAGAGGGTAAGATGAGGGTTAGATGGGAGTGTGGTATGGTATGAGAGTGTGGGTGGGGATGGGGCGATGGAAGGTGAGCTGGGAGATGGGAAAGTGGGAGTGATAGAAGATGGGGTTGGATAGGATGATGGGATAATAGAAGTAAGGAGGCTCCTTGGACGTCGTGCCATGTGCCATCTGCAGACACACAGAAGAGAGACGTTGCGATGCGGTGCATAGATCGGTTAATGGAATAGTCAATTGGCACGTACCTATCTCCTTACAGAATGGCAGAATGCCATTGTCAGAATCTTCAAATGGAAGGCGACAGACACATACATTACTTTCCGTCCTTGCCTTCCCTTGCCTTCCCGTCCCGTCCCTATCTTGTCTTGTCTTGTCTTGCGTGACCCTACCTTACTTTACCTTACCTTGTCTTGCGTTCAGCTAGCTTACATTCGGCTAGCTTGTCGTACATACATGAGGTGGGAGAGAACACGGAAGATGGGAGCTGGAGAGTAAAGAGGGAAGAGGGAAAGGGGAGTGCGTAGAGTCGAAGAGCTACAGTCACGTAAGGGATCGATCTGCTGCTCAGGTGAAAGGTGGAGGTTCTACTATATTCTACCGCTACTAGAGAGAAGAGGATCAAGGGCTAAGTGGCAAGTGAGGTCGAGTGAGGTAAGGAGGTAGAAGTTCGATGTTCGACGTTTCGTGTAAAAGAGTAGAGGGTGGAGAGGTACACGAGGTTAGGTAGGTAGGGTATAGTTGATCTCAGTGTCGCTATGAAGGAATCAGAGATTGTAGCAGGTGCCTTTGAAATCTTTTCACTGTGTAGCAAGTAGTTTGGAGGTGGGAAATTAGGGTTATGTCAGTATGTACGTGAGTATAAAAAGGGGCTCGCTCGCTTGATTCAGGAGGTCGTCTCTATCTTTGCAAGGTACTCTAGGCACCTAGGTAATCCTTCGATCTAATCTAATGCAATTCAACGCACGTTATTATATATATTACTGTTTGCGTGGTTGATTGAACCTAGTGCGGAAGAGAGTAGGATGGTTTGGTCTAAGCTAAGGATGTGTTGGGGTAAAGGTGGGCTACTTAAGGTACTGAATCGGATCTAGGTAGTTTCTTGTATTTTGGGTAAAAAGAAAGAAAGATGTGTAAATGCAGAAGAGAGACGGGTCAAGGGAGGAGAAATACTCAGAGTCGTTCACTCGATCCTTAATGATCTGTTCCTTTCACTTAACTTTTGGAACTACCATAGGTAAAATCTGACAACAAAAATCTAAATCATTTGACAACAGCATGTAATCCTTCGATGTGACTTGGCTTGGCTTCGATTCAGAGCCAATCTCCCACACGACTCGGAAAGTGAGGCACAGCACCTTTACCCCTGACAGTCAAAGAAGAAAAACATGAAGCTCGCGACTGAATGATAGAATAAGCCGATACAGCGATCCACTATGTGTTGGTTCGTAGGCCAGAGTAGCTGGTATGAGCTTACGAATACAAAGTTGGCAGACGATGTGGGCCTTTTTATACTTACGACAAACAAAACAGTGAAATTGAAGTTCTCGTATGCTAAGTACCTTCATTCGCGCCTCGTTCGTTTATTCACTGCTAAGATAAATAGGCTCGAGAGGAGCAGAGGCTGAATCCATAGCTTTACCTCTATACTCTAAGCAAAGAAAGTGCTCAAGTCTTGGAATTGATGCTGAAATCTTATCAAGGCTGCGCGAGTAAGTGAATGACTGAGTGAGCGAGTAAGTGAGAATCTGAATCAATAGATATTTCAAACGTTATACAATCGATTGCGCATATGGATTCAAGTATAAAACACCACCCTTCCACTTGATTTCCCAGCACAAGAATAAAAGAACAAAGCATCGGGCCCTAAGTGGTGCGCTGTTTTCCTGTCTTGTCTCCCAAAGACACAATTCGACGCGCCCTCTCCTCTGATTTGGAGAAGACAAGATGCCAGACTGCAGAGTTTGCTTCTCCTGCTTTACGACATAAGATTTCGTGGAAAATACTGCAAGCTTGGCGGGTTGTAGAGATGTATTCTGAATTGACAGATGACGGTAGAGATGACAGCAAACAGGATAAGATACCACTGGATGGAAATTGACAACAACAATAATTTCCCTGCTGATCTCAAGGCTCAACTCTTGCACGCACAGCGCCATCAAAGATCACTTCTAGCTACCTTACAGTATGCAAACCCATCGCCATGAATGTCAAATTCTAGGACGCTGAGATGTGAGGAGTGAGGCTTGTCACAGATGCAGGTATTGTCCACGGCACCATCACCTGTATCTTGAATACTGAAGGAGCGAGACTGCCATTACATGGCTTTTTATATTGGGCATGACAATACCTCATCTATTCCTCTCTTCATGCGAGAACAAGTAGACGATCACTGCCCTCAAAAGTATCACATGATTTAACACTTCCACGGATCAAACACCTCAAAATCACTTGAACACAAGATTAGCGCAAAGCTAAAATCCATTCCTAATTAAGCACACTGCGCCACCTAACTCATGACCTGTAATAATTTACTTCTTCTTCATGGCAGTTGAAGCCAATAATCCTGTAATCTAGAAAACGCCATGCTGATGTTAAAGTCCAGTTCATGTCCAAAAGTCAGATTTTGCTCCAGTTGATGTAGTCTCAATCCCGCCCCATCCCAACTCCACGCATCCATATTCATTTTTCGCTCTCATATAATGTTGAAATTTGCCACCGTCATCGCCGAGTGTTACCGATACTCATCTGAGAGATCTATTATAATAAATACAAGTCCTAGGTTGGGCTAGGAGCTGCGGCACCAGTGATGCCGTTTGGTTCGTCGACAGGCTCGACGGGGCCGCAGGTACAGAAAAGGTTTAGGTCGCCATACGCTGCGATCTGTTAGTGGTGTTCAAGGAACGTGGGGGAAGAAGCTTACTATCATCAAGTCTGGTAACAGTGGGCCAGAACTTCTTTTCCTTAAGCCATGATAGGGGGTATGCTGCCTCCTCGCGAGTGTATGGACGGTCCCATTCACTGACGATCAGGTCTTTTTGGGTGTGTGGTGCCATTTTCAAGACGTTACCATCTCTTGGAATCTTGCCCTCTTCAACGGCCTTGATCTCTCCTCGGATGGAGATCAAAGCGTCAATGAAACGGTCCAATTCCTCTTTGCTCTCGGACTCAGTTGGCTCAATCATGAGGGTATTAGCTACTGGCCAGCTCATGGTTGGAGCATGGAAGCCATAATCTTGAAGACGTTTGGCGATATCAATAGCTTCGACACCAGCAGTCTCTTTGAAGCCCCGCACATCGAGAATAAACTCATGAGCACAGCGAGAGTTGGCATTGGTGTACAGGATAGGGTAGAAAGGTCGGAGACGAGACATGATGTAGTTGGCGTTCAAGAGGGTGATCTTGGTGGCATGTGTCAAGCCTTTGCCTCCCATCATCTTAACATATGACCAACTGATAGGAAGAATACTTGCACTGCCCCATGGAGCACCGCTGACAGGAGCAATACCCTTTTCACCACCAGTTGCAACCAGTGGGTGACCTGGGAGGAAAGGTGCCAAATGGGATTTCACTCCAATCGGACCAACTCCTGGACCACCACCGCCATGGGGAATGCAGAATGTCTTGTGAAGATTGAGATGGCAGACATCAGCTCCAATCTCACCAGGTGAGCAAAGTCCGATTTGAGCGTTCATGTTGGCACCATCCATATAGACTTGTCCACCATGCTTGTGGACAATGTCACAGGCGGCCTTCACCTCAGGCTCAAAGACACCGAAAGTAGAGGGGTAAGTAATCATGATAGCTCCAAGCTCTTCGCTGAACTTTTCGCACTTGGCCTTGAGATCTTCCATATCGAGGTTTCCAGTCTTGGTGTCACACTTGACAGTCACAACGCGCATGCCGGCCATCGCAGCAGAAGCAGGGTTTGTTCCATGGGCAGATACTGGAATCAAACAGATATCTCGCTTCTTTCCAGGCTGTTGCTCCTGAAACTTTCGGATAACACGGAGACCAGCAAACTCTCCTTGAGCACCAGAATTGGGCTGCAGGGAAACAGCATCAAAGCCAGTAATGGTGGCAAGATCAGCCTCCAACTCATCAATCATGACCTTATAACCAGCTGCTTGGTTACTTGGGACAAATGGGTGGATTGAGGCGAACTCTGGCCAGGTGACAGGTGCCATCTCAGTTGTTGCGTTCAACTTCATCGTGCAAGAACCCAACGGGATCATGGAATGTGTGAGAGAGAGGTCCTTAGACTGTAAGTGATGGATATATCGGAGGAGTTCGGTCTCGGAGTGGTGGGAATTGAAAACTGGGTGAGTGAGGTACTCCGAACTTCTCTTCAGAGCAGCAGGGATGGGAATTGTACCGCTGCCCGCGAGAGACTTGATGATTTCCTCAATCTTGATTTCGGCCTTCTTAGGCGCAAAAGGCTCGAAGACTGCCAGAATCTCGACCAGGTCTTTCTCATCAACCGTCTCGTCGATAGTTATGCCCAATCGGCTATCATCAAATTTTCTCAAGTTGATGCCGAAAGCACTGACAGCATGTTGTAGCACCTCGTCAGACTTGCCTTTGCTAACATTGACAACAACTGTGTCAAAAATCACACATCCGTCGTCTCCCTTTCCTCTGGATCCTGTCTCAAACCCGAGAGCCTTCACTCCTTGCTCAATGATCCTGGCACCATTAACAGCCCTTTCTGCGATATTCTTGAGCCCAGTCGGTCCATGATAGATGGCATAAAATGCACTCATATTTGCCAAAAGCGCTTGAGCAGTGCAGACATTACTTGTCGCCTTCTCTCTCCGAATGTGCTGTTCTCTCGTTTGCAAAGCCAGTCTCATGGCTTTATCTCCAAGTCTATCCTTGGATACTCCAATGAGACGTCCAGGGATTTTACGTTTGTACTTCTCACCAACGGCAAAGAAAGCAGCGTGTGGTCCACCATAACCAAATGGTACACCAAATCGTTGAGCATTTCCAAAGGCAATATCAGCACCGAATTCCCCTGGCGGAGTCAAAACTGTCAAGGCAAGAAGATCTGTAGCAACGCTGAAAGTTGCACCCTGTTCGTGTATAATGTCTCCAAGACTCTTGAAGTCCTCAACACCTCCTTCAGTATCTGGATACTGGACAAGGACACCAATGAGGTCTTTGCCAAGTTCCTTGACGCGTGCACCACCGTCTGCAAGCACATCGCCAATCTCGATCTTGATATCAAAACCATCTGCACGGCTTTGAAGCACTGCCATTGTTTGAGGGTGGACCAAATGACTGACAAAGAATGTCTTGTTCTTGCTCTTTTGTCTTGATGCTGGGAGTGCGTTCAGAGACAAGGTCATTGCCTCTGCAGCGGCAGTCGACTCATCTAACAACGAAGCATTGGAAATCGGAAGAGCTGTCAAGTCACAGACCAGGGTCTGGAAGTTCAACAGTGACTCCAATCGCCCCTGAGAAATTTCTGGCTGATACGGTGTGTAACTTGTGTACCACCCTGGCCCTTCCAGTACATTTCTCTTGATAACCTCAGGGACCCTTGTGCCGGCATATCCACAACCAATGTAACTCCTCATAATTGTGTTCTTTGAAGCAATTGATCGAAGTCTCGCCAGCAATTGCGATTCCGTAAATCCTTCCTGCCCATGCCCTTGAGCAGCTTCGATTTCCAGATCTTTCGAAGTGAGGATATCCGCAGGGAGGACCTGTTTGACAAATTCATCCAAGCTACTAACTGGTGGATCCAAGGCTTTCAACATTTGCTCTGTTGAATCTGCAGAAGGTCCAATGTGTCGCCTTGCGAATGTGTCCAATGGAAGATATGACCCGCTAGACACGCCCGCAGAGGGTGCCTTGATCGTCTCATCTTGGGCAGAGCTTGTGTAGAATGTTCGTCTGCCAATTGACCTCGGGCCAGAAGATGTGGCATGGGAGCATTGGCGGCAAACCCACGGTCGTGTGAGTTGTTGGGGCCTTTTTGTGACTGGGCCTCGAGCAGAAAGACTGAGTCTTCCCAGCTGGGCCCGCAGAGCAAGACCTGAAGTCGCCATGGTTTTGGTTTGTTTTGGATAGCTTCAAGCTGGAGGGGAAAGTCGGTGTAGGCCGGTGTCGGTGCCGGTGTTGATATGAGGCGACTGGGGTTGGTGGGGTGGTCGTCTCGGAACTTCTAGGGTTCGCAGCCACCCATAGGTAAGAGCGTAGATGTTGACGCAGAGATACTAACTTCCTCCTTCACTGTGCCCTTGAGGTGTCGAAAAGGACGACTTCAATGGGCCTGAATGTGCGTGTAAAAAATAATTATTCAGAAGTGGGAGCACACTTCAACGTCTGAAAAGTTGCGGATTAAACTTTATTTCGGAATCCGGTCCCTCCACGATAAAGATGCGCTATCTTTCCGCTAATTTCTTTAGTGGGACGCCACTCGAAAAGTTGCATGCGGCTGTCAGATGCCAAAACCAACCCGGACATCTTCAACCGAGGAAAGCTCTGCACAACCAAGATCCATCAACCTTCACCAGCCATTAACCCGTCGCAAACATGTTTGGAGGACGTGAGTGGGGTCTGCCAGAATAACTTGACTTGACTAACGTTTGTCCAGCACCACCCACTCTCTCGGCGGCTGAGCTCAGAAAGGCAGAAGCTGAAGCTGTCCTGACTGTCCAGCAAGTCATTGTCGGTGCCGTTTTGCTGTACCTGTGTAAGTGCTTGTCATCCCACGCTCGAGTTACAGGGCTAATAGTCATTCTGCAGCACCATTCGCGGTTGATGCCATCAAGAAGCTTGTCTAGAGATCTCAGGGGTTACACGAGAAGAGAAACTTCAATGTACGATTACGCAAGGACAACGTGTAGGATACAATGACCATCATATGGTTCTGCTTGGACGCGTAGAAGCATAGCAGGAGTTTGGCAGATGGGAATCCGATGCTGGTGTACCATAGGGGAAAGGCGCATAGAAATGGACACCACTCCAAAAATAATGAAACCTATCAATACACAGATTTTATCGGTATAGCTATAGTGTGAGGCAAATAGAAGGCTGCAAGTCGACGTACAGGTTACTGAACGGTCTCTGAAGTGACAGCTGCTTCTCGAGTCAGGAAATGTCCGGTACAATGGCAAATGCCCAAAATCATGCATACGTCTTCTATTCTATAAGAAGATATTCAACGCCGGGCGGCCGTATCCCCTGAGAGTCAAACGGAGGGGCATCTAATGGTCGATACAACTCATTCAACATGTTTAAAATTTCTTGAAAACTCGCAGTAGTACTTCTCTAGGGTAGGCTATCAAAAGTCCGCTCAACAAATCATCCTTGGAGCCTTAACTGCTGCACATGGACCCGCTTTTGCCCCTATTCGAACCGAATTATTCAGATGTTTTGGCCAATAGACTGCTCTGCTTTCTCCAATGAGCAAGCAGAATAACACAGAAAGACCAGAGTAATTCCCCCCAGATATGAATTTCAAAGTAAGGAAGGAGAGTTCCATTAGTCACGACAAGGGGATATATTAAAACGGTCACGTGAATGCTGACATTGACATCAAACGTCGACTGAACATCATTGGCAGCAACAAGAGACGCTGTGGCAATAATCATTCTGCGACCTATGCTTACAAACACCCCCCAATGGAGCAGAAATATAGTAGATGATTCCTCTTCACCATATAAAATGGAGAACAATCAGCTCGCACTTAGTCGCAAGCATCATCAACTTCAAAACGCCAAGCGTCAATACTTCGCACCTTTCGATCCACCTCTCCGCACGCCATAGCTACCACACTAGCAATCCCAAACTTCACACTCTCTGCCCAGACACAACTCTAAGCTTAGAGGAAATGGCAAGAAGAAGGAAATCAAGGCGTCAAGAAAGTACCAGCACCAGCCTGTCTCAAGTCCTCGTGACATACCAAAAGTACGGTTACACCCCGCTCTCTTCACCCACAACCGATATCCGGCTCCTGAGGCTACACCCCGCTCCTGATACATCATGGCCCCTTGAGGCTAGCATCTTTCACACCTCTCTCTCTTCGTCGCCCCCCTACACAGCACTTTCGTACACCTGGGGCGAGCAGGTGAGCTCTTCGCTCATCTTGATAGATGGTGATCACGTGTCGATCACATCCAATCTTAAGCATGCGATGGAACGTCTCAGACAGACGGACAGGGAGGTGCTGATGTGGATAGATGCTCTTTGTATCAACCAAGATGATGTGGTAGAGCGGAGTATCCAAACGACGAGGATGCGGAGTGTCTATGTGAGGGCTGAGAGCGTGGCTGTTTGGCTGGGATTGGTGTATCGGTATTCACAGGGTGCTATAAAGCTAGTGCGAGAGTTGAACTCTTGCTCTACTGTAGAAGAGATTAGAGCGGTAGTGGTTAATCCGGAAAGGAGAGAGAAACTAGAAGCCCTCGTCGCCCTGTTCAGAAGACAGTACTGGTGGCGGATCTGGGTCATCCAAGAAGTCGCCTCCGCTTCCGTTGCAACAGTCTACATTGGGCACGAATCTATCTCATGGACAGAACTTAACAATGCCTGTTCTGTTCTACGTCAAGTAGAAACGGACCTCCACTCACAATTCTATACCAACCCCTCTTGGGTCCGAACGCTCACTCACGGGGGACCGCGCGGGCTCCAACTCTCACGCTATAGTCCCTCCACCGCATCACCACCGCTCCTTGAGCTTCTTCTCACGCATAAGAGCAAGAAATCAACCGATCCTAAAGACAAGGTCTTTGCCCTTGTAGGTATCAGCGCTTCAAGGGAGAGTTTTGGGGATTTAGATTACGCGCTATCAGTAACGGATATATTTACCCATACTGCGCGGCACATCATTGAGAGTACGCGGAAACTGGATGTGATCTGTGTGAAGCAGCATGATGCCCCACGATATGACCTGCTACCGTCCTGGGCACCGGACTGGACGCGCCCAAAGGCAGGAGCGGGAGCTACGATTCTGGGACTGCATCACCGAGTGCCGGCTTTCGCTGCAGCTGGAGACACCGATGCTGAAGTAGAATTTCGTGACTCTAAAGCAGAAGGTGGATTGATTTTGAGAACCAGGGGTGTGGTACTGGGCACCATTAGTGCAGTAGGCAGGCGGTACAGAAAGCATGGCGCTCCATCTCATGTCTTGCCTGCGCTGGACGCCTTCCACGACTGGTGGTCTCTGTTCTTCTCATCCGTTGCCGCCATCTCCACCTCTGAGTCCAACCATCCTTCTACCGCAGACCAGGCCCGGTTTGCTCATCTGATCTCCTGCGGGCATTGGAGCTCGCATACCGAGGAACAGCTAGTGGAGAAGATAGACGCCATCTTTGCGCTCTCGGACGAGAAGCTCAACTTCTCCGAATTCAGCATTGAGCGTCTTGACGCGTCATCACGGACGAGTACCGACACCATGGCCTCGTCGACTTCTTCTGTTAGAGACCAGGAGGAGGACGAAGAGCTTACTGGGACCGACGAAGAAAAAGAGCAAATGTCTGCCATGATTGCCGCGGGCATGATGATGAATCGGCGGCGGATGTTCGTCATTGCAGATGCGGGAATCGTGGGGCTGGCACCGTGGAATGCAAATGCCGGTGATGAAGTTGCGGTACTGTTTGGGTGCAAGTTTCCTGTTGTAGTGCGGCGGGGTGTTGCAGCTGGAGGGAAGGATATACTGATAGGTGAGGCGTACATAGAGGGTTTTATGGAGGGAGAGGCGATAAAAGGTCTACAAGATGGCCTGTTTGCTGTTGGGGAGTTTGAGCTTAGCTGAGATCTGATTTGGAGTTATGGCTGTGTACCTAGGAGTTTGGGAAAAGCTTCGGAGACTGGGGCATCATGTTGGCAGAAACCTTGAAGCCCTGCACCTCTCAAGCTTCCAGCGATTATATAGAAATAAAGGAAACCATCAAGAACACTTCGAAGATTTATGGTTTATCTCCACAGCATTGCAGCTGGTGCGAAGGTCTCGAATGACGTCCTCAAACAAGAAAGAAAACCAAAAAGGAGGCAAGCGAAGCCCGATCACTCCCCGAACCCAAAAAAGGAGGGGGAAAAAGGATTTTGCTCATACGCCACACCTCACACGCTCTCTCTTCCCCTCATATCAAGGACAGGAGCTAACTCACTTGTTTGTTTTGACAACTCGTTAATGTAACCTTTGACGGCTCTCCCTCGGGACAATCATTCTAACTTCGCAATGGTCTCAACCATTGTGCGCCAGCATCTGGCGCAAAAGCTAGAATGCGAGTTGGGCGGGTGGCGAGGAGTACATACTCCATGGTCATTGATCTCGCTCTAGTAAGCGCCATCAACACCGAGAATTTTGATTTTGGGGAGCAATTAAGAAGGGTACTGTTCAACTCGTTAATCTTGGCTTTCAAAGCGAAGAGGCAGAGCGTTATGAGGTGCGACCATCTGAGCTTTGTTGCTGGCAGGGTGACTGTTTGATTATTTATAGTTAGCGACCTCAGGTGTGTGTTCTTTTATATCACATGAAGCTGCACATTCAATGCTGTCAAATGAGAGTTTAAAAAGCCTTCAACTTTACAACGCTGTAGAGAATTGCACCCTGCAAACTCCAAATTCATCCTATTAAACATTTGCACCCGCCGCAGTCATTACTCTCCCATTTGCTATCTTCTGTTTCCCTTTCGTCCCTGAAGAAGATATTTGCCAACATTCTGTTCATCAAGGTTTTTCCTCCTTTGCCTCGGCCTTACTCGCTGTGCCGCAATCCTTCTCCTGTCATTCTCTGTGGTTCTTCTCTTCTTCTCCTTCTCCTGAGCTTCTTGCCTTTCCTCCTCCTCTCGCTGCCTCTTCCGCCGCACCACATTCCATTTCTCAGCTTTCAGGTGCTGATAGCTTCTCATCAATTCATCTGGCCCAATATCCCCAAGCCCCGGGGCCGTCTTTGTACATTTGACTTCGATCATATGACCATTTACAAGAGCATCTCGTTCCAGATGAATTGCGAGAAACTTCTGGAAATATAGAGCCATTTCGGCTACACTAGACTTTTTCTCGATGGCTGGAATAGCTCGAAAATCCCACCATGATACGGTCCGAAGAATAAGGTGAGTCATACTTCGAAAACGGAGCAATGGCCCGTATATTATGTTGCTGTTTTGATCTCCAATAAGCGTATCTGATGCAGAAGCCTGGAGCAGGTGTGGTTTGGGCTTGACAATACCCTCTTCCAGTAAAGCCTTGGTAGTAGGACTCCAAGCGACATCTTTCACATACACGTTGCGAATGGTCTCAATTAGGCTCGGCGCATACTTTTCGAGTAGTCCAGTCCAATTTCCACAAGAAAGATCTTCGCTGAGGTAGACGAGACAACAGGGCGGGTGACGAGATAAAGGAAGCGAGAGGAGTCCACAACAGTGTTTGTGTGACTGGGAGGGCACTCCCCATCTTGCAGCATACTTTTCAAGTTCTGCAATATCTAGTTTCGGGTTGAATGTGAAAGGGAACCGACGGTTGCGATGATTTTTGTCCCAATATCTCTTTGGTCTTGTTACAACTCGGTAGTGTCTCAGTGTCTCTTCGCGGCTCTCAAGGCAGACGTGCAGCGAAATCGGGACAGCTGCCAGGTTGTTGAAATCGTAGGCGTACGTGTAAATAGTATGGTCTCCTAACTGATCGGCTGTGTCGTTGAAATAGGTCCGCAAGTCAAGGCTGATACGGCGGGCTCTGGGGAAGGTCAAGCGCCAGATAAACAGTCTCAGCTCGGGAGGCAGTTGGATGAAACCCGTGAGCTGTCCCAGAGAGCTCGCCGAACTGTATTTGATCTCTGCTCTTTGTTGAGGAGCATCTAAAACTCTCAGGTAAGCATCCCAGGAAGGAATCGCATATGATATGGAGGAGGGATTGGTGAAGACATCATTATCACCCACAACTCGACCTTCGTCATTCATCCTATTGTGTAAATCACGCACAATCAGACCATCAGTTAGCCTAAGTGGATAATCAACGCTACTGCCTTCTATATGCTCTCGACGCCCCTTTTGTTGGATATAAACCATGTTTTTGTCGACTTCCTCAAGCTGCAGCAAGAATTCGAAGCCTAATTCAGCCTGTGACGTGTGGGAGAAGAATGAAAGAAGAATGTCTAAAAGCTTGAAAGAGAGTCGCGAATGCAGAAAGCAGAAGTAAATTACCAATGTTGATAAAGGCGTACTCGTCAAGATAAAATCAAAAGCGATGCCAGAAAGACAGCTCGCTGTATGAGCAATGCATTGGGAAGGCATCACCTGGCATCGATGAGCGCCACAAATTCTCCACTCGAAGCATGTCAGTGGTTGAATCGCTGCTTCCTCCCTTTAATTGAGCGAGGACCGGGGTCTGCCAAATTCCAAACTCTGTGAGTACTTGTTAGTGCAAGCTAGGGCAGCATACATGAAGTACCCAAATGTTCAAATAAGATTTGCATGTCTAAGTTGC
Organism: Articulospora tetracladia; assembly: GCA_003415645.1. Lineage (NCBI taxonomy): Eukaryota > Fungi > Ascomycota > Leotiomycetes > Helotiales > Discinellaceae > Articulospora > Articulospora tetracladia. The sequence goes on from PYIV01000013.1 coordinate 1,322,175, forward strand.
ATCATATCAGTCGCGCATCTCCCCTTTCCCTGCAGCTGAAAGTTCCTCCTGAGGTGGCAAATTAGTCCACTTTAACAACAGCTCGGCTAACATCGCATCCTCATCCTCGCCCTCGCCCTCGCCCTCGTTCTTCATATCCGGCCTGAGGTCGCGGTTATCCCTGTACCAACTGAGCCCCTTCTCTTTAGCATTGTACATGCTGACTCCCAAAATACTAAGACCTCCCCAAAAACTCTGCCATCCACTCAGGGAATATTCCACTGCACCACCAGAATCCGTGTCTGCTTGAAAACTAGAGTCCGCAGCACCTACCCTGACCGGGCCACGAGCCACGCGAGCAGTGAGCCATGTAGGGGTAGCATTATAAGCCATCTCACCCAAACCCCAGATTGCATTGTATGCTTTGGTTAATAATCCCTCTTGCTGCTTCGTCCTTGCGCGATAAAAGGCTGCTGAAATCTCCCCAAGTTCATCTCTTTGGTCGGTTGAAGCGTCAAGACAATCACCTTGCTCGAGGACGATTTTCAACGCGTTCTGACGCATGACTTCAATGAGTTCGGTGATTTCATCAAGTTGCGCTTCTCGATTCTCAATGCCTTCTGGAGTACCTGTTACATCGCTGTTGTTATTGCTAATCGCGCCTTGGGAAGTTCTGGGAGGGCGTGGATCAGATGCGGAATTAACGGCAACTGGCAGTCGGCTAGATGAGGATTCAATACTGCCATCTTCCTGGATCCAGTCTTCGTCTTCATCACCTAGGTCTCCTCTTAAAATCAAGCTGGCCTTGGTCTTTTGGGCCTTGCTCTTCTTACCACTTCTATCAGCTGCCTTCTCTTCTTTCAATCTTTCGTTACTTAGAGTGGTTATTGCAGCAGCAATGCGTTTGATTTCAGCGCTGCCAAGATTCTGAGCGAGCTGGCAGAGCAGGTCTCGCAGGAAGCAAGGGTAGTTTGTATTCTTTGCGTAGGAACTCAGGATCGATACCAGGGCACTGCGGAGCTCGGTGAAGTGTGGGGGATCCACTGTCTCTGCATCGAGCGGAGACATGGATTTAAAGCCAACTACATCTAAGATGTCTCCTTGCTGTGAAGAATCGGGGTTTTGCGAAAGCTCTTCATGATCCAGAGATTTCCTACCCAATATATTGGCCACTCGTAGCAGAAAATTCCTTGTAACCTCGGGTTGGTCATTTAAATCTCCATGGTGATACTCTAGCTGAAGATCGCTCAATATTGTACAAAGTTCGGCGTAATTTTTTTAGATACAACGAGTCTCATCGAGTTTTGCGACAGGCACGTGGTCGTTCAGAATTTCAGTGAGTAGGTGAAAGCATAGGGACAGTTCCACTAAGGCCGTTTGCGGATACACTGGTACTCGGCTTTCATCTAGAGGCAAGGAAGTGGCATTGAGTTCCATGTCTCTGTTAGTGGAAACATGAATTGCAGTACTGATGGTAGTGGTGAAAGCTGGTGGCGGATTCTGATAATCGAGAGCGTACTTTAGCTCGTAGTACTTCCTTTTTGTATCTTTCTCGGAACGCGCAAGACTCTCAATGAGATGCTGCTGATACCGCAACGACGTCTCCGCAGCTTTGCTACTTCTTGTGAGCCACGGTCTCTTTCTAACGCAAAAGTACTCACCGGTTTGACACATCTCTCGCGTAACTCAGAACTTGAAGCATTAACGTAAGAGAAGCCTTCAGCCTATCCAGATTACTCCTTAGTAGCTCTATTTTCTGCTGCTTAAATGGCCACTTCAACTTCTCAACAACAGTCTTTCTCTTTACCGCTCCCCTGGATCCCTTTCCGGGGACTTCATCACTGAAAACGCCCATACTATTATCCAGAGCCCTATCCAACTCCTCAAAAATAGCTAAACAATCCTTAACGGTTTGTGCCGTAGCTACGAGAGCACCTCCAGAAACAACACGTGATTCATCCTCCTTGATGATTTGACACAGCTCTTTGAGAACGGTCGATGTGAGAGACACATCGCTGGATATTCCTCTGATAGATTTGTCTGCGCTAGAGACGGCCTCGCTGAAGTTGAAGAGCTTAACGGAGAGCTTGAAGCCATAGTCTGCGAGCTGACCGACAGAGGCTACGACTGCGAGGGCGGCCAGAACCTCCGCCATGGTGGCTAAGCATGAGGCTTGATGCTTGCCATGCAACTTGAGTTGAGGAGTGCCTGTAGAACAGGTGTTGGTGATAAGTTGAAGAGGATGCCAAAATGTTCACTTCCAGCGTTGTTGAGGTCGAGGCTGACTCAGCATTTTCTGCCAATCAACAACTGAGTAAGGTAAGGTACCTGGGTATTAGTTCTCAGAAGGAAATACAGTCTGAAGAGCTAGAAGATAGAGGAAGGCGCCCGAGCATTATCTTGCCTACGTCTCCAGGGGGTACATACATCTAAATGATAAGCTCACTTGAGCAGCTCAGTTCCTAGACTATAAGAATTGCTAGACTGATAAATGACTGCCTGGCTGTCGTGAACTTGTGCTCATCTTGAGTCTCTAAGCAAGGAGAACAACGCTCTTGCAGCACACCCATCATCGCCTCGAAACGAACCGGAAAGGGAAGAAAGATTTAATGCCGAGGATGAACTCTACTAAAGCCTCTCGGCCCTCTCAGCCTTGCCGAACATTTTGCATTTCGCATCCGGACAACCGGTATCAAGCTCAGCCTGGCCGGCAACGCAAATCACCCAATGCCAATGCCAGTCGTCCATCCAACATCACCCCATCGCCTGGGCCAGGGGTTTGGCCACTCCAGTGCCCCAATCTAGAAAGCATTCCAGAAGCCGGGAGGACCGTTCCATCCCTGTCTCACAGCACGCAGCACACTGACCAGAATTCCCTGCAATCGAAGACCTTACGTAACATATTCTTCCCCACAGTCGGCCATCATGATAGGGCTTGGGACTAGTCTTTTAGCCCCGTCAACAGCAACAAAGACGTTGACTGCAGGCATCTGTCGGCTCCCGAGGGCGGAGCTCGAGAGGTAGACAATGGGACGATGAGACGAGGAGATCTGCAGCTCGAGGATAACGGCAGCAAGACACGCACACCTGACAAGATTGGATGACATCGGTTTCAGCCGTCTGGCGATATCAGAGGAAACATCGAGTGGCGCACCACCTTTAATTGAGTTTGACCCCGGCCAAGCGGTGCGATAAGGTGCATCTCTTGGCAATGGCTTCGAGTAATTGGGCACCGGACCTCGACCAAGGAGGCGGCAGACACCAGAGATAAGGCCTTTTGTCGTGGCCAGAATTCCGCACCAAATTGTGGACGAGCAGATAGGTCTGACTGGCTAGGAGCTCATGTTTGGGCTCAAACAGCGGCAGCGGATTACTGCATGTGCTAGCATGGGAGGCATCCCGTTCCCCATATTTGTTGTGGATGAAGGCACTGGGATAATGAGGGAGGAGTTACGGGTGAGGACCGTGAGGTTCTGATGGAGATGAAATGAGTGAATGTAGAAGGTTCATGCGAGGACAAGTCTCAGATTTGAAGAGCATCGACTCGGGGAGCAAAGTTCCTGATGCAGGACGATTTATTCTCTCCATTGACGGCGGCCCCTCAGGTGAAGGCGATCTACCTCAATGTTGCATTTAAGTGGCCACTCGGGTCGGAACTGGGAGACAAGCCTCTCTGGGGCCAGGTTACACTTGCCCAACCAGGAAAGGACGCAGATAGCTGCCGCTGCTCCCTGGTTTCCTATGGGTCAACACCCATGAGGTGGTACCAACCTGTTGCGATAAACACCCTGCCCCTCTCAAGGTGACGTCCCCCCGGCTGTTCAGCGATAGCTCTTATAAGTACGGGCCTCATCATCCCATGGTTTGTTTCTGGCTTGTGAGTTGGTCTGTGAGAGACAACAACGTTTGGTCAAGTATTCGAATTGGCCTACAACAAACAAAATGGCACCTCTTGAGGAGATCAAGACCAATCAGAGTGGCAGGAAGCACTCGATTGACCCCCGAAAGCAGTCCGTTACGACCGTATTAAAACCCGGGAAGTAATCGACGTCGAAGGACTATCTGCCGATGAAGCAGCATTGGTAGCTCTCGGTTACAAGCAAGAGTTCAAGAGAGAATTCTCGCTATGGACAACCTTCTGTGTCTCATTTGCCGTTCTTGGCCTCCTCCCGTCCTTCGCCAGTACGCTGTACTACGGAATGGGATATGCTGGGACCGGTGGAATGGTATGGGGCTGGCTGATCTCTTGGTTTTTTATTCAGTGTGTTGCGATGGGAATGGCTGAGCTTTGCTCGAGTATGCCAACAAGGTTTGTGAAACTGAATAATTCTCCATGCAACAAAAGCTGATTAAGTGATAGTGGAGGTTTATATTACGCAGCTGCCGTTCTCGCTCCTCCAGGATATGGTCCGTTTGCCGCTTGGGTAACTGGCTGGTCGAATTGGATGTCTCAAGTAACTGGAGCACCATCGGTCAACTATGGTCTGTCCTCGATGATCCTTGCCGCGGCTTCAATCACACACCCCGACTACATACCTCAGCATTATCATACTTTCCTCCTCACAGTATTTATCATGATCATTCATGCCTGCATCTCCTCGATGCCAACATTGTGGATCGCCAAATTCAACTCGTATGGTTCAACCATGAATATGGCTGCACTTTTTGTTGTCATTATCATGATTCCGGCTTCAGTTACCGGAACTGCTGATACTCCAAAATTCTTCCCATCGAAGCAAGTTTGGGCAGTTCAAAATGGAACCGAATGGCCGGACGGAGTTGCCGTATTGATGTCCTTCATTGCCATTATCTGGACAATGTCAGGCTACGATGCGCCGTTCCATCTTTCCGAGGAATGTAGCAATGCTGCCGTGGCTTCTCCAAGAGCTATCGTCATGACAGCTGGGTTTGGTGGCTTAGCTGGATGGGCTCTTCAACTGGTTGTCGGATATACCGTCATTGACATTCCAGCTGTCATCGGGTCTGAACTGGGCCAGCCGTGGGCCTCATACCTTGTGCAGGTTATGCCTCAAAACACTGCTCTCGCTATTCTTTCCATTACCATTATCTGTGCCTTTTTCATGGGCCAAGGATGTATGGTTGCGGCATCGAGAGTGACATTTGCCTACGCACGTGATGACTGTTTCCCAGGGTCATCATGGATCAAGCAAGTCAACAAGCACACCTACACACCTGTCAACGCTGTCTGGTTTAACACCACGATTGGCTGTTGCTTGCTGTTGTTGATCTTCGGAGGCACTGTAGCTATTGGCGCCATCTTCTCAGTTGGTGCGATCGCTGCCTATGTCGCGTTTACCGTCCCCATCTTCATTCGAGTGTTCTTCGTTGGTGACCGTTTCCGCAAGGGCCCATGGCACTTGGGCAAATTCAGCAAACCTATTGGAATTTGCGCTTGTTCGTTCGTGCTTGTGATGCTACCAATCCTCTGTTTCCCATCTGTGCGTGGAGGCGATCTCACAAATGAGCTGATGAACTGGACCGTGGTTGTGTACGGTGGACCGTAAGTATCTTATCTTCAATCGCAAGGAATATAACTAACAGTATGTAGGATGGTGTTCATTATTATCTGGTGGTTTGTAAGAGCCAGATTTTGGTTCAAAGGCCCAGTCATTAATGTGGAGGTACGTACTTTCCAAGTAAAATCATCAGATCGAAACTAACTTTGCTAGCATCATATGATGGGACGAGACGAAAATGTTGTGACAGGCATTGAAGGTAGCTCGGATGATGCAAGCATTGACCACAAGTCAAAGAAAATTGATGGAGAGACTCTGCCAATTTAATTGTAGTTACCTTTGTATTTTGTAGCTGGAGGTGGTTTGCTTGGAAATGGATACCCTTAAGATATTTTGGTTGCAGCCGATAATAATTTCGTATCGGTACAAAAAAAGCATGCCGCGTACGAGACCAACTTCCATTCCACTTCTGCGAGTCACTCCCCGTGAGATTATGCTTCGAGTGCTCGAAATTCGAAACGAGACGACGTTATCTGAGAAAGGCGACGTGGGGACAATGACTAAGATGAATCTACATGGGAACCACGAGGCTTCGGACATAGGAAGTATCTGCTTCAAGTTTCTTCGTCATTTCTTTCAAAGGCTGTTCATTGCTTATGGATATCGCTATGATGGCAGTATCTAGCAGAGAAGGAGGCTCATTACGTCAAGAAGTGGGTTTTCGGGGTTTTCGAAGGCGGTTTTTCGTTGTCGAGTATGCAGACTAAGTCCACGAGCAAGGTTGCGTTCTTGGGATGGTTTCGAGTCTTTCTATGTGCAGCAGTCTAGAAAGAGACAGAAGTCGAAGGTCACAGGTTGGAGCATCTTCCTTCTGTCGATTATCATTATGCTGTCATGTGTAAAGAAAGTGCTATGAAACTGTAGCTTTAATGCCAAAGCTTGAAATTTTGTCAAGTCTTTATAATTGCTATTGATGGTGGAGAAGTTGTTGAGAGCTCTAACTCTCATACTTGCCAGTCTTGGTTGACCTCCATTCACTGACTTCAGTCTCTTGAATTCATACCGGAAGGAAGCTATCGGCTTCTGAGTGAGTTATATTTTGCTCACCTTCATTGGGTTTGCTCCAAATCTTACAAAGATCTCACTGGAAACCACTCCCTCACCTCTTTCGATCTCAACTTCACATCGGCCAAAGCCCGTCGAGCGTGATAAGCTCTCGACAAAAACTAACTAAGAACCCAGGGATGAAGAATCAACATTTCTTCAGCCCCTTCGTCAAAGAATATCCATCACTCTGATCGAGTTCACAAGTCTAGGTTCACTAGCCCCATCTTCTCTTAGCAGACAGATGCTAGACTATTGAGAGGTCAGATCTTACTTTCGTTTATTTCCATTACGCCCCCGAATCCAAACCATTGACCTAAAGCACATTATCTCGGATTAAAACCTCACAAGCAAAGACATTTACCCTTCCTTCATATCAAGCTACGACTGGTTAGTTTTACTTTGGAATCTCGCCAACAGTAACGGGTGCATTCAGTTACCTATGAAGCTTGCAGCCGATTTCCCTGTGACCTTCTTTCGTTGCAAAGAGTTTACTTTGATCTGCTGTTCACTTTTGCTCCTCATCTCACCTTCGAGTGCATACAATTAGCTAAAACTCAGGTCAGTCAATTGCTTAGCTCGCTTGTTTCTTCGTCTTTCCCCTCCATCTCCAACACAGCACTTCGATCTTTCCTTCTTCGCATTTGATCTTCACTGCTTCACGCCATTAAGTACACTTCTATCTCAGCTGCTTCTATATGGTACGCGTTCCTCCTGATTCTTTTTTCAAATTTTTTTTTTAAAAAAAACCTTTTTTACCACCGTCATCTTGGAAGCACAACTTGTGTCTTCTCAAAAACGTGAGACCAAGCATCCCTTCCAACCTTCAAGTACAATTCAGAAATAGCTTCAATCTTGCCACAAATTTCATTCCTCGTACCTAAGACTCGAAGATTGAAGCTAAGATCTTTACAGCCAAATCCCACGGCGCCTATAAGCTATCGGAATATCTTTGTAGCTTCGGAACTAGTCATCATGGCCAGCAAAAAGCCCAAAGTCGAAGCCTCTGACAATGGATTCAGTCATCTGATTCCGAATCCCCAATGGAGAACTGCCATCACAGAAAGCGATTTGAAGCGGGTTCTAGTCAAGGAGACAGCAGCAAAACATGCACTGAAGTCTATGACGGATATTTTACAAACACTAAAGATGCATGTCAACCTGAATCCCTCATCTAACAATAGGATCGATAAAATTGAGACTATTATCAAGCGCAAAAAGGAGTTCCAGGTGTTCATCGGCTTTCAAGGAAGTAGCGGAGCTGGAAAGAGCACTTTGATCAATGCATTGATAGGGTTTGCCAAGCTGTTGCCGTCCTCGGCAGAACGAGCTTGCACAGCTGTTCCCGTGGAAGTTTCATACAACAAAAGCAACGATCCTGACTCAAAGTTCATTCTCAAAGTCTTGTACATCACCAAAGACGAATGGCGAACAGAGCTTGATCTCTTGTTTGAGGCAATCGCTGCACAAGAGATTGGCAACGGAGAGGATGATGAAGCAGACACAGAGAGAGGTGCATTTATCGATGAGACTATGGACAAAGTCAAGCACTTATACGGGAGTGAAATTCGCTCATTAGACAAGCTCAAAACTTTCACCGTCGAAAAACTATTATCTCACACAGTAGTCCGAAATATTCTCGGATCAACAGAAGAGATCAGAACTTCCGACAAGGCAGACTTTACCCGCAATCTTCTGAACCATATTGATAGTGGTGGCGGAAACCAGAGTGCTCCCTCCTGGCCCTTGGTGAAGTTAGTCAAAGTCTTTGTTAAATCACAAATACTGGAGCATGGTTTGACACTAGTTGTACGTACAATGGCTTCCGCAATAACCTCATCAAATGCTAATAAGTCTCCGATGTAAAGGATTTACCTGGGGTTGGTGACGTCAGCTTAGCTCGATCTTCAGTGGCCGAGAATTATCAAAGCAAGCTGTCCGTAACTTGCATTCTGGCCGATGCACGACGCGGAATTACTGAAAAGAATGTGAGTATAGATACCTTTAATCTGAACTTTTATTTGGCTACCGTACTGATTCCCGTAGGCACACGACCTGCTCGAGAAAGTTACGCAGAGAAATCTTCAGCTCGATGGATTATACAACTCAAAATCATTGTGCTTTATCTTATCGCAGATTGATAGGAGTTTTGATCTCATTGAATACCTCGAGACGCACCCAGATGTAAGGGCTCAGAATGAACAAGATTTGAATATTTTCATTGCTGCCAACGAAAGAATCGCAGCGCTCACAACTCAGCGGTACAAAGCAACAACGACAAAAATAGAGAACCGTAGGGTTGCCAAGGAGAAATATAAAAAGATCCAAGAAATCAAGCAGTGGCTTGATTCGAATCCTAGCCCTCTCAATATTCCTCTTCATCACAAGGAGATAGAAAATGAGGAAACTGACCTTTCTCAGCTCCGAATCCTAGTGCGTAAAGAGATGGAAGCTATTGAAAAGCTTAGTAAAAGAATCAGCTCAAATGAAACGGCAGCTTTCCATGCTCGGTCTAGACTTCGTTCGGCCTGTATCCGAAACAGAAATCAACTTTGTGCTAATAATATCACGAGAGACTATGAAGAAAACTTGGCACAGATGGGCCAAAAGCAAACCAGTCAACTTCAGGTATTCTGCGTAGCTGCAACTCTGTATCTGAAGTACAAGACAACATCGAAAAGAGCTGCTGGATTCCCAAATCGCGAAGACACAGGGATTCAAGAACTCAGGGATTGGCTTGTGGCTACAACCTTCGAGGATAGAGAATCAATTGCACAGGCTTTCCTTCAAGACGCCGAAGCCTTTCTGGATTCCAACGCATCATGGATTCATGACAAGTATGGTGACCCGAAGATGTCTGTTGAAATGAGGGAAATCTGGGAACCTCAACTTAATTTTAAGTTCCGGAGCTTAGAGAAGGTATTTACATTATGACAATCACCTGATAATTGACTGAATCTATCATTAGGAACTCTTGGAACTCAGATTAGCGTCATCTGAAGCTTTCAAGAATCTTATCCACAAGAATCTATATTCTGCGATTCCGCGTTCGGTTGATGTAGCAGCATCATTTGCGGAGAAGCAAGTCAAGGAATTTGCTCAAGGCATAATTTGGTCTACTCATCGGTGTGTTAACAAGAACCATGGTCATTGGACAGATTCAAAAAAGAGAAAGCATCGATGGAATGAGAAGCTGTAAGTTCGATCCTCGATGTTTGTGATCAAAGAACTTGGACTAAAATGAGTTCTAGGGCTGCTGATCTCAAAGGAGCTATAGTCTCTCATTGGAACAAGACATTCCTTGAATATGTACCCATCGAACAAGATACTTTTGTTACAAAGGGCAAGAAACTCATCTCCGACTTTGCAATGATCGTTGGAGAGAACAAATTCTTCGTAGAGGTTGCTCCAGGTCTATCCACCCTGCAAGATTTTATTTTAAGAGACGCGGATCTGCTTCAGACACAATCAAAAAATGCATTTGGCGATATTACGGAGGCATACCGAAAGTCTCATCGCTGCATTCCACCTGCTATCAAGAAGTTTCTCACACCGATGTACGACGAATGTGGAGGTGCTAAGGGAACTGGGCTTTATGCTGCCAACAAGGCTTTGCATGTCAAATGGATGCGCACCAAAGGCCAAAAAATGTACCTGCGAGCCAGCAAAGCCGTTGTTGAGGTCGTCGACGAAATGCTTGCAAATCTTCCTCAAACACTAGAGACTGCATACCGCGCATCACTAGAAGATATCCAAGAACAAATCACTCGATTTTTCGACGAGAACACTGCTAATGGACTACGAACAAGTGGTCGCATGGTGGTATCCATTGCCAAGGTCAATCTTCAGAAAGCCTTACTAGGACATATCGATGATCTGGCGGCAGCTTGGACATCGTGTAATGGTGCACAGAAAGTTATCGAGGAGGATGACGATGATGATGCTATCATGTTTGATACTGGTGACTTGTTTGATGTAGATGGGAAGGATGACGATGATGACTATGAGGATGGCAGTGACCAAGACAATCGTTGAGCAGGATCTACTTACTGCTATGTTGAATTCACTCACTCACTCACTTCAAGTGATTATGCATTTATAATCGTTTTCAAGTTCGTGGCGCTTTTGCCCTGACTCATTCACAGAGCGAACAGACTGGAATAGTTTTCTACCCAGTTGGCTTTCGCAGCAAAGTAAATAGCATGGAATTGAAATTCAACAGTGAATTGACGTCCGAGTCTTCAACTGTGATTTTTGATACTGTAAGTATAATATTTGCAGCGAATATGAATGGTTCTGTGCATTTGGAATGAGTATGATCACTGTGTACGGCAATGACAGCTAGGCAGGTATTCTAAGCGTTATCGTCCATGAATCTAATAGTAAAAAGCGAATCTACGCCAATTCAACATTTACTGCTACCTAAAGCTGCACAATAGCGACAATGCCCCATGTGAACGAATTTGTTTGGATGGGAAGTTTGCTGGATAGCTCTTAAAGATACGACAGTGAACAAAGCAGCTGCATGAAGCTGGCACGGAGAACCCCCAATGTGAGAAATCTAGAATATTTTACGACAAGAGACTGCTCTTGGAGGCTAAAACTTAGGTGAATCCAGTTGCTGCTTATCTGCTGCTTGCCCCATGAGTTTGTGAGCTGTCACAAAAAAAGAGAAAGAGGCAAGCTAAGGCACTAACATGGACATAAAAAGGGTATTCATATGCTAATCAGACGCTGCGAGGATAACTCAACTCTGCGTAAATATAGTGCCGCCTGCAATACCAAACGCCGTCGCTAAACAACCAATCTAACCCATCGCCCATATGATACATGAGACACACTACCCTTCACTTCTCTCATTCCACTCACTTTCACTGCCCCTCAGTCTCTTTGCCCTTCTCGTTCTCCTTATCACCGCTAACAATTTCTCCAAACCAGCCTTTCAGTTTATCTAACCTCGAATTGAACCAGTCCCAAAAGCTCTGCTCGTCTTTCGTCATCTCGCCCTCGCCTGGTGTTTCTTCACCGGCAGGATCAACGCCAACTACGGTTGGGGGTTTGGTGTTTGGATCGGCGGCTGAGCTGGCTTCGATAGGCGAGATGGAGATGACAGCGTCTGCACCTGCATCGGATGGAAGGACTGAAGTCGGTGTTGCGGAGGAAGGCGCTTCTGAAGATGAAACAGAGAGGGCTGCAGGAGCGGAAGTGGCTACGGACTCCGGTACAGGCACAGACTTAGACATCGAGGTGGATGCAGGCACAGGGGTAGAAGTAACTTCTGGATCGTGGGGCTCTTCAGGTGTCGTCTCGGAACTGTGAAGACCTACTGGCTTCAGAGGAAGTCGAAGTGTTCCATTGTTAGGTCTCGGTTGGAGATTAAGGGAGTCACAAATGATGTTGTACACTTCAATGTTTTCTACACGCTTGTTAGTTGGGGTTGAGACAGAAGATTAGCACAACTTACGGAAAGGCTCTACGCGGCTGTTAGGAGCATGAGGAAATGCTGGACCTCTAGCCACAAAAATAGCCCTCATCAAAGGATGCTCGTGATCATAACCATGCAACCCTCGGGATGATAGACAGTGCCGTCAATTTTTGCCTGTGCAACATCAAACTCCGCCATGGTCACGATAGCCCAGCCGGTTTTTGGAATGATCCACAGGGGCGCAATTCGCTCGTTCTTTGAGAAGTGGTAACGCTCAGGCATATCGACATCCCGAAGATATACGTCGAAATTTGGATTAACTGATGCTTCAATTTTCAGTGCATCATATATGCCTTGGAGATGACTTGGATCTTTGGGTCTGAGACCGTAGAGTGGCCACCCGTCGGTGTGCTCGATCAAACTAGTATCGAGAAGACTTTCCAATTGAATCATGCGGCTCACATCTGTAGTTGCCATGCCATGATCAGAAACAATAACCACATTGACAATTTTAGTCAAATTTCTTGTTTCGAGACCTTTAAACAGCTGGTCGAGCATGGTATCAACGTTTTGGATGGTGACCCTGATCTCCGTACTGTTAGGTCCATAGAGGTGACCATCAGCGTCAACGTTCGGTACATATGCAGCAATGAGCTGAGGCCTCATGTCCCTGACCTCAGCAAGCTCATTCTCAAGGCCAGGTTTGTCTAGAAGCTGCAAGATTCGGGAGACTTTGTTTTCCAGAGGCTCTTTTCCGTTGTACTTGTCCAGGAACGCTGGCTCTATAGCAGCAATGTGTGCCTCACTTCCGGGCCACATATGAATCGCAGTTCGTATGCCTTGATCTTCAGCAGTTACCCATAAAGGCTCTCCACCCCACCACTTTGGTTGCATAGCATTTGGATTGGTGTAGTAAAATTCCTCGTGTAATGACTCGTCCCAAAACGTGTTGCCAACGACACCATGCGACTCGGGATATAGGCCGGTTACCAAAGTGTAGTGATTCGGAAATGTGACGGACGGAAAACTCGGATTCATGTAGACAGGCGATACTCCTTCGGCGATGAAGGAACTGAGCCTTGGTGTAATGCCCCTATTCAAGAAATCTGCTCTGAATCCATCGAGACTGATCAAGATTGTTGTAGGCGCAAAGAGAGCTGTTCCATTGCTCAACATCGGCTGCACCGGTATAACTCCTTTCCGATGCAAGGACAGCTTGGCAGCTATCAATACCAGAATTGAGAAGCCAACTGCAATCAACAGATGTATAAAGCACCATCTTCGCCATCTTCGCCTCTTGCCCACCTTGTCCTCATGGAGCCCCAACAATCCGCGTCTATCAATTTCATCGCTACCTTCCGCATCGCTGCTCGATCCAGTGACACTCCCTTCCTTCAATCCACCCTCCTCCATCTCGTACATCAGTTCTCCGTCCTCGCCATGGGCTGCGTCGTGCAACAAATGCGCTTTTCTTTGCATTCTTCTTTCCTTTCTCCGTTGACGTCCAGCACGCAAGCTTTTATCAATTTGCTGCATTTCTTCTCCGGCGTTCGAAGTCACCATCGGTAATTCTGCATGGCTTTTCGAAAAAAGTTTCTTCAATGGTCCCCCTACCATTGCGAGTGCGCTTCCTCTTCTGCCACGCCGCCGGCTTTCTTCAAGTAATTTGTCTCGTTCCTCTTCTTCTAATAATACACCTCGGTCGTGCGCCCGGATATCTGCGCTCGACCGCGCGCCCATGAGAACCTCATCGTCTTCGCTATCGGTCTCCTGGTCGCTGCGCTCGCTATGAATGCTTGAGGCATCATCGTCGTAATGCGATGGCGATAGTAGAGAGGGGTTGCGGTCTGAGTCTGTCGGAGGTGCCATAATCAGATACTTCGTTGTCTATATCATTGGCTGCGAATAGCATGGTACGACTGTTTACACTCCGAGGCTGAGGGCATCGTCGTTCTGTCCTCGGCTTATGTAAGCGAGTTGCTGCATATTATTTTGGGACATCGTAGCCTTTCCCCGCCAAAATATCCTAGCTGACTCAAAACTTAGGCCAGCGACAATCTTAGGAAACATGTTATTCTCTGTAGTTACTCGTGTTATAACACCTTTGTCTCTGTGACTTCACGCTTGAAGTTTCAAGATTTTGGCATTAATGCTCCAGAACTGTGCTTCGACATGCAAAGTAATGGGGGATGGGTATTACTTGCATAACAGCTCAATAACGGCATTTTGTTGAATGTGTTAGACAAAGAAATTTGTAAATATAATATGACGAGTATCATGAATAAAGTAACGGAGGATCGAATAAAAGACCAAAATTCCCACTGAGATTTGCTGGGCTAAATCACAAGGCTCAAAGAGCTCCCATATATCGAAATCATGTGACTCAAACCCCTTGCCGATTTCGTCATATTGTGCCTTAGCTCGCTGAACTATTTAAGGTTTGGCAGGGGTAACTGCAACTGCCTATCGCCACTACCTCGTTAATTTCTTTGATTATCGCGCCTCGTCGACGCGTCGCCCGCGATTCCTTGTACCTGTACATCACCGGACATTCATTTTCGACTGCTCTTGACGAGCTTTATTTTCATGTACTTTAATTCGTCTTTGCGCCTGTTCCACCGCATGCAGGTTGCCCTGTGTAGTCTTGCCAGCGGATAAGATCTGAATCAATCAAAATCGCAGGTTCAGAGCCTTGTTCTATCGCCACAGCAGGGCGTCAATTCTGCATTGGTTTTCCCACCATGTCACAATCTCAGCAGCCCATTTCGCAAGCTATCCAAAGCCAAATCGAAGACATCATCGCCGAGATTGCTTTCCAAAGAGTTTTACTCGAGTCTATTGACGACACTGTTCGTGATCGAGAAGATGCCGAACTAGAGGTTCGAAAGGAGATTCGTGAGCTGGAGAGTCAGGTGAAGAGGCTTAGGCGCGGTACCACAGCAGGCAATTCAGCCTCAAGTTCTTCTCAGGCAGCCCCTGATCAGGCTCTGCAGTCTGCAACTCAAACTTCCTCACCGAAGAAGGAGCCTAGGGACGCTGAAACATCATCCGTAGCTCCAATGGATAGCATTCAAGGTAAAAGACCTTAACTATTTGCTTTTCCCTCCAGATCATAAATAAGCCGAAGTCCCTATCTCACCGCTTACAACTCTCCTCGCTTTATTTTCGAGTATTTCTAACAATATGGCAGGCCAAGAACTATGGCATTCTTTATCTTCTTCGACAGCATCCACTCCGAACTCTGCGGAGTATATGGCAGATCTTGTAAGCCCATCTCGAATGAATCTACCGAGTCGAAAGAGATCACATAGCACGCATCTTGATGGTGGTCTGGCACCTTTTGGTGGGAATAAGTCCCGCCGGACATCTCCCAATCCGTATTTGACTGGTCCAACGACTCCTTCAACGATAAGTTCAGGGTATGGTTACCTTGGATCCCACATGCTGAGTGATGGTTATTTTGACCTCGCTGTGTTTGTCCGCACTTCACTACACCTCGTTTCATTCGAAGTTCTTTAACTTGTTGTCTTGGGGTTTTCATTTCTCGATCTATCTCATGAGAAAATTGCTGACTCCGTATTACCAGGGACGATGACTTCGAAGATTTTGAAAAGGAATACAAGAAACTACAGAAAATGGAAGAAGATAGAAGACTCCAGGAGAAGGTTGATGCTGAAATTGCTCGGAATATGCAAGCCAGTTTCCAGTCTGGCTCAATGCACGAACCAGCAAGTTTTGGGACGTCTGCCTTTGATCGAATTTCAGGCATCCGCCAACCTGCTTCGACTGCTTCAAGCTTCATACCACCAAACAATTCACAGTCCGGCCACTATCCTGGCAGGAGCTTGCCCTGGCCAGGACAAAGAACGATTAGCAATGTGTCAGTCCAGTCTGAACGTCAAGGCCCTTCGACGCATCCGAATATGAAAACGGAACATAATTCAAAGCTGCATGGAGCAAACAGCCCATTTCCACAAAGTGGATTTAAGGTGGAGCCGTCCTCTTCGAGACCAATGCCTGGAGCCTTCCGCGAAGACTCCCCGGAAGCTAGTGACTCTGATATTGAGATAATTCCAGCCGCAGCGTTCTACCACAACAGGACAGCTCCAAAACCCAAGACTGAGCCTAAAACAGAAGCCTCTAGTTATTTGCCAGATGCTCAGAGCTTGGCCATATATGGCAAGCAATCTGAACCAGACTGGATGCATGCTTCAGGCCGCCCATACGGTACGTCTTACGCAAATCTCTTTGGCGCACCAGGTGGAGCTACCTTTGGCGACTATGTCTACCCGGCACCATTTTTGAACAAAGCCCAAGCCCCAGGTAACCCTGTTCATCAAAAAGACTTTGCTTTGTTTCCAGGCTATTCCACCGCTAATATGCATATTTGGCAACCAGGACAAGCACACAACATGAATGCCTCTGGCATGTACGGAGTGAACCACCATGCTGGGTCCTCTACTTTTATCAAGCGTGATCCCCTTGCAGATATAATAGCCCGATCGACTGGCAACGACTACCAGGAGCTATCTGATTATTTGGGAGCAGATGATCACATGAGCAATCATCTTGACCATATCATGAATGACCCGCGCAAGACCGGCGAGGAGATCAAGGCTTTACTGGATAACATCAAATCCGATGTCGATATACCGCCTGAAGAAAGAGAGGGAACTCCTGATGGGATGAAGTATCCTTTAGTGAGTTTCCGTACTCATAGCAGATATTGGTTGGCGCTGACGAACCTAAGTATGAGCATCAGAAACTTGCCCTGACATGGCTGAAGGCAATGGAAGAGGGCACAAACAAAGGCGGCATTCTTGCCGACGATATGGGCTTGGGAAAGACAATCTCATCTCTGGCGCTGATTTTGACCCGACCGTCATCTGACAGAGCACGAAAGGCACGTATTGCACAGGCAACTCTCATTGGTTGATTACTGACATTCAGCAGACTACTCTCATCGTAGGTCCTGTAGCACTCGTGCGTCAATGGGAGCAAGAGATTCGCAAGAAAATCAAAGCTAGCCACCGACTCAGTACTCACTTGATGCATGGCCAGCCTAGAAAGCTTAGCTGGGAAGAGGTTCAAGGCTTCGATATTGTGCTTACGACATATGGCACATTGGCGCATGAATTCAAATCCATGGAGAAGTGGATAGTGAGACAGCAAGCAGAGTATGGTGGCCAATACGATCAAGCCCCCATGAAAAAGCTCTTTCCTCTATTGGGACCTAGAAGCTTTTTCCATCGAGTCATCCTTGACGAGGCGCAAAGTATCAAGAACAAGAATACCGGAGCCGCCAAGGCGTCATGCAACCTCAAGTCTACATATGTAAGTCCTTCACTTGACCTCGGATACTAGTGTTTTTCAGAAGACACATGCCAATCCTTGTTGAGATATTCCGAAACTATATTAACACTTTGGAAAGCGTCTAGTTTTATCTGGGACGCCAATTCAGAACAACCTGGGTGAACTCTACTCACTTATCCACTTCCTTAGGATAAAACCTTACAACGAGTGGACTAGATTTCAGCAGGTACGCGCTGCTGCGAAGATGACTGCGTCTGACGAATTAACTTTCTGTAGGAATTTGGGTGCTTAACCAAATATGACCGACACCAAAGAGATGTTGCGGGGAAGATGCGAAAGCTTCAAGCGGTCATCAAGGCGATAATGCTTCGCCGCACCAAAAAATCCCTTATTGACGGAAAGCCTATCATCACCCTTCCTCCCAAGACCGAAGAAATTCAGCACGTTGTGTTCAATGACGATGAGCAGGCTTATTACAAAGCTCTTGAATCCAAGACTCAAGTCCAGTTCAATCGATATATGAAAGCCGGCACAGTCGGAAAGAATTATTCGAACATTTTAGTACTGCTTTTACGCTTACGGCAAGCTTGCTGTCATCCACATTTGATCATGGATTTTGAGGAGGCGCCTCCTGCTGGTGCCAATATTAGCGACGAGGCTATGGTCGCTTTGGCAAAGAGCCTCCCTGCAGAGGTGGTCAGCAGGCTGCTGGAGATTGAGGCTTTTGATGTAAGCAGTAGAACTCCCAGACTCGCCCCAAAAGACTGACAACTCAAAGTGCCCTGTATGTTACGATGTGACCGAGAATCCGAGAATCATTGTTCCGTGCGGACATGATACCTGCTCCGAGTGTCTCACCAAGATCTCGGACCAAGCTGTACAACAACATGTCGCCGAGGGAAATAATGGCAGTGCCACTTGCAGATGTCCAACTTGCCGAGGCGAACTCCGGATGGACAAAATAATTGACTTCATTAGTTTCAAAAAAGTCCACAAACCGGAGCAGGCTGCTGTAACTGAGAAGCTACTGGTTTCCGATACTGAGAGTGAAACGGATGAAAGTGAAACTGAATCCGAAAGTGAGGACGACATGAATAGTAATGGTGATCTGAGAAATTTTATTGTTCCTGATGACGTGGTGTCGGAAGACGACATTGAGGATGACGACAATGAACATGAAGTAGCACCGAAGAAGTCGAAGAACAAGGGCAAAACCAAGAAGAAGGAAAAACCTCGTCGCAGCAAGAAGGGCAAGGAGAAAGAAAAGGTGGCGCACGTCTCCCTTGCCATGCTAAAAAGAGAAGCCTCCAGGTCTGCAGAGCATCGACGTCGCTACATGCGATACCTTAGAAAGAACTGGGAACCGTCTGCAAAAGTCGACAAGTGTGTTGAGTTGCTGGAACAGTTCCAAAACGACGGCCAAAAAACAATCATATTCAGTCAATTTGTTACGTTGCTCGATCTCGTTCAAGTTCCCATCGATGCGAAGAAATGGAAATGCTTACGCTATGATGGAAGCATGTCTGCAGATCATAGAAACGAGACTATCAACACGTTCTCCGACAAAGCTGATCACAATATCATGCTAATCTCACTGAAGGCTGGAAATGCGGGCCTGAACCTGGTCGCTGCGTCTCGGGTCATTATTCTTGACCCTTTTTGGAATCCGTTTATTGAGATGCAAGCAATTGATCGAGCTTATCGGATTGGTCAACAGAAGCCTGTCGAGGTTCATCGAATCCTCATTGAAGGTACAGTCGAAGATCGTATTATTGAGCTTCAAGAGAGGAAACGAGCACTTGTTGATACCGCTCTTGACGAAGGAGTGAATAAGGAACTTGGTAGACTTGGTGTTCAACAGCTGGCGTTCCTCTTCGGTGTTGGTAGTGGCCATTGATCTCCTGTACTATTCATCGCCATGTTTCTACTAGTAAGCAGGACAGGTTCCAGATTCTTGTGTCTGGAAAAAGCTACGGCTCTGTATTTTGAAGTGTTAGGGAGGATGTGGACATGGCTTGATACAGGTGGGTTTCTTAGGCGTTTAGGAGCTCTGCTTTGCTCTGATGATACCCCTGTCCTGAAGGCGTACGGGTTGTGGGCGGCGTTATATTGTGGGCTCTCCTCGTAGATTGCTGGGACTTAAGACTGGGAAATGTATACAGGTACGGCCCAGAGGTTAGCGTTACAAAAAACCCGAGCATCTAGAATCAGAATACAGCAATATTCGCCTTCAAGAGCTCGCTACTTCGTGATATACTGACACCGACCATCAGTGGACATATCCCGTCTGACCAGTTGCGATATAAATCCTAAAATAGTAGAGACACAAACGAGGTATTGCTTCTGAGAGGTCTACATAGTTCCTCTCCATTGAAGTTGGTATGTCCTGCTTTTACGTGTCCTCAAAGTTCTATATTGTTTAGGAGACTCTTGTCAACTTTGGTTTAAGGCTGGTTTACACTCCCAAAGAAAGTGGCAGACTGAAAATTTATAATTCTCGTTCGAGAGAATGAATTAGATGTTCTTGAGCTCTCGCTTAAAATGTGGCGGGTGATTTCAGGGGCTCGGCTGGCCAAGTCTCTCGCAGCATAACGGCGATGGGCGATTTATTGAGGATGTATCTATGTCACACGTTAGGTTTATAGAATTGACGAATCGCAAATTACTCTAGTTCTTAATTATGCAAGCTTTTTAGGGACAATCAGGTGCCTTGGAACTGACATAGCAAATGAGTGATGCTCAGATTTCCCCACTTATTTTCTGATTCCGATTGATTTGGCGTTTGACCTCGAAATAACTTGGACAAGGTATGTATGGTAATTTTATGATTTTCTTGGATGGAATAGCTCACTGAAATGCTGTACAAACAAATCCATGTCCCAAGCACAAGGTGTGTTTCTTGTTCCATCCAAAGCGATTTCCTGCTTTTCTCGGAGACTTTTCTCCATCCTCGGAGACATTTCAAGTCTCGCCCTAAGGAAGAACTGAGAAGACCAATTCACTTGGAACATCTAGCTCGCACCCAATCATAGACTCGCATGCTGTATGTTCCCCCGACGGTCTAATCCTCCCCCGATACCTCGATTTTTGATTTATCAGCTCTATAGGGCTCTGTGTATTTAAAGCACGGGTTCCTGCATCTTCAAGAACTTCCATCATCTTCAGATCGTCAGAGGGAAAGTCCAAAATCCTAGTTCCAATACTTCAAACCTATCTTTTTCCCAAAACAACCTCGAAAATGCCCCAGACCTTAGCTCTCTTTGGCGCCACAGGCCAACAAGGTAGCTCAGTCATCAACTACATATTGAACGACCCAGAACTCTCCCAGAAGTATAAGCTGCGGGCGATTACCCGTGATATCAACTCAGATAAGTCGAAACAACTCAAGGAGAAGAATATCGAAGTCGTCCAAGGCGATGTGCTCGATCGCGCCTCGATCGAGACTGCTTTGACTGGAGCACAAACCGTTTTTGTCGTGACAACACCATCTTTCAGCCCCGACGCCGTAGAAATTGAGTTCAACAATGCCAAAACGGTTGCTGACGTGGCCGTCGAGAAGGGCGTTGAGTACATCATCTTCAGCACTCTCCCATCTATCAGCGAGATTTCCAGTGGCAAGTACACCAAAGTCACCGCTTTCGACGCCAAGGCAAAAGCGGAGCAGTATATTCGTGGACTTCCTATCAAGAGCGCCTTCTTCTCGGGAGCGTTTTTCATGGAAAACTTTGTAACTCAACCATTCTTGGCTCCGCAGAAGGCTGCGGATGGTACGTGGGTTATGGCTCGCCCCAACTCGCCCAAGACCTTGGTTCCCTACATAGATGCTGTTGGGGACATTGGAAAGTTCGTCGGGGCCATCTTGGCCGAACCGGACAAGTACGAAGGCAAGATATCCTACGCTGTGGAAGCATTGTACAGCTTTGAGGAAATTGCGGCCATCATATCCAAAGCCACGGGCAAGACTGTCGTCTACAAGCAGATCTCGGTTGAGGACTTCAGGAACAGCATGCCATTACCACCTGCCCTTGTCGACGTCTTCACCGACGCATTCGAAGCCCTACAGGAATTTGGATACTGGGGTCTAGATACTGAGAAGTTGGTTACTGAGGCTGCGGAGAAGTTTCGCGGCAGACTTTCTTCTCTTGGAGACTACTTCGAGGCGCATCCCCTCCACCTCGCGTGAATGGGTATAATGAAGTCATGGAAGCTGGAGATGGTGGTAAATTCCTGTTGCCTGAGCTAAGTTCAGCATGTCGATGGTTGCCGCACAGTCTTGCATGCACTCAACTTTTGTTTGTGCTAGAGTGATGAGAGAATAGCAAATTTGGGGTAGATTCTAGCTACACACTTATTATAAAATTGTGGCTTATTCCTCAATTGTATGTCAAATATTCTTCTGTGATATGTAAACCCACACGAGATTTCCTATGGCTAGAGGTCAATGGGTTAAGACCTGCTGTTTTCTTGTCGTTGTGCAGCCACAAAATCACTAGGCTCAGATAAGGAAGGGCAACTGACGAGACAGAAGGTGGATTGCCAACATACGCCGATGGGATCGTTGCGCGCAAGGAACAATTGATGATTGAAGGTCTGTGCTCTAGTACTAAAAGCATGCAGTCTCGAATACTTTACACCGGTTTCCCAGAGTCGTAACATAATCTGCACTCTGTCGTCAACCATCCCCCGCGTCTCAAGTCCCTCACATCATGCTGCATCCTCCTCTTGACACTTTAGCCCCACAGCTTGTATGCCGCATGATCTCAAACGCAACCTCATCACAGCCAACCACTGTAGCTTCCCCTTGCACGTCATGTCCAGCTCGCTGATCCATACTGTCCCAATCCGGTATAAAAAACACTTGGCCTGCTTGCGGTTTTCCTTCATCCTTTGTTTTCACAATAAACGTCCTGCCCCGGAAACGCTCGTAGAAGAGATGCTTCGAAGGCGGCCACCGGTCTTTGCGGGCGGGGAGCTGGGAGAAATCCCAAGGTCTGTTATTTACGAGAGGCGGAGTCAATTGCTGGGCAAGGCGTTCAGCCACGGTACAGTGATGATGCCATTCCCTCCAACCTGGAAATTCAATGCATCAGTAATGGCTTTTACCAATATTGAGAAAGGCGATGCACTCACCGTGATTTGTAGCCTTATCACCATCCTTCAGCACGCTGACTGGGTCAAGTACTAGCCGTAAGGACCGGAAGGCTTTAAATCTGAGGTACTCCTTGCGTTCTGCAGCTTTTGATTCTCTTTTCTTCAATGTCTTTTCTCTCTTCTCTATCTTCCTAGCTTCGCGAGTTGATAACCCAGCGACGGCGTTTGAGGCATGGGCATTGGCTGTGGATAATTTATCTCCAGATTTGACAGATGCTTCGTAGGATGTCCGCTTGGCCGACGAATCATAGATCTCCATATCATCTGGACAGTATTTACTTTCGCCTGGACAGTCTAGACGCATCAGAAGTCCTCGAGATCGAAAATAATGAACGTCCATTAGCGCGGCTGCATCAAGTACATCCTCAATGTAATAACCCATGTCAGTTTGATCCCTGATCTCGTGGGCTCCACTACTCGCGAGACGACGGCCGATGTCTCTCCACTCCTCCTTTGAGATCAGAGTATCCATCTGTTTAGGATATGGGAAGCCTTGATAAATGTATGCATCGTTGTATGCCATAATAACGAGACCATTGGGAAATACTCTCTCGGCATACTCTACCTGATTGATTACTTCGTCGCCCTGGGTGTTGCATTTATCACCATCAGGGCAGGCAATTGCCATCGGAGCATCCGAATCGGGCTTCTTTTGATTTTCTGCTGCTTGTCGATCTTGGCCTATAAGCTTCTGCTGCGTATCATTTGCAGGCACATTGCAGCAAGGGCTTTGTACTCCTTCATTCACATGCTCTTCTTGAATTATGCTCTTATTCCTCCTTCCAGCTTTCTCAGACCCATTGGGAAGGTCGCAACAAGCAGTAGGCTCGCTTTTTTGTTTCGCCATCTCGGAATCCTGCTTCGCAGAGTAAAGTAATGGAGGAGGAGGACTTTGTTGAAGGAGTGATGATTCGACCAGGTCCGACAGCTGATATTTAGGACCTAGCTCAGGTAAGTGTTTGAGCAGCGCAAAATTGTGATCGTTACTCACAAGGAAAGGGAAATCGAGTGGACATTCCATGCAGAGGACAACTGGATACCGATCGGAAGTATTCAACGCAAGAGAGGTTTGAAAAGTAAATCTAATAGGTCTTCGGCATTGAGGAATGATGTTAAATAATGTTCGGCCACTTGCCAAGCCAAGGCACAGTGGCCAGAAAGGAGAATATTGGCTGGTTTGTGAGAAGCAAAGGATGGATTCGCGTTGAAAATGAGACAAACGAAGGGACTGAAGCACGATTCATAAGCGTTTCAATTCCATGCAAGAACCTCTATCGTTCCTACCAATTTTGCTACTTGTTACAAGAATTTGCGCCGAACTCCATTGACTTCAGAAGCATTTGGCTCCCCTTGATGCCATCATAAATCCAGCGAGCTCACTATAGAGAAATCGTGGTATCACTAAAACCACCAGTGCAAACAATTTCCCACATCCTTTACGCCTGTGATAGAGCATTGACCAGCCTATCATGCTAGCGTCTGGCAGCTACCCCTCTAGCTCTGCTTCGGCTTCTGCTCCTATCATCGTAACTGCTGTAGCTACTATAACTCAAGCTTCTTCTCCGCCTACCACCTCCGTTTCTTGCTGGGCTGGCTTTCCGTCCACCGCGTCTTCTTGGAGGTGAACGGGAACGAGAGGAGGATCTCGATCTAGTTCGGTGGCGTCTGGGCGAGCGAGAGCGAGATGTGCTTCTTGGTCTGTATGTATCGGATGCTCTCTCAGGACGGCTGTATGCTTGAGGAGGCGATCGACGCCTGGTGGGAGGAGGGCCAGAACGTCCGAAGTTATTGGTAATTGGTGCTCTCGGATCGATGTTTGCGCCTCGTCTCGCCAGTGGTGGTGAAGGGGAGAACTTGCGACGAGGGAGGACAATCGAGACATTGATAACTGCGCCGTCGATTTGCGATTCATGCATGTGTGCAATGGCTGCTTCTGCATCGGCTTCAGAGGTGTAGAGGATGTAGGCAGTGCCTCGATTGGTGTTGACTATACAGATTAGCAGCAGATCACAGGTTCTTCTCGATCAACTTACACTGCCTATTCATGGGCATATCCAGATCACGGATTTGTCCATAAGCAGAAAAGATCTCGCGCAAGTGATCCTCGTTGACATTCTTTGTGAGCTTCTCGATTACAACCTTGGAAAACTGTTAGCATCCACTTGATCAATCAGAATATAGGATTGGCGAACCTTTGTACTCCTGATAGGACTAGGGCTTCTGCCACGGCTGGCACTTCGACTGCGACTTCGACTTTCGCTCTTGAATCTGCCATTTCGTCGTGGGCTCTGACTGCGACTGCGACTTGCGGAACGTGGAGTGATGGATCGACGGGCTGGAGACCGAGAGCGTGAGATGGGCTTCGGCTCTGAAGCATCAGAGTAAGGCGAGCGGCTCCGAACTCGTCCTCTTGAGGGTGATCTGGAAGCCATGGCTAAGGTTGTGATGTGGTTTCGTTGACTGTTCAGTCAGTCGCGACTTTGCTCTTGGGGAACGCGAGGCTCGCTGGAGGAATAACTTTATTCCGGGTCATGTGACTGTGATACTTTGTCTGGCTTGAATTGCTTGGTGCTGACTGACTGAATTTTGTTGTCACAAGTGGAGCTTAGGGAATGCGATAATTTTGACCAGAAAATGCTGTAAATTCTGAACTTTCGTCTCCATGTAGAATCGTGAACATCTGCAGATGACAATGCGAAAACTGAGCTTCAGTGGGAAGCTTACCCAGCAAGCAGCCATGTCATCGGCCATGCACGAAGTAAGGTTTCGCTACCCCTGAATTGCCTTGGCTACATTTTGACTTGGCCAGATTCTCACTTGAATTCTACACCTCGAATCAGGATGTGTTGATTAACATGACTCGATACTGTCCCGCAGTCCTTCTGTGGATCATATCGCCAAGGTAGAAGACGGAACCACGAAGGATGATTCTTGAACACTATGCGGCCCACTGGGCTGCATATTCGCGACCAGAACATGAAGGTAGTTCCTAGGAGACAAGTAAAACAGAATCTTGGGCCAGATCGGCATTTCCGTGTCATGGAAAGCGTTTCTTCAAGAACTCGACCGAGGGAATCGGGGGTTGTCCGCCACTGGCAAGACTTGGAGATATTTTGGCCGTCCTATTTGCTAGCAGCGTTCCCTTCATTGTCAGAAAGTGGGGTATATTCAAATTCAAATTCAAGGTGCTGTGGATGGAAAGCACCAACAAGGGAACCTCGTTGCGCAGCAGTTCGTTTCAGTGTGAATTGATTGGTGCACGTCACGTTTCCAGCTCCTGATTGTCCAATGCAAGCCACCAGGCCAAATCACGTAAGTTTGGGAAGCAGTCTCCTAAGCTATGGTAGGCAGTTGACTGTCGTAAGATCTAAACTCATTTTGCCATATGTTACAGCCCGAACACAATGCGCCTCGGCACCGCCAGCCACTCGTCCCACTCCTCGCTCAGAACTTCCCCAATCACTCCCAATAAAGACTTGCCCGCATTGCCTACCGGCCAAAAACCCCTTCTCCAATGAAGTAGGACCGAAAAATACGCCAAAATAACTAAAGCCTCCGGATTGCGCTCATCAAGCATCTTCGTATACTCCGCCGACAATGTGATCGGCCAGGTCGTGACTAGACCCCCGTTTGGAGGTCCGTCATTTGTGTCTTTTCTCGGTCGAGAGTTATAAACCTTTATCAGACTCGCGACGGCGTCAGTAAGCACCTCCCGTTCAGCGAGTGAGAGACTTTGACACTCGGTCAATTTGACGAAAAGGGCTTGGAAAGCTTGAGCTTTGTCATCCTTCAGTGGAGGGAGGTGGCTTGAGTCGGGTTGTAGGAGACATTCGATGTCTGATTTACGAATGAAGTCCCAGGAGTTACCTATCAAGGCGCGAACACCTCGGAGCAGGTGAATTGATTGAATGAAACGATCAAGAAAAGTGGCTAGGTCGGGGCTGGGCGTGGTGAAGGTGTCGCAGAAGTAATGAAGTCCAATAGCGGCCGAGAAGAGAAAGGCAGGAATGATATTTTCCTTGGTGACGCCTTTGCTACCTAGCATAGTGGCGTTAAACAGAGAGAGTGCGTGTGCTTGAAGAGTGTTTGACTCTGTGAGATAGAGCTTGGACCTCGAGGGGACCTTGATGCTGAGGTTGAAGGCGGAGAGCGACAGAACAGAGTACATAATGTATGGGAATTTGAATGCATACTACGGATTGAGACCAACGTCAGTATGTTTCCTCTTCAGAAGCTGAGGCAACCCACTCGGAGCACAGTTGCAACCCACAGATCTTTGGACGAACCATCCGCAAAGAAAGACATGGCATTTGACGACACATTATGAAACAGTTCTAGATGAAGCATATTGACATAGGGACCGGTGAGCGGGCCTGTAGGTATAGGAGATGGTGACTGATGGCTCGGCTCGGCTGAGTGAGATTGAGATGTGCTTCTCGGAAGAGCACTTCCAGCTGCAATCGACAGATTGGGTCCTGTCAAGACAACGAACTCCTTGTGACTAGAGCCCTGCCTCACGGTGCTGAGGGTATATGAGCATAGCCTCTTGGAAATCTTGCAGTTGACACATGACGGATGAGACTCGTCACACTGCAAGAGTTGAAGTCAGCATATGGCCTCAAGAACCAATCAGTGTGCAGAGAAGGTAGTCGTTGTTACTACCTTTTTGCGGCTCCGCTTGCACTCATTACAACCGTTTCGGGACTTCTTGTGAGTTCGTCTGATCATGGGAATAACGAGGCGTGTATTAAGAGGGGCAGTTCAGCTTCGTATTTAAGGGGAATCAGGAGACAATGGCGCTATCAAAAACAGCGCGAAGCAAGCCTTTCTAGGAATTGGTTTTATAATACGGCTCGACTTATCGGTGACAAACAAGAAGGAAGGGTGCTTTGAGGAGATCAAACGGAAGCACTAACAACGCGCCAAGAACTACAAGTGGGTCACCAGTGTTAAAGTAAGCCCTAACTCCGTAAGAATGCTGCCTGGAATCTCTGTAACATCATCTACTCACGAATCGACCATGCACCCTTGTAAAACCACACAGCATGAACGATCCCGAACTCGATTCTTAATAAGACTTGTTTACGACCTCCGAAAGCGCTAATTAATTTCTCGTGCCATTTAGCTCCATTGTCTCAGTCTCAGTCTCGTCTTCAATTTTTATCTGGACATATCCAGGGTACCACCACCAAAATGCAACGCATACAGCAAACATCGGTATAGTGTCGAAAACATAGAGCGTCCACTCGTGTGCAAAGCAATATCCGTCCGGACCTTGTATATATTCAACCACTCTAAAGACCGATCTCGCAAAAATCAACACACTAACAGCATACACCATGTACAACGTCTGTCGCCATGGTACTTTGGTTGTCTCGGACTGCCTCGTCGGCTGCTTACGGAGCCGTGCTTGAAATATAGTCGCAGTAATGAAGAATAGTGCGAGCAGAACAAGCTGGATGAAGAGCCCAGCGAGCACGAGGTATTGTCCAATTTTAGCCGTTTTGGGCTTGGTCGTGAGATTCGCTGCGCCGCCTTGAATACCGAGCGAGAATATATCGCCGTGCACGAAAGTTTTTGTGAGTTTGGAAAGAGGAATCAAGGAAAGGTGGGAGGCATTGACAGAGCGGATGATGCGGGAAAGCGTCACTAGTACTGCGTTAGCATCTCTTTTGGCAGATGACGGCGCATGACACAGCGATAGAGAGAAGATTTTCAAGAATTTGAGCATCGGGTTGTGAATGAGATGGGTCAGGGTCTACAAATTCGGACGACAAACTCAAGTGGGGACTCAAAGAAGGGTGTGGATAGACGTACTGTAGACGGAGGCAGCGAAGAAAACGGGTGGAATGATTAGGAAGGAGATTTGAATGATGTAGATTCCAATTGAAGCGGTGTTATAGTAAGCTGCAATGCGAGCTGCAAAGCCGATAACTTCGCCTACAGTCGTTCAATGTTAGGAATTCTCAGTCTCATGTAGAATCAGGGGAAACAAACAGAAGCATCCGATGGCGAAGCAGATACAGAACCAGCTGCGAAGCCTGCACAATCGCCAAACGTGCAAAATTGTCATGATGAGGAATAGGACGAGAGATATGATGGATGCGGTCGTAGAAGGGAGAAATTTCCAGAAGTAATAAACTCCATGGTAGGCTTCGATGACTGCCATTTTGCTCAATTTCTCACTTGGGTGGTGTTCGGAAAATTGGAGCGGAAGAGGTTCAGTTCCGGGGGTTTTGGTCGAGTCAACGGTATCGAATGAGTAGTGAAAGATGAATCAAAGAAGACAATTAAGAAGAAGACGGGATTTATACGTAGCTCGATGAATGAAAGACGGGTTGCCTTAAGATCCGAAAGTTCAGAAACCACCATACCTGGGGCTCAAATTATGCATAAGAAAGTAATACGCGTACTCGAATACGATATCACGTAGTCGCAGATGGACTGCAAATCATTTTCAGCTTCTCGGCTTGCCAGTGTAGAATAGACACTGAACCGGCCGAAGTACCTTGTACCCTGTACGTAAGTGTTTGATCCAGAAGCTACCCAAGCAACAGATGCTTGTCAGACTAGGACCAAACATCAAGAAATGTTCCTCCGAGCTATCAATCAGTGATTTCTTTTACTTGCGATAGGACCTGGAGAGAAAGGGAGCAAGCAAAGGGTGGCTGTTGTGGGGTGCCAAGACCAGGTAACCGTGAACGTCCCAAAAAGGGTTATACGCGTATCCAAATCGACCAATGAGAGCTTGATATCAACAGGACTTTGTCGGAATGATTCTCCCCGAGGCTACATGAGCTGATTGTTTTGCACAGGAGAACCATTGTCAACAGACCCTTTGCCCTCCACATTTTCAAATGGATTCGTGGCCTCCAGTACACACTTGCTCCATACCTAGCACTGCCCCAAACTTGAATATCCCAAATGGAAATGACAGACACACAATGAAACTCAGGTAGCTAGGAGCAAGTTCATCCGTTTTCACCTGGAAATAAGGTTGTTGAAATAAAAAGCTCACTAGTCATAGAAGCTGGTAATGTACTAGCCCATTGAACATCCTGGCACTTGCTCAGCGGAAAGAGGGAAAGTGAAGCCAAAGAAAGACCCGGAAATAGCGCCCCCAATGAGCACAGTAGCATTATAGATGATGAAGGGAAGAATGAACCCATAGGTAGGATGATCATATCAGAAGCCGCATAAGTGCCCTGCACCCATCACAATCATACCCTCTCGTCTCCAAAACTTCAAACGAAGCCCAAGCAATATATCCAAGATGCCGCAGCAGCAAATTCGACATCACGAAGATGTGCTGAGCAGGGACGGAAGTATCTGCGATCAAGCCTACAGTATCCGTCAACAGATTTGCCCCGAACATGTCTGAGCAACAAAGGCAACAACCTCACCACGTAGTTGCAGCAAGCAAAGTAACAACAATAGCATACGTAGCAAAAAATCAAAACCCAGAGGCCCTGCTGGATGATGCCAAATATCAATGTGAAGAGGAAAGGTAATCATCGAGCTTATTTTCGTGACTGCATTGCTCATCTTCCTCTGCTAGCTTCAGGAAGTTCTGGAAATGGAACATCGCGATTCTGTCACAGGAGTCAATGTGATGTTCAGTATCAGACCCCATTCGCGATTCTAAAATAAGCTGCAACATCAAACTGGCGGTTGAACCAAATTTTAGCTCATTCCACAGTATTTTCAGTTTTAGCAAGTTATCTGGGCTAGTCGATTTGAAATTGGACTGTTACTTGGGCAAAAGCAGCTCAGCGTATGGAACCCAAGAGTTTCTTCTACATTCAACTGTTTGACCTCGAAACTCAGCATACGACGAGAGTTCTCATTGCGCACCATGGCACCATTCAATTTTGAAACAGCTTTCATAACGCAACTTCCAGCCCTTGATCTAATATACCAAATTGCTCTCAAAATCGCCGTTGGGTGTGGAGCAGTAATGGCTGTTATTCTCGTCCTTACGCTGCTTGAGTTCATTGCGTTCTGTATCAGCTTCAAGGCGTATCCAGGGAAATGGCTATACGACGCTCTCACTGGAATGGCATTCGACGACAACTCGCTTGATCTATTCGTGCTGGGCATCTGCAGGGACGTTATACGAGGACAAGTGAACGCAAGCTGGGTAGGGGTTTCTGAGACTCAATTCATGATTCCGCAAATTCAAAGAATTTGCAACGAGAGCCTCACAATCCTGGAGGGCTTCATCGTGCGAGGAACGTGGATTACGGGACGCGACGGCCCATTGGCACGTCGAGGGCGCAGACAGAAATGGTTGGCGAGACGCAGAGTCTACCTGCGAGCCTGGGCAGCGTTGTTGGAAACGAGGAATCAAATTCTGGTCAGATTTACGATGGATGTTGAAGACATGGTTCCAGGCGCGCGGAAAGACGAGGCTGTTCTGTGGCGCCACCGGTAGTTTGGAGATCTGGAGAGTGCGTGGACAAGGTTCTCGAAGCTTGGATGGAAAGAGCAGGCTGTAGGGGATGTGCAAGGTCCGACCACACATCTGGCTACCGAATTGGCGGATATCCAGCAGTACCTGGCGTCTGTAGGGATAGTTTGATCTGGCGCGTACTTAAATTTGTAGGAATTTTCGAAAATTTGCTCCCTGATCATGAAATGGACCAACGAATGCCCCTTCAACGCCCAAACTTTACACTCGACGATGAACACAGGGAGTATTCAAAGTTGCAGACATTCATCTCACAGATTGTCAAGAACTCAAATTCATACCTCATCAGCCCATTTGCAATTCCCCTCATGTGTCTATTTTGCGGCTTTCTGAGACATCCAAGCTAAGGTTGGGGAAGAGAAACGGGCCTCGGGTCGCTTGTACTAATCTGTGGTCGGCCGGAACATGGACCAGTCACAACGCGAGGAGAAACATTGCAGCGGCTGTTCGGAACCGGCGGCCGGGACAGACGAGGACATACGAGCAGGGCGAGGTTAGATCCTGACCAGCCCTGCAGCATCACGATGTCGTGGTTGGCTCCTAAACGCCAAAGCCCATTTAATCCCCACGATATTGCTGCAGCCACCTGGCACGGGATGCTGCTCACGAGGCCCATTAGCCTGAAATTGCTCCGTGGTGGGAGAAATTTCGAAGCTCGAAGACTGGAATGGACACCTATCACCGAATTGTCAGAAAGCACAAAAAGACGGCGGCAATCCCTCTCAAGAATTATTTTCTAACTTCCCCAAAACCCGCAAAAAGTATGTATGGAGCTTTGTTCTGCCCCACTACCCCGCGTTGGAGTCAATCGGCTGACGGACAAGGTTCAGATAAACATCAGACAAAATGGACGCCTTTATGGAATTCTTCACCGAGCTCAGCGGCCAGGACAAGTTCTGGTTCTCTGCTGTCATTGTCACTATGTTGATTTCCGTCTCGTTTGGAACATTCCAATTGTCGCAAATGCTCCGAGACACGTTTTTCCCACGCGCAACACCCCGCACACCTGCTAGCAACAAAGGGAGCATCGAACCTGCGTCGAAGAAGGGGGCCAAGGCGGATGGGAGCGCGACTGGCACGACGACCGGAAGTGCGCCCCAAGAATTGCGCGATACACGGAGTCGGGGATCTGCGAAGAAGAGGTAGAGAGTTTGGAGTACTTATAGGGGAGTAATGGGAGTTTCTGGCAAGGTTAATGGACCACGCAAGTTATCAGATTCCTTATGGCTATCTCTGTACCAATCGTGCTGAACGTGGACTGCAAATTGATTATGCGTTGGAAAAATGCTGATTGGGCGGACTGGAATGACAGCCCAGTAACCAGAGACCAGTCAAACAATAGAGCAATCAAAATCAGTACCACATTGAAAGAATCCATTGAGCTGGAGAAATGACATTTCGCGGCGTGAAAATTGTGAGGCAAACTCTATAATTGCTAATCCGACTTCAAATTTATTGGAAATGGCTCTCGTTGGCTCTCGTTGGCTTGGCTTACAAATGCACTCACAGGACAAGTTAAATGGCGGTTTAAATATATGGCGTTTTGCTGACCAGCAGGTGCAGTACAGGAGCCACTTCAAATTTTGGGGGGTTGCACCCTGAACTTGGGGGCTGGTTGTACTTGTGGCGTTATCTACAGCCTCCGTTTCAGCTCTTACTTTCAAATCTAATCTGACTTGGAATGCATCGGGTACTTTCCACTAACCATGGATAAGCTGTGTCTTTTCTGTGAACGTCTTGTCGCTGAAATGAAAGTAAGAGATCGCTCTAAAGACCCTTACTGTGGATGTATCAAAGATATCCACACGGCAATGCAAAATGGCTGCAAGCTCTGTACCATCGTCTGGAACAGCCTCACGACCCAAGAACATGCCAAACTTGGTCACTCACCAAACACTCCAGAAGAGACCGGTGTTCCAACACAATGGAAATACCATTGGTTCATGCATGAATTCTTTCTTACAGTCAACTTTGGTGCGACGGAAAAGCAGGTGACAAAACGGTTCAATTTCCAAGATCTCCGAAATGCCGACGGCAAGCACCAATTCCTCCCCTGCGCAGAAACTAACAGCTGACTTCTTTTCCTTAGACGACGAGAAGGAATACCTCCTTGCTCAGTCGAATTTTTCTTCTTGTGACACCGGCTCGGAGCAAAGCCTAGCACTAGC
Source organism: Articulospora tetracladia (assembly GCA_003415645.1). NCBI lineage: Eukaryota > Fungi > Ascomycota > Leotiomycetes > Helotiales > Discinellaceae > Articulospora > Articulospora tetracladia. The sequence continues at coordinate 1,355,262 of PYIV01000013.1, forward strand.
TGCAACGTGGGTTGTGGATTGTGTGCGGAATCACGCGCACTCATCAGAAACTCCTACGTCGTCTGGCCGAGAGCTCCCCACAAGACTCCTAGACGTTGGCCTCGTAGGTGGCACTTGGATCAAATTACGTGAGACAGCCTCCATGGCGCAAGACACAATCTACATGACGCTGAGCCACTGCTGGGGCAACATACAGCCAACGATCCTCACTCAAGGGAACATGTCGTCCTGCGAGTCCGGTATTCTTTTAGACGACTTACCCAAAACTTTCCGTGATGCAATCCACGTAGCTCGTGGCTTGAAGTGCTCATATCTCTGGATAGATTCGTTGTGCATTATTCAAGACTCGAATGAAGACTGGCAGAAGGAGTCGCTACGTATGGAGAGTGTGTACTCCCACTCATACTGCAATATTGCTGCAGCTTGGTCTCCCGATAGCCAAGGAGGCCTCTTTATAACGCGGCCGTCTTGGAAATGTCACCCCACTGTCCTCGAGACTACTGTACGATTAGCGACCTCGAAGAGCATGATACAATCGATATTTAAGTGGACATGGCAGAGAAACGCACGCGATGGTCCTCAATTCGGACCTTATCTGGTACATTCTATGACTCTCTGGGAAGAGGAGATTTCGGCTTCTATTCTGTCAAGCCGGGCTTGGGTCCTCCAGGAGCGTCTTCTGGCACCCAGAATTCTATACTTCGCTCAAAGCCAGATCTTCTTTGAGTGTCGTCAATCCTGCAAGTGTGAGCTCCATCCTGCTGGGATTCCAGGATTCCATAGTTGGCTAGAAGAATCGAAGATGATGTTACAGGCACAAGCACCTAACTTTGACGCGCCCGGGTGGGCATTGCAAAGGTGGCAGCGACTCGTTACGAAGTACTCGGCATGTTTCCTGACCTGCGAGGACGACCGGCTCATTGCAATTGCAGGCCTCGCCAGGAGTTTCAAAGCTTGCATCAAAGAAGATTATGTAGCTGGAATGTGGACGAATCGTCTAGCTGAGCAGCTGACATGGGCTCGAGTTAGTCCTACTTGCAATACAGACAGAGACAGATCACTTCCACACGGAGCGCCAAGTTGGTCTTGGGCTTGCGAGTCAGGAGAACTCAAGGCGCCGCTATCTACTTGGTCACACCGCCCCTCCAAGTATCTAGCAACCATCAAGAGTGTGAAAGTAGTGACCGTTGACGGGGATGAGATGTCCCGGGTGCTGTCTGGGTGCCTCCAGATTGAGAGTAATTTGATTCCAGCTCTAGTGGACGATAATGCAACATGCAACACGACAGGAGTCATGATTAGAGGCATCCACTTTGAATTTGCACCAGATATCGACGTCAAATGTTTGACTGGGAAGCTGTTTAGTACACTATGTTTGAGTGATCCGCACGTGAAAGGGTTGATACTTGAACCGACTGGTCGCGTCAATGGGCAGTATCGCCGAGTAGGTTTATTCTCAGTACCTCGGTGGGATCCCAGATATGACTTGATTTCTAGAGGTACTGATGCAGAGAAACTCGAAATCACCGAAGAATATTTTGAGACTTATGATCCGGACACGGATAAATATACGTTCACAATTGTCTGAGATGTGAACATAGGTGTGCTAGCCTCGACCTGCCACCACCTGTCAATCTCAACCGATAGCGATCTCAGAAAAAGAGCGGGGCGTCTTTCCCTCGCGTTGTGAGAAGCCAGCTTGAAGGGAGTGGGACGACAACATAGGGCACTGTGGCAGCGAGCACGCACAGAAGAAGCTATACGTTGCAAGCGTTTGTGTATGCAACCATAAGAAGTCCAGCTCGCAGGCTGCAAGACACGTAGTAAATGTCAGATATTCAGGGTGCGAAGAAGAAGATACTGGAAATTTAGGAACGATGGTCGGAGGAGAATGAAGCTTCACTTGCGGAAGGAGGATAGAGTTGGAAGCGACGGGAGAATTGATGGGGAGAGAAGCCATGTCCGAGCAAGGTTCAAGGACCGCAACAGAAGACAAAATAATATACAGGAGATGAGATTGATAGTGGGTAGAGAACTAGGTATGGAATGCGTCGGCTCAAAAAAAGTAGCAGCACATCACAAGATACGTGATGAATTACTCTCGGTCCTTTCAATGCACATCAGAATTCCTGGCCACTCACACACCTTTCAAAGGCACCCCCCACCCGAGCATCACGATTCCCCACCGGCCATCCATCAACACCCAAGCCTACACTCTTCCTCCCCTTCCCGTCCTCATCCTCATCCTCACCTCTTCGCACTCCCCTCCGCTCACAGCACCTATCCCGGCAGCCCCAAGCCCAACAAACACGCATCAAAGCCATCCTGGCCCCTAGTATCACAAACCAGACAGCTAGAGCTGGGCTGCGCATTCCCATACTGATCTTTACAGCTATACACAACATTCGCCTGGCAATCCCCTGACAGCGAGAGACCGGTTGAGGTGCGCGAACCGCACGAGGTCCCGGTGATGGAGCCGCAGTAGCAGGATGAGGCTTGGCGCTGCTTGAGCGAGGAAAGTGGTGTGAGCGGGGAGGCGAAGGAGAGGGCTGAGAGAGTGAGGAGTAGAATCCTCGTGAGTAGTGTGGGATGCATTTTGGTTGGATGATGGTGCTGCTTGAGGTTGATCGAATGAGCTTTGCTTGAAAAGGGTGCTATTGTCAAAGTGAAGCTCCTCTTCTCTTAATCTCTAGAATTGACTTGAAATTTGATACTGATACTTTAAAATGGTATTCTCTTCTCGTCGTACGCCCTTTCTTCATCACTCCGCTCAGGACAGCGGCGGACGAGCAGTAAATATACAGCTTCATTCTCGCCACGTCCTCAACAACAACCACATAGCATCTCTTGACGCCGCACTAACTGCAAAACCGTAGACGAGAGCCAGCAAGCTAAGATTTCCCTAGGAATGATCCGCAACGCTAGACCCCGGATTTCCAGTCTTGCCTCCACCGACCTCGGCTGCTTGTCCCTGCCCCACTAGATCGGCACAGTTGCGTGGGTTAAAAGCAGGTCCTGAATCGACGGCGCGATACGAGCTGGTCTTGGTATGGGGAGATTTACTAAGTAGTCCTGCCATGTGACTGTGGATGGAGGGGAGAATGGAATTTCTGAGAAGGGATGGACCTTGTGTCGTATTTCTAGCGCGTACCGTATTCAGGCAGATGTGAAGTGAGGGGATGGAGGACTTTGCAAGGAGGGCAGTAAGATTTCTTTTACTAGGATTGTTGTTTAATGAATATCTATAAGCATGGACCAAGATTGAATGAATATGATATCGCCAGCAAGCGTTTCGCCACTTGGCACAATTTGGGGCTTGAATACATGGCGAACCGAATGAAGAAGCCACCGGGAACGACCATAATGAGTATATGAGTTTGAGGAAGTATCCCTACATTGGCGTTAATATCCACAAGTCAATTGCATCTGATGAATCAACCCTTTCAATTATTTTGGTTACCAAATGCATTCTGTGTCTGTGTGACATGCCTGACGCCGTAAATAAATGCCCGTGGTATTCCAAACGCCATGCATGACTACCGAATAATCCTACATATCCTCAAACATAGACCAGAACTGGAACTACGGAGGCGTCGGCGCACTCCGCAAATGTTTAGATTCATGATCCTATTCCGATCTCATATCCAATCAAGACTTCAGTGGTGCTACCTTCCCAACCACGGTTGCCAGCTGCTGAAAGCATGTACTTGCAAGTAGGATCGATATGAAGTGCAGAGATGACACCTGCCCTAGGAGGTCCAGGTACGATCAAGAAAGGCACCGTCGAGTGTTTGAAAGCTTGTGGCTCTTTCAAATCATACAGACGTAGGATATCATGAGAAGCGCTGTTGGATATTAGATCATGTAAATCGGACCCAGATGTGGAAGAAAGCATACCAGATTAAATGGCGGCCATTTGGCATCGCTCGAATCGCACTTACCGCACCACTCCCTTGCGGGAATTTGAAGGTTCGTTCCGAGGTTTTCAGGCCCTTGTGTAAACTGAATTCTTCAACGGTCCCGTTGCGTCGCCCAGCGTAGAAAAAGTTACCGTCAGGTGACCAGCAAGCAGCCATGCACCAGGGAGGAACTCCCGTTCGGGTTGGTATCCGTGCAACGGGATTCTGTTGCCTCCTGTCCCATATTCTTAGTGTTCCGTCTATAGAGGCTGCGAGGAACGTCGACTCGGAGGTAGCAACTGCATCTTGAGTTTCGGCAACGATGTTGACTATGGATGGTTCTGATGCTTCTATCGCAAGCCCGTTCGTTTCGTTTATCTCCTCTTTGATTCCATTCAATTGAGCATCTAGCTGCTGATCCTCAGGAGCAGTTACGGTCTCCCCAGGTGCGTCTGTCATTGACAAGTCTCCTTGAGAATCGATTGTCTCGGTGTGATCAATTCCAGATTCTATAGCGCGGGAGAACTCATCATCATCGTCTCCAAATACACCACCAGATGGTGCCCCATCGCCTGCCGTCTCGCCGAACAGGGAGTTGTTGTCGTCCTCGTCGCCAAACAATGAATTAGAGGGAGAGCCAGGCGCATCTTCAGTCCCATCAGCATCGGCTACCCCATTGGACGCGCCGTTGACTCCATTGGATGAAATTCCATTGGTGAGTGGTTTGCTACCGTTGTTACTTGAAAATGTTCCGGAAGTTGGGATTGGATCACCAGACTCCTCAGGAACTGGTAGACTTGACGCTGGTCTAACCTCAATGGCTGATATCTGACCTCCGCTGCCCTCGCCCTCGAAAGTTCTCTTAATTTGCCCCGTGTTTAGATCCCAATCAAACACGTTCTTATCCCAACTTCCAGATAGAACAGACTTCTCGTCTTGGGCTAGGGTGAGAACCGATACAGCAGATTTGTGTTTATGCATGTATGTTATCCGCTTTCCTTCATCATGGCGCACAGAGTATAGGTTAATAGAACCCGATTCCAGACCAGAGAGCATCCAAAGGGCTTGAGACTGAACTGCCAGCGAGTACACGGGCGATAGCGAGGGGTCGTCTCCAGGATTTTTGGCAATAGGTTCTTCATTATCCCAATAACTCATCAAAACCCCAGCCTTTGTGACACTATCCACGAATGGATGTCGCTGAGCTACAGTCAACAAGGTTTTTCCATTCACGGTGGCCACTCCGTCATATTTGCGAATGTAGCAGTCGGAACCTCCGGTGAACCAGTATCTCATATCTGGTGTAGCTGCGATCGCGTTGATTGACGTGCTCTGCGGTGCTGCCATAGTAGGGACAATATCATATACTGAAGCTTGCAAGGCCTCTGGCCGTACTTCGTATCGAATTCTTGGTGATTGTAGAGGAGCAGACGCCTGCCGCGGGGAGGCAGATGTACGGACCAATGAAGGATGTGGATGAGACGTCGGACCTAAGCCATTGACTAGGCCTACGGTTGGAGTATTCTCTGAGCTATTGCTCTCTGTATTCAAGCTTGGTCTTCGGATTTGGGATAAAGGCTGGTCGGGGAGTCCTCTTCATCCTCCCCATCTTGTTCGTCATCTCCATTGTCTTCCTCCTCATCGTCCCCCTCTCCGTCAGCTTCTCCCTCCTGATCACCATCGACCTCCATATCTTCCGCATCTTCCATCAGCTCATCTTGATCATTGTCTGAGCTAGCATTGGACCCTGTAGAAGTCAGTTGGCGTATTGCGCCGGACAGCGATATTAGGCATACCCCGGTCATCGTCGTCCAAAGCAAAGTCCACCATTTTCCTAATCTCCTAATCTAGCAAGTCGTCATGCGCATCGCGTTATTTTGAAGTGCTTTACATAGCCAGCCAAAATATACTAGAAGTAAGTAGCTGCGAATGTTCGAAATAGTGACTTGCGACTGTCAAGAAGAGGTAGCCCATTCTTAAATGTGATGGTCGCGACGATGCGCGACGACCGTGGACGCGGGAGTTGCGGCCGCCATCGCTATCAAGTCACGTGGGGTGACCAAGGCTTTCGGACAACTAAGGATCCCATCTGCATACCCACACAAGGAACGATGTGGATTAAATATTAACATCCAGTTAAATGTGACGTAACTCAGCAGAAGGCGACTTGGCCGAGTGGTTATGGCGCTAGTTTCAGGTTCACTTGAAATCGAGATTACTAGTTCGAAAGAGCGTGGGTTCGAGTCCCACAGTCGTCAGTTGAATTTTTACCATTTTATCGAACGCCACACAGGTGGACGTGTGAACACCAACAGCGCTTGTCCGCCGTGCATAGACGTTCTCATTACCTCAAGTGCGTGAGAAGCAAGCCTTTCCGGTTCAAGTTGACAAGGAATATATCAAAGACTGGAACATCTTCATTAGCAATATCAATGGATCGAGGGCAAGTGGCTTGTTGAAGTCTGGCTGCATTCCTTTTTGCATGTCGACGTATAAGACGATGCGCCGACTGATATGGTCTTCTTTCGACCAAGTGCACCATTATTCGAATAGGATCTATCACTGTTGCTAAGATTACTCTCCTACACGTTCAAACCGCAGCCGAGATGAATTAATGTCCCCCTATACCTTGTTGCAAAGTTCCGCCCTATTTTCCCCACTCGTATTTAAAAATAAGTACATATTTAGAAGTAGTTCTTCAAAGAGGATTCAATGATGGCACCTCCGATTCCAGCACCTAGAACAGCCAAAGCCCACGGATTTCCTAATTCCTCGACCTTGGGCCAGAAGCTATTCTTCTCCTGCTTGTACTTTTGCAGTTGTGCGAACTTCGCCGGGTTTTCCTTCTGATATCTCTGTTCTTGGCTTGCTTCGGTCTCTTTGTCACCTGCGATGTACCTCAAGAACACATAGTTGGCAACTGGTCCCATGAGAGTCAAGGGATGCATGATTCCAGTGCTATAGAGCAATATTGGGAATGATGCATGAATGAGCGCATCGCCAAGATAGCTGTCAACTGTGTCAGTATTCTGTCAACATGGATCTAAATAAAACTTACTTTGGATGTCTCACGATACTCCAAACTCCTTCTGTCTGCAGCGATTGGCTTTCAGCTCCATCTTGTTTGGCAGCAAGCTGTGTATCAGCCAAAACTTCCAACGCCATTCCAGCACTGAAAACTCCGACTGCAATGCTATGCCACATATCTGCGTGATAAAGAGCAGGTGATGCCATGGCACTGTCATGCTGGTCTCTAAATGGTAGTGTAAATGGAAGACTAATGATGGTTTGAATCACAGCTTCAGGCAGAAATTTAGTCAATACCATTCCATCCCAAAAGCCTGTCTTCTTTTTCTCGGCCTCGTAGCGAGGGTCATCCTTTCCTCGAGCTATGCTGCGAGATGCGATACGGTAGAAGAGCCGAGCTCCCCAGATGGTCACGCCGCCGAGGAGAACGCGTTCAGGGTACGAGATTGTGGACCAGGCGGCAGAGAGTGTGAGGTTATGATATACAACACGTGTCCCAAGGGCGCTCCACCACGCATTTAGGACTTGGCTAGATGGCCAGAGCCAGTCTTTTCCATCGACCCTGTTTGCGACTCGCGATGCTACGTAAGCAGTGATAGCAAGGCCGGAGTGGAAGCCAAAGGAAGGGAGGATGGTTGATTGAAAGATGCCAATAGTTGTTGCAGAGTGGAGGGGGGCGATAGGAGTTGGCTGAGGGCTGTCAGTAATTGACGCTCTAACATCGTGGTATCATTTACCAGAGAGAAGTGGCCAGCATATCTATCTTGCTCAGCGCCCAAGCGTCCACTGAGATCAGGGAGGCCGATCTTTATGGATCGGTTGGGGAGGTTTGAGGCGCTGGACCCAAAGTGGGAAGAGTACCGATCTTGTTCCGACATGTCGTTGGATGTAGTGAGCCTCAAGATCACATTTTCGTGAGAAGATAGAATCAGATTGAGGTCGGGAGACGTTACGAGAGGTGTTATGCATGTGAAGTGCGGGGTGGTGAAGGTGACATCATCGACTTTGTTGACATCTTACCAGTGTTATATCTTCTTCGTAAGCTTTGCGAATTTGCATAAACATGAGATTTTATCTATTGTGATAGAATATAATGGGTCTTCAAGCGAAGGGGGTATTCTCCGGAGTGTTTAGGCTTCCAAGATTACGGTTGAGGATAAAGTAGCGGAGCTGAGCGAAGTCGCTCCTGGTGCGTGTTTACTCTATGCGCACATTCGAGATCAACTATGAAGTTACTGATCGTAAAAAAAAAAAATCTCATCAATTGTTATTCCCGCCTGCAATTGATTTATTTTCGGCGCATGATTTTGGTATCACTTTTCGTTGCACGACGCTGGTAGAAACCTCGACATGCGATTCTTTTCTGACTCTCAAACTTGTGAGATTTGAAGCTCACACGCTGCTACCTTGGCAGAATAAGGAACTGCCTCGGAAATCAGATTTGATTTGTTGAATAGTAAACACTTTTCGCGGTGAAGATGTGCACTCCTCCGCTGTGCCGGCATTTCCAGGGTAAGACGCGACTGGCTTAGTCAATGCAGGAGAATTGGTAACACGACAGCATGGTACCTTGGCAGATAAATACTTTCACGAAGTCACTCTCGGGACCTTGCATAACTCCCTCTTTCTCTTTGTACTCAGAATTGTTTTTAGGTTTCTTGAGATGTGGGGATTTACTCAACTTTTTCTTGCATGGCCGCTGTTCGGCTCGTATGTGAATGCCAACAGCAGCTATGACTACGTGTATGTCCTAATGTCTCATTTCTTTGTCTGAAGCTGATTATCAAAGGGTCATCGGAGGCGGTACAGCTGGCTTGACTGTTGCAGCAAGGCTGTCAGAAGATCCGAGTGTCTCTGTGTTGGTTCTTGAGGCGGGCAATGACCACTCAAATGATACGAATGTGCTTTCGCCTGCACTGTATACCATCATGTACGGCGATCCGGAGTATGATTGGAACTACAAAACCGTCCCCCAGGTTCATGCAAGTGGTCAAGTCGTAGCTCACCCACGTGGGAAACAGCTCGGTGGTTCTAGCGCCATCAACTTCCTCTTCTGGACCCACGCTTCGCAGCAAGACTTGAATAATTGGGGTGCATTGGGTAATGCTAACTGGTCGTGGGAAACGGTCGAACCGTACTTCACTAAGTCGGAAGCATTCGTTCGTCCCTCTGGTATCGTTGCGCAGGACCTAGAGACACAGTACATCAAGCCCGCTCTTCATGGTAAGAATGGGCCAATCATAAACACTTTCCCGGATATCTATGGCGAGCTGGATGAAGCATGGCCGAGAACGTACGAGACACTTGGATTGGACGTGAAATCTGATCCCAGAGATGGACTCGCACTTGGTGGCTACACGAACATTATCAACATGGATCTCAAAAGTCATACAAGGAGTTATGCGACGACGGGGTATTACTTGCCAAATAAGAAGCGGCCAAACTTGACCGTGATGACTGGAGCACTAGTCGAAAAAATCTTCTTTGGAAAGGATAGAAAGAGCGGTCTCCCGCTTGCAAACGCAGTAAAATACTCAGCCAGCGGCGTAGAGGTGAAGGTCAAAGTCAATAAAGAAGTCATCCTCTGCGCTGGATCAATTGGTTCTCCCCAAATTCTTGAGCTGTCAGGGATCGGTGACCCGTCGCTCCTGAAAAGTCTCGGCATCGACACCGTCTATGGGAATGCAAATGTGGGGGAGAATTTGCAGGATCACATCTACGTGCCTATTGGGTTAGTCTTCTAAGCTGGTGAATATCTTTCGAACGAATAATCTGACCATAAAATCCGGAATAGATACGAAGTCATGCCCGGCATCACAACACTAGACAACTTCACCGACTACGCCTTTTTCGAAGGTGCATACGAAGAATATCTCGCCAACGCTACAGGCCCCTTGGCCACCACAGGCGCAAGCTCCGGTCTTCTCTCATGCCCACAAATCGGGTGCAGCAATCTCAAACCGCCATCACCTTCCTCCTTTCTCTCAACCCTTGCACCCGGATTGAAAGATCAATACATTCTCCTATCCAAGTATTTCCAATCCGAAGCCGTCACGCAAGAGCTCAGCGTCGGCGGTGGCATGTCCCCACAATACGTCAACGACACCACGAAGCTCTTCACCACCTCCCTAACCGGGAACTTCTTCTCATTCCTAGGGGTGCTGGAGCATCCTTTCTCAAGGGGCAGCACGCATATCAAATCTGCTGACCCAACGGTGTACCCAACACTTGATCCGAAATATCTCTCTCATCCATTTGATCTCGAGGTCTTGAAGGCCATTGCGCTCCACATGCAGAAAGTTGCCAAGACGAAGCCACTAAGCGATTTGCTGAAGGGAAATGGGACGGTGTATCAGGAAGGGTATTATAAGCTAGACAAAAGCAATGTGGAGACGTGGATCAAGAATAATTTGCAAAGTGAATATCACCCTGCCGGATCGTGGTACGTACAATACACCCTTCTGATTATTATCAGCGAAAATTTGCTAATGAGTATAAGCTCCATGCTACCATTAGCTAAAGGAGGCGTGGTCGATGCGCGGTTTAATGTTTACGGAACTAAAGGTTTGAGGGTTGTAGATGCGAGTGTGTTCCCGTTGATGCCGAGGGGGAATCTGCAGACGCTTGTTTATGCTATTGCAGAACGAGCGGCGGATTTTATCAAGGATGATGCATTGTGACGGACTTTGGTGTGAGAACTAGAGTTTGTGGAACTGGAGTGCATCAGGAAGGCGAGAGTCAGAGCCAAAGCACTGATATTATGTAGAAATTTTAAGCAGTCAATGTTGGTTTAGATCTGATCTGACGTGAGGTCGTTCAGGAATCAGAATGGGTGCGGTGATTGATAATCGAGATAAAGTCTTTGCTATAGTATATGAAGTTGAAAGGATGCCATGATATAAGGAATGTGCAAGTGTTAGGCATCACCTGGGATTTACGTGACCAATCTCATTGCTTTAAAAATCACGGTGAAGATATACGACGAGGGATCTGTCCACAGTAATGATTACAACACCCGTCTTTAATCTACAAGTCTGCTAATACTAGAACTTAGTGCTCCTCTTCAACATGATCTGCGTGCTCAGCTGAGGTGAACTTCTCGCCCATAGCAGCTGCCGCTCCGTCTGGATCTTCAAGCGCATGTGGCACCAACTGATCACCAAACAGCTCATCCATCTGCTCGAGCGTCTTGCCCTTCGTCTCGGGGAAGAGGAACGCATAGCAGAACGCCGCCACGATATTGAACGCGAAGAAGAAGTAGAAGAATCGGAAACCCATGTTCTCCAATGCAATTGGTGCTGTCTGCGCAAACAATAGGTTCAAGCACCAGTTCGTCAGCGTGGAGAACGAGTTTGCCTTGGCGCGGATCTGCACGGGGAAGATTTCGGCTGGGTACACCCACGAGATGATGCCGGTGAAGGTGAAGAAGAAGCTGAAGACGAAGTTCATGGCGACCATGGCGCGGAGCGCGTTTCCGTTGGCGCTGGCGGTGCCGGCGTTGACGACGTAGTATTGGGATAGAACGGCGTTGACACAGAGTGCGAGGCCACAGCCGACGGCGGAGAAGATCAGGGGCTTCACACGGCCGAACCTGTCGAGGAGGAAGAGACCGGCTGCACAGTAGACGATAGAAAGAGCACCTGAGATACCGATGATCATAAGAGAGGTTTCGGTTTCGATACCGAGGAGCTCGTAGATTACATTTCCGTAGTAGTTGATCACCTAGTGATGTATTAGCACAGATAATTTTGTCGTATGGATGTATGGGGGAATTACATTAACACCAGAGAGTTGACCGAATGCCTGGACACCGCATCCGAGCATCAACCGTCTTCTCCAGCTGGGTCTTGATACCATTCCGCTCCATGTCTGCACCGCAAGTGTCCTCTCAGCAACAATTGTATCTCTGATCTCGCGATATTCGAGGTCGAGGAATTCAGAATTCGAACCGTTGCCGTGTAGCTTCTCAAGTACAAGGCGAGCATCTTCATGTCGATCTTTCTCGATGAGCCATCTAGGGCTTTCTTGTAGGAACCAAACACCTGCACCCATGATGAGGCCGGGCACGACTTGGAATGAGAGGGGAAATCGCCCTGGGGCAAGTTAGCTGTAGTTTATACTCTGTGACATCTGCATATCCTACATTGAAAGTCGCTTTCAACCTTGAAGCAGCCATAACCAAGCCATTGCGCAACAAAAAATCCCCATGATAGCATGAACTGCAGCAGACCACTGAGTTTTCCACGATCTTGGGCAGTTGCAATCTCAGACTTGAAATCATTAGCTCATCCCAAGAGAATACATCAGAACACTTACACAATACATTGGGACAACAGCCGAGAGCAATCCGACCGCGAATCCAGCAATCAACCGGCCCACAATCATCATGGCAATATTAGCAGCACCACCTTGAAGAGCACATCCAACTGTCGATACCAAGGCACCGATGAGAATGGTCATCTTGCGTCCAAACATATCAGGAAGCCAAGAGACAGCCAAAGCACCGAGAATAGCTCCTCCAGTGAAGGAAGAAACAATACCTCCCGTTTGGGAAGAGGTTGGCTTGCCCATGTACTCCACAAAGTACGGCTGTACGATGGTGGAAGAGATGATGCCACTGTCATATCCAAAGAGGAAGCCTGGAAACTTAGTTATGAACTCAAAGAAGATACTGGTCTTTGGACTTACCACCAATAGCCAAAAAGATGGCAGTTCCAGCCGTGTAAAGACGACCCATGATGTCGAAGAGATGTTTTGTTCTGGCCCAAGGCGCTGAAGTCTTGTATGGAAGTTGAGTTGTTGATCTGAACTCGACAGAGGATATCCTCGAATCTTAATATCCTCCATGTTGTATGCTGCCTTGGCCCAGTTCGTTACTTTCCTAGTCATGCTCCTGCGCGTCCGCCTTTTAGTGGCACCCCAGGTGACTCGCCCCACTCCGGGGTGCACCGGCCCCGCTCTTTTAGCGCCTTTCGCTAGCTCAGCTCCAGTTTCCCCTTCTCGAACGTGGTTCCCTTGCGCGTTTCTTCCACTTCCCCTTCCCCTCCATCTGGGATTTGGCGGAGACCTGGGGCATGGGGAAATTTGCAACAACCACGCTCCCTCCACATTCCGGCTGGCATTTCTCAAAGATCTATTCGGACCCAAAAACACTCGAAGAAGGAAGTCTGAAGCTTTCTCGTCGTCACCAGCAAGAAGCCCGCGTTTCCCAGCTTCAAAACAAGCCCATATTGCACTGGCAATAGAAAATACCACAACTCGACTACTGGCAACGAGAAAGTCTAAAGAGTCCCAGTATCCGGTTGCCGAGTTTTGTCGCCGAATTAGTAGTGGACGGATCCGAGAGTCGCAGAGATGTGGCAAGGGAGGAATAGAAATTGCGGCTAGTCTGTGACACCGGTGGCAGCCCGGGGTCGCTACCAGCTCATCCGACGCATCCCGTTTTCGGTGCAAATGCCACCGTCTGCAGGAGTCGCAAAATCCCAATGCAGTGCATGCATGTATGGCATCGCTACACGATTGAAGTTTAGCTCTGTGCTAATGCCCGCTATGCCCAGCTTACAAAGTCGTTTTTAGATGGGCCGATATAGAGGGTCCGATCCACCAAGCCTCTAAAATAGCAGGGTTGGGGGTTGGCACTTGTGGCCGGGCCGAACACCTTCCTTAGGTTGAGATAATATCTTCCCCGTGACATCTCCCTCAACAAGTAAGTTTTAAACAGTTTTTATTTTTACAAACTAGAGTTTGTGGACTGCATTTCATCGGGCACTTCTCTTCGAATTTGTACAGTATGTTTGAGCAACTTGTTACCTTGATCAGCTATCTGAATTCGCAATGTGCTTCAGCCTTCAAGCAAGCACACCCCTCTACTACCATGGCCTCGGGATCCAGCGAGGAGCTAGACGTACCAGCGAATCAGAAAGTAGAGAAGATTCAGAGAACAATATTCAATGAAGCATTTGCACAGAAAGCAGAGAGTCTGAAACCTGTTCTATCGGAATGGATTGAATACCCACTCTCGGTCATCAAGTTTGAGCCAGATGCGAAGGCATTCTTTAAATGCAAATCAGTACCGGTGCACACGATTGAAGAATTCTCTAAACTTCCTCTCGGAAAGGGTGACACGGCAATTTTGGATTTCGGATCACATCGAGTTGGTTTCTTCTCCTTCCACCTGGCAGTTGAAGGGGTCAACGTCGATGCGCCTGCACGGCTTCGATTTACATTTGGGGAGATACCGTACGATGTCACAGAAAACTTATACCCCTGTAAGACTTGGATTAGCACAAGTTGGCTACCCGATGAGGTAATCAACGTGGACTGGCTTCCTGAGACGGTCAATATGCCCCGACGGTACTCCTTCCGCTACGTGAAAATTGAAGTCATCGACACTTCTGCAAAGTACAAAATCAAGTTTCAAGACGTACAAGTCCGAGCAGTCAGTGCGATTTCCCCATCAGTTGCAGCGAAGGTGGAGACTTTTGCGGCAGATGACGAACTAATGGCACTTGATCGCATCAGCCAAGTGACTTTACGGAACTGCATGCACACAGTCTTTGAGGATGGACCACGGCGAGATCGAAGATTGTGGCTTGGGGACCTTCGTCTTCAGGCCTTGACGAACTATTGTACATTTAAAGATTTTGGCTTGGCAAAGAGATGTCTCTATCTTTTTGCTGCTCTCCCAAGAGAAGATGATAGTCTTCCTGCCTGCCTTTTCGAGAAGCCCAAGCTATCGCCAGCTTCAGACTACATCGTTGATTATGATGCACTTTTTGGACCAACGCTGTACGATTATACGGTAGCTTCGGGAGACCTGGAGACGGCAAATGAACTTTGGCCCACTGTGCTTGGAAGTATGAAGATGGCACTGTCACATCTCGATGGCACTGGCAAGTTCAACTCGAACGCAACTTCGGGATGGAAATTCCTGGATTGGTCCGAAGGTCTTGATACCAATGCGGGGATGCACGGAATCATCCTGTTTTGTTGTAAAGCCATCAACAAATTAGCTATTCTGATATCAAAGCCGGCGCCTTACTTGAAAATTGTGGAACAGATGACAGAAGCGGCCTCCTCGTTTTACGACAAAAAACTTTGTCTTTTCGTCAGTGGAACGGATCGACAAATCTCATGGATCAGTCAAGCATGGCTGGCGCTGGCCGGCGTCATGGATCCTGCCACGTGCCTAAAAGCAATACAAGGAGCGATGCAACATCCAAAATCCGTCAAACCACTCACACCTTATGCGTATCACCACGTTGCCGAAGCTCTCGCTAGCTGTGGGGAGAAGAGGATTGCATCAAGCTCATGAAGGAGTACTGGGGTGGAATGGCGAGAGCAGGTGCGGACACTTTCTGGGAATGCTTTGATCCCCAGGATTCAAGGAAAAGTCCGTATGGCGACTGCCACAATAACAGCTACTGCCATGCCTGGAGTTGTACGCCAAGTTATTTGCTGAGAGTGGTCTTGAAGGAGTATTTGCAGAAGGAAGGTAAGAAGGATTGATCTTAGATGATTTTGTCGCCTTTAACGAACTTCTCAGGCTCCCATTCCTTGAAGCAACTGGATAACAAAAACAACATTCGGGGAAAAGACATCGTTTCTGCTAGAATCTAATGATCATTGCGTAAGAGTGGGTGTCCGCTTGAAAACCAGGGAAAATCTAGACAGTGCGGAGAATTTTGAAATAGTTTGAAATAAACCGACAGAATAATACATTCAAGATCAGTTCTCTTTTTCGAAAACTCTCTTCATCGCGACATTGCTCATGCTCTCTCGATTTTCAACCATCCCGTCGCGACATGACAACTTTTACTTCCTTGCGCCACTTCTTCAGCAACTTTTCGGCCTCCGGCACATTTAAGCCAATTGTTCGGGATCACAAGCTCCATGCATGGGGTACTCCCGAGACAACGCGGAACATCAGCTCCAATGGGAATAGCCTCAATACTACCGCGGAACATCCGCTGTCCACTTAACGTCAGCCGATAAGTCAAGCTACCTTCATCCCCAGCTTCCCCTTCAAATCGGGCTGAATAGAGTTCTCTTTTTACCCTCATGACGATAGATTCCGCTCCTACGATGGGCTCTTCAAGTCTGGCCTTCACAGGCAATAAGTTCCTGGATATAACCATAAATGCTGCGCTAGCTCTGGTCCTCTACACCGTCGGGGTAGGGATCTATCGCTTGTTTTTCAGTCCCCTCGCTCGCTTTCCAGGGCCCAAGCTTGCAGCTTTGACTCAATGGTATGAGACGTATTACGATGTGTATTTGGACGGAAAGTTTGTCCTTCACATGCAAGAGCTGCACGAGAAATATGGTTCGTGATCTGATCTGAAGGCTGAGACAAACGATACTCACGCGCATTTCAGGACCAATCGTCAGAATCAATCCCTGGGAAGTTCACATCAACGACCCTGAGATGTTCGAGACCATATACTCGACAGCAAGCCCGTTCGACAAGGTTCTACAGCACACAAAATGGACAAACGCGAGGGGCTCCTCTCAGAGCACCATCTCACACAGCCTTCATCGCTCTCGACGTGGAGCACTGGGCCCTCTATTCTCCAAGAGACAAATCTCACAATTCGCTCCGGAAGTCCAAGCGCGTGCTGATAAGCTCTCCACCCGAATCAATACAGAGTATAAGTCGAATGGAAGCCCATTTAGAATTGATGATGCGTATGGATGCTTCGCAACAGATGTCGTCACTGAGTACGCTTTCTCAAGAGAGTATAAATATCTTGACTCCAAAGATTTTGCTGCCCCGTTCGTGAGAACAATGTCGAAGTTGTCTGATATGTACCACAAACTATGGCATTTCCCATTGCTCCTTCCGCTTCTTGCAATGCTCCCACAAGAACGAGTGGAAAAAATCAACCCAATGATGGCGGAAGTATTCATGTTTCGAAAGGTAAGACTCACGTGCGCCATGCTGCTGACTTCCTCACTAAACACTCGCAGGATGTTGAAATGCAAATCAAAGACATTATGGAAGGCAGGAATGAAAAACACAAGGACGCATCCCATCCAACGGTTTTCAGAGAGCTTCTGGACTCAGACCTCCCCGCTGAGGAGAAGACCCTGGAACGAATGCGCTTCGAGGGAACATCTATCGTTTCAGCAGGAATGGAGACCACGAGATGGGTCTTGTCTGTCGGAACCTACTATGTGCTCAAAAACCCTGAGATTGCTGCAAAGTTGAAGGCCGAGCTGCTGACAGTCTGGCCTGATGTTGACACTGCCCCCGCATTGTCTGAACTTGAGCAGCTTCCCTATCTTTCTGCTATCATCCAAGAAGGTAACTCAAACCAATTTTGACTCGCTAAGAAGACTTACTAATGCATCACCAGCTCTTCGCCTCTCGTATGGAGTTCCCATGCGTCTCGCACGTGTTTCTAAACAACCCCTTCAATACAAATCCTGGGTCATCCCACCAGGAACGCCATTCTCCATGTCATCATATTTCCTGCATCATAGCGAGGATGTCTTCCCCGACTCACATACGTTCAACCCCTCGCGCTGGCTCCCAGATCCCAGCACGGGCGCTCCCGCAACCGGGCCGGATGGCCAGAAGCTTCTCACCAGATACCAAGGCTCTTTCTCCCGTGGCACGAGAGGCTGTCTCGGCATCCACCTCGCCTATGCGGAGCTGTACATTGCTATGGCGACAATGTTCCGGAGATGCGATATGGAATTGTTTGAGACGACAGATAAAGATGTGGTGCTGTGGAGCGAGAAGTTCGTTACTCAGGCGCATCCGGACAGCAAAGGGATCCGAGTGATGGTGAAGTGAATTGCACATTATCGTGGAACTTAAGTTGACCTCGGAGGTAATGCGTTTCTCGGTTATCCCAACATGGTGTCACGGTGGTGTTGGACAAGAACGTTTGTTACTGTAGTACACCGACCTCTATCAAATAAGAGAGCCAAAAAGTCCACCGAGCTTACCCGCCTTACCCCGCAGTCTCAAGGCTCATAAAATTTTGTTATTCAGCAGGAGGCTAAGTAGTCTGATTTCTGATTACTGAGCTAAGATTGCGGCTGCATTCCCGTCGCACGCTGAAATTATTCAATGACGGCAGGATCCCGAGACAGGCTGATGCTAGTACCTCCTAGCATCTCCGCACTAGAACGTGACTGGACAGCTTTAACAATACCTTGCGGTCAGACAGTATCGCTGCATAGAATTCATTAACAAACTTCCGGGTGGTGATCTAGTGAGCCACCTAGCTTCTTCGATCACTAAACATGATGTGAGACTAAGGTGGTATTCGGTTCTCTCGGAAACCAGTCCGATATGCTACATATATCCCACCTGGTTTACCCTTGCTGTTCCCTTTGAGTACCCATCAAGCACAAGTGATTCAAACCCATTTTACCATGCCATTGTTGCAATTCTATACCAACCCTGGTCAGCTCACGGCGGCAGAGAAGCAAGATCTGGCGACTACTCTAACCGCCAGATATGCCAAGACCATGCCCGGTTTCTTTGTGAACATCCTGTTCCACGAGGTGCGTCTCCACCCACCCAACACCAATAGCCCGTTGATTCAGCAGTGTGTTCCTAACCGACCACAGATGCCCGAGGGATCCTTCTTCATCAACGGCGTCCCGACAAACGGTACATTTGTCCGCTTCACCGCTGAGCACATAGCCGTCAACTGGAAGAAGGATGCCAAGCGCGAGAAAGAATACTTGAATTGGCTAGGGGGTGTGTTCAAGGAGAGATTCGAGCCCAAGGGCTGGACGTGAGTTTTCTGCTCTTCGCTATGCCCTCGTAATTAATAAGTAAGTGCTGATGCTCGAGATAGCTGGGAGTTCAATGTCGTAGAGAGTGATCGCGATCTTTGGCGGGTTCAGAGTTTGGTACCGCCCCAGGTGGGCAGTGAGGCGATGAAAAGTTGGTTTGAAGCTGGGAAAGGTATTCCGTGGGCTGGGATGGAGAAGTTGTGAGATTGGCGCAGGATTTGAAAGTTCAGATTCGGTAGGTGATGTTTGGGTATAAGGAGGCAAGATTTTACAACTAGGCTTTGCGCAATATATGCAATAGTGGACTCTTGGAAGCACAATCTGTCGAGTTAGGTAGAGTTCTGCTAACAGTGGTCAGGGGGGTGGTTGCTAAATCGTTGTTGCGAGATGCAAGCTTTCACGTTTTTTTTTTCCCCCCAGCTGACATAGGTTTCTACTATACGAAGAGGACACCTGAATGGAAGTCGTTTAACAGGTGATCTGCGCCACGATTCGTGAATTTTGGCGACTTTATTCTTTTTGAATTGGAATTTGGCATAAAATTCGTCGATATAGGTCTACTAGTCAACAGAAGTTCTTCGGTATTCCAAAGTGTCAAAACCCTGATTTCTCTGATAATCTAGATTTCGGCTTGCGATCCAACAACGAATATTTTGACATCAAACTATTGTTCTACGCTCAATGACGCCTCGCGTTAAGGAATTCGTTCCATCAATTGCACACTTCCCACGGTTGCGCTGGTGGGACTGGTGAGGTCGGTAAATGAATCAAAGACATCAAGTTTGAGTTGACCGCTAGCGCTATCCGGCAATTCGAAGTGGAGATAATTGCGAGCTTGCTGAGGAAAGATACTGGACTTTGTTTGAGGAAGGCGGGAAGGAAATCTGAAAACTGGACTAACGTTCATGATCGTGATCCAACTTTGGATGACCTAAGTTCAGGTATAGAATGTTGTAAACATAGAAAATCAAGAAACCGCCCTGCAGAAATGGTGTCCATGCACTTTTATAACCCCAAAATATTCCAAATAAATAGGCACAGTCATCCCAACAATGCCGCCAGCTCGTGCTCCTCTTGACTCATGAAAGTGGCGGTGCGCTGAATTAAGGGGCCAGTCTTAGCGAGGTCTGCTCCATCGTCTCAGAATTTCACTACAGAAATAATCTTACCATTCTTAGTAATCTGCAGAAGACTAACGAGGCCAATGGATCCCACTCCTCGCCTCTGGATCCACAAGATGCAGTGACCAGAAGGATGCGAGATGTCTTGCTACAAGCATATCAACCCCGTGAGCCACGAAGTCATCTAGACATAATCGGCAACCTCTCCCTCATCTTCGAGTACGACGTCTACGCTGTATCTCCAGCAATAGCACGTGCAAGGGCATCTTCAAGAAACTCAAATTCCCTTCCGAGCTGCTTACCGCCCGAGTGGAAGCTTGCGGGTAGTTCAGCGTGCTAGCTCCATCGTCTCAGGTCGGGCAAAGCTTAACCGCTCGGCAGGCCCAATCAAGCCGCAGCAGATTTCAGATCGACAAAGCCACTTCTATTTCCGGGGCTGATCTAGACATGGAAGAGTTAAGTGTAAGGCTTAGAGCGGTTGACATGATTGGATGGAGGGAGAGAGCTTGGTGATGCTTGGTGCTCCTCTTCACGTACATCAACGGGTTTGAGCGGTTTCCATAAGATCTTAGCTCTGACCTCATTTTCTGTTCATTCCCGGTTTCTTCGTTCGCATTTCTCCTTTGTCACCTTTCTCGGTCGTTTCCCATCTCTTTTCATTTTTGTTGAAGTCGCGGTAGTGATCATGGCACGAATACTGCTCTCCCTTCTGGGCCTCGCCGTGTCCGCGAAAGCCTTGGCAACATGCTTCTATCCCGATGGCATCACGACAGACCCTGGTCACGTCCCATGCAATCAGACCGGATCTGCAGCATCATCATGTTGTGATCCTCTCGATTCCTGCTCGCAGAGTGGATTCTGCCTCGGTCGGTCGGGGTGGAACTATCGCGGGACCTGTACAGACAGGACATGGGGATCGAGCAATTGTGCAATCCAACATGCATCCTGCCTTACAGGTGAGTTACTGTCGCTTTCTGGATATAAAATTTAGCATTCGGGTGGATGTACTAACAAGTGTGGTTACAGATCCATTTCTCAAGGTTAAATACAGTGGGTATACAGCCGTCTGGTCTTGTGCCCAGTCTGGCACGACAGGGAACAGCTGGTGCTGCGCGACTGGAGACAGCTCTTCATCATGCTGCAACGCATCTTTCAGCAATTTTCTCACAGGAGGTGCATTTATGCCCGGTCTGGACCAGTTCGTGCTCAATATCACACAAGCCGCGCAACATAATTCCAGTTCTAATGGGTCATCCACCAACCTCACTGCTTCCTCCACAAATAACAGCAATGGCAACTTAGGCACAAAGGTCGGACTAGGAGTTGGGATTCCCCTCGGCGTTTTGGTGCTGGGACTGCTTGTATGGCTGTTCTTTAGGGAGAAGAGGAGGAGACATGTTGGCGGTGCGGGTGTTGGAACAGGAGCAGCGTATTCCACGGTTGGAAACTCAAGTCCGACTGCACAACACGCTACGGTCGCGAGCCCAATCGCAGCAAATGCGAATAGGGCACCTTCTTATGCTGCGTATGATGCGAGCCATACACAGATGCAGCAGCAGGCGTATGACTCAACTGCTGCGAAGACCGCGTATGGAGGCCCTGGATCTCCGGTTTTTGAGGCGCCGAGTGGGAATGATGTTCATGAGATGAGGGCTTGAGTGTTGCAAGGGAAAGGCTAAAGGAAAAAATCGATATGGAAATACTAGATTTGAGGAGTAAGGATAGATATATGAACAAGGAGGAAGCTTCACCTTTGTAGCTTCTTGCGATACCATGGTTGGTGTTCGTGCTGATTAAAGCATGGTTTAAAACATTTGTAGAAATGCCGAAATAGAGCTCATGTGTCCCATCTTATGATGTAAAATCCATTTTAGACGTGAGATGAGTTCAATCTGATGGTTCATCAACGAAGCCCCCTAAACTCTAATACCAGAACACCCCCAACATTCGCCAAATTTAGCGATGGATCCCTGAAGCATGACTTCATTCCTCATTCACCCTCCTTTCCACCCTCCGGCTCCAAGCCTCCATTCTCTCGCAGTTTCCATAACACCGCATCAACCAACTCTCTCACATCATCCACCACCCTCACGCCATACCTCTTGCACACAACTCTCACATTCCCCTGCTTCCAGAAGCCCCGCGGACAACAGACCACTACCTTGCCACTCCTAGCCCACAAGCCCATTTCCATCATGCTGATAGGCGCCTTCGCCTCTCGTCCCAGAAACACGGCAATCACGTCCGCATTCTCCATGCCCTCGAGCTCCCAGTTCGTCTGCTGCACGAACGGCGCAAACGTGACGTCTTCCGTCCACGACGAGTCCCAGTCGGCGCGGTGAGGGTTGAGAATCGTGATGGGGTACGGTGCCAGGTGAGTTGCGACGGCAGACTGCCACGTTGCGGGGGGGTTATCGATGGATCCAGAGAGGAAGACGGTTGGTCCCGTTTTGGTGTACGGGGTGGGCGCCATAATGACTCGGTTTTGCGAATGCGGGGTCGGGGACGAGACGGACATCTTGCGTGAGGTATGGAGTAATCGGTTTCTCGTGACTTGGTATACTCTTTGAATGAGGTGGATATTTGCCTTGGCCATAGCCAGAATAATCGGGCCTCGGGGTGTTTTAAGGTTGTCGTTGTCGTGAGGCTGTCGCCAGTGAGGCGCAGCGATGCAGGTGCTGTGGCGGGGCTGATCCCAGGGCGGTTTCTCGCGACCGTGGATGCGGCTGGCTTTAAATCGTTCTCCGAAATCGAGAGATATCGTTGGGTACCAATTAGGCACCATTAAACAATCGCTGTTACTATGGCATTATCTCACGGTCTTGATGTCATAGCCTTGAGGCTTAGTGGTCTAAGAAAAGATGAAATAATCAGAATTCAGAGGTGATTATCATTATTGGTCAGCTATATCCATCAACGCAAATGACTGAGTCTGAGTCCTTGAGTGCTTGATCACAGAGCTTTGGAAAATACAAGCAGGTTTCTGATAGAAGTGAAGAGAATTTTGCCTTTTCACACCATGTTTGCTGTGGCCAGCTAAAGGTGCCCTTGATGTTGTTCGCTTCAACTAAGTACCTAGTTACTCATTATTCAGAAACTTGATTTGCAAAAATATGTTTCTGGCTTTAGGGCATTTCAAAATTATTCACTTTATCTTGGGTTGACGCTGATATTTTCTCTGCTCTTAACCAATGTGTTTGCTGAACAGGTATCCCTCAAGCAGATAACAAGGTGTTTGAATGGATGGCGGTGGATTTTGGTGCTTTGCATGCTGCATATCAGGAGATGCGAGGACAGTTCTCGCTGAGCGATGATTTGATCGTGATAGATGAGTGGCCGATTCTCAATCCGGAATTGCCATCGTAAATCTGACCCTGCGAAATTGTACTTGAGTTTGGTTTGGGGCGCTGCTAACTTCCGCATGTGCATTGTTTGCTCACCTTGGCTTGCAGAAAGGCACAGGAGTCAGAGTCCGGGTATGGGAACAGAAAATGGAAAGTTGGGGTTTCGTGGGAGTATATATTGAGATTTCACAGCGAAGTCTTGTTAGAAGCAAATTGCATTCAAGAATTGAATTATTTACACAGTCTTTAGTCTAAGAAACTGAAGCTGATCTGACATCGAAGCCCAATATTCCAATCACTTCAACGCACGAGCAAGAGTCAACAGCTTCGTGTAGATTGGCGTACCAAGCCCGGTAGCAGGATCCCAGCCCTGAGAATTGAGTTAGCATAGATCATACTGACAGGGAGAGTTAGACTTACAGCAACGGCCGAGAAACCAGCCCCAGAAATGACACCACTACATCCGGTGTTCTTTCCGGATGTGATATCAGTCAGTCCAGAAGTGGCATTGCTATACAACCATGGGTTTAAGAATCCCAAAGTCGTCTTTCCAGATAGTAGGCGGTCGCTGTTGAGCAGCTGGATAATGCTTGCGAAGGTGGGAGTTGCGCAACTCGTTCCATCCACAAGCTCCGAGGTTCCGGACACTGTGATGACGAAGTTTGTAGACTGGGCAGCGATATCAGGGTAGGCGCGACCAGAAGCGTTGAAATACGACTTGACGGCCGTGTGGGTGGTGTCGGTGGTCAACCACTTGCTGACAGTTGCATTCTGATAGCTGGGCATGCCGAAGACGCTGGAGAAACCGCCTCCAGATCCGGTCCATGCTGCTTCGGGGCTGTTGCCAGTGGTTCCGCCAACGACGGTCACCCACGGGCAGGCAGCGGGGAAGGACGTGGTGAATGTCTTGGTGGTGCCAGACTTGCATGTCGTGCCGACGCCGGAGTCTCCTGAGGCGACAAGGACCGAAACACCTCGTGCTCCGAGTTGGGCAAAGAGATTGCACACTTCATCTGCGTAGTAGAGGGGACGGTGTCTTCGTCATCGCCGTAGGAGATTGACATGGTATTTGGCAGCGCGGCATTGCTGAGACTGAGGAGGTAGTTCAGGAACTCGAGGTATGGCTCGTTAGTGTTGGTGCCGGTTCCAAGCCATGGAGGACTGCCGCCAGTGCTGTAGTACACGTTGGGGATTTTCTCAGTAATCGCACGTGCGTATTGAACATCTAGGTTTGCTTCGACACCTGGTGTTCCAGTTTGTGGACATGTGCCGCCATTGATGAGTGTGCAGTTGAAAGTTTGGCCAGCATTGCCTTCTGTGGCATATTTGGTCATGAATGTTGTCAAGTCAGATTTGAAGGGCCATTGCTTGAGAAATCCAGCGATACCCATCAGACCATTAGTATAGACTGATGCGGAGGCAAAGCTGTAGAGGTTAGAGAGACACTGGGGAGTGATGGTGGTCCCGCTGCAGCCTGTAACAGCTGCTGTGGCAGAGGTAGCGAGTGTAGACTCGTCGAAGAAGCGGGTGTTAGAAACCATCGATTTCATAGCTTTAAGACCAAAAAATGTGGTGGGCTGGACCATGTCGACATGTCCCTTCAAGGTATCTGGGAGACTGTATTGAAGGGTGCGAATGATGCCCTCGCCAGACTCAGTCTCAGCTGTAGAAGGTCAGTCAGTACCCAACGTTTCGTTACCTCGGAGCAGGTTATGGCTTACTGAACACCTCATATTTAGTGTTTAGAAGCTTCTCAATTCGGCTGATGCTAGCTTCCACAATGACAGAGTCCGAGCGAGGAGAGAGGGAAGCTGTCAGGCCCTCGGATTTTAACCATTTCATGACGGAGTCTTTTGAATCATCTTTCGGTGCAACTATGTTGTTGATGACTTCTTGTGATAGATGACTTCCGTAGAGCTCATGTCCTGGAGTGGCAATCTATCTCCAAATTAAATTTATGTTCAACCAGGAAACAAGCACGAAACATACATTCGTTGCCAAATCATGGAACTTGCCCATGTCTTGGTGTACCAAGTGGATTCGTAGTTTCAGCGTCAGATCATCCTTATTGATTTGCTGACTGAGAGCAGCATCTTTCACCCATCCTGCTGGAGGGCTATTCAATTTCTCGATCACGGAAGCAAATCCGAAGCTGACTTGTACAAGCACAACCAGGGTGAGTCTTGAGAAATGCATCTTGACTAGAGGTGGAGGATAGTATTCTCAAAGAACGAGTGACCTGTATCGACTACCAAATCCTCCAGTAACCAGGACATGTCAAGATTTATACTTCAGCGTCATGGGCATTGCCATACGATTAGAAACTAAGATAAGGTTCGGGAAGATCGACAAAATCAGGAACTGAACTTGCCATCCACTCCGAGCCCCTCTTCCCAGGTCCAAAAACAAGCTTCTAAGCTGCCTCATTCAGATGAATCCGATGGCGCAAGCCCGATGCTTGATCGATTCAAGACTTGCATTTGCCGGTTAAATGAGGGGAAGGGGTTCTGTTATCGGCATTGGTCGGTACTGGGCGGGTACGAGGATTAGCACGTCCCAATTAGGCAAGTCGCAACATCAACCTTATCACACTTCCTCCACTAGTATATCTCCTTCCCCATTCCCTTCCTGGGTGCGTGGAGAGTAGGAAGGTGTCTCTTCAGATCAGAAGTTGTCGATGTGTCACCGAGGTGAGCTAATACGTGACTACCGATGTGGTCCAAATCCGGCAGTACATGACTGCTAAAGTTCTACTCAATGAAACCTTGTTCTTGTCGTGGAAAGTTGGGCAGATTTATTTTCCGTTATTGGCATAATCATTCGACAAGGTTGAATGTATTCTTTCCTGTGTAGATCTCTGCCGCAAGGACTGCGAGGCTTGGTGGTGGTGTGTCTCTTCGAGGTGGGCTCTGGTCCTCCATGTCATGAAATCCAAAAGCGTTAGCATCGCCAAGAAAGCGGCGATGAACACCAGCTGAATGGAAGGGCGCGAGAATTGGAAATCGAGGTGAGGCTGATGATGCCGTGACTGCTCGATTCTGAAGTTGAGAGCCGTTTTAATTCAAGTTTGAATAGAAGGGAGTCGTCATCTGCACTAGAGACCAGCCTTTTCTCCGTCTGTTGTTCTTGCACGGGACGCAATTGAAGTAAATCCTGCACTGAACGTTTTCTTGAATTGTCCAAAGGACCACGTAGCGTTTTCGTCGTAGCCCAGTCGAATGAGAAACGTACCAAGGAAAACGAGCAGAATAAGAGGGAGAGAAACAACAAAGTAAACCCAGAACAATCTTGACCCCGGTCGAAACTCATCACTCATGCTGAAGAGAGAACAGGTATAAGCTAGCGGGATGAAAACCAATCCAACGATCGTCAGCGTCTTTGTGCTCTTGGCTTCCTTGACAGATTGGCGCGCTTCGGAAAGCGCTTGTTTGCTTCCTACGATGTTTGAGAAGCCCATTGCGGCGGAAACCGATTCTTCGACCCGAGTTTTCATCTTCTGGAGACGGCGAAGTATGTATTTCAGATCCTTCTCGATTGAGTCCCATTCCTTGGGCGGTGGATTAGCGTTTGGCGATATGACTATGTCCTTGAGAATCTCTTCCACGTCGTCGATGTATGTTGATAAACGCCCCTTTGACAAATGAAGACTGCTCCATTGCTCATCTGCTAGACGAACTGGGTAGTCCGCATAGTCGCTTTGACGCGATAGTTGCCATTCTATTCGAGCTAATCTAGCCAGGACGACTTCAAAATAGTCGATTAATTTCATATAGTGGGCGCATATGATTTTGATGGGAATCACTGCTGCGTTGAGGGAAGTCATCTCGTGTTGAGGGCTATTAATACTGATGGTTTGAGGATGATGCTCAAAGTAGAAGCATATATCATCGAGAAGAGAAGTCCTTGGCGGTGCCTCGAGCGATTGAAGGGCATTTGGATCATAGCTCGGGCGTTTAATGAAGTCGTAATAACCACCTTGAAAGGGCTCACTTTGAAAAATTTCCGAATGCATTGGAGTATGGCGACCAATTTCGGGGATTTTGACGTGAACGTGAAGTATAGGCGGGTCGCAAAGGATAACCACTGGTTGGTAAGTCAAAGTCCGAAAGTAGGGAATATATAGGAAGACGTACCATCCCAACCCCCATTAGAACCGCTTCGAGAGAAGAAGGAGAACCTTCGAGCAACAGCAGCAACGCTGTCTAGCGATCCATCGAAGCCAATTGCTGAGAGATGCCTCCCTGTCAGCGCGCACACAGTCCGCCAATGTTTCAACTGGGGCCCAAATTGTCGGACTTCCCGATACTTAAGGCCAAAAAAGGTTTCTGGATCAACCGAAGACGGTAATGTAGGCGGGTCGAGCATATGTGATCCCAGATTTCTCACATTCCATAAATCATTGCGCTCCTGCCGAACGAAAAAGCTCGGGTCCATGAAGAAATGCGACCCATATGCCTCCACATATGTGGGATCCAAGCCTTCAAGTATGTATATCCTGTGATGCGGTACTGCTGGCTCGCCTGGGGGGTTCGATGAAGCACTGAGATGATCTTTGATTTCGTCTGCATTTGCGAATGACTTGCAACGCCACGTGACATCCGATTGCAATTCAAGGACTACGGATCGAGATTGACCGACACGAGAGCCAACATGTTTGCTCTTTGGATCCGGACTGCTGATACCAGGGCTCAATTTGCAGATCTTGGAAATGAAATCTAGGTAGGGTCCCTCTGCGCATAGCCATGCACCTTCCTTTGGCGGGTGGGGAAAGATCGGTGATGGTTGGTATGACATTGTGAGTTCCTCGACTCGGCAAACTGTTCAATATATTCAATGGAGAGGAAAACGCACTAAGGTTGGGATATGAGATGAGCGGAAAGAAGTACCAAATTTTCGAGGGGGAATTTGAGGCCCAGGTGGCTAGGTAACCATGAGACGATCAATTGGTAGCTGACCAATCAAAGCAAATCCTGCAATAAAAGTCAAGCGACTGCTTATTGCCTGCGGTGAGAGGCTGAGTATGCGCACTCGGCGGCGTTCTTCGAACAGGTCCCACCTCAATGATCAAACCTGGCGAGTAGAATTGGGCAAATACAACAGGATTATGCAATGAGAGAACTGTCGACTCCAATTCTCTTCGGTAGTGATACATCTTGAAGTTCCACTCGGACGCTCTCGTATGCAGTGTGAATCTGCGAAGAAATGATTTCGCAGTGTTTAAAATCTCGACTGGGCCTGATCTCAACTCATGTCTCGTGCCTTGACTCAATACACAGCCGACTGGGAGGGGGCAGCATTGGGGCCACAAGTTTAGCCACTTGTCAAGATACGCAGCGGATGTCAAAAAGTCCATACATTAAACCGATAATGTCGATGTACGAGGTCCGGCGCCAACACGAGTATGATAACGAAAGATGCTCAGGTTGAGATGTGATTTGGACTAGCGCAATCCGGCGGGTCCCCACGCTAGATCAGCGGGACCTCCCAGAGTCCAAAATCTGGGGTTTCTGAGTTCGTCCAATCCGCAAGTCAGTATTACCAAAGTTTGCTTGTACCTCGAGAAAGGCTCACATTCATATCTCGTCTGCCAGTGCAGTGTATAGGAGAGCATTTCCTCATGAAGAGTCTCACTCCGTCATCGGCTCGGGACGATCTCTTGAGCTAACCGTATGGCGTCAAAAGTGGCACCCCTCCGAGGTCTCACGTCCCGCCGCTCGTCAGTCAGCAGCTCTCGAAGGTGGGACAAGAATTTTTTCGTTTTTCCAATGACTCTTATCGTATCATTCTCTGCATTTATATAATCCAAGGGAGTGGCAATAAACATCTCATCCATCTCATAACTCGACTCTTGCTTCATCTCAAAGCCACACCCAACATGCCATCCTCCGATGATCACGACGAGGAGTACGAGTCAGTCGAGGCACAGAGGTCCTGGAATGCGGTATGGCTCGACAATAAGGGTGCAATTCTGATTTTGATGTCTGAGGCCTTTGGATCTTGCAATGATGCGATTGCGCGGTTTTTGCAACAGGGTGATCGAGGGATACATTCATTACAGGTTGGTGCTCAAGAGCCCTCATGTCACCGCAAGTCTAATCCATGTAGGTTATCTTCTCCCGAATGTTCACAACCTGCGTTTTGTGTCTCCTCTATATGTGGTGGACCCAAGTTCCTGACTCCCCATTGGGAAAACGAAGTGTTCGCCACTTGCTCGTTCTCCGATCGTTGTTTGGTTTCGGTGGCATTTTCTGTCTGTACTGTGAGTATTTCCAATCCTGCAGTCACACTCTCCTGCTAATGTCCCAGATTCCGTTCACTACATCCCACTCGCCGAGGCGACTGTGTTCAGGTTCTTGGTACCCATTGTTACTGCGTACGCTTGTTCCCTGTTTTTCGGCCAGATTTTCACTCGCAGAGAGTTCATCGCTGGTCTTGTTGCACTGCTTGGTGTAATCCTCATTGCACACCCGGCTGTCATTTTCGGCCATGTTGATGGTAGTATACACGTGAATGGAACCGAAGCAGACGAAGTTACTCACATCCAACGTCTCATCGCCATTCTCGTTTCTTTGACTGGTGTTTTAGGTGCATCTGGTGCATACACTACTATTAGAGGAATTGGAAATCAAGCTCACCCGCTGATCTCGGTGTTCTATTTCTCTACGCTATCCACGGTCGGTTCTGCCATTGCTATGTTCGCCATTCCCGGAATCGGCTTTGTCATTCCCATCACACCAGTGGAGTGGGCCTTGAACCTACTTCTTGGTGTCTTCGGGTTCGGCCTTCAGTTCTTGTTAACCGCTGGGCTGCAATTGGATAGAAGCAGCAAAGCGACAAGCATGATGTATACTCAAGTGCTTTTTGCATTGACATTTGACTGGGCAATCTGGGGTGTACTTCCGGGTGGATGGAGTCTCATTGGTGGGGCTATTGTGATCGCAAGTACTCTTTGGTCTGCGCTGCACACGCCTCATGCGACTCATGGGGCTACAAAGACCAAGGCTGCTGATGAGGAGAGTCCTCTTCTCGGGGAGCATCAACGTGTCGCAGATGTGGTGAGAAGGGGAAGCATGAATGCTTAAAATGGGCATGAAATTGTTGAGAATGATTTAATGATAAATTTATGACGAATGAATACATTTATATGTGTGCAACAGAGTTCTAGACCTAGGACGGGGTTGTAAGGAGCAGACATTCTAATTGAGTCAGGTGATTGAAACTCATCCTGCGCAGCAATTTGAACAAGTAATATGGCTGTCTACCGTCGACAATAATCAGCATAACTCTGGAATGACATACCAGAGCTGCCTTCCCAAACCGGTATTGTAATTAAGTACCACTGGCCAGTCTGCTATTCATGACATGACGGACGGCTATCCATGCTTACCTAAGCGAAACTAATCACAACAAGGGTCCCTTAATCCGGGCCGAATACGCAATACATTCTTCAACTTCACTTATTACTACCGATTCGAGCCAATTTGCTTTGTTCTTTCCTTGCATCACGGAGATTGAGAGGTCATGAGTACAGACTTATCCACAGCCAATGGGCAGGCCAAGCCTTCAAAGCCAATCCTATGGAATCACCCGGATCCTGACTCGACCCGCATGGTGGGGTTCATGCAGCGGGTGAATCAGAAGTACCGGCTCGATTTGAAGTCCTACAACGACCTGTACCAATGGTCAATTGGAAATGTTGGGCCGTTTTGGGGCGAAGTATGGGACTTTACTGACATTGTTGCTGAGAAGGGCTGCGATGAGGTGAGTTGTCCATGTCTGGGAAGTGTTTCGGGTCACATGACCAATGATACTCTTCTCCATCTTCTCCAAGACTTGAGTACAGGACTAACAAGTGTGCAGGTACTTGCAGAGAATGCCCCTTTATTTCCAAGACCAGACTTCTTTGCTGGCGCTCGCCTGAACTTTGCAGAGAATCTCCTCTACCCCGCCAATCTCAACATCGACGCCAACTCGCCGGCTATCATCGAAGCCACCGAAATCGGCAACAGCAGCATCACCTGGGCCGAACTTCGTGAACGTGTACGCCAGCTCGCCATTGCCTTCCAGCATCATGGAGTCAAGGAATCGGATCGCATTGCTGGCTTTCTGGGGAATCATGCCAATGCTGTGGTAGCCATGCTGGCAGCTGCTTCTATTGGTGCTATCTGGACGGGAGTCAGTCCTGACACGGGTGTAACAGCTGTGCTGGAGAGATTGGTTCAGATTGGACCGAAAGTGCTTCTGGTTGATAATGCCGTGAGGTATAATGGGAAAGTGCATGGGAGTTACCAGAAGGTGAAGGAGATTGTTGAGGGCTTGAAGGGCTTGGAGGCATGTGTGGTTCTTGAGACTGTGAGCGGGTTTGAGATGAAAACTGAAGGGTTGAATCCTGACAGTGGGAAAGCGTGGAAATACGATGATTTCATCAAGAGGTATGTCCCGTGATGGAAAACTTGGTCATATTTTAACACCCACAGCACCCCAAACTCCGACACACCTCAAACATTTGCTCAACTTCCCCCCTCGCACCCCCTTTATATCCTGTACTCAAGCGGCACCACTGGAGCACCAAAATGCATCGTCCACTCCTCAGCCGGGACACTCATCCAACACAAAAAAGAGCACATCCTGCACTGTGATATCCATCCCGGCGATCGCATGCTCTACTTCACCACTACCACCTGGATGATGTGGCACTGGCTCGTCTCCGCTCTCGCATCCGGTGCAACCATAATTCTCTACGACGGTTCTCCCTTCCACCCGCACGGCGATCTCTCCATGGCTCTCTTGATCCAAGACCTGCGCATCACCCATTTCGGCACCAGTGCCAAGTATCTCTCCATCCTTGAGCAAAAGGGGGTTTATCCCATGAAAGGGCCGAACAACATTGATCTGAGCTCGCTAAAAGCCATCTATTCAACCGGCTCCCCACTCGCACCGTCGACATTCAACTACGTGTACCAAGCCTTCCCAGCCTCCATAAACCTCGGCTCCATCACAGGCGGAACAGACATCATCTCGCTCTTCGGCGCGCCGTGCCCACTCCTCCCCGTCTACTCAGGCGAGATCCAATGTTCAGGACTGGGCATGGCCATCGCAGCCTGGTCACCAGACGGGGTCGCCGTCCCCGCAGGACAAGAAGGCGACCTCGTGTGCACGCAGCCGTTCCCCTGCCAGCCCGTGACATTCTGGAGCGCAGAGCCAGCACAAGGACAGGGCAAGTACCGCGCCGCCTACTTCGAGATGTTCGACGGCGTATGGCACCACGGGGATTTCGTGCGCTTCGAGCCCGGCACTGGCGGATTGACGATGCTCGGCCGCAGCGATGGCATCCTCAAGCCGAGCGGGGTGCGCTTCGGCAGCGCGGAGATCTACAACGTGCTGCTGAAGCACTTTGCGACTCAGGTCGAGGATGCCATGTGTGTGGGTCGCCGGCGGGAGACGGATAGCGACGAGACGGTCGTGCTGTTCCTCAAGATGGCAGCGGGGCAGGAGTGCGACGCCAAGTTGAAGGATGCCATCAAGTCGACGATCAGGAAGGAATTATCGGCGCGCCACGTACCCGGTGTGATTGATGAGTGTTTTGAGATTCCCATCACGGGTAATGGAAAGAAGTGGGTTCTGAGTCGAAGATTGGATTGAGTAAAGCTAACTAGAAACAGGGTCGAAATCGCAGTAAAGCAAATCCTCTGCGGCATGAACATCAAAGTCGGCGCCAGCGTAGCCAACAAGGAGTGTCTGGAGTGGTACCGAGAGTGGGCAGCGACGCATTAATCAGCCTGCACTGGCTCAGCTATTAAATTGAAGTATATATGCAGCAGCGCCAAAAGTCAGATATATATATCTATATATTGAATCATAATCAGTGTATGGAAATCTTCACATTTGCTGCACAATCCCAAATCCCAAATCCCAAATCTCAAAACTCAAAACTCAGATCTCAGGTCTTAGGTAATAGGTCGTTGGTGTGAATCTCACAGAGTACAAGATACGATGTAGATAGTAAGATCCGGCACCAAAGAAAAGAAGGTTCATCATTTCGACCTCCCAACCAACCTACCCCTTTTCGCCTCGCTTACTGTATCGACTGACTCACTTGTACCGCAGTTTACCTTACCTAGGGAATGTCATATGATTGATTAATTGGTCTGTCTACATGTTCCATGAATTCATTGATATCTACAACTCTACAGCCCCTACAGCTACACCATACATGTTCCAAAGCTTGCCAACTTTAACTTCTGCCATCCCTCATATTCAGTCCCATATGTATGCATCTCTCATCTCATCTGATGTGATCTGGCATCAAATCCATGTATACTACATAAAATGTACCTGCCGTCCGTTCATCTTTCCATCCATCCATCCTTCTTGACATGACATGTTGTTCATATCCATATCCATTAACGCCGTAAACCCAAAACGGAAACCCGCCCCGCAATAGTTCTTTGCTTTCATGCTCTGTCTGGACATTGCCAGTATGTGGTGTATTTTCCGATTATCCCAATTCCCCATTCTCTCATATTTTGATACCGCCTACATCCTACATCACTCAAGTAACTGTCTTCCCCCCACAGCTTGGAATGACAACACCAGGCTTCAAATTCCGATTGACATCCATCAATCCCCACTTATCTTCCCACTCTTTACCCTTCTCGTTGAACTTGATCTTCCATGGCTCGTCAAATGCTTCGAACCAGAAGTATTGAGTCCCATTCGTCAAGCTCTGGCACACCCAAGTGTTCATAAAAGTGTTCATCTCAGGGATACCCGCTATGCTGCCATTGGTGCACGTCGTGGCACCACCGCAATCCGTGCCACCGGTAGAAGGCCAGCCAGTTTCGGAGATGTAGTTCTTGCTGATGTCTGATTTGAGAATCAGATCGTGGGTTTGCCAGAAGTTCCACGTCCACGCAGACGCTTCTTCGGCAGTGACACCAGCGAAGAAAGGATGGATGTTGGCCATAAGGATATCTACCTGGGTGGCAAGTGTGGGATTGGCGGACCAGTTGTCTCCTAGATCTGAACTGGCAACAGGGATATTGATACCCATGGCAGTCAGATTGCTCTTGACTCCTGTAATCACAGCTCCGAGGGCAGCAGCAGTCATGTCTTTTCGGAACAAGACTTCGTTTCCAACAATCACACCCGCGAAAGATGCAGAACCGTGTTGTCTGAAGATGTCATACATTTGAGAGAGTTGGCGAGCGTTGGTTGTGGCATTGGTATCTTGCCATACTCCCATCCAGACCTTGATTGTACCATTGAGACCGAGCTGATCGATTGAGTGCAGGAGAAGTTCAGTCTGGTTGCAATCAGTGCCGTACAATCGGATCGTGTTGGTGAGTTGTGAGAGCACAGCCAGATCTCGCGTAACATTGTTTTGCGAAGCTGGATACGACAGACAATCCGGGTATTGAGTGTACATGGGCGTATAATCTATGCCTGGGAAGACCTTGTGCAGGTTTTTGTTCCCCAAAAGTGCCTTGATCTCTGCAGAGTTCTTGTTCAGGTCTCCATTTGTTGCTGTATCACTTCCTGCCGATTGTCCACTGGGTTGAGCAGAGGTGTTGGTCGAGTTCTTCTTGGACAGAATACCGCCAACCACTCCACCCGCGATACCTCCAAGAATGGCCAGAACGATGATTACACCGACGAGCCATCTCAGCTTCTTATTGCCCGATGATTGCTGTTTCAACCACTCGCTCTTTTCCGGGCCTAGGTTGTAGTTTCCTCCTGCATAGCCATCCCTGACTGCATCATATTGAGGTCCTGGCTGCCCGCTTACTTTCCTTCCTACCAAACCGCCAATTGCACCCAACACTCCACCAGTTGCGGCTCCGCCAGCAGCTCCAGCAGCCAAAGGAGCACCACGATCCGAGTGTCCCAAACTCAGCATCGAACTCCTGTGCCTCTGTCTGTACTCCAGTCCATCGTCTCCATCATCCTCAATACTGTTCGGGTCGAAATCCTGTGGTCCTAATGCAGGATCCAAGTTCCGTGAGTATCGAGTTGTGGGATGATCAGCATAAGGTTCGTGATTAAAGCTGTGGGGCGACCTTGAGATCTCAGATCGTGACTGTGGGGTTGCGATTCCTGGTGGGAATGCTGCGGCTCCCAGGGGTGTCAGAGAGGAATGCGACGGCTCTCCTCTGGGCATTGGTGGCGCATATAATGACTCGTCATACTCGCTATTGTGATGATCATACCTGCCTCTCGCCTCCATGCCTGGATGATAGCCTGGTGTCTGTCTCATTGCTTCTACGCCACTCTCGCGTGGATTTTCTTCTGCGACTCCACGTGCAAGTCCAACCATGCCACCTGAAGCGTGTTCGCTGAAGTTGTCTGCACCGGGCGAGATGTTGTGCGGATCGTTGTTGTTGTAGCCCAATTCGCGACCCCAGAATCGACCTTCAGCGTCGCGATGCGGTGGCGGCGCAGGAGGGGTGATGAATGGATTCACCGGTGGTACTTCTGGTCGTTGCTGACCGTCTCTGTCACGACTGTATCTGCGAGCGGCCTGCAATCGATTGAAGGATGACTCGGGGTGTGCGGCAGGACTCAGCGGCGGTGATTGTGAGTGGTACTGTGGTTGAGGCTGAGATGGATGCGGATCGTAGTATTGCTGGTGCTGCTGATCGAAGGGAGGAGGGGGAGGATTGGCTTCGAAGGAATATCGTCGCGACATGGTGAGAGGGAGGAGGAGGAGGAGGCGGAGGAGGAGGAGAGATTCGATGGGATGTTAAAGGGCTGTTCCAAGTATATTGTCCCTGCCCTGGCTGACTACCGTCTCGTATCCTTGGAACGAGC
This sequence comes from Articulospora tetracladia, assembly GCA_003415645.1. Lineage (NCBI taxonomy): Eukaryota > Fungi > Ascomycota > Leotiomycetes > Helotiales > Discinellaceae > Articulospora > Articulospora tetracladia. The sequence goes on from PYIV01000013.1 coordinate 1,391,217, forward strand.
TAGTCAAGGCACAGAAGCACATACGAGGTGCAAAAGCTTCTTTTGGCAAACCGGATTCTGGGTCGGGCGATCAGAGCGGCGGGAAAACAAGATATATTATGGAGATTGGGGATGGGGGACGGGGTGGTGGTGGTTGTGGTTGTGATTATGAGAGGAGAGGGAGGAGGAGGAGAAGGATGAGGAAGTTGAAGAGGATGAGGATGTGGATGCAGGTTTGCAGCCCGATGATGGACGTTAGCTAATGTGCGTGCATCCCTCGTCTTCTGAGGCTGGCAGCGAGCAGCCATGCAGCAGCAGCTGTGCATCCGTCCAGCTTCTTCGTCTGATTTGGCTCAGGGCATCATGCCGGGCTGACGGCGGGCCCGGTGGTTGGCTGGTCAGCGCCCGCCGAAACAAAGGCGGGGGCTGAGGCCGAAGGCGTGTTTCCTATTTTAGCTGATTCCCGCCACAGGCTGCTGCAGGCGTACGGAGGGAGGGAACTGGAGTGAAGAAGGTTCATCTGTCGTGGCTGGAGGTATCATGTTATCGTGTTTGTTGAAGTGTCATGAGCAGTTATCGCTATTGCGCAATCATATCTACTCGCTCTCTCATGTCGTCTCTTCATGTCGTTTGCTTGTTTACTTGTCGATGTGGACTCTGCATCTATCTTAGTCCCGCAGTCGGGATTGCCTTTACGGTACCATAATACCCAACACGAGGTCCCGCCTCAGGGATGATGATGCGAGGATCCCCCGTACTGTCAGACGGCCGTCAGAGTTGATATAGTACCGAGATACGAAGATGCACTTCTTCATGCGCGACATCAAAGTTGATCAGAACACACGAGAGTGCGACTGTGACTAATACATACCATGACAGATCATTCAACATGCCGCTGAACCGGACATTGATCAGCAAGGGCGTGCTTGGGCGGGCCCGAAGCGTGCTATATTAGCTCATCATAGTGGGACTTTCATCACTAAGCTTGATTCCCCCGCAACGAGGGGTCAAGACGAACACAAACTCAAAACTTAAGCATAATCCGCTGCTCTGCACAAACTGTTTGATCATCATTGCTTTCATTCTTAGAACCATAGCACATAGCAAATTCCTCCTCACAATGTCTTCGGCCAAAGCATTCAGAGAACTCATTGGTGTGTCACCCTCAACCGCGTCAACGCAAGATAGTGTGCTTGTAATCATCGATGCCCAGAATGAGTATGTATTGTCATAGCCGAGGGACCGAATCTTCTGTGATTGACAGAAGGTAGATACGCAGACGGCCACCTCAAGACCGAAAATGTAGCCTCAACTCGCAAAGCCATCTCCACCCTCCTCGAGAAATACCGTGCAGCGTCGGCCCCTCTCGTCCACATCGTGCACCAAACACCTGCTGGCGCACCTGTTTTCACACCCGACACGGATCTGGCCAAGGAGTTCGCAGAGCTCACCCCTAAGAGCGGCGAGAAGGTGATTGGAAAGCAATTCCCAGGCTCCTTCACTGGCACAGATCTGGATGAGTATCTCAAGGGTAGTGGGAGGAACAAACTCGTTTTGACGGGCTACATGGCGCATGTGTGTGTGAGCACGACGGCGAGACAGGCAGCGGAGAAGGGCTATGATGTTGTCATTGCTGAGGGCGCGGTGGGCGATCGGAACATTCCTGGCGCCACTGCGGAGGAAGTGGTGGCTATGACTTTGAATGAGTTAGGGGATGCTTTTGGCAGTATCGTGAAGGCTGAGAGCATCAATTAGAAGAATATCTAGCCATAGTAATTGACTGTTGCGAGATATTTGGCAATTCATGGTGGCTTTTCAAGACACTGTCTCTCCCTTTCCCTCTAGGGTCTTCAACTCTTCCGATTCCGTGACTTTGAGTGTTTCTGTCGCTTCGACTGGTTGTGCTTCTGCCTCGGATACACTAACTTGCGCAGGCTCGGCCGAGACCTCAAGTTCTGCCTTGTCTGGTTGTGGCAGTGCTTCTGTCTGAGACAACTCCTGCGGTGTCTCCACTTCAGTATTTGCGGAAACCTTCTCGACAGTGTCGGTTTCGGTTTTTCTCCAGTAAATCTTAGTATCGGAAAAGTCATGTCGGATTTGGGGGAAGTCCAGGTGTTCACATGCATCAACCATCTCCTCGAGGCTCTTAGCGATGTTCTCAATTGTATCCGACCTGAGAATGTTAGCCTTGATCGCCTCCAAACCATATCCATAACTCACGTATCAAATCTCCCAAAGTTTCCAACGTCCGTCCCGATCAATACGGCAGGTCGGGGCGCCTCACTCACAGCCTGATAGACCTTGGCATAGCAGTGGATTGCATATACTAGTGTGCCCTCTGTGATCTGTGTGAATGCAGCTGGATCCTCTACGATCTCGTAGCCGAACGAAGTCAAGAACTCCTTGTCGAGGTCTGTGAACTGGGGATCTTGTGCCACAACCTTCAGTTGTCCCCCAAGTGTTTGGACGATCGTCTGCAGAGCGGCTAATTGAGTGGCACTGGCCCTCCGTCCTTCTCTCCGCGAGCTCTGCAAGCTTCCCAAGCCGAGCAGGACTACATTATCCACGGTCCTTTTGCCTCCCTTTCCTTCCTGCACAGTCTTCTTCAGATCCGCACACGTCTCACTCTCCTCCCATGCTTTCCTCCAGTATTCGTAGTCTGCTTTCAACTCGTCTAGCGTACGGTTGATGTAACTCACGCCGTTGATCTCGAAATCTCCTCCGTGAAGCAGAGACGCATTCGCCTTCTTCTTCAACGTTGATGACCGGGCGCGTGGGGTGTCGACAATATGGGTCCAGCCTTCGCCGTCTTCGACTTCCTTTCGCTTGGTGTGCACAATGACGGGCTTCCTGTCGTCGCTCTTGGCCATCGACCCCGCGATCTTCTTTTTCCGGTTGGTGTGTGGCATTGTGGGGAGATGAATGGGGGTTGCAGTGGTCGCGTGCGAATGCCTTGATCCGGAGTCGATTCCCAGTTGGAGTGATGCTATGCGCTTCAAATCACACGAAAGCAGCGCAATATCAATATCAATATTGACCTTCAAATGTGCGTTCCTGGCGTCCAACAAATTTCTCTGCACACTTCTATTTTTAGGCCCCACCCGGCAGTACTCTCTCGCGTCGCCTCACCGCCTCCGTAAGCATCCTGCCGGCTCATTCGGACGCACCCGCTCACAGCAGTTGGTGGTGTTGTGCTGTGCCTTTCTGATGCTCGCCCCGGTATCCAATTGTGCATCGTCACTCGTCAGGCTGGGCGTAGCGCTGTGCGTGATTGTGATGGCGCGAGATCTGGGGGAGGAGTCCGATACTTCTGATGTTACATGCTATTGAAATGGGAGAGACAAGTGACGGGAGATCAGACCGTGGCGAGCGCTTGGAAATGAGGAAGGGAGATGGGAGTGGAAGAGAGGAACATGTGGAGTGTGCTCGCATTGAGGAACAAGTGAAAGATCTACCGAGTAAGCTGATCGCCTCGACCTACCCCGACGGATCTCTGCATGGAATTGCACATGTCCGTTATCAAGATGCAAGTGCTCTGCTGTGGTGGCAAAAGCTGGTTTTTCTGTCGTTGCAGCTGTAGGTCTAAGTCAGCTTACACGGGCTTCGCGACCACGCGGCCGAAGGGTTGTGGCCATCGTGAGCAGCATCAATCACCATGGGGGAGGGAGGGAGTGAGAATATGGAGCCGCCATGATATGGCATGATATAGCGTGATATAGACTGATATAGACTGATATCGACTGATCTTGCTCCGACTCTCCCCAGTTGCCGGTACCGATCTCGTTCTCATCTGCAGCGTGCCTGATCAAGAACGGCAGCGGCAGGTTCATGTATGTATCACACTTGCCTCGCCTTTTCCCCAGCGGTTCCGGCAGTCGCTGTGGCATTTGCATCTCATCTCAGACACCACGATAGAGTATGATGTTTGCCAGCAGCAGCAGCAGCCCCAGTCGCTCGCTGCCTCTTCAAGCGCTGACCTGCATCCCGGCTGGGAAGCGACGGCCGTGCATCCAGCCAATGCCTGCCGCCCGGCCGGCGACGACGGGTGCTCTACCCCCGATGCGGCCTAGCGTATGTCAATGCCCTCGATGATTTGCAGATCAGCGACGAATGAGCAGCGGCGGAGGGGTAGCGCTGGAGGAGTGCTGGAGTAGTGCAGGGGCAGCAACGGCTTTACACGTGCTGATTGGCCGGCTGCGTGCGTCCAGCCGCTGAGCGAACATGGAGCATGCACATTGTCAGCGTCTGCAGAATTGCCCAGAGGGAAGGGAACGAGGGAGCGAGGAGGCATGCATGCACCAAGCAGCACCACCACCAGCCAGCGGAGAGACAACCCTCTCAGCCATCAGCCATGACTGGAACAAAAAGAACCCGCCAGCCCAGTTGTGGCCGCGACCGAGTCCTCTGCCTCTGCATCTGTCAACCAACCTGCTCCGTACATCGACCTCGACTTTGCTCTCACCATCTGTCCCTCTCGCGCTCCTCATCAACCATCACGACCAGCATCAACCGCATCCCGCCTCTCGTCGCTATCGACCTCCGATCTGGTATCGTCGCATTCGATAAGCGGTCAACAAGCCAGATTCGACAGATAAAGAGCCTGTCCGGATAATAGGACGAAGGAGCGCACTTTTGTACACGCACCCTTCAACACACAACCACAACCACAATGTTCGCATCAACATTATCGACGCTGGTGGCAGCGATAAGCTTGTTGGGGCTGGTGGAGGCACATACCGTCATCACCTACCCTGGGTGGAGAGGAGACAATCTGATTACGAACGATACCTTTCCCTATGGAATGCAATGGATGTATCCTTGTGAGTAGATTTCTGTTGTTTGTTTCTGAAGAGTGGAAGGTGTATGGTGGATTGGGTGTGCGAATTGGAGCTGCTGAATGGATGGGAAGACGCTGGCAATAAAGTCAATCTACTATTCTCGACTCCGCTGCTCTCTAAATCCACCACCACATCTTCCTCTTCCTCTTCGATCCTCGAATAATGGACATCACTAATTTCTTTCTCCAGGTGGCGGCATGCCAACCACGACAAACCGTACCCTCTGGCCCACAACTGGTGGTGCCATTGCTTTACAACCTGGATGGTTCCAAGGCCATGCCACAGCCTTCTTCTACATCAACATGGGCTTCGGGACTGATGGGCCCACATCTGGACCCTTGAATATGTCATTCCCCATGGTTCCGGTCTTCCAGATCGTGGGCCCCAGCAAGAACCCTTACCCAGGTACTTTCTGTCTGCCGCAGGTGCCATTGCCGGCAAATATCTCGGTCAAGGCGGGCGATCTGGCCACCATTCAAGTGGTGGAGGTTGCGGTACACGGAGCGAGTTTGTTCTCGGTATGTTTTCCCGCGTGGCTCAGTCATGGGCAACCAAATTGGATGTGGAAATAGAAGCTAACACTCTCCAAGTGCGTCGATATCATCTTCGCAGAACCAGCAGATGTGTTTAAGCAAATGCCAGTCAACGAATCGAATTGCTTCAACAGCACCGATCTTTCGTTCAACAACGTCTACTCGATCGCCACAGCCAGCACATCTGGTGCAACGAGGACATTAGCCTCGAGTTCACTGGTCGGCTTGGTGGGACTTGCTCTCTGGGCTTTGTTGTGATTAAAAAGCTCCAGGTGCAAAGCAGCACAGTAACGAAACATGAGCGGAAATAAGGAAAGCAAAAGACGAGACAAGTTGGGCGGAGTTTTGTAAATAGATACCATTTTTCAGTCGTCGATTCTCATTTGTTCGGCATAGCAGGGAGAAAGAGAGGAAGCAGGGGACGGGACGGGGGCTATGTGTATGATATCATACGGCGTTTTATTTTTGGGAGGGAAGCCTTTGGATTGTCCCATCCTACTTTGTCTCTCCAGGTGTCAAGGAGGCGAAAGCATTGACATCCATGAATGAGTCGAATAGTCAGTCGAGCGAGAGAGCGAGCGAGCTAGCTAGCCAGCAGTTGCTGTAATTATCAGACATCAGATATGCAAAGCACAATCAGAGCAGAATCAAATCAAATCAGTCAATCAAATCAAATTAGCCCAGAGTTCAAAATGGCATTGCATTGAATTACTTTGCATTTAATAGGGCAAGCAAGGTACAATTGAATTTCGTTGCTGTTAATGCAGGCGAGCGGGCCGGAGAAGAACGGAGAAGGGGAGGAGAGAAGAGGGCGAGAAAGGGGAGAGAAGGTTAAGTCGAGTTCTTTATTTTATTCACTAGTCCTGCTAGTTGGCCGGCCGGTTGTGGTCCTCTGGCTCTGGCTACCTCTGGCTCCAGTTTAGGGGAGAGTATGGCGTGTAGGAGGCGGAGGGAGGGAGGAGGATATATTAGGGGGGAGGGTTGGATAACAGCTTCCTGCGTACTCTGGTACTTCATCTCAGTGAGTTGGATTTGATCAATGGGATGTGTGGATGGATGGAATTTGCAGTATCATTCTTTCGTTCGTTCATTCATCTATTTATGCTTTTCGTTTCTTTCGTCTCTCATCCCACAAGATGCTCAACGCAGGAAATATATGTCATGCTCCCTTGTCTCCAAGGCAGTCAGTCAGTCACTTAAAATATCTGCTCTGTTCTCCCTCCAAATCGAGTCTAGATCAACGTCCTGATCTCGCTACCGAGACTCTTGATTCGGGGATCGCTGGCCTTGGCGAGAACCTTCTTCACCACGCCTTCGATGCCATAGACGTCCTTGGCCATGCCTGTGACTTCTTTGTCGACGCTCAGCAGCGTGCCGAGAGCAACCATGCTCCTGTACACGACCTCGGAGTCGACCTGCTGAGTGAGGATCTTGGTTAGGCTGTCGATGATCTGTAAGATGGGTTCAAAGTCCGGTACTTCGCTGTTCGAGGCGAAGAGCACGGCGTAGTTGATGTACACTGTGCTTGCTGCGACCAGGAGGTTCCGGTCCTTGGTGTCTTTGAGCGCCGTGGAGATGAGGCTTTGGATTTGCGCAAAGGAAGAAATGGCAATGGCGCGGCCTTCAGGGGAGGAGAAGAGGTTTGCAAACGCGCGGACTGCCATCATGACATGATTTGGTGCCGGGGGCGAGTCTTCGGTTGCTCCGGTCTCGATAATGTCGATGATTGAGCCGCCGCGGGGGTGCGTGTATTTCGCTGCTGATGGAGAAACAGCCAGGATTCGCAGCAGGTCAAGGGCCGGGAGGCGAGACTTGTAGGGCCAGGCTGTACAGAGCTTGACGGCAAGGTCAAGTCCGAGAGGTGGGATGGTGGTGAGTTTCTTCTCACCTGAAGGGTCAATAGCAGCACAGAGGGTATTGAGGGAAGTGAGTTCGGCCGGGTTCATTGAAATATCCTTGTGGCCACCCGCGATGAGCTCAGTATTCAGCTCTCCGATCTTCTTCTGTACACCGGCGACCCGAACGGCGAGGATGGAGAGGTAGTCTTTTTGCGGAATTTTCTTCGGGGCAGCGGGCGTGGGTGCTCGTGCTGTTGCGGGATCAGCATCGCCAGGGCGGTAGCGGTCTTCGCTTCCCCAGGGGTCGCTGCCAGGGGCAGAAGCTTCGGGTCCTGAGCCGAGAGTTGCTCCTTGTGTGTTTTGGATGATGAAATTGGCGACTTGGTCGAGGTAGGTGACGGGTGCTTCGTTTTCTGTAATGAATTTGGTGGCAGCTTCATAAGGGTTTTGAGAGGTATTATAAGGTAGCTTGAGAGGTGGCTTTCCATCTTCCATGTCCACATCAAAAACGTAGTCATACTCCTTGCCTAGATAGTCAATCTGGTGGTGTCAGCGAAACAGTCTCGATTAGGCTTCTATGATATTACCTTCTTCCCATTCCCAGCTGCATCGACCACCGTTCCCACATTAATCCATGTGTTTGATGCTAATTCTGTTAGCCAAATCTCCAAACTTCAAAGACCCACTCACCAGATTGCCATTGATGGGCTGTTGTCGATCCATTTGGCTGCTTGATCATCTGCACTTGACCGTCCTTGGTACCAGACTTCTGTGTGAGAAACTCTGGCCCTGGAAGCTGCTCCTTGTTAATATCTGGGAGGGCTTGCTGTGGAATTGACGATGACTGCACAGCCTCATCAAAAAGTCGAGTGGTTTCTGCATCAGCAAATCTCCCCTCTCTTCTTGTGAACACCCGTACGATGTTGTCGCTCGCTCCAGACACAATGTCTCCAGTCTCAGCACAAACGGCGACACTCCATACTGAGATTGCGGGGTGTGTGATTGTTTGAATACATGCGCCATTCTTCCATATCCGGATCGTCCGGTCTTCACCTGAACTGACTAGCTCTCCAGTGGGTAAGCTTGTCAGGGAGTAGATGAACGAATCATGGCCTCGTAATTCTCCTACTTGTTGACCAGAGAGCTTCCATAATCGAATCACCCCTCATTATCCGCAGTTGCAAAATCGGCTTGAGGACTATGTAAAACTCGACATAATGCTCTAATGGGCGTTGAACCACCTTGGAACTCTCGTACCAGCTTCCCCTTGTGCGTAAATATTCGGATCTTTTGATCGGCGCAGGCCGTAATAATCGTATCAGAGCTGTAGGCCAAAACTCCCCAGACTGCATGCTGATGCCCCTCAAACACCGTTTCGCACTCCCACTTTCCAATGGGCCATAATCTGGCTTGACTATCCCATGCACCAGAAACAATAAACTTCCCCGCTGGATCGACATCCAAAGTACAGATGTTAGCCGTGTGTCCAAGGAGCAGAGCTTCCGCATTATCTTCCGGGGCCTTTGAAGGCTGTCGCACATCGATGACTACGTCCTTTCCACCAGAGATTACCAATCCTTCTGGGAATTCGGAGTTCGGAGGCAGGTAGGCGACTGAGTTGACATATTCGGTGGAGTGTGAGGAGATCTTGTTGTCGTGTACGTTTGGATCTTCGCTCGAAATATCCCAAATTCGTACGGTACCATCGCGAGAAGCGGAGAGGACAGCTTTGGAGTTGGGGAAAGCTACTTGTTTGACCTAGAGGGCTGTCAGCGCATCCCAGATTACCAAGGCGGGGTGTTTGAGCGGGGACCGCCTTACATCTGATTCATGACCTGCCAGGGAGGCGGAAAGCTTGAATTCGGCCATTGTGTTGGAACCTTGGGCAACGCTCAACTGTGATCTTATCTGCAGGATCCTCGTTGCGGTGCAGTCGTCAGGGCATTCGATGACAGACGATACTGTTCTGTGGTTTCCAGTTCCAGCCTACCGTGAAGCCGCCTCAGCCTCGCCGCCGCCGGCTAATCTTTGATCCTTCGCCGACGCTAAGGGTATTTAGCTCAGACGCTAGTGTCAATGCGAAATGGAATCGCCTCGAGCTCCTCCCCTTTCTGGATCCACGAAGGGCCCTTGGACTGTAGAAATACCATTCAAGTGCGCTCTTTGTTGTTGTCGTCGTCGAGTGGAGGAGCATCTCAAAAGAAAAACAATATTGAATCTGTAACGAATTTTACGACCCGTTTAACGAATCTTCTTATCACTCTTACTGTACCTGGAACGCTCCTAGATCCCCTCATTTTCATACCAGAGGCCCCTCCCGCCCACCGTCGTCAACCAAATCAACCGTCTCCCGTCTACCTTCGCTGTACGGGACCGGTCACTATTTTCTTCGCGCTTGCAGAGCCTCTACCATATCAACCAACCGATACCATCTTGTCAAATCGCAACTATGGCGGGGCCTGAAAACACCACCAAACATACTGTTCCTTTGACTTGTCACGGACACTCACGACCTGTTACACATCTCAGCTTTTCTGGATTTGTCGGCGATGATAATGAATACTACTTGATCTCTGCGTGCAAGGGTATGTTCTGCGAGAAGGATTTTACGCCACTGCTAATGATTCGCAGACAACAATCCTATGCTTCGTGATGGTGTGACTGGAGATTGGTATGTTACCAGAGTGGAACATGGCCATGCACATGCTAACGAAAGACAGGATTGGTACTTTCTTTGGACACAAGGGTGCTGTATACCAAGCTCGTCTCTCCCCAGATACAGCAATTGCTGCTACCGCTTCTGCAGACTTCACCGCGTTTGTTTCCTGCATCTAAGATTGAAAACCATGGCTAATTCCCTACCAGTAAAGTATGGGACACCCATTCTGGAGAAGCTCTCATGACACTTCAACACAACCACATTGTTCGTGCGATCGCATTCCCACCTGACTCGGGTAGTCTCCTCGCCACAGGAGGGATGGAGAAGAAACTTCGAATTTTCGATGTCAGCAATGCTAGTACCATATCTGCCGCTACAAATGGAGCCTCGACCGATGATCGCAAGGTTGTGGCAGCAGATGAAGGGTTTGAGGTCGGACCTGGTGTTCACCAAGGTACAATCAAAGCTATTGTTTGGACTCGAGACCCGAACATTCTAGTTACAGCCGCAGATGACAAGAAGATCAGATGGTGGGACTTGCGCACCAGGACTGTGATCCAAGAACAGGTCGTTGGTGGCGATATTGGATCTTGTGAGTTCACCAACATCAAGCCCGAGGATGGAGACATTGGTGAAGGACTTCCAGTCTTGACAATCGCTGCTGGAAAGTCTGTGTACTTCTTCACCGGAACTCAGGCTCGTACTCTTACCAAGACTGTCAATCTTCCGTATGAGGTAGCCAGTGTTTCTCTCCACCCCTCGCAGAGGAAGTTCATTACCGGTGGAATCAAGGACACCTGGGCTAAGGTTTACGATTATGACACTGAGCAGGAAATAGGTGTGTATCAAACCCACTTTGCAAAAGCCAGACTGACATCCTTCAGATTTACACAAGGGACACCATGGACCAATTTGGAGCATCAGTTTCTCACCAGATGGAAAGCTTTACGTCACTGGAAGTGAAGATGGCACAATCAAGCTGTGGAAGAACTGCCAAGGATCTTTTGGCTTGTGGAAAGCAAATGGCGAGCAGTAGTTGTACTCCTTAATGAGATACCATCTATGCTGGAGTTCTAGGTGTTATGTGTGGCTAGCGATGCATAGATCTGCAGAGGTATTGTCTTCGGAGAAGCCCTGTACTAGAGAGCGAGATTCACGTCGAAATGAAGTTCTTGTTTTCAAATCCATTTGCGAATTCCTCATGGTGATGCTTTACTTTCCACGGTTACTGGGAAGTTTCTTTGTGATTGGTGTATTCCAGGCAATCGTCGCCTCATTCGATACTTGTTTGTCCAACCGAGAGTCAACAGACAAAGATGATGGACAGATATCAAGTCTACTTGACCGGTCCTACATCACGCTTTATTTTGGAGGCCATTTTATTATAATTTTCTTGCTAGCGTGAGATATGCAGTTATTTCTGGCTATGCCCTAATTTCCTAACAAAAGCTGAAGAGCGAGTACGGTGGCGAGAAAATCGCCGCACGTTTTGTTCTATACCTACCTACCTTTGTCAATATTGAAGTCGATTCCCCTTTAGCACGCCTGAAAGCACACCGAAAAGACTCATTACTGACAACTGATTAAACTCGCGCAGGTGTTAAATGGCCAGCTAGCAGAATTTCTTTTCAATCCCAGATTTATCCTGACTATACTCTGTCAATTGTCATAACTTTCTGTACAGCACAACCTTTGTTGAACACGTGCGACTTGACCAATTCGATATTCAAGCACTAGCCCACTTCCTCCCTGCCACAGCCCCTCCATCGACCAACAGGTCAGTGCCAGAAATGAAACTGCTCTCACGACTCGCCAAGAAGGCTACCGCATTAGCAATATCGTCAGGTGTGCCCATCCTCTTCATCGCACTCATTGAAATCATAGTCCTCATACTCTCGCCCCCAGGACTATCCAGCTGAGCCTGTGCAAGCCCAGTCAGAATCACACCTGGACTGACGCTGTTTACTCTCGCACCCTTCTCGCCATAAGCCACAGCAGCAGCTTGTACTCTGAGTTGATTCCCACGTTTTGCAACGGCGTAAGCCATACCTGCAGCTAGGCCTTCTGCATTGAGATCAATATCACTGTGCTGGAGGAGTTGATCCCTGGGCGCCGTAGCTAAATGTTTTTCGAGCTCCGCAGAGACTGGAATCATATTGCCTGCCATGCTTGCGATACACACGAGCGAAGAACCATGAGAGACAACTGAGAGGAAAGCATCGATCACGTTAGCAGTTCCCAGGAGATCGATGGTGTATATCTGTCGAGCGTTCGAAGCACCTGGTGCTACGCCTGCGGTGTGGACGATTGCATCAATTGTACCGAGAGCAGCAGCTGCTTGAGCGGCGTTACAGACTGCATCGTACGATGATATGTCGGTTGAGATGCAGGAGACAGTATGGCCTTCAGAGCGGAGAGACTGCTCGGCTTTCTCAAGCACTGATTGGGAGTAATCGGCGAGAAAAACAATTCTGCCGCTGCCTAGACGTCGAGCGATGGATAAACCCACTATGTCGTGGTTAGTTCGGGTTCAATCGAGTCGGCAGCTGCAGTTCAGCATAGCCAAAAGAGAACAAATAAAAAGGAGCTCTTACTACCCCCTGCTCCGATAATGACTAGCACACTGCGCCGTGCAATTGGATCCATGATGGTAATGATGGCGTGTATAACAGAATTTTTGAGGGAAGAGCAGCTGGAATTCCTGAGATGAGAGACGATCCCCAGGATCAAGCAACTGTGACTTATATACGCGGAAACCTCGAGGCGCTTTAAGGGCACTCTCTGAACTCACCAATCACTAATTCCAGCTCATGCATGGTAGGTGGTGTAACCCAACCCAACCCCACCTTGTGGCCTTATGCGAATCTCTAAACGAGCCCAGGCACCGATGCAACTGGCACAGCCAACACGTGATAGGTCCAGTTAACTGCCCTCAGTTAACTTCAAACAGCACCTGAGGTTTTGTCGCTGGAGATGCAGGTTTCCGCAGGAGAGTGAGTGATCATCGATAGGCGGTGAGATGGAGACTAATGAGCGATCTGGACTTGATCCCAGCCAATTTCTTAGGCTAGCCATGCTATGTACTCTCGATATCGTTCGTCCAAAATATGATGGATGGTTGAAATGAGACGAGTGCTCCATCCTTCCATCAACCAGCATGCTTCCAGACCTTTGAGAATGGTGCAATAGTATGCAAATATGCACATTGCTTCCGGAACTTGGCTTTGAACTAAGTTGATGTATGCGTTCGGAACTGTTTGCGTCCAGGCCAGAACTTGTCGGAATTGATCCCCACTATTGGCGTTTAGGTGCGCCACTGTGAAGAGTTTGGCAAGTTGCTCTAGAGCTGCAGAGCATGTCTCTGCAGCGTCGACGTCGAGACGGCCTGCAACAACACTTTCGCGAATGAGGATTTCAAGAGATCTGAGACCCTCTACTTCACTAGGCGGCGCATTGTATAGCTTCACCTCTCGAATGGAAAGAAGCATGGGTCCCAGACTTCCCAGCTTCATCGCCTCGAAACTTCTTTCCAAAATCCGTCGAGTACCTTGCATTAGAAACAACCACGCTGGTAGACTGAAATTGCGTGCGACCGGCGCTTGTCCGGAGATCTGAGGGCACGCTAGTGCAAAAAAAGAGGTGAGAACGGAGAACAGGAATAACGACGCTGTGTTCTTTGAATCGAGATTTGACATAAGAGGTATCGCAACTCGGGAAGAGGCCTGGTGGTAGGCGATTGCCTTGATCATGTACCGGTTCTTCATCGCTGGCTTCAGTCGGGCGAGATGAAGCCCGCTGACTGCCAAAATAGCATGTGTAACGAAGTCATGACAGAGACCAATCTGGGGAGCCGTAGTTTGCCACAGTCTTTGGATAAGTATATTTGGTGAGAACGTGAGAGAAGTCGTCGTTAGAAAGTGGTGTAGCAGCTCAAGATCGACAAGATCTAGTGCGGAGGCAGAGAGAGCTGGTACTGGTACTGGCATGAGTTGGTTGTGAAACAGCGTGTCATTGGAATTGAGATGCATCGGCTGAGAGGCATCGACTTCGAGCAGGCCGAGGAAGCTACACTTGAGCCTGCGCTTCAGACAATTCTGGCATGATGTTCTCTCCTCTCCGCACTGATATTCGTTTTGTTAGCCAAGTTTCCCAGCTTCAAATTCCATATATGGACCCAGTCCGCATGGCCTCGATTAATTTGCAGCTTACCTTCACTTTGCGGGTCTTACACTGCTGGCATCCCGTTCGGCGCTTGTGGTGCGATCTCCGAGAATTCTGAAAGGCGACAGACATAAGAAATGTGGCGTCGGAGTGAGCTGCTTCTCACAGCGTTGGCAGTCGTTGAGGTGTGAAATACCAACCCAGGCACTCCAGTCATTGCTGCCTCACAGTTCAGGCTCTGAGTGCTGGATCCTGAACCGAATCCGAATCCGAGGACCGGTCCAATGAATGAGTTTCGTGAGTATCAAGCTTTGAACAAGCCATTTTCTCTGGAGGCTAAGGTAGCGTACTTTCACGGAAGTACGATACTTTTGGGGTCACGATTCATTACCCACTTGACTTTGACGAAAATGTGAGCGAGGGATTAGGCTGCATCACATGGATAGACTGGCACAATTCAAAAAAGTCGATAAGAGTTATGTTCAGTTTATTGTCTTTTGAGCGAGGTAGATGCACATCAAACCATAGTCGTCTCAGACATAGCGGGAGACTGCAAAGATTGGCTAGCTAATATGCAACCAGTCTCTTTTGCAAAGCAACACCAAGGACAGCCATGCACCGACCTCTTTCGGAATACAATCCTACGTCGCTATTCCAATCAACTTGGCAATGAACCAACCTTGTTCTATCAAGATCTGAAAGATGCCACCGAGAAGACTTAATGGATGTAGTAAAGGATTCGACAAACCACATGGTCATAAGGCGGTGGTAACATGTAATAACTAAAGTCGCACGTCGTATAAAATTATAGACTCCTCCTGTTTGATGAGCTACATCCGAATCCAGAAGTGAGAAAATATGAGAGAATCGAAATTGCCCTGGCTTCGCTACGCAGCCTGCCTGAACTAACACGGAATTTCGCTTGACTCCGTGCTTGTTTACCTCGCCATGACGCATCAAGTAAAACCCAGAGTCGACTTTGAATAATGCCATAAAACAACAACATAACAAGGACAAATGAAATATCAATCACAGTTTCCTGTCATACTCGAAAGACTAGCCAGAGATGGCTCAGCTTTGAATCCACATGCGACTCCCGAATTGTGCGAAAGGGTCCGCGCTGGCGAAATCGCATATGTCACACAGACGAAGACACATGGCGGACTTGGCCCTGACGCTCATGAATATATAGGGGAGTTATTACTATGGGAAGATCTCTGTAAGTAACACCTTCATCAATGGGAATCGCGACTGATTCGTTCCAAAGGGGGGGAGCTTCCTTTCCCAGGTGTGAAGCCGATCGAATTGCAGATATTGGAGCAGAAGAATCCGGGTATCCGAACCCTTGCGAGATTTAAGCTCTCGATTGAAAGGGAAGAAGCCTTTGAGCGTAGGACTGATGCGATTTTTCAATCTACTGCAGATCAAGCATTGCCAATTCCTGAAGTTATTCTTTCTCCGAAGATTGTGGACCAACCACCTGTCAAGTCAGCAAAATGCTCGCCCTCCCTTGCCCCGGGATCCTCCATGCAATGGGCGAACTCGAGCGCAGAAAAGAACCACAGGACCTTCAATGGAAGCATGCTCCAACGGCGCGGAAATTCTGCCCACCGGCGGGATTGGGCAGGCCCCTCACTTGGTTGGGATACCAGCACTGGCCTTCCCAACTATGCGGTGATGATTGAAAAAGGAGAGGCATATCTCTCAGTATGCGGTCTCACTGGTATATACGCAGCTGTGGTAGACAAGAACTGGAGGCCCGATTTCCGTCTTGAGTACCAGCGTTTAATCGACGACCATTCCCTTGTTGTATGGCCCGAGCCAATCACTCGCAGCGCTGCAAGATCGACTTCTCTTCAAAACAGAGCCGGCCATCTTGCCAAGTTTCTTCGGTACTGGTCTCGGAAGTTGGGAAAAGGCCAGGTGCCAATCAATGAAGCTTGGTATGACTGGGTAGAGAATCCGGATTCGGAGGACCACGCAAAGCTCAAATCAGACCAGCGATCGGAAAGGATTCGGGATGATTTACCTCATCAGGAAGAAGAGAAATTTCCTTTGACCTTCGCATCAGAGGCGGGAGAGTCTAGGAAAGCTGCAGATCTACCAGATAGGCAAACGGTTGATCAATACTATAAAGCAAACCGTGAAGCAGACCGTGAAGTAGCTCGACTATCCAAGGTCGCCCATCACGATAAGCTTTCCGGGGAACTACCTCGGACCAGCATATCGTTCACGCTGAAAGGGAAGACACACTCAACGCGAAGGCAGTTAAGGCGGAGATGATAGACGCACTAAAGGACACAACGCACCCAAACGACCGTGGCTTGAGTAGGGCATCTGAGAGTTTTGTGGCCACGGCTGGATAGAACGGGTCGGTTAGTCATGTAAATATACACTTGGACAGCGGTTTGCTCCAGGCCAAGCTTGTGTGTGGGAATTTGAAAGGAATGCACGTGATACAATGAGATGGCTTTTCTCTCGTGATCAATTCTTCCAAGAATAATTGCTTTACATTGCCATTCACAAAATCTCCGCATCAATCGACAGGCTGATACCGGTATCTACAGGACACATTAGCCTTCAGACTCCCGCGCATTAGCAGACGGGCCTTCACTCCGCAAGTGCATTTGAAGGACTCTCTCAATTTTCCACGAAACAATGTCGCGATATTCTCGAGCCTCATCGCTTCTCCGCATTTTGGGCTTTACCCGGTTTGTGATCGGCTTTCTTCCAGGATTTCTCTCCCTTTGTGATGCCAGGGCCGAGGTCAGTTGACCGGGCAGAGCCTGGAAGTGCCGAGTGCAGCGATTTGCAATCTCAATGAGGTTGAATTACACCTCGGAAGGTCTCCTCCCACCTCATCTCACCACGTGGTGTGGCGTGCAAAGGCGTCTTGAATAGATGAGCCGCTCCCGGCTGGCCAATCCGAGAAGCTGTGGGGTGAAACGGCGCCTGCTCGGATCTCGCTGCGCTGATCCACAATTCCTCCTGGGATTTGGAAATGGCTGATTTGAGGAAAGTCGTTCATCAAGCTTGCCCACATCCTCCTCGCTTCATCCCATAGTGGAGAAGACAGGGCATCAGAATTGCTTGATCCGAATGTTCCACCGATTGCGGGGCACGTCTGGCCCAATTCTTCCGATCTCATTTCACTTCATCTATTTTTCGATGCTTGAGGAAGAATTACCGGCCCAGTACATAAGATGTCTTCCTCCCGAGTGGTGAGATGGTCTGGACTATCGTACTTCTTGTCACTCACTCCTTAACGTTTCGTCCTAAACCAAATTCATCATGAAGTTCACGCAGGTCGTACCTTTCTTCTTTTCTTCCCTGGTTCTCGCCGCTCCAGCACCGGCTTTGGTTCCAGACAAGACTCTCAATGCGCGAGCAGTAACCATCTGTGGCCAGTGGGACAGTGTTGTGACGGGAACATACACCGTATATCAAGATTTATGGAATTTGGCATCAGCTACATCTGGATCCCAATGCTCAACTGTGAACTCCTTGAGTGGTAGCACCATTTCCTGGTCGACATCATGGAGTTGGGCTGGAGGATCTAACCAGGTTAAATCCTATGCCAACGTTGCTTTGACCAACACGGCTGTGCAGGTCAAGTCCATCTCATCCATCCCATCTGTCTGGCAATATAGGTAGGTTATGCAGATCCACCTGGGACGCATTTGATGTTAACGAGCCGTAGCTACACTGGAACCTCTATTGTCGCTGATGTCGCCTACGACTTGTTCACAAGTTCAACTGCAACTGGAAGCAACGAGTATGAGATCATGATCTGGCTTGCAGCTCTCGGAGGAGCTGGTCCAATCTCATCCACTGGCTCTGCAATTGCCACCCCCACCATCGCTGGTGTCAAATGGAACTTGTTCTCTGGACCAAACGGGGCTACTACTGTCTACAGCTTTGTCGCACAATCCCAGGTCACCAGCTTTTCTGGCGACTTGCTTCTCTTCCTCAGCTACTTGGCCACCAACAATGGATACTCCACCAACCAATATATCACCACACTCGAGGCTGGAACTGAGCCTTTCACTGGTATGTTAGATGTGTCATGATCATCGGTATTACTAATTCGTTTTATAGGCAGCAATGCTGTGTTCACAGTCTCGGCTTACAGCGTTTCCATCAACACTGGCGCCGTTGCTGTATCAAGCACCGTGAAATCTTCAACTTCCACGAAAGCCACCTCAACTTCCACAAAGGCATCTACCACCACCACCAAAGCCTCAACCAGCTCAACCAAGACATCGACTTCAACGGCCGCCGCCAGCACTGGTGGAACTATTCTCAAGTACTACCAATGCGGCGGAACCGGATGGACTGGATCCGGCACTTGTATTGCAGGAACTACTTGCGTTTATCAAAATGCCTTCTATTCTCAGTGCCAGTAATTTAGGATGAAATTGGATGTAGGATATGGCAAATGGCCTGGGTTATGGACTACGCAGCGATGGAGTCTTCTTGTATATACTTTCTTCTTGTCTGGGTTCAGACATACATACTACACAATGCATAGTCTTTGACCGCTCAAATACTGGTTGTTTTTAAGTGCCAGCTTGCTTGAATATTGGGAACCCGTTGGCCCAAACGCTGCGCATGCACCCACGTCCCATTATCTGCCACGAACTCCGTCTCAAGCCCATTATTGGCTTCCTGGCTATTTTTCTAGCCTTTTAACGGCAGCATATCACAGCCCAAAGGCTCTCCAGGGATCAAGGGGTGGAGAACCATGACTAAAAATGACGGCTCTCTAGTCATTGAATGCAAGGGCGCGCTGAAGCAACAGCCGAGTTGGAAATGAAGCCCGTGTCAATATTGATTGCACGACAGATGCAGGGGAATTCAACTTGGTGTTGGTGATTGAACCAGGCCGCCCTATTGGTGTTTTGCGATTTTTCAGTTCGCCACGCCTTATCTCAGTCCTAGCTGGACCCCTAAAGTCGTTTGATCTCGAGCTGAAGCTATACTAGAATAAGCCTTTGGTGGACTTGCATTTCATAGGCTGCGATGCACCATAATTTCTGTCACTAATACATTCGATCTGTCGAGAAACAGTCAAATCATCGGTCAAAATGATCCCTTGCTTCCACCAACTCAGGGGACTTAAGTAATCATGAATCGCGGCAACATGATCAAATATCTCGCACTGCATTCTTACTCCTCTTGTCGTGCAGCCTGTAGGCTCGATCCTTTGAATAATCATTGTGAAGTTGAGTCGCCTTTGAAGTCAATTTGTTGAGCCCGTGAACATGGCACCTTCCGCAACCACGTCAACGGTTGATCACCTATTGCACAAATCTCCTGAAGTAGTTACCATACCCGACATCTTCGAGTCGTGGATGTCGAGGGCCGTGACTCTCAATCCGCACTACAATATCGTGGAAGCAGAAGCCATCGATGCAATCATCAAGTACATACTTATTCAGACCATGCAAGTCTCTCACTAAGTATAATAGGCTATGCGGCTACAACGAGAAACAAGGCATTCGCATGCGGAAAGTCGAGATCCCGTACTTCTCTTCACTCGTTGTTCCGGATGCAAATGAGTTGAAGTTGCGAACTGTCACAGATTGGGTTGCTTGGGTGAGGTACGACTGGTATGAGATGCTCCGGGCTAACAGGTATAGGTTTACGTATTTGACGATCAACTCGATGACACTGCCCTCGGTCATAAGAAGGAACAAGCTGCCATCTATGTGAACAAGATGCTCAGTGTTCTCGAGGATCATGGATGGTCTGCTTCAGTTGAGGGAAATCAACCTCTGGCGCAGATCTTGAAGGGGATCTGGGATCGTGTGCGAACTGTAAGTGAACGGTGAATCGCAAAAGCCCAATTGGCTGATTATCTATCAGGACAAAAGTTGTAGCTCGGGTACCAATTTCACGTTTTTCTGGCCGGAACTCCCACTGAAGATTTGCAGATACCAAAATGCGATGGCTGCAGTATATGAAGGATTATCTTATTGCATTGAAGGCAGCAGTAGAGCTGAAGCCTGGGGCCACGATTGGAGAGACAATCTCACGATATTTGGAGAATCGATTCGACACGCTTGGGGTCTTACCTCTGTTTACTTTTATTGAGTATGCTCTCTACAGTAATCTGGAAACGCTAATAACGGGTAATAGATACACAAACAACCTCGAGATTCCCGCCAAGGTGTTCAAGACTCCTTCCATGATTTCACTGCAGAGAATCGGGGTTGAAATCCAAGTTCTGTTCGTGATAATCATAACTACTTGAGCGATCAGAGACTAACGATGTAGTGCCAATGATTGCGTTTCATACCACCGCGAGAAGGTAGTCTCCAACCCTATATTGTCGGCAGCTAAGCCTAACCCATTTCCAGGATCAAGATTGCCACCACAACCTCATCTTCCTCCTTCGTCATCATGGTTTGACAGAACAAGAAGCCTACGACAAAATCCAGATTCTCCTCCGTAACCGCTATAGAGCCTGGTACATGGCAATTGCCCAAATGCCTGTCTGGGGCGAGAAGATTGATAGACAAGTCCATCGGTACATCAAGGGTATTCAAGACGTTGCTCTTGCGAATGCGCACTGGAGGTTGGTGTCTTCTTAGTCATATACTTGTAAGAATGAAGCTGATATAGAATGGGATAGTTTTCGTACCGCTAGGTATTTTGGGAAGGACAGGGAAAGGGTGAGGGAAACGAGGCAGGTTGTTATTGGAATGGTCGATTGGTTGCCTTCTGCTGTTGTCCCCACAGATAATGACGAGGCTGTGTCAATCTTGAATTGATTAGGAATATCCGTTCACTTGCATCGCGTTGTATGGTATTATCTGCTTCAGTTCGGGCCGTCCAGTCAAAGAGAGAACTTTAAAGTAGTATATAGCAAAGAATTAGGTCAGTGAATAAAAAAGCTCCTTGCTTCTTTGATCAGAGAGAGTACATTAGTTATCCGGTCCAAATAACACCCTAAGAGCCCCTACCACTCTCCTTCCATAACTTCCTTTTCTCTTCATCAGTCATTCCCGGCTCTATACCCCTCAACCGCATTGCTTGCAATTTAATCCACTCCTTCGCATTACAGCTTTCCTCTTTCTCACCCTCCTTTAAACTGGGGATAATATCGCTTTCAAGACTCTTCAGCATAACCTCATCACCTGGCCTTGCAAAGTAAACCACACTCCACCTCGTTTCCGCAGCTTGCTCCCCAGGGGGGCTGACCACCCGGTGGATATTCGATCTCAACAGTCCGTTCGTAAAATGCGTCATTGCATCTCCGAGGTTGACGATACAGTGCCCCTTAAGCGGACGAACGTATGTCCATTGTGGCTCCTCGCCATCAGGAACGAGTGCAGGCGGTGGTAGAATCTGTAGTCCACCAAGACGATTGAAAAGCAGTGTCACGCTGCCAAAGTCGGTGTGTTTCCCCAGGGCGGTTTTGAGGTCAGAAGGTGGTTGTGGTGGCGCTTTGATAATACGAATTTGATCCCCAGAAGCTACGTCTAGGCGGTGGAGAGATGCAAGGGTGTCGGGTGGGAGATGCAGATGCGTGTTGAGCTGGGAGAGGATGAATAGTACAAGATTGTGGGCAGTGTGAATTTTCGACTCAATCAACGCTTGGTGATCGTAAAGAACTTGAGGGTGGGCGAATGGTTCTTTTGAAATGCCGAGGAAGTCATCTTTGGGGATCTGTGGTTATCAGTCTCAAATCCTAGGATGGGGAGACATGCAGACGTTGTAAAACTCGTTCCTATCCAGATTGCCCTTCTCATCAACAACAGCTGATCCATAACCTTTATACCCAGCATAACTGCCTACACTCTTGTAGTCATACTTGTTGAGTTCGTCTCGTCCTAAATCATACAGTTTCGGTCCCAACCTGAACACTTCATCTGCTTGGGCCAGGAGCTTTTCACCTTCCTCGTCACCACGTAGATCTAAGTAGAAAAATCCAAGATCTGTACACGAAGAGAAGAGGCGATCTGATTCTTCTTGGCTTTGGCGGAGCTTGGATAAGGAGAGGCGATGAAGTGGGGCCGTTGGTATGTCAGAAGGGAACGGTGGAAGATTGGGGAAGGAAAGTTTATCGGTGGCCGAGGCAAGTTTAGTACCCGTGCGAGTATGAGTCTCAGTCACCATCTTGAAGCACTTCTTGAAATTCGGAAGGGTAACACAGAATGGAGGATTTATCAGGGAAAAGACGTGGGAGGTAGTGTCTTCCAGGGCCTCCTCGGCATGACGGCAGCTAAAATGCGGGGTCTTGCCGCGACTTGGTTGGTGGATCGTCGGAAATAAGATCGAGAGGCTTCAACACTTGATTTGAATGCAATAAAAAGAGCTGGAGGGAGTTAAAATGAACATTGAATTACGAAGGTGGCAAAGAAAAACGCATAAATACACCTAACGCCACACTTCTCCGATCAACCCGATTGACGCGTCAGACGAGGCCCGGCTACATCACTGCCTAGGTAATATCGCCAATTCGATCGATTCACCAAAGAGGCTCAGGGAAAGTCGATCAAAACCTTCAAGGCGGCATGTTCAGATGCAGCACCGAAAGTTTTGTAGGCTTCTTCCATCTCTCCAAAGGAAAATTCTGTGGAGGTTAGCTCAGTAGGACGAGAGGAACACGGCATCTAGCTCACTGTGAGTGATCAACTTTGAAGGGTCAATCTTGCCATCCAAAGCTAGTTTGAGGAGCATTGGAGTTGTCACTGTGTCAACAAGTCGCGTCGTGATGGCTAAAAGGTATTAGCGAAGCTTTATAAAATAGATGACCTACTGACAGATATTTTGGGCCCAAAGACTCTCCAAATGAAGGTCTACTTTCGTACCATGCACACCAACATTTGCGATGACACCTCCAGGAGCCACAATTTGTTGACAGAGCTCGAAACTTTGGGGAACTCCAACTGCTTCGATTACTGTGTCACAGCCTTTACCTTCGGTCAAGGCCTTCACAGCTTCTGCAGCCTTTCCATCCGTAGGGTCAATGACATGTTTTGCTCCAAATGTTTTGGCAACTTCCAGTCGATTCTTGTCCATATCCACCATGATGATCATTGCAGGGGAATATAATTGGGCCGTAAGCAATGCAGCAAGTCCAATTGGACCACCCCCAACAATTACTACCGTTCCACCAGGTTGTACTTTGCCGTTCAACACTCCACATTCAAGGCCAGTGGGGAATATATCGCTCAACATCACCAATGCAGACTCGTCTGCTCCCTCAGGTATGGGATACATGGACGAATCGGCATGTGGAATTCGAACGTACTCCGCTTGGGTTCCGTCGATTGTGTTTCCGAGTATCCAACCTATACCTGTCAGGTGTGATTGAGAATGGGAAGAGCTGTCTTGCCTCCAGTTGTACAATGCGAGTACATCCCTTTCCGACAGTACTCGCAAGTGGAGCAGGAAGAAATGCAAGAAAGAAGGACATGTTCTCCTTTCTTGAACCCTTTCACAGAAGTGCCAACCTCGTCAACAATTCCGACGCCTTCATGTCCAAGCACCGTACCCGGTTTGCAGGTTGGGGCATCGCCCTTGATGATATGAAGATCGGTGCCGCAGATTGTCGTCTTGGTTAATCTAACAATTGCATCTGTTGATTGCTTGATTCTTGGTTTGGGGTGTTCCTCCAGCACTACTTTGCCGATTTCCTTATAAACCAGAGCTCGCATCGTGGCATACGAAGCTTGTCGCAACGGTGGGCGGAAGACCTGGCCATTGGAGAGGACTCGCACCGTTCGAAAGGTTTGCTTACTGAGATTCATGATTAAGGGTTTAGGAAGTTGCTGGATGTGGAAGAGATGGATGGAGAGATGAGGTAGTGTGCACACAGCTCGATGACGCTCCGGCAGCTGGCATGTTCCAATGCCTGGAGCAGATCATACTGCAGTATGAGAACCAGCTGATGGCCCATTGGATTCAGCGGGTGGTGAGGTGGCGTTGGATGGTTGACAGAAGAAGTGGCATGATGAAGCTTTGGTCAGGCCATGACAACCTGCGAGTACTGTACCTGCAGCTATCACAAGGCTGGGCATAGGGCTGGCACAAGGCTGGCACGAGGCTCCAACCTTAGTCAGCGCCAACACTTCCAAGTCTCGCCTTGCCTGCATCCACCTCCATCTTCGCCGCTTGTGTAGCCTCAATCTCATGTATTTCCGAATCATTGCATTTTACCCTGCATCTTGAAATTCCGCCTCGCTCGCTTCACCATCCTCTGCCTTGAAAACTGCAGGAGGAATAGCGGGCCGTTGAAGCCACAGCCTTATTGGCTCCGCCACTGCTCGCATCCCCTGCACCCACCACCATCCCAACTCCCAGAGAGGGAAGGTCGGAACTCTTTGCTGACTTGGCAATCCTTCCAATCTGCAGCTCCAAGCGTGCTCAACACGTTTTTCCTATCAGATGCAATTCTCTCAGCCTCTCCCATCTCGTGGCGTTCGTTTTGGCTTTCCATTGGCGCTGTGGGTAACGTAAGAAAATCGTTAATCTCCTTTGCTCCTCGTTGCCCCATTTGCTGTCCATCGCAAGTTATGTCCTTTTTCATACTAGTTGTGTCTGTTGTACCCATGGACTCGGGACAATGTTCGCCGTTGAGCATTCTGCATTTGCGCGTCTGCATTTCTGGCGCCAAGACGTGATCTTTAAGACAAGGCTCCGATGGAGTTCAAGGAGTTGGATCATTTCTCTGTGAGAGCTTGGGAACATCATAGAAGATGTATGAGCAAGTTGCTATGATTTTCATACATGTAGCAACTGGTCAGGTTACCTGATGGCAGCTAGCCTTGTAAGCAAGATGCTTTCTTTAAGCTTAAACTATCCAGAGGGCCAAGTCGCGTGAGCACAAGATCTGCAGTCCCACTTCCTGTTTACTGGGATCGTCGCATTCAATCGCGCATTCCGGATAAGCTGGAGAACAGGCCTCCTACTCCCTGCAATTGATGCCGGACAATTCAGCCCATCCCATATGAAGTGACTCCTTCGGCAAGGGATATAAGGTTAGGCTTAGAGTCTACTCCGCTCCTCAGCTCAAAGATCGAAGGTAGAAGTCTACATTTCCGCTTGTGTTTCAATACTCTTTGTTACTTCAAGTCTATCTACCATGACACGCCTCACCAACTCACTCGTTTCCATATTCCTGTTCGCCGGGCTAGTACTGTCAACTGCACCTGCGGTTTTTCCGCGCGACGATGCACCACCAGAAGCACTTCGCTGGGAAGCCAGCCAAAACGGAGGCTCAAAGTTCGGTGCTGTACCACTGAGTGGTCGAGCATTGATAGATTCATGGATGGGAAAGCGCGCAACATGCGTTAACGCTGGTTATTCTCCATGCGCTAGTTTGTCCCCTCTTCTCAGTCAGAATCAACCCTAAACTAACACTCAAAAGCATCCTACGGCTGCTGCCCAACAGGCGATACATGCTGTTCCTTTGGATGTTGCGACGCCGGGCAATCCTGCTGCGGCATCTCTTACTGCGCTGACCCAGGCGAGACATGCTGCACCTTTGGGACTTGTCCTGCAGGATGGGGTTGCTGCGGAGTGGGTTCATGTGCTCCCAAGGACGGAGCGTGTTGTTCAGATGGAAATTACTGCACCAAGGGGAACCAGTGTTATCTCGTTGGAGCAAGTATAAGGTGCTGTACCGATAATCATTGCACGGCCCATGTGAGCGGAACTGTGACACTATATGCAACGACTTCAACGCCTTCAAAAACTGTGACGACTACTACTCGGGTATTTTATCTTTGGTTTGGAAGGCTGGAAAATTTAAGCTAATCTCAGTCAGTTGACCACAAGTTCACCCAAGCCAGCTTCGACAGTCTACATCTGGTATACCTATACTATCACATGGTAAGTCTTTCCATTCGCTGTCTCATTTCGTCAGGCAGATTCGCGAATGCTGAACTCATTCCCCAGGTATTACTACTCATATTACTGGACTTTCATCACCCAAACAGCATCAACACGAGTCACCACCACAACAACGATCTCTATTTATCAGACCGATTCTTCCAGCGCTTACCGTATGTACCAACCTTTAACCGCTTTCAACTTCTCGTCTCTCTATTTTGCTGTCGCATAATTTCCTTCCTCATAGAACCCCAAATTTTCGTTGCACCAGACAATCCCCACCATCTCACTATATTCAAGACTGACAACCCCTCCTAAAAACAGAAGCATACCTATCCTCCTCATCAAGCATCGCCGCGATAACCCCAGCCGCCGCCTCCCTCCCCCCTCCTCCCACAAATACCGCCTCCGGCTCTTCCTCTTCCTCTTCGTCCTCGACGTCAACTAGCTCTGCATCAACAGCAGCCCTAACCGGGTCTGCTGGATCTGCCGTTAGCACCTCCACCTCGAGCGGCACCAAGAGTGAAGCGAGCCAAATGAGGGTGTCAAGAATTGGCTGGGTAATTGCTGGATGGACTTTATTCGGTGGAGCGATGGGAATGGTAATGCTGTTGCTCTGATCTCGAAACTTAATTATTGCAGGATGGACTTTGTCGAGCTTGATATGATGTTGGATTGGAAGGAAGTAATGAGTACACGGGAATCACATTTAATGCACTGCATCACGTTTCATCAAATTTTCAGCTTCATTTCTCTAAAAGTCCCCTGGATAAAACCCTCAGACACTATACTCTTCATTTCTTTCCGCTTTCAACCTCCGAGTCAAGTGATTCACAGTTCTCGGATCTCCCATTCATAAAAGGTCCACAGTACAGAAATTCTACCTGCAGTCCATTCGATCCTCACTCTAACTGAGAAAGTGTGTGCTAGTAATATGCTGCAATGTAATCCCACAAAGATTCACCCTCAAGACACTCAGTGGCTGGTCTCGTGCCCGAATGATTCAAGTCGCAATTCTGTTCGTTTATTTCCAGTTCTGCGTTCCGACGCATGTTTGTATCTACGAACCTCGGGGCCTTGCAATCAATCAACCTTCTCGGGCTGCCTTGCGATCTATGGGCTTTCCTTGGACTCTCATCCTACCATATATGATTAGAATAACCTATCAAAGCAAAATAAAATAAAAAATGGCAGACATACGCTATTAAACGTGACGTTGAACGAGCCATGATCTGTGCCAAGTCTGAAGGTGTGAGTCTTGGGGGTTTGAGAGTAATCGACAACAATGTTCAGATCGCCTCTTGTTTTGCCCTTGGCTTTACTCAGTGAGCGCTTGTTGGGGCTTGAAGTCGAAGTCGGATGCCGGTTGAGTCGCCGAGCAAGTTTGCTCTGTGTTCGTTTTAACGTGATGGTGAAAGTTGGCTCAATGTTTTCCACATTGACGGCGAGAGCGGGGATCTGCAAAGGCTTGTGGATTAAATCTTGGATTCTGTTCCTGGAGGATTGGTCATGCCTCGATGCCTTGGATTGAAGGGTTTTGCCGATGAACTTGTCACGATCTGACTCATGGAGCTGAACTTGTGGAATCAATTGTTGTGCATTCCCTCCAGACCTTGACGCACCCTGTCCGAAAACAAGGTTGAAACGATCATGGTGAACGAAATCTCTGTCGTTGAATCGAGGCCAAGGAATGGTCTTCATTGGTCTACTTTGCATGCGCCTCTCGATCTCATGAAAAATCGGCTCTTGGTAGTGAGGACGTGGCGAATCAGCACGATAGGCTTTGCGGTGGGTAAGCTGCGCGAGTTGCTGCTTGATCTTAATCTTCAGCTTTTCGCTGTCTTTGATAGGGGTCTTCTTCGTGACCGGAGTGAGTGGAATGGTGCTGATAAAAGTATCGATGTATTCTTCCTTGATTTTTGGGGCTTGGAATGCCACGGTTGGAAATATGATAAATGGATGGTAATGCATTTCGAATGATGATTTACTTTAACAATAATTGATTCAAGGAGCAGAGAGAACATCAAGCGGAAAGCAGGCAGTATTTTCCATCATGGGGCAGGAGTATCTTTGGTTCCTTCCAGCCAAAAAGGAGTCAAGCAAGCAGAACCAAGGACAAGCAGTCCAACCAGACCCTGCTTCAATCAAGTGGATCTTTCGATTGCCCCAATCCCGAAGGTGAGTTCAGTCGGGCAGGTATTCACGAGAGTTTTGCCAAGCGAGAGATGAGTTGTGCTGGAAGCTGCGAGACGTT
The DNA here is from genome assembly GCA_003415645.1 of Articulospora tetracladia. Taxonomy (NCBI): domain Eukaryota; kingdom Fungi; phylum Ascomycota; class Leotiomycetes; order Helotiales; family Discinellaceae; genus Articulospora; species Articulospora tetracladia. The sequence continues at coordinate 1,419,323 of PYIV01000013.1, forward strand.
TATTCATAGAGACACTCTCAAAATCCACGCAATTCTTTGAAATATTGGGATTGATTGCTGACTTTTCTGGTGTTGATAGACTCGGAATTTGTGCTTTGAACCGCTTCGAGGGCCGCTGAAAAGCCAGGCCTAATGAATTTAACATCAACAAGCCTGTGAGCTCGAGCCCCTTGGCGGGTGGCTCATCCAGAAGGATGAACTACGACAAGGCTTTACTGACAGTTCGAGCACCTCTCCTCAGCCCCCAACCAATTGACCATTCCTTGTTATGCCATTGCATCATCCCAAGTTGCTGTCTCCAGCTGAATATGGCTCACTTGTTTGTTTCCAGATCTTACCAAGAATGCGGCTCCTGCACCATTTGGGCTGAAAACCAGGAAGAACCTCGAGAACAAAAACTTTGACGATATCAAATGTAGAAGATGACGACGACGGAAATCCGAGAAGCATGGCACGATACAGCCACTCTGAAGATCTTGAGGAAAGTTTCCGCCCTAATGCATACCCCGCCATTTGGAGATCTTGACATGCAGCTGAATACGATCCCACCATCCACCTAGGTACGCAATGAAGAAATAAATTCCGATTTGGGCAATGTTGAAGTTATCAAGCCTATTTTATTCTAGGCCAATTCGTAACCCACCAAGTCGGAAGTACGAGTGCGAGGAGGTGACTAATCGAGAACAAAACTTTCGTGTAGGATGCCAAGGTTCCAACGACTCCTGTCTAGCAAGTAAATCATTTCGTCTCGGTAGTGAGATTTCTCAGCTGAGTAGAAATGGATCGCGAACAATAGATGGCATTTTTGGTTTGCAACTCGTTGGCGAGGAGAATGGTCAGGGGCTTTTCTGCCTGAGAGACCAGGTCTTGGCATCCCAAAACAGGAAAGTGTGGAAAGCTAAATTCAACTGTCTCTCTAGTTCTCCTGGACGACCGTCACCACCGAAAAAGAAACGCCATTTGAACCCTCACCAGAACAAGTGTTCTCAAACCCAGGAAAGGGGGGCAAGAGATAATTCAAGTGAAGTGTACGCATGTTCCTCGACGAGTTCCGAGATGTCTTAACCCTGTGATGAGATTAGAGTTCACTTCGGCCTCATCCAAGCCTCCTCGTTCCAGTTGTCTGGGAGACTTTATTCATTTCCAACCACATCAGCATTTCGTATTCACGCATCCCGCATCACCTCCCCGCTTAGCGCTGTCTCTTCTAACCTGTTTCGCGGTAGGCACATATCCTGCTGCGCCGGCGCCTGGACAAGCTCACAGCCGCGCATTAGTCTTCGCAGCTAGCCAGCCACTGATATCCCCAGAAAACTGATCCGCTCGAATGCCCAACGCAAATTCGCGGGATCAACAACAACCTTCCTTGAAATGTCATTCTGACTGAATCGGAAACAGAAAAGGAGGACTGAGCTGTTCTCTGATAGGCACGCTACCGGATCAGTTGTTTTAGCATATGCGTGAGCTCTTTCTCTTGGGTCCACCGCTGCGAATAGGGATCAACAGGTGCTGCTGTTTGACGCAATATCTCCAACCACCTTGAATTGACCCGTCATCATCAAGTAAAAGTAGCCAAGTGGGAACCAGCTCATGTTCTACCTACAATAGCTTTGTTAGTTTCTTGGTAGTTGAAGCAGCAGCTTCTCACGGAGGTTGGCCTGCCACCGTATTTCACATAAACCCTTTTCCTAGCGTGTTGGCAAGAATATATAGCACCCCCGTATCACCTCCCTTCTCTCCTCATCCGCTCTCAACCATCTCAACTCGCTTCTACATTTCATTCGCTCGCAATCATGCAAACCACATTCGCTCTCGCCGCTCTCGCTGCTGTTGCCTATGCTGTCCCTCAAGGCACAGATAGAAGTGGTGCTGTAACTGCAGCCGTCTCCCCAACTGGCTCTGCCCCAGCAACGGCTCAGACCAGCTACCCTGGCGCATTCCAGCTCACTGTCGTCAACATCTCTTCTGCTGTCACCAAGCGTGATCTCGAACAGGTACAGTCACCTTTTTTTTTAATTCCCAACAATGCTAACTGTATCAAAGCGTCAATCCAGCTGCGGCCAAGCCGGAACCCTCACTGTCACTCTCAACAATGGCATTCTTCTCGACTCCCAAAAGCGAACTGGATATATTGCATCCAACTATCAGTTCCAGTTTGATGGACCCGCACAAGCCGGTGCCATATACACTGCTGGTTTCTCGGTTTTGAAGAACGGCTCTCTTGCCCTTGGCCCATCCTGTGTCTTCTACCAATGTTACACTGGTGGATTCTACAACCTGTACGATCGTCACTGGGCTCCTCAATGCTCGCCCATTCTTCTGGACGTTCTGCCATGTGCAGGCTCTGGAGGCGTTTCCCAAATCTCAGACGGACAACCACAAGCTACCACTGCTATTAACAAGCCAGTTTCCCAGATCTCCGATGGTCAGGTTCAAGCCACCACCGCTGCACCAAGGCCAGTGACTCAGATCTCTGACGGACAAGTTCAAGTTCCAACCAGGGCCCCGTTTCTCAAATCTCGGATGGACAAATTCAAGCCACTACCGCTAAGGCTACCACCACACCTCGCCCAGTCGTCTCTCAGATCTCTGACGGACAGATTCAAGCTACTACTGCTGGAAAGCCCACCACAACCAAGCCTGTCGTATCTCAAATCAGCGATGGACAGATCCAATCCAATGCCACATCTAAACCAATTCCTTACACTGGTACCGGAAACGGTCTCACCATTGTCAGCTCCTTTGCCGCCGTTGTCGTCGGTTTCGCTGCCGTGATCCTCTTGTAAAATTGAGGCTTCGACGTTTGGCGTAATCGGATGGGTATGGAAATGGAAATGGAGGGAGGGAACTGGGGTAATGGCAATGGCATTGATGTCATCACTTTTTAGCGGGCATATTTCGGATCACGAATCATCAGCATTCGGAAAAAGATGGAGGATTAATTGGGATACACAGAAGGATGAACACGAATATGAATATGATGATATCGGGGTCATTGTATCGACCTCATAGCTAGAAATGAAATTAAAACAATCTATCAAACATTCAAGATACAACTCTTTCATTCCGGTTCTACAAGTGACTTCAGTCCAAAATTTCCATTGTTGATGAATTCCTGCCCCCACTGTTGTTTATCGGGTGCCATTCAGTTAAGCAACGCCAATCGCAATCGCAAGCCTTCAAATCGATAGGCTTCATTTCAAACACCTAGCCCAGGCCAGCCCACCCATTTCCCATCATTCTCCACAAACCAGACCGTTATGCCGCTGCCGTGGCTAATTTCGGAGAAATGCACATCGTTTCTCAACCAATTCTAGGCCTTTGTTTACATCTCTCCCTTCATTTCCCTAGTATTTCCCGGCGATTTAATTACATTCGACTTGCAAAAATCACAGGAGAAGTCACAATCAATAATGCAGCATTTGATGAAAGGATCGGCGTATCTCCAGCACATGCCAGCTGCATTTTGTCATACGCAAGGCTCATGCACAAAGACGGCAGACTCAGCACGCATGTGGAGTAGCTAACGTCTAGATCGAAAGCTAATAGGGTGAAATTGACAAATCGGGAAAGGAGCCGCACTTGTTGTGACTTGCGGGTGAGGCCCGGGCGAGATGGCCGGCTAATCAACTTAATTCTTAGATGGTTGAGAATTGTAGGGCTAGCTCCACAAGTGAATATTTTGGGACATTTCGAGCTATCGGTTGGTCTTAAGATCGGTAAGACTTGGTCAGATTGAATCTCGAGCAGCAAGATTGAGGTTACTCGAATTTCTTGCTGCGATTCAATTCAATCTTAATTTGGCCAGAATTGAGAATCAACGTCGTTCATCAAAATACAGGTTTCGAGGCACTTTTTCGTGATTTGCATATACGGGATTTAGCCATTCGGGAGTGTTCTATTCCGCAGCGAAGGAAGTACTTGAGCTAAAAGATAGTGGTGTTCGAGGTGCGTGCTAGTCTAGTGTGATACGAGGCTGAAGATGTCATCATCGCTCCGAACTTGGAGTGGGCATCTCAACCCAGATATCGTGTCATGGAGTGGGAAATGAAGTGCAGTGCAGTCCGTTTGAGCAATCTCTTTTTCTGCCGAGGGTTTGTGCTATATTTACACAGTGTACCTTATACCTTACCTTATATAACTTATAGATTGGGTGATGAAGATTGGCACGTGAAAGCATTTGCCATCCTGTTGTTGACCATGTGACATCAGTCTGTTGAGCTATTGAGCTTCCATTCTCTATTTTGGAAAACTGAACCACGTTATGAAGTCTCATCCATGATTCTTGGTCCTTGGTTTGACCCTCGCTGGCAACATGTTGGAGATGGGCTAAAGACCACGTGATGAGATCTTATCGAGTTATCACGAGTTGTCCATTTCGGATTTAGTCGTAAAATGATCTCCCCTTATTCGTCCTCTATCGGCTCAGCGGCGCGACTGCATGTTCGGTTCGGCCCTTGGATGAAACTGTGAAACGGAGGCGCTCAGCCGCAGACTGCAAAGCACAACCGCATCTCCAAGTTCACCTCCTTGCCCCTGCAGAAAGTTGGTTCAATGACTCTAAAGCAGCCCAAACGAAGGAAACTGAAATTGAACAAAAGTTCTGGATATTAATAGCCCAATCGCTTCTGCCTCCTCAAGTCTTGAATGACCCGTTTACTTCTCTGTAAACTCTGGACGCCAAACATAGAACCATTTTATGCTGGGATCATAACCCCAGACCACCTTGCTTGCCTTAATTCCTCTTTTGGCCAATGGTCTCAGCCCTACATATCTCTGCGGCCGCCAGCGTACCGTACCCAACCAGAAGCCTGGTTTTGAGGTACCAGACGAGCATTCTTCACCAATCGCCATGGGACCTGGTGATATCTACTTCCGCCAAGACTGATCTTGTCGCCCCCAATGACATCCGAGCTTACTCAGGTACGAATGTGGAGATTTGATACCACTGATATTCCGAAGTGAACTCTCGCGTCATGAGTTGAATCCATGGTCCCCATTTGACTCGGCCATTCTTCATTCTTTTGGTCACATTCATTCCAAGTTGTGTCAATCCACCATCTTTCGAAATGGGCTTCAAATCCTTTCTCCTGCTGCTGGCAGCGATTCAACACACTGTAACTGCACAATTCGATCCATTAGCCAATTTATGTCGAAGATTAGATCACCAGTGTACGCTTTCCTGGCTGCGTTGATGTTTTAACCTTCGTCTCATGAACTCAAGATCTGACTGACCTCACGTGCAGCAATTATTATCAATGGAATGCTCTATGTCGATGGTGGAAGGGAGGTGTTCGTCACTTATGACGCGAATGGCACGCAAATCTCCAATCGTGTTCTCGGAAACAGTATGCAGAGACCATCATTCATCCATAACGTTGTCCTAACATTCTCAAGATCAATTTCTCATCAGTGTCGATGTGAGCCAGTCCTGGGATTGGAAAGGGGATTTTCCACAGAAAGCAATTGCGAAACTCCAAGATTCCACGGCAACGCTCTCAGTCCCTGACATGTCCCGCGGTGCTTTGTATCCTGACTCCATCAACCCGAATAAGTTTTGGCTTTTTGGAGGATCAACCGCTCTTGACAATAGAACATTTGTCGGCTGGCAATATCCTCAATCCGGAGCCAACTCATTATGGTCCTACGACAGTCAGAACAACACTTGGACTGCCTACGATATGTCCACGTATGGAATTCAGAAGCCTGCGTCAGGTGCTACGACTTCTATCACACAGAAGGGACTGGCGTTTTGGTTCAACGGAATGCAAGATAACGGCAGTTCTGCAGAAACCACTGTTATTGGAGACACTTCTCGATTTCTGAATGGTATGGTGGTTCTAGATTTGAATAATCAATCGGCCAGGAATCTCTCGACAGCGGCTGTGAGCGATAAAGCTAGAGTACGGGGTCAGATGGTGCATTTGCCTCTGCTTGGATCAGATGGCATTCTGGTTCTTATTGGAGGCGGAGAAAAGTCGACTTCGGACTTGACTCACGATTGGAAGGGTGAGTTTGTCTCCGTAGTCTTGACAAAATACTGACAGCTGTACAGGAACCCTCGTGTCTCTTTCGACAGTTCACATCTTTGATGTTGGTTCACTGAAGAATGCCAGCACTCCAAATGGCGTTTGGTTCGAGCAGAAAACTTCGGGGACAGCTCCCAGTCCTCGAATCGACGCCTGCCTCTTGGTTGCAGCCGCTCCTGACAACTCAAGCTACAATATTTACCTCTATGGAGGACGAGATGGTGTAAATACATACTATGACGAAGTCTGGGTCCTCAGCTTGCCTTCGTTTCAATGGATTCAAGTTTACAAAGGCTACTCCCCACGCTATTCACATACCTGTCATCTCATTGGACAACGACAAATGATCACCGTTGGAGGTTCTGACACTTCCAATGTCACTTCCGGATGTGATTGGCATACGAAGGGAGTTGGTGTTTTGGATATCTCTGCAATCACTTGGGGAAGTACTTACAAAGTCGATGCAGCACCTTACACTGTACCATCTGATGTTGTGAAGATGGTCGGTGGGACGTGAGTTGCACCCTGATTATTGGAATGGTGAATACTAATTAATACTCAGCATCAACGGTGGTGCTACCATTGGCGCACCATCAAGTGGGTTCGCCAGCCCACTTCTCAAGTCTATCTTCTACCCGGCCTCGTCGAATGGCACAAATTCCACCGCCGGAAATGTCACCCCAGCTGCAACAAATCCTACCTCCACGCCCTCAACTTCCTCTACCGCAGCCCCAAAGAAACCTGCATCTGTCGGCACCATTGCAGGAGGCGTTATTGCTGGACTCGTCGGACTTGCTGCCATTTTGGGGTTGGCACTGTTCTTTTTACGAAGAGAGAAGCGAAGACGTTCTCAGGCAAACCGCAGATCGCTTGATGGACCACACTCGAACTCGGCGATTCTAGATAGCAATCCCATCTTCGAGAAACACGGAGCCAGTGTTGCAATTTCTGAACTACCCGAAAGCGTGGATCAGAAAAGGAGTCCGAAGGGAAGTATGGTGAGTCATGATGTGCCCCCTGTGGAGTTACCAGCTGGGAATTTGTGATTGTTAGTGGACAAGGGAAAGGTGAACTTCATAACAAGATACGGATATATGTCTTATAATTTGATTCTATCCGCTATTCCGCAAATTTAATTCCAAATTGGCCGAACTCAATCAATTTTCCGGTTGGATAGGATACCATCTGTCAAACACAAAGCCTGGATCATACTTCTTCTTCAACTCTCTCAGCCTCCCCAGGTTCTCTCCAAACATATCTTCCGTCTTCTCTGTGCCGTCACTGACGTTCGCGTTGAAAAACTTTCCCATGTCTGGATACTTGGCGATCATCTCTTTTTTCAATTTACTCATAATTCCCTTGATCTCTGCTCGTAGTATCTTGTTTAAATCCGGTAAACTCGCATCATGCTGAGCTTCCAAAACCATCATCAAAGCAGGGACCCGAGCTCTCAACGCCGTTGCCCCTGGATCAATAGAGCATGATTTTGCGTGCGATCGAATCTCTATAAAGAGCTTTGATGGTGCAACTGAAGTGCCAAACTTCTGCATAAACAAGTCAAAATCACTCATGACAGCTTCGAGAAGCTCAACGCTCTCGAAATCGAACAGCGGGGTGTAGGTCGTAGCATAATGCTGGTGCGTTGGTGGTCCAAGTGTAAATGGCGTTACCATGGTCGTGTTGGCATAAGGCATCATCTGCATCATGTCTGCTACAGGTCCAAGATCGTAGAGAGGCTTGAGAAGAGCTTTCCCAGCATCGGCAGGCCCGTCATAGAAGGTGAGCGCGATTGGATGGACAGATGGCATTCCTTCTCCCTTGACAAAGACCAATAAGAGGGCAAGCTTCCCCGCTGCCTCTGGAGACTCGACGATTGTGCGTAGCAGAGCTCCCAACTGGAGCATTGGGCGTAGCTTGTCAGGTGTGAATACCATGGGACCGCTGTTGACTTGTTAGCAAAGTTATTGGTGAAGAAAAGGAACGCATACAAGAAAACATCACATTGCTTGTGTGCCCGAAAAGTAAACTCAGATACTACTCCAAAGTTGGATCCACCACCGCGAAGACCCCAGAAGAGATCTGGGTTCTCTGTCTCGGACGTGGAAACCACACTCCCGTTTGCGAGAACCACTTTCGCACCGACAAGATTATCGATGACCATACCATACTGGCCGGTCAAGAATCCAGTACCACCACCAAGGGTGAGGCCTCCAATACCTGATCGGGTAAATCACCTGATTCTCTGGATTTAGGGCTCGAACGTACCAGTGTCATTCACAGCACCCATGACAACAGAAAGTCCAAGTTTTTGCAGCGGTTCTTCCAAATCAATCGCTTGACATCCACCTTGAGCCGTCACGGTCATGTTTTCTTGATTAATAGACACCTTCTTCATCTCTCGCAGATCTGAGGAACTATTGGTCAATGCACAGTCTATTGAAGAGATGACATACCAATCACCAACCCTCCAACAATACTAGATACACCAATATAGCTGTGCGTTCCGCAACATATCGTCATCAGCAAATCATATTCCTGCACATAGGCCAAGCAAGCAGCAATATCTTCTTCAGTCTTGCAAAATACGACAATTCCCTGTCAAGATGTTACGATTGCATCCCAGAAACGGGGAGTAAACTTGACACACGGCTTCAGAAACAAAGGCTTTATTGAATCTATCAATTGCAGTCCGGTACACCTCGTCGCTCGCCTCTCCTTTGATAACGACCCTGCAGTTCACAGCATCCTTGAGTTGTTGAACTGCTGTTGGGGAAAGTACATCCCCATTCTTTGAAAGGATCTGGGTCTTTTGGGTAATTGAACTCATATTTGCTTTGTTTTCTATGAGAAATGGGACGCTGAGGAAAGAGGGCTGAATATAACGGCGGCACTGAGGGATTAGCTAATCATTTAGTGCTTATACTTGTGGTGTCAGGCTAAAGTATAGACGATCATTCATTTTCAACTGGCTATAGATCAATAAGACTCGACAACCCTCACAAGACCTCTCAGAGTTGAGCTTACTTACCCTACCGAAAGACCCGGCCATTCGGAGACAAACTGCAATCAAGAAGTCCAACAGATCACCTTGATGGAACCAGATCTGGGGCAAAGGTCATGGGATTCGAAACAGAGTTTTGCCAATACACACAAGACTCATGAAGAGCAGTACAGATTTGAGGGATTCAACTGTCCTCAAATGGGACTCAATGAGTTGTAGGGATGCGTGTATTGCTCAGCCTGAGAACCTTACTTAAGAATGTGAATAGCTTGTGTTGATGCAACGATTCCTGCCGAGGGATATAAACAAGAATACATAATTTTGGATAAAATAAGTCAAAGTATAACAAACACTAATCTAAATCGATACCCAACACCGAACTCCTCAGCTAATTCTCAATCCCAAATTAATCAAGACGTTCCTTTCGTCTATGCTGGCATCTCTGCACGATGTGTGTCTGCATGGACCTCGTTAACATAAGGTGGTGCATACATCTCAGTCATTGGTGAATTCTGTTTCTTCATGTCCGAACTTGCGGCAGATGGTGTGTCATGCCCACCTGGGTGTGGCGTATCTAAAAAAGCATTGCTTTCATATGTCTCTGGTGGTGGGGTGTTGCTTCTTTTTGCCTTCGAACGTCTGTACAGGAGGAAACCAGCGATGAGCGCAAGAATTCCGATGACTCCAAGTGCAATACCGATACCCAGTCCAATCTTCGCTCCCGAGCTGAGTCCGCCGGAGTTAGAATCGCCAGTATTGGATGACTGTGACGAAGCTGATGAGGATGATGAAGAGGAGGTCTGTGATGCTGTGTTGGAGGTTGGCGCTGAGGTAGAAGCTGAACCAGTATTTGACGATGAAGTCGTCACCGCATCCGCGAAGATATAACCATTTAATTGTGCGCCAATGATCGTTCCTCCGCTGGGTCCGAATGTGGTTTTGTTTTGTGCCCAAGTCCCCGCCGAGTTACCGATGTATGTTACGACTTGACCCGAAGTCGCAATAGAAACGCACTGCGATGGGGTTGGTGCTGAGTAAATGGTACCGAGATACTTGTAATTGCTAGAGGGAGTCAGCAAGTCTGATGTGCCATTCTACAAAACAGGCAGGCGTACCTTGGACAACAAGCAATCAGGGTTGAAGTCGCATCAATCGAACTTGACGCAACCTGGGTGTATTGTGTTGGGCACGCAAAAGGACCTAACAGAAACGTCGTAGACGGTGCACTCAGTTGATCCCACCATATGGTCATCTCCTTCGCCAAACACGCCTGCGCTGTATTGATGTTTTGACCATACCACGGATCGAATGCCGCGAGGATCTGTTGTCCTGGTGGCATGTAAATAGCCGCCGAACATGTTTGAGAGAACGTGGGACCAGTTGTAGTGAGCGGAATCCAAGACGTCAGAATGCCATTGGCAAGCTGTGGAGGGCGAGATGTTGTCATGATGAACTATACTGAACGCAAGACTGGAAGAGTGAAGAGTAACACGGAAAACTCACGATTAAAGGCAAAGGATCTGGACATGGCGAGCGACTGGACATGGTGAGATGCTCCCGCTGGAGAGTATCCCAGACTGCGCCGCACGAGGTTATTTGGAAGACATGGGGCGGAATGCATTGGTATCGAGAACTGTCTCACAGGATCCGGAGCTGACTTCTTTTAACGAACAAGCCAATTGCACGCTCACAATAAGATTCAGGGATCCATGCGACCCCTGGCCGAAATGGAGGCATAGCCGCAACCCTTGGCAGTGCCTCTAAGGTGACCAATCACGGGCAAGCTGACAGCCAAATCGAGAGTGGCAGCGGTTGCAACGGTGGAGACGTGGGAGGGGCGGAAGGCTGATCGATGTGCAGAACATGTGGAGGAAGAGAAAATGGCGACCGAGGATAGGCTGAGAACACGACGAGCGAGGATGGACCATGGATCGTTCGGAGCGGAGATGTGGTTAGGGTTGGACCCTGCTGGAAGAGAGTTTAACTTGAAGATCCAGAGATGAGTAGAATTGATGACCAAGAATACGGAGTCAGGGAGTGAGGGACGGCGAGAGGAATGAAACTTGACGGGTTTTGTGGAGGATGCACTAAGCCCAAACCAGCCATACACACATAACCTTACACCACCTGATAATCCGTTCCCAGATGCTACTCATACCTCGACATCTCTTCCTTCGACGTAGTATTTGGAGACGAACCTCGGAACCAAGAATCATGCCGCAGGATGTATTCTCAACGTCAAATTTCGAACGCTATCAATGCATTTTACATGACGGGCTGCTTACAATCACGTGTGTTGAGCGACTCTTTTCGAAAACGACGAAAACAACGAAAACAACGAAACTAACGAAACCAACCCTACTTGGATTTGCGGGAGTTGGAGGCACTTCGCAATATATCTGAGATCATGATTGATGCCTCCAGCCAGTGTTAAACTGGTAACGGTGTCATAGGTAGGCATTGATATGGTTCTCCTAGCAGACGATGCCTCAAACGACAATTCATCCAAACATAGTTCATCCCAAGCAACCGGGCTTCCTCGGAAGCAGCTTAGAAATTCTCGCGGTAGTCGCTGAGCACGCAAAACCCGTAACAGAGCAGAGGCCTCTCCTCTAGAATCTTTCTCCTTCTCTGAATCTCTACATGGCTCTTGACAGTACAATATCCTCCTCGTATCAAGATGTTGGTAGTATCATCTCGCATGACCTATCATGTTTTTCGCATGCAATTCACAGCTACAATTCACATTTCCATCTGGTGTCATGTTTTTGTACTTCCAGTGCACCCGGGTCGCACTTCTCTGCTATTCTTGAGCCTCTTGATCCCGAAGTCGTGTGATCGTTGGCAGACGCCTCGAAAGATATATCCCGCTACCACCAACTCTTTTTTTCTGTTCCAAGACACCCGAAAATGACGCGAAGTACTATAAGCACGTCTTCCGATTTGTGCGCCAGTTTCTTAGCCCCTCACGACGAGTTCTCGTGTTCAAATGTCAACACGTGATTCAAGTTGAAGCAACACCTGATGGTAAGATCTCTTCTTATTCCATTCTTCCACAATCAGATCATCTAAACCACGCCATTATACGGCACTGTAAAGGCTCCTACCGAGTCCTGATGTTTCCAGATTTGAAATGATGGAAGCAAATATAAAGTAGCTCCCAGGTACGTAGCTTTAACCTTGATCATACTCATTACAACACAACAAACGTCAAACATCAAACATCAAACACAACACCAGAATGCCAGGATACACCCTCACGTTAAACAATGGAAAGGAAATGCCATTGGTAGGTCACGGCCTATGGAAAATTCCCAACGCAAAGATTGCAGATCACGTCTACAACTCCATCAAAGCTGGATATCGTCTCTTCGACGGAGCTGCTGGTAAGTTGAGTCACCGTCACCAGAAGCAATACTGACTATTCTAGATTATGGAAACGAAGTTGAAGCCGGTCAAGGTATTGCCCGCGCCATCAAGGAAGGCATCGTGAAGAGAGAAGAGCTGTTCATCGTGTCAAAACTTTGGAACAATTTCCATGAGAGAGAGCGGGTTGAACCCATGTGCAGGAAGCAATTGAAGGACCTGGGAATTGAGTATTTCGACCTGTATATCATGCATTTCCGTAAGTCTCTGGTCCAAATTCACAGCATCACCTGACGATTGCAGCCATCGCCCTCAAATATGTCGATCCGGCTGTTCGATACCCACCAGGTTGGTTCAACGACGGAGTGACACCGACTGACATTCAACAATCCAATGCCACCATCAGAGAAACCTGGGAAGCAATGGAATCTCTTGTTGATATTGGTCTTGCCCGCTCCATCGGTATATCTAATTTCAACTGTGGCTTGATCATGGACCTCTTACGATTCGCGAGGATTCGTCCAGCCACTCTGCAAATCGAGCATCACCCATATCTCGTACAGCAACCCTTGATTGACTACGTCCAGAAAGAAGGATTGACGGTTACGGCGTACAGTTCATTTGGTCCCACAGGTTATGTTGAGATGGAACTCGACCATGCCATCAAAACTCCCCATCTCTTTGAGCATCCCGTGATTGTCGAGATTGCCAAGGCACATGGAAAATCGCCACCCCAGATTCTGCTGAGGTGGGCAACACAGCAGGGAATAGCTGTTATCCCCAAGTCGGATACACCTGCGATGGCTGCGGAGAATCTGGAAGCGAGAGGCTTTGACCTGAGCGAGGAAGAGATCAAGAAGATCAGTGGCTTGAATCGGAACTTGAGATTCAACGATCCATTAGTGGTAAGTCGCAAGACTAATCGAAGAGAGCAAGAACTGACTTTGAACAGTACTTTGGAGGCCTGCCAATCTTTAATTAGAATAGTGTTGCTTGTCAGGAAATTCTGGAACGATAATCAAATGCAGACTGTTCCAGCATATCATTCAGATGTAGTATATATTAGCCATTAATTCTCACTTCAGACTTGGATGAATCCGCAAGAAAACGTGATGCAAATTGTGACTCCAGACTTTTGCATCAAAAACCAGACTCTATCGTGTCATTGCGAGAAATATTGCCAGGGCTCAAAACGAGCAGGCAGGGCAATACCTTGGTAACCAAACTCCCTGCTAAAGAACATACAAGAAAGAAATCGATTACAAAAGGTATCTGAACACTTTCCTCCCCATTCCTTACGCTCTTAGTAGAGGATCAGCGCTTGAATTGGATGGCCCATTCTGTTCCTTTGGAAGCAAGGATTGCGAGACCGGAGCCATCTGAGGCTGGGCCATTTGTTGGGGCCTCTCGGAGTATGGAATCAGCGTTCTCCTGGCGGCCATGGACTTATTCCTCAGCTTCCACCACAACAAGAAGAAAACCACCGCGCTGATGATTCCAATTGCACCAACTGATGCGGCAATCCCAACTCCTGTCTTCGCCCCCGTGGAGAGCTGAGCGACTGGGAGTGAGGAAGGTACAGAGGTGGTGCTAGTCCCCGCTGCGGCTGCTACCACGTTTGCGAGTTGAGATGTTGCAGATGTTGAAAGCGTGGACGAGTCAGAGGTTGATGTGCTCGAAGTGCTAAAGAGAGAGGTCGCCGTTAACTCTGAGCTGGTGCTTGAACTTCGCGTGGAGTTCTGGAGGGAAGAAACGCGAGACTTGGAACTGGAGACTGACATTGTTGTACTAGTACTCGACTTTGGCTTGGAAGAGCTGCTAGACTTGGAGCTGGAGCTGACAACAATGTCAGCCTTGCGGGAACTCGAGCTTGCTTTGGATGAGGTGCTGGATCCAGAGCGAGAGGTGGAGTTGCTTGAGAGAGAGGTTTGAACTGACATTGACTGGGATGTACTTGAACCTGAGGTTGTCTTTGCAGCGGCGGTGGATTTGGAGGTTTGGCTTGAAGAGTTAGGGACGTTCTTTGCCTCAAAGACAGGATCCTCACCTTGAGCCAGTTGTAATTGCACCCCCAAGATCAGAAGCTTGCCAGTTGATCTGAATCATCGGAGCAAGGAGTTCGTAGGTCGACATGATGATCGTGCCAGTAGTGAATGGAACAGTAAACATGGACGAGGCTTCACTTGGAGTTTCTCCACAAGTGGTCACAGGGAAACTTGTCGACTTTGCAATCATCTTGCAAGTCTGTGCAGGTCCATCGATGCACCCATAATTGCTAGGCGTGTCAGCTGCAGCCAACATCGCGAGACGAGATTCCTACCTTGGACAACAACCTACGGCCGTCTCTCCAGTATTCATGGTGTACTGAGGCCGCCAATTCGAGGATCCACCAGCAGTCGCCGAGCATGCGCTTGTATATCCGGTTGGACATATCAATCCTGGAGAATAGAAACCCCATCCTTGCAATCCCTTACCGAAAGGCGTGGGATCAGGAATGCCCGCTGTGGTCGTAGGCCAGCAATTTTTAAAATCGTCTTGAGCTCCCGTGCTGGTGCAGACCTGAGCTGCCCACGCCCATGTACAAGTTGCACATGCCTTTGCTGCGACGGTGCACGCAGGACCCGGGGTGAATGTTGTGGTCAGAGGACCGAGAACTGTGCGTGCATCTTGGGTGGCCGACATTGCAGAGGTATTCAGACAATGGAAAGGGGATTGATGCTTGACAAGTCTCTTGCACTTTCAAGGAGACATGCCTTTCTTAACAACAATTCTCATCCCAGCTCCACAAGGCTGAAATCAAGCTCACCTCAGACGCAAAGAGAGGTTCACCGCAAAGCGTTGGATTCTAATCTTAAACGCACCCTGGAATAGCCGAATCTCCAGTATCTGAGTGGCTGCATCGTATCTACGTACAGATCTTCCTGGGAGTGCCTCCATTGCCCTGCATGAGCGGCAAAGTCAAGACCGTTCACGGTCGATGAAACCCCAACGCCGCAATCGTGGCGCATCGGGCCTGGATAACCCCATTGCATCGAACCAACCACAATCTCTTGGGGGCTGTTCCAGGTACACAGGGCGAAGTTGCGGCACGGTACTGGGGTGCTTCATCCATACAAAGCACAGCAAGAATTTCGGGTAAAAGAACGTTCCTAAATGTCGCCCCCAATTTTACGAAGTTTTTCCTGCATACACAGTTGCATAATCATTGCTTTTGAAAGTCGCCATGTGAAGCATGATGGCTCTAGGCCGGCAGATGCATTTTCTCAACGTGAGGGAATAAGGTTGTTGTACAAAATTTTCCGCCGAGCAAATCAAGCCCCAGACGAAGTATCTGGTAATTTCCGACCCCTGTGTTAAATCAACTCGCTAGATCTGGCAAACAGTGGCCTCGGCATAAATATCCAGGGCTGAGAGCGCAGGACACAACTTCCTACGTCAGGTTTCGGTGCAGACATGCCATCGCCCATCAACCCTTCACAGTTGCACTTTAATCGCAAAATGAGTGCTTCAATCGGAGTGAAATACGGACTTCAAACTTATCGCACTGCATCGCCTTTGATGCAGGGTAGGGGATGGCCTCCTGGAAGGCAATTCTGAAGATTACGAGCCCTTGACCTAAGCATTGGGGGCTGATAGTAGATGTGACATATTGTTACAGTAGCAATCGAGCCCAAGTCGTCATCCGCGTGCGCCAAAACTCGATTGCACACATTTCCCATTCGTCTCTTTTCGTCTCTTTTCATCTCTTTTGCAGCTTATTGCTTTTTCAATTATGGGCGTGGCGTTCAGTACTATCTTCCCGCAAACCGCGACGCAGATTAGAGATGGTTCATTGGCCCTAGTCTGCAGGTACCAAAAGACGTGCATTTGAGATCAAGTTTCGATCTGAGTACCCGTGGTTTGTTTTTTACTGCCTTTTATCTTGACATGCTCGATTATCCTGTCCTATCTGGACCACTAACGTATGCAAGGCAACCCCTATCTAGGTCTAAGCAAACGTGGCTGAATCAGTCTCTGCTTTGTACAAAACAAAAACAAAAACAATTCCAGCCTCATTTCCTCTATTTCCGGTCCTTTAACCAGGTTGGGATGTAGCAGAAGCTGCTACCAGCACAAGTGAAGCTTTCTCGTGAAGTCATTGTTCAATTCATTTATCAATGCAGAGCCCAACTCGTTCTAGCTGCTTACTGTAGGCTTAGTACGTTGAATCAATTCTAGAACCCGAAAGTATGCTTTTCACGAGAGATTTTCATGTCTCAGCCTCCCCCTGCCAATACTAGCTTTCGTCGGCGCCATTATCTTGGCCTACTAGTTAGCTTAATGTGATTGAAATTATCATCCTACGTCTAGCAATTTAAATAACCTCCCATCCATTCCCATCTCCATGTCATCAACGAACTGGCAAAAATGAAGCTCCTCAGCTTAATCACAGCTCTATCAATAACCGTGTCATTCGCCAATGCGGGGGGTTGATAGTTCCGGTTGAACCAGTATGTCCCAAGAAGTTGAACAACAACCTGGTCCGGTGCTTTATAGCAACACCAGTACTCGCAATTCCATATTGCAGCTCTTTCCTTCACTTGCCCATTGTTACTGTCACCAGTACAACGACGCCGATTGCGTAAGTCCCCGTGGTCTAAACAGAGTCAGTACATCTAACATGGAACAAGGCTTGTTACTCTCCCTCAAACCGTATCAACTGAGGTCGATGTCCTGCTTCAAACCACACTTCTAACTTCCATCTCCGTCTATATTTCAACCAAGACAGAGACGATTTTCACCACAACAACGATTCTTGCAGGAGTCGTTGCTCCAAACGTTGATCCGGCCAAGGCAAAACGTGATCCTCGGGATCCCAAACCAGCACCAACTACACTCGACTGTTTGACCAAGGTGAAGGCAAAGTCTTTCACCGCAAGTGTCTCATCTGCATGCAATTGTCTTTCTGGTCTTGCAGCCAGCACGGTTTCTCTCACGACAACAGCCCCTACATCGACGATCACAGGTTATAAGCCAGTCATTGCAACGACCTTCACCACCACGGTGGTTCAAATCGTTACTGTTATGTAAGTATGACTGATTTATTCTTGCGATGATCTAACTTTGAAAAGCGGCACCACACTCGTAACTACCATCCTCGAAACCGACGTCTTGACAGCCACGAGCATCACCCATCTTGCGTCAAGCTCAGTCAAGCCCGCTAGCTCTGTTGTCTCAAGCTCTGCTGCCTTATTAAGTTCAATCGATTCTACTCTCCCCTCAAGCACCATCACCTCTACAGCCGCGATGTCCAGCATGGATGCCTCTTCTGCACAAATCAGCACGAGCTCTATGGCTGCTCCTCCCACGGGGCCTCCTTACTGCGAGACAGCGTCATATTACTTCAATCGAGGGAACCCATTTGTACCTTTCTTCAAGGGAACTGGCCTCCGCGAGCCCACGGATGGAACCAACGGAGCAAATGTTGGAAGCGAACCAGTTTTTACTACATTTCCTGGCACCATGAGTGCCTGCCAGGTTATCCCAGCCTGTATCAACTTCGGGTACAATGTCCACCCCTATCATTATGCTTTCGATATTCATTACTTGATCTCTTCTGGTGTTTGGTCTTGCAACGCATATGGCGGTACAAATCCTGCTTCTTACTTCACCATCACAGATGCGGATGTTGGAGCTGCATATGGATATGTGCTTGCTGTCCCTCAGTAAACTGTAGCTTCATGGGTATCATCGCATGCAGAGAAGGGTATGTGTACGAGCAGAATTTTGATTTCTACTGGATCGACAAGAAAATGCAATGCCTGAGCCGTAACGGTTCAAGCTTATGGCCCATGCTAGTCGTCTCTCTAGCTATCTATAGTCAAGAGTCCTGCAGTCTCGCTCTTATATGCAACAAGACTGCATTACTTGAAACAAGAATGGGCTCCTGAATAGAATGATATTTAGAGCAAACGTCTCCCTGAGCTTTAAAACTTCACCGAAAGAATATGCTCATGGTGCCCCAGAAATACTACCAGTTTGAATGTCCGTTGTGTCAACACCGATAGTAATATAGCCAATAACTATTTATGTCAGTGATATTCGTCATTTCATCGATTCAACTCACCTCCATTTGCCATGTCAACACCATCAGCAGCTATCAAATCAATGATAGGATTATATCCGCCAACTTCTCCTTTAACAACAAAAGCATCCTCAGTATTGAGAGTTCGATTGATCTGAGTGTGCGATGCATATGGCTCGACAGCCATTAATTGCAAAGCATCTTCATCTGAGATGTAGATTTGTCCAGTGGAGATCCGACTCCCGCTTGAAATGGTTCCATTTGGTGCCAGAACCCAGTCGATGAAAGCCTCAACATGGATATGAATGGTCCGCTCAACATAGAAACCAGGGATGATAGTCTTCATTTCCATCACCCCCTCGGAGTTAGTGGGCCACATCCCACGTAGAAAAGTTGTTGCATCAGTGTGCAAGTCGGTTTCGCCAATGACAAAGTCAGCAATATCGATATTCAACTAGGAAATGGTGAGCACGTCGCTAGAACTTGAAGACTATTCGTACCTGTTCAAGTAGAGTCAAGAAAGGAGTATTTGGCGACAATGCGGTGAAGGATGAGTAGTAACCAGTAGCATTGCAGTGCCAGAAGTTGAGAAGAACATTCTCAAGTGGTTCGCAGGTTGCCATATCCAAAACACCAACGTCTAGGGTGAACGGAATACCAGCTTGACCTTCTGTCATATCCTGACGGAGAGTTTGGGATTGAGGCCAGACGTACTATTCCATTAGCATTTGCTTGAATGAGATTCGGTAAACTTACAGGTCCCTCGGTGACACTTGGAGCCAAAACACATGTATCATTCTGGAGAACCTCGTAGTAAGGAGCTTCAGTCGTGATTTGAAAAGTAGTATTGCCGCGACTTTCAAGTTCCCGCTTCTGGAGGTTCCTCTTGTTGTATCTCTTTTGCTTCATAGCGGCATTGGCTCCAGCACAACGTTTTCCCATTGCAACACGCTTCTCGACTTCAGATCTTGATTCAAGGCCATGGCCTCCTGGATGAGCGAAAGTGCCTACCAAAAGAGTGGCAGTAAAGAGGATACCGAAGACATGCATCTTGAAGGAGTTTGGTGGGAGAATGTGGGCTGAATGTATGGGGATCTCAGAAAGATATATAGTTTCAATGGTCCCTGTGTTATAAGATCCAAGGGAGGCATATAATGTTCATTCAATGAGCCAATTGCTTGCCAGGAGTCGCAACTACGCTCCGGAGTCATGACTGATTGGATTCATGACAATGCTTGGCATATCGGCTTTTCCTAATCAACGGCCTTTTCGTCATCGGATAACCAAAACAAAATCACCTAAACAAGGACAGGAGGAAGTTCAGCGAGTACGAGTCAACAAAAGTGACATGGATAGAAAAACGGGCAAACAAGATAACCATAACAAATCTCCTTGGGGATCGGTCTCCGCATGCCGGTACTAGGGTTTCCGGATAAATCCCCGCTCTAAGCGTTGTGCAGACTGTGACATACCATCCAATTTCGAATCAGGTATTGCTCATTCGCTAGAGATCAGAAAGCTTGTGAGTGTGCATGGTGAGCTCTGTTCAGGGGAGACTCCAGAAACCTTTTGGGTATTGTACAGAACGCGCGTTTTCATATGCTTTGTGATATAGGATCACCAATGAAGCAGTCCCCGCCGTGGTGAGAAATGAGTGCCACACTTCGCCTAATATGCGGCGCACCACTTAGCGTCTAGGTATCGATTGCACCACTAAACGCACCCATTTAATGCTCGTGGCATCAATACCAACTCCACTGGAGACTTCATGCAAACTTCTCAATACACAATCGACAAAGGAATTATCCAGACTGCCGTGATTCATTATTTCATTAGGTCTGATCTAGTACATTGTGCTGCCAACACCAGGGATTTTCACGATACCTGCCTTCACTAGAGCTTCAGCAAGTGCGAACAACATCCCATCACATCCTTTCGCTGCAACAAAATCAATGGTCACAGGTAAATACTCCGTCTGAAGCGTGATGGTCGAGTTGTAGGCTGCTTGACCGACTGGGAAGACCACGTCAGGAACCTCGGCAAAGTTGGAGACACGAGAAATGCTAAATCCAGTGGGAGGAGAAGGAGCACTATTTTGTCAGTATAGAAGAGAAGAATGATGAGAAAACACACCTTCGGTAAGCATTTCGGTAATTTGTTGTCGCTGTGGAGCCGGGATAGATCATGATACTGTCAGAACAACTTTCAGCACTGGGAAGCACGACTTTGCTTGACCACCAATCCATGAACACCGTTTTGTTCTGCAATGCCTCTTCTGTGGCACTCGATGTCCAGTTATTCTGTCCATACGCCCATCGAACCAACGGGGCTGGATTTACGAATGGCCTCTTTCCCATGTTGGCTGCAGCATAGTCGGCATAAAACGGGAGGGTTACGAGGTTGTATTGTTGCTGGGCGATCAAGACTGGGTAAACAAACCCTGCGAATTGAGCAAGAGTTGAATTTCCTGCAGCAGCTGGTCTGGTTTGAGCCCAGAGAGTGTTGTAATCAAGAACTGACGTTGTTGCATTCAAAAATGCCGAGAACTTTCCCAGGAACCCAAGGAGGACTGCGGATGCTTCCGTTGTGACATTCACCGGGAAACCCGACGTGAGGATCTTCTTTGGGAACGAAGTGAAGTTGCTTGAGATGTTCTTTCCATAGAGAACCTTGCCAGCATCGTGCCAAAGGAATGGATCACGCGTCAGGAAGCCAGCTGTGTCAAGATTTGGAGAGAGAGGCATGACTCGATCGAGAGACACGAGTCCATGACTTGGTCGATTTCCGAAACAGCCATTCACTTCACTGGGGCCACGAATCGAACCGCCTGTGTCCGAACCAAGTGCAATATCCAACCAATCATATGCTCCAATGGCAGCTCCTGGACCAGAGGAAGAGGAACTTGGATCCTGGTATCCATCTCCTCGCACATTGAACGGACTGTGATAATCAACCCAATCTGCTGTTGCAGTTTCGCCATTTGCAAACTGAGACGTCTTCATCTTTCCAACAATGACTGCACCAGCATCAATCAAGCTTTGCACAGCTGGTCCAGTCAAGTTTGCTGCAGGATACAATCCGTAGTAGGCTCGGCTTCCACATCCCGTCTTGACTCCTGCGATATCGTAGATGTCCTTGATACCGATTCGCACCCCTGCCAATGGTTTTGCGGCCGTCTTGGTAAAGTATAGTCTTGATGGGACTCCGATAGTGGGACTTTGAGTTCCTGCAACGGCTGCACTCAGAACGGAGAAAGTTCCATCAGAATTTGGCTTCAATCCTTCGGTAAATGCGCCTTGTATATCGGAATATAGTCTGTAGGCTCTATAGACATCACCTGAAGTTGGGGACATGAAGTATGGTCCCGGGGGAATGTCAGTTCTCCATCCTGTTTCTTTGTGGCCTTGGCTCTGGACCGAAGATGTGTATGCTCGAGATGTCATGAAGAGTTTCGTGCCATACTTTGTGAGGGCTGATCCAAGTGGATATTTGACATTGGCGGGTGATGAACCAGTGTGCTTGAGGTAGATTGCTGAGCCTGTTAGTTGAATTCTTCAGTCTGTGGGAAGCTTACCATTCAAGAATCCAGTATTGAAGACATCATCTGCCGCCGTATAGTTTGCAACGGTTGAATTGAATGATGAAGAAGTGAAAGATCCTGACTTATCCTCTAAGACAGTCAATGGGATTAGGTCTCCACTTGATGCAGACTTCAACATATCTGCTGTTGCAGCAATGATGGAGACCGATTCTGGAGCTGCATAGTAGCTGACTCCATTGACAATGACGGTCTGGCCAGCTGGAGAGATCGAAGCACTGGCTGCTACTACAGAAGCAAGAAGGAGAAGAAGTCCCATTTTGGATCAGCTGAATGAGAGCAGATCTTTTGGGCCATATGAGAAATATATCTATAGATTTCTGACCTCCCACTCTTGACACAACGGCCAATGCATCGTGGGCATCCTTGATGCAAATACTTCATGAGCTTGGTCCTGGCTAGTCATCATGGCGTTCCTGCATGAGCTGCACCGAACGAACGAATCCGTTCCTGGACCTGAGCAAGATAAGACCTGTAGCTGGGATAAGGAAATGATTGGTAAACTGTGAGGGAAAATCGCTGCACCACGGGCAAAGACCTCGAAGCCCGTTTGATCCGGTGAAAAAAGTTAAACTGAGCAATGCTGCCAAGAATGAACGGCTCATATCGCAGTGATGTCAGAGATTGCTTTTCGCCCGGTAGTACCTCCGTGGCTGAAGAGCCTCCAAGATTCGAACTTCAACAGAAGTGGGAGGAACAATTCAAGATGCTTGGCGAGATAACGATGATTGCCGGTCGAGCTTCCTATTCTAGAAAATGAGGGGGGAAGAGGTGGGGCAGACGAGCAGGGGCTGTGTGGATCATCCAGACCAAAAACTTCATTCCACTTCGTTTTACAATATCATTTTACAACTTCAATGCGACTGGCTTGATTGTATATTCCTCCACTAGCAATTCAGCACATCTCTCTCCGATCAAATACGCATTGATCTGTGTATGATTGCATGTCAGAATGGGACAAACACTCATATCAGCAACTCGCAAACCCGTCACCCCCAGAATCTTGAACTGATTATCCACAACTGTTTTCTCGTCCCCTTGTTTTCCCATCAAACAAGTACTCATCGAATGAAAGCCTTGTGTCAATGTCTCACGAACAAAGCTTTCTATGATTGCGTCATCCTCGCCTGAACTTGACACCAGAACATTCTGTCCTGGTAATTGTGGCCCCAGAAGTATTGACTCGATGATAGATGAGAATGTGGGTGTTTTCGCAAGCCTTATGATCTCTCGAACAGTTTCGACTGCAATCTTGACATCATACGGATGAGAAAGATATCCTGGATTGATGTTTGGGAAGTGTTTGGGGTCCTTGCTTGCCAGCTTCAGTGAGCCTCGCGAGAGATTGTTCTGGCAAAGTCCTTCAATCACGAGAACCGATGCATCTGCTGGGCAAGGTCCTGTATAAAAGAGGGGACCCGAATGCATCCAGATCTCTGTGCTGGGTCTTCCTTGTGCCTCAAGGAATTGAGTTGTAGCTGGTGGCAAGTCTTTGAACTCTGCCGTAGCATGAAGCGATGGCAACTTAGGGAATATTATTGATGCACTTGCCCCAAACATGGCAAGTGGTCCATCTTTTGAAGCTGTATAGCGTTCAGTGGCGAGGTTCATTGCTGCTTCGTCATTCAGCAACTGGTTGTGTCCTGCGATAGAAGGGTTGATGATGAACTCGCATGCCAATGCCGAATGATCCTGAAGATTTCTACCTACTGCAAGGTCTTTAATTACCGGTATATCCATTGCATCGAGGTCCTCAGCAGGTCCGATTCCAGAAAGAAGAAGAATTTGAGGCGATTGAAAGCATCCCGCAGTAAGAATGACTTCGGTTTCGGCGTAGACTTTCATTTCTTCTCCGGATTCTTTTGTCGATCTGATCTCAACACCTCTTACTTGATCTCCATCAAAAATTAGTTTGCTTGCTAGTATATTCGTGGCAACCACTAAGTTCTTGAAGTCATGGCGGGAGGCTGAGTCAAGAAATGCCGTAGTACTTGTTACTCGCGTTCCATTGTTCACATTGAACTGAGCGATTGAAATCCCTTCCGAATCTCCATCGTTGTTGTCGAGGTTGATTTGATGTCCAGCTTCTTGACCTGCAAGCATGCAATACTCTATGAGGGGTTGCCACTCTGGTCCATAGCCTACTGCGAAGGGTCTTTATTCTCAGCGGCACTCGAGCGAAGCCACAACTTGAGCGAATCTTACCCTCCAGTTCCATGAGCTCCAGGGGTTGGATATGCATATTTTTCTTGCCCAGCTGGTGCATCAGATCGAAAATCCTCAAGCTGTGACAGTCAGCATTGGGAATGAAGTTCTCCATTTCCGTGAATACCTTTTTGATCTTCTCAATAACTCTATCCCATTTCCACCAGTCATCTCCTACCATATCTGCCCAGTCGTCGTAATCTACCTTGGGCCCTCGTACCCAAGCCATGAAGTTATTTCCTCTGCTTTGTCAGCTTCATACATAACAATTTACATAGACCTACGAGCATCCTCCCATACCCCTTCCCCTTGGATATGGGACCACCCGCCCATTCAATTCTTTCTGTGGCACTGTCTGATACATCCAATTCCCTTGATCATTCCCAAATCTCGGCTTGGTGAGGCCGGGGACAAGATCGTCGTTTTGAACTTCACCACCTGCCTCAAGTACAAGGATTCGACAGTGAGGAAGGGAGGTAGCCAGACGAGCAGCAATAAGACATCCAGAAGTTCCGCCTGTTTTGTTTTAGTATTCTAAAGCTCAAATCGGTGAGGGGTCCTACCGCCTACAATAATGAAGTGAAACGTCTGACCGTTCAAGGTTTCTGATGAATTTCCGGTCGACATTTTGATGGTTTCAAGTTATTATTCGTTCTCTTCAAGTTCCCTGGCCTTTATGAGCTTCATTCCATGAGATCCGTCGGCGAAATCAAGGTCCTTATCGTGTGGCTGAAGAAAAGTGGGAGTTATCTCGCACCCCACTAATGCATATTCCGTGACTTTCGCCAGCTGGTTTAAATAACTCAGGTCAAGGTATGAATTGGATTCTGCACTGAGATCACGGCATCAACAATAAGTTAGAATTCGTTAATGTTGAAGAACAAACTCAGAACAATTCAGCATGGATACTTTGATCTCAACGCCACTCGAAAGCCTTTCCCCTCTCTTGTTCAAGCTCAAAGCGACCTTTGAATCAGGAAAAACCCGCGATATTGAGTTTCGAAAGACACAATTGAAGCAATTCTGGAAGCTTGTTGATGTAAGATCAGATTCTAGTCCGAATGCAAAATCTCGATGCTGACTTAATAGGAAAACGAACCAATCCTCCGAGATGCTCTCCTCAAAGATGTCGGAAAACCACTGGTCGAATCAGCTGGATTAGAGCTCTCGTTGTTCAAGAACGAAGTGGTGTTTATGTTGGAAAGTCTTGATGAATGGCTCGCCCCAGAAAAGCCAAAGGTTCCGGAAGCTTTCGCCAGCTTCAACGCAACAATTTATAAACAGCCCAAAGGGACTTGTCTTGTAATCGGGTAAGTTATTTCTATTTTGGAGGGTTTTCTGACAATCCTAGGGCATGGAATTATCCATTCTTTCTCGCTGCATCTCCATTCCTTGGTGCTATCGCCTCAGGCTGTACTGGAATCATGAAACCAAGTGAATTGGCTCCTGTCACGGCTTCTGTTCTTGCAGATCTGGTTCCAAAATACCTTGATACAGACTGCTACGCCGTCGTGAATGGTGGCGCATCTGTTGTCACTGAGCTGCTGAAGTCTCAATACGACCACATCGTTTATACTGGAGGCGCCAACGTTGGAAAGATCGTGATGAGAGCTGCAGCCGAATACCTCACACCCGTCACTCTCGAACTGGGAGGCAAGAGTCCAGTTATTGTGAGCAAGAATGCGGACATCAAACTCGCAGCAAAGAGAGTTGCTTGGGGGAAGTTTGCATGTGGCGGACAGACTTGTGTAGCTCCTGATTACGCACTTGTCGAGGAAAGCGTTCATGATGAATTCTTGGAGGCTTTGAAAGAGATTACTGAGACTTTCTTTGAGGGAAATGCGGCAGCTGAACACAAGATGGGAAGGATTGTCAACATGAGACATTGGGAACGTGTCACTGGGCTTTTGAAGAAGACCAAGGGAACAGTAATCATCGGCGGAGGCTCAGATGCCAGTACACGCTTTGTGGAACCTACGGTTGTCTCGAATGTCAAGCTTGATGATGCTTTGATGCTCGAGGAAATTTTTGGTCCGATTTTACCTGTTATTCCTGTTCCGTCAATTGAATTTGCTTGCAAATTGATTCCGAAGATATCGGAGAAGCCTTTGGGTCTGTACATCATGTCAGAGGATGCGTCGGAGTTGGATTATGTTGTGCAGAACACGCAATCTGGAGGCGTCAGTCTGAACGATGTGATGACGCAGATTGCCGTTCCTAATGTGCCATTCGGAGGGGTAGGACCAAGTGGAATGGGAAGTTATCACGGCAAAGCTAGTATTGAGACATTCAGTCACAAGAGGAGCGTCGTTCATGTCACGAAAGAGATGGAGGGTGGGTTTGAGTGGAGGTACGCTACAGGGGATCAGGTCGAGAAATGGGAGTATTATAAAGCAAATTTGGAGGCTAAGTTGGTATAGAGTATGTTTGTTTCCAGGACAATTTGGTCAAGTTATCCGGGAAAGTGAATAATTCTAAGGCTTTTCCAGGAAGAATAAGGTAGTCAATGATGCGATAGTCAATGATGCGACTGCCTTGATAGCCCATAAATACCCTTCCTCCCTCGAACGTGCCAGGGTCAATTATCGGTTAGGGACATTTACCTCAACCAACTCTCCTAGATATCCAATAGGCAACTGCAGCTGCACAGGAACAAATATTTCGCCATCGGTACAAATATATAGTGCGCGGATTGCCTTATCGTGAGTTAGTGACGTGGAATCCTAACATACTTTGGCAGATATCTATAAATCAAACTCAGCCTAATATTGTATAGTGACACAGCGCAGCTTATTATATGAATCAATCTGTACCATTGATTGATATACAAGTGAGGGAAAGCAGAGGAAGTTTGCCGTGGACCACTCCTCAGGAGAATTTATCACTCACAGAGATAAATTCAACTTAAATCACATTCACTTATTAGCGAGCTTTCTCACATTCTTCCACTGTCTCCTTCCCACATTTTTCTTCTTCCTCCAGCCGCACCTTTCTTCCTCCACCTCTACATCTTCTTCTCGACACAACTTTTCAACTTCACAACATCCTCGATCTGACCTCGTCGCACACATCATCTCTGCTCCACTCGTTATCGCCTCACCAGTACCTCAGTCTTACTAGCGCATCTAACAAATTGCAATCTCATAATTCCAATTGTAAGCTTCCACACTCTCATCACGATTAGCAAGACTTGAGTTTATGCTAATAGATTACAACAAGGCATCTCAGATCGAAACCCATACTGAGATCGAAAGCTTCGTCAAGATTTCAACTTTCAGCGTTTCACCATTCGCACCAGCCCTTCGGCCCTCAGTCAGAAGTCAAGATGCCACAATCCGCGGAAGAAAAGAAGGCGGCCAATGATCTGCGCAAGCTGATTCACGAGATCCAGAAAGGCGAGTATGGACCTCTCATCCGAATGGAGTACGACGGCAAAGCCCCGTACACGCCAATGAGATTCGATTGGCACTTGGCTCGTCAAATCAACCTATCCACCAGTACCAGTTCCGTCAGGTTCTCGTCAGTATGCTTTACCATCCAACTTTGTCGCACCGGCCACGCCAACGACAACAGAATTCAATCATTGGACCGGCCAAAAACTTGCCTCGTACATCAGCGCGTTCCAAAGTTTTTCACCAGCATTGATTGAATGTCTCACTGAAAACTACAATGGGCTCTACTTTACTCATCTCAGAGCAGACGCCGCAAACTTCTTTCCGGGAGATTTCTTGGCCCCACTGGCAGGAGAGGAGGGTGCAGTGGCTTTTGAGATACTCAAGTCTGTTGCGATTGCTGCTAGGAAGAAGTCTGGAGAGGCGGGAGAGGCGTGCTAAAAAGGCACTACGGCGCGCAGGAGTTAATATCGACGTTATCTTTGGTTCAACATTAGTGGCATCTTTCATGGAAGGTCAAGATCCATAGATCGGCTTGTTAGCAAGGTGGTTTCCTCACAACATATCTTTTGGACCCATAGGTCCACAAGTGGTGATTCTCATCACAGCATGTCATTTAAATATCGTTAGGATTCAGAGGTCCGCATGCGGGTGATTTTCCAGGGGCGGCGTCCACATATGGGCAGGAATTCGCAGTACAAATCAAAGTATTACGTCCACTACTGAGCTTATTAATTAGTAAGGACGTAGTTTTGTCCATGGCAATTGTATAATCGTGAACGCATGACATGCATTACCCACAGTCAAATTATAAGGTTAATATAGAGACAAGATAAAAGACATACTCACGAATCATTCGAAGTCGAGGTATGAAGTAAAGCCTTATTGGCTAGTATAGATCCTTAAGGCCGACTAGAAGAATCCAGAACAACGGCGCAGCTGCCTGCATTCTTATATTAAACCAGGAATTTTTTATGGGTTAAAGGCTGTGCAGTTATGTCAAAGAAAAAGAAGAAGGTTCGCCGAAGTTTATAGTATATTATAAGACCAAGGAATGAGTAGTCGGCAGTGTCTCCGAGAGTTAAATCCAATGAAGTAGCAGACATTATATAAGATATATAGCAAATAGAGTAAATCGGGTCGTGCCACAAATACACTACACATGCCAATCAATTTAGTAAGAAAACTACTGCCACTCCTTTTGAAAAAACCAGAGATTAGTAGTGTTATTCTTTAATAGGTTAAAGCCAAGATATGGAACACAGTCGAAGTCCATGGGCTCAGTGGCAAGAACGCGCGTTATGGATATACGATGCAGCATAGAAGCACGTCATCAGATATTTTACAATCCAGCCGTTTACTTGAATGAAACGTAATTTCCACTACCAGACATCTCGAATTCTTTCAGTTATTGTAGTTGCAGAGGAATAAAACGACTTTAGAAGGAGTATTCTATTCGATAGTGTACTCTGTGCAACCTCCAAGTCGATATATGCGTCTGTAAATCCGCCCCGTTCGCCAAAGTGAAATTCGTGGCAAGATGTCGCCTCTTTCGAATTCCCAACTCCAACTCTCCTCCTCCAACAAACAACACGACCAACAACATTCAGATCGGAATCAGTACATAGTAACTAACCCCAGTTTCTTATTTCTTTCGTCAACTAACAATTGCACAGATGGTTCGCCAGCTGCAGAATCACCCAGATCTCTCCGATGACCGTGTCGAGGCCGCACGAATCGTTCAGCGGGGAGAGCAAGGTAAACTCTTTCCCTCCTCCTCTGCGTCCCACGGCGATATCGACTTCCATACCCGACATCGTCTCCATGAACCTGAACCTCTACCCATCAACCTTAGCCAAGTTGTCACCAGAGTTTTCCTATCAGATCGTGCCTTGGTCGCCATATTACTACTGAGAATCACGCCCGAAAAGCTTGGGTACTTGTGGCCCGGTGATTTCGACGAGAATGGTTTCCCGTATGTAGATCGTGTACATCGAGGTCAGCCAGCCATCACCAAGTATGGTCGCATCGTATCGTTGCGTCAGACTTTGATGACCGGCGGATGTGAAGATACAAAAAACCTCGAAATGGTCCGTTTCCACTACGGTTTGGAGCTTCGAGAAGAGATATATAAAGTAATTCTGTTTAAGGTAATTCTATATAAGAAATACTATATAAGGTAATTCTATATAAGGGAATTCTATATAGGAAATACTATATAGGAAATACTATATAAGGGAATTCTATATAGGGAAATTCTATATAAGGGAATTCTATATAAGGGAATACTATATAAGGGAATTTTATATAAGGGAATTCTATATAGGGAATTCTATATAAGGGAATACTATATAAGGGAATTTTATATAAGGGAATTCTATATAAGGAAATTCTATATAAGGAAATTCTATATAAGGAAATTCTATATAGGAAATACTATATAGGAAATACTATATAGGGAAATTCTATATAAGGGAATTTTATATAAGGGAATACTATATAAGGGAATTTTATATAAGGGAATTCTATATAAGGGAATTCTATATAAGGGAATACTATATAAGGGAATTTTATATAAGGGAATTCTATATAGGGAATTCTATATAAGGGAATACTATATAAGGGAATTTTATTAGATACCTCAACTCGGGGTTAGAGTTAGGATATAGATATAGTTAGTGCGTTAATTCTACCCGCCCGATTCGCTTACCGCCTAAACCTTAAATTCTACTATTCCCCTCTTACCGCCTAAACTTTTTATTCTACTACTCCCACTTACCGCCCCTAGGAAATAGAGTAAGGGGGTCGGAGGGGGAAATCCCCCTCGAGTCTAATATAAATCTACTATTACTTTACGATAGTAAAGTAATAGGGTTAGATTTATATTAGACTCCGTACCGTAAAAGTATATATATAGGCTCTATATACTCCTTACCTAGGTATATACCTTCTATTTCTAGACCTCTAATACGCGTAGGATATAGTACTAGATACGTCGCTAGATATATCGCTAGATATACTAGATAGGTGAGATATAGCACTAGATATAGCGCCTAGATATAGTGCCTAGATATAGTATTAGATATACTAGATAGGTGGGATAGGTAGGATATAGCACTAGATATAGCGCCTAGATATAGTGCCTAGATATAGTGCCTAGATATAGTGCTAGATATACCGGATAGGTGGGATAGGTAGGATATAGCACTAGATATAGCGCCTAGATATAGCACTAGATATAGCGCCTAGATATAGTGCCTAGATATAGTGCTAGATATACTAGATAGGTGGGATAGGTAGGATATAGCACTAGATATAGCGCCTAGATATAGTGCCTAGATATAGTGCTAGATATACCGGATATAGACCCCTATAAGAAATTAATAACTTAGCTATATACGCGGGATATTAGATATAGTATTATATTATATTATACTTACTTATCTTATTTAAGGCTTAAGTCTATTTAATTAATAACCTTATTAAATACGTTTAATAAACCTCGGTTTTATTTTTATCTTATAATACTACCTAAACGAATAAAGAAAGTAAAGATAGTAGAGGAGGCGTAGGTAGAGTGAGTTAAAGCCGTATTTAATAAGAAATATAATAGATATTAGACTAAATATATATAATATAACTCTATAAGAATTAATTAAGTAGTAGAGGTCCTAACTATCTTAAATAGTAGTAGAGAGTCTTATACCTAGGTTTTCTAGGACTATTCTACCTAAGCTACTCGAATATAATAAATAGAGGTAGATATAGGAAGCCTAAACTACCTATAAGCTAATAGAGACTCGAGAATAGAATACTATAGGATAAAGTAATCCTATAAAAAGAATTATATAATTATCTACTAAACCTTTACTTAACTCTACCTCTAATACTTCTACTATTATATTAGGGAACGATAAAGGAAAGGGGCGAGAGTAGATACCTCCTTCCCGAATAGTATTACTACTTAATACTATACCCTTAGGAAACTTAAGAGGTACTATAGTACTAGATATAAATAAGCCGGAATATAGTAGGGTCGTAGAAGATATTATATTTAGTAGAGATAATATTAAGGAGTAGCTAGGATCTATATTATATAATAGGAGACTTATCTCCCTAAGCTTAGATAAGGGAGATATAATAATTAGGCCGTATAGACGGATACCTAATAATAGTAATAATAACTCTATTTAAGTTAAGATCCTATACTCTAACTAAGATAAATTAGACGTAGATCGCGATACTATAACTATAAGTATATAAAAGCGTTAAGGTCGAAGGGCGCCTTATTAAATATATTTAATTACCTACTAAATCCTACTATATATACCTTATATAGAACTATTAAATATATTTAATAAGTCGCCTAACTAGAATATAGGGGTAAACTAACTAATAGTATAGGGTAGCTAACGAGCGAGCACTTAATTAAGAGGCTATCTATAAAGGTTATAGAGGGGTAGACTAAGAGGGAATCTAAGCTAAAATCTAACCTTACGGCCTTAATAGAATATCGCCCGACTAGTTATAGATAATATCTCGAGTATTCTAGCTCGAAGGTACTATAGGATAGCTAAGCTACTATTACTTACTATAATCGCTACTCGGAACTTATAATAATAAATCGATAAACCTATATATAATATTTTAGATAATAGCGATTATCGGCCTAATATATACCTATATAAAGATAAGAGCTCGATAGAGGAATTATTAACTAACGAGGAGTAGGAACCTAAGGGTCCTATAGGTAAATATAATACTATTAAGTTTATATTTTAGTACCTATCTAAGGGCGTATTTTACTCTTATATAGAATATATTACGGCCTTTACTATATATAAGGAAAGTCTATACGGAAATTTAGACGAGGAAGAAGTAGACTTATATTAGAACTACTCTACTCTATATAAGCTTATATTAAAATCCGATCTATAATATACTAATAATAGATATCGGATCTTAAACTTCCTATTATAGTAATACTTCTACTAAGGTAATAAGATCTATACCGCGCCGCTTAAGCCTTCGAATATATAGCTAGACCTAACGGCTTAGGCCTATAATCTCTCTCCTAGCGAATATCGAGAGCTCTTTAAAGGGAAATAGGATAGTGAGACTTAGCTATATTAAGTTTATATATAGAATTACGATAATACTATTAACGAGTAAGCGCCATTATATACTATCGATATCGATAGTATATAGGGCTATACTAGTAGTCTAGGAGTATTTCGTAATAGATACCTTTATATACCCTTCTCTAGTAGTGGGTATAACCTAGTATCTAACGTGAAAGGAGTAGTAGTCCGCTATCCTAATCCTAGATAAGACTCGGCTTTTACTTAAGTAGCGCCTTATAAAATTCCTAACTTCTACGCTAGTAACTTATAAACCTTCTCCCTAGTTAAGATATACTTTAGGTTTCCTCGTATCTATTATAATCGTAAGTATAATATAATAGCGACAAATATCCTAACCTATAAATAGTATATACTTTTCTATAACGAGGTCTTTTACCCTACTCTAATCGAGGCCGTATTATCTAAGTATACTTCTAAGTTTCTAGGAATATATATATAAGTAAAAAATAATATACGAAGTATTATAAATAAGAAAGTCTAGTAAAATACTAAGTCTTAATTATAGGTTAATATAATTAGTTACTATATCTATAGGGAAGATTATTATAATATTTTTATATATATATAGAGGATTATTTAAGCGGATAAGATATTAAGTAAATTCGAGGATATAATAGTATTCTATAATAGAATCGGGATAAAATCTATATTTATAGCTTTAATATACTCTAAGATATCTAAGAAGTAGTAGGTTAGGTGGGAATAGGAAATTAATAAGGAGTATAGTCCCCGCGATTAATACTTTATTAACCTCGGCTATTAGTTTATACTAGGATAGTTAAATACCTATTATAATACTTTATAATAAAAGCGGTATTATATTAAGACGTACTAGAAAACGCGCGTCGACTTATACCTAGGGAAATCTAGGATACCGCTTATACTCTATTACTACTCCGGCCTAAGGGACGTTTATTTAGCTACCTTAATAGCCGTACTTCGTTCGATATACTAGTGGAGTAGGGCGGTATATTTAATATTTTACTTAAAGACTAAGATTATATTTATCGTACTTACTATAGAGATCTTCTCTTACCCCTCTATCTAGAACCTCGCCTATAGTAATACTAATCTATCTACTATAGCTCGTATAAGTAGAATATAGAATCCTCTCGTATATAATACTACTATCCCGCTAATATACGGAATTACCTAAGCGAATAAAGGTATTAATTATCTTAAGTATAAAGTAAACGCTATATAGGAGGAGTATCGCCTAAGAGGTAATATCTATTATAAGATTATATAACGACTTACCTAATAGGAGGTTAAAAATAGGGCCTACTAGATACCTAGTACTAAAGGGGAGTATTCTAATATTATTAGCCTAATCTAGCGGAGTATAATAAATCTAACTAGTAAAGTAACTCGTAATTATATACTATATATATTTATAAGATACCTTCCTTTCTATAAATTTAAGTCTAAACTATTTACTTCCTTCCTCTAAGGTAATCTTAATAAGGCGTTAATAGGCTTATTAGTAACTCTAAGGAGTATAACTACTCCTATTATTAAGTAGCCTATAATAGCTATTATACTAGTCTTTCTAAGCCTTATACGTTATAGTATATTATCTAAAGAGCTATATCTAGCGCTAGATCTCTTTTAAGATACCTAGGAGTTTTAGTAGCGCTCTAATAAGTAGGATTCCGAGTTAGACTAGAGCTTAGGCGAGTAGCTATAGAATAAGGGATTAGGTATAGAGTATATAATAAATACCTTTAGTTTTACCTATATAGCCGGTAATAAGTTTAACTAGGCTAAGTAGTAGATTAGCGAGTATTACGCTATAAATTTCTTTCGGGGGATCCTATATTTATTTATAATATTAAAAAGTGGAAGCGGTAAGCTATAATAGCGAACGACTACTTTAAAGTTATAAGCTCGATTAGAGAGTAGCTTATAGCTACGAAAAGTTTATAGTAACTTAAGTTAGTATAGGAATTCTCTCTAGGATTTATAATAGTTATCTTTCGGCGAGAAGTATAGGAGTAGCTTAGATCTATTAAAGCTCTCGAGTACTTAACCTATAAGTAGCTTACCCTACTCTTAAATAGCGAGGTTCCTATTATATACGATACTCTCTATAAATTTATAAAAGATAGATATTATATTAGGAAACTATTCCTAGTTTTCTTATTTTTAAATCGAAATTTTTATTATAGGGAGCTATCGGTACTCTTTAAGTATCTACTTAAGCTAGCTATAAAGGGCGAAACTTAGTAACCACTAAATAATAAAGCTTTAATACCTTAGACTAACTAGGAAGATAAGCTCTACTAGTAGGTATATAAATAACTAAGTTTAGTTCTTTAGAGTCGCCTTAACGCTAGTAATATAGAGAAATAGCGTTTAGACTTATACTATATTATCTATATAACTAACCCTATCCTCCTAAATCCCGATAGTACTATATTTATCTCTAAGAATAAAGATAAGGGCTATACGTTTCTTACTTTCTATTAGATTAATAGATTAGGACCCTTTAAAGAAGTTATAACGTACTAGGAGTTAATTAATCGAGTT
Organism: Articulospora tetracladia; assembly: GCA_003415645.1. Taxonomy (NCBI): domain Eukaryota; kingdom Fungi; phylum Ascomycota; class Leotiomycetes; order Helotiales; family Discinellaceae; genus Articulospora; species Articulospora tetracladia. Next base: position 1,454,651 of record PYIV01000013.1, read on the forward strand.
TATCTATAGGGGTAGGGATAGGGTATTACTATAAAACTCGCTATAAACTATATAGACGATTAGTTCTAAGGTATACTAGTATAGATTAAGTATAAAGTCGAGTATCTTAGTTTATCGCTCTAAGATATATAGCGTTATATAGAAGATTTATTAAAGTTTATAGGGGAGATAAATTAAATAGTTTAAAAGTTTTAGTTTATTTAATTTCTTTATTTTAAGTTTATAGTCTAAATCTATTAAAATTTTCTTCCTTTATTAAATACGTTTAATAAGGCTCTTAAAGGGTTATTAATATAAAGTAATATATAAAACGAGCTATTCTTCTAAATAAGAGACTTATAATTAGTTTAAATAAATTAGCTATATAAGAAAGGGAGCTAGTAGTCTAACTATCTAGTATATAAAGACTAATTCCTACTTAAAGAGAGAAGCGGGTCGTTCCTCTAGGAGATTCCGGCTAGTTTATACTTAAGTAGGATTACTCTCTCTAATATTCTTCTACCCTTATTAAATATATTTAGGAAGAGGTAGAGGGGTCGAATTTACCTTTAGGACTAACTAGTCCTAATTAGGAATAGAGCCTCGCGCCTTCCTAATCTTTCTAGGTAAGCTATCTTTCCCCTACGATTCGATTTTATAAACCTTTAAACCTTTCTATTAATAATAAAGTTTTATATCCCCTATAACTATACCTTAACTTTATAGTAGATTTATAATAGTAATTACCTATAGCTTCGTAAGAAAGGTAAGTAGATATTTTATTATTTAATCGTCTATTTCCGTTAATTCTATATATTTTCTATATATCTAGAGGGCGAAATCGTGATTTTAGCGTAGAATTAAGGCTCTATAGGTCGATCTACCGCTCCTATAGAACCTTACCTTTAGCCCTACTTTTTAAGTATAGACCGTTTTTATTCTTTAAATATATTTAATAAGGGTTCCTATTAGATATACTTTTAGCTCTTAAATATATTTAATAAATACCCTAACTTTATTTCTAGCTATAGGTATTCGCTAATATCTAATAAGTTTTATATTCGTAAAAATAGGCCCTAAAAAGCGAAGTAATTTATCTAGTAACTAAGCTAAAGGTAGCGCTCCTCTAGCTAAGAAGGTTAAGATATCTACCTCTACTACCCTAGTAAAGAAGAAGAAGCCCGTTATAGAATAGTCTCTAGGTAAAAATTTACTAAATATAAATAAGTCGAGTAAACTAGAAGAACCTAAAGACGGCGATAACGATACGATATTAGTTAAGAAGTCTAAAGGTAAGAGGTAAAAGAACCCGAAAAAGGTAAAGGTAAATATAGTTAAATTAGAAGATATAGTACTAGTATAGCGATTATTAAGTAACGAAATACGAAAGAAGCTAGTAAATACTACTAAGAAAAATATTAAAGCTATAACCGGATTAAATAGCGGAATAAAGTATATTAAGGTACTTCTTTATCTATAGGAGTCTAACGGATAGCTCGTTACTAGGTATCTTAGTTTTTACGATATAGTAGACTTAAGAGAATATATAAAATCTAATAGTATATACTAACCTCCTCCTTATTAAATATATTTAATAAAGGGTACCTATATTTTCTACGGGGAATTATACTAATATTATCTTAGCTATACTTAGTGTCTTTAAGGAATTTAACGCGATTCGCTTTATTTTTTATAATATTCTAAAAGCTTTAGCTATAACTATTATAGTTTCGCCTACTAACTTTTTTAAGGAGCTTATATATATAGTAGACGGAACCCCTATATATACTATATTAATTAAGGGGACTTTCTATAAAGAACCTAAGAAGTTCGATAGCGGTGCCGGTTCTAAGACTATTATATATATTAATTAGGCTATTACGGTAAAATATATCCTTAATACCTATAATAATATTACTACCTTTCCGCCTACTAAGGTAGATAATTAGGATAAAAATCTAGTATATTTCTTTAGCTAGTATTTCGAGGATTAGAATCGAGCTCTAGTATTAATTAAATAGTATAATAGGGTATATTTAAGCTCTCGGAAGTTAAAGAAGGATAGTAAAGCTACTAAGGTTAACGATAAAGATAGAGACGCTAGAGATAACCTTAATAGTAATACTAGAAGTATCGTATTAAATAAGGTGATTACGACCCTTCTATATTTTCTTACGGTAGAGGACCGTACTAGTGCTATAGATAAGGATCTTAGTGACGACGAAGCCGAAGGAGATACTAAAGTATAGAAAAACCGGAAGTATATATATAAATACCGCTAATATATTAAACGTTTCGAAAATACTATAAACGAGTCCTCGAATCTAAGTCCTAAGGATTAAAAACTTCTCTAGCTAGATCTAGATACGGTAACTATAGCTAAATTTATAGAGAACTTTAATAATCTCGAAGTAGTAATCGTAGCTATACTTAAGTAATAGTTAAAGAAATTCGTAACCCCTACTAAGCGAATAGAGCGTCCTAAGTTATCGAAGAGTAAAGTATTAGTATTTATAGAAGAAACTAGAAAGACTACTCGGATTTTATAGGGTATAGAAGATACTAATAAGATACGTATCTAGGTAGCTACTAACGTAAAAAATTAGGGTAAAACTAGTGGAATTAGTCTCTATAAGATATTAGATTATATAAAGAGTAGTAAAGCTAATAACTAAGATTACCTTATAGCTAAAGATATTAAGGGCGTTAATATATAGTAGCTACTTTAGGCTATATATAAGGCTATAGCTTCGACTTTAGCTAATTTACTAGCTTATACTTAGTTATACTAGTATTTTAAGCTCGATCCGACTAATCCTAAGATTAGTACTTTAAAGAGTAACCCGTAAATAGACTTAAAGTATCGGTATAAGCCTTATTAAGTACTTAGTAAGTAACCCTTATTAAATATATTTAATAACCCTCTACTTAAAATTTAGGGATATATACTAATATAAAATAGCTACTAAGTTTATAGTAGACTATAAGAAATTATACTTTTACGTATCTATTATAAAGGTCGTATATAGACTAGGTAAGATAGTTATATCTCTCCTTACTATTTATAGTATTATTAATAAGATAGCCGAGCGAGCTATAGTCGACCCTAGTTATAAACCTAAGTACGCCGCTTCGCTAATTATAGTTCCTAATAGAAGTATTAATATATAGATTAACGATATTAAGAAATTTTTAGGGTTAGGGTTAGGGTTAGGGTTAGGGTTAGGGTTAGGGTTAGGGTTAGGGTTAGGGTTAGGGTTAGGGTTAGGGTTAGGGTTAGGGTTAGGGTTAGGGTTA